>CM029673.1:18905860-19596441 GCA_017311315.1 Dendrocalamus latiflorus | reverse complement strand
GAGAGAAAAATTATAAACGGCATTTTTGTCCTTTGACATTCTGAAAAGAGCATAGAATAGAGGGAAAATAGAGGGTAGGCGACGCCAACGAGGGGAGAGTTGGGCGACATGGCGATCGGCAAAATGGGTTGCCACAGCCACAGGAGGCTATAGAAGGTGGCGACGTGGGTGTCAGCGCATGGTGGCGACATGAACGGCAGTCGACGCGAAGGCCAAGCGCAGGCGACGGTGCTCCAACGATGGCCGGCAGAGGGCAGTGCGTGCATGGGCACAGCGTGACCTTGTTGAGTGCTCTGTGCAATTGGTTCGATCAAAGGATTCCGGAGATGGCTAGCGACGGTGGCCCACGGCGGTAGAGGGTAGGGCGCCGGTGCTAGGTTTCCACGGTGGTGTATTGTTCAAATTGATTTGAGGGAAAGGTAAAGGGAGTAGATAGGATGGTTGAGTTGTGAGGAATCGACGTTTGCCTCACCAGAGATGAATGAATAAAATACTTGTTTTCCCTACTTTTGTTGTGTTAATCTATTTTTATATACTTTAGTATACTAATACATCTGCACTCTATACCTCGGGGCAAAAAATCTGTAAACGATTTCTCGTGTCAAACAGATCGATCAATCGATGAAAAGTTTTACTAACACATCTTTGATGCGTGGTGGGTTCCATGTGTGTGGCCATGTGGGCAGTAGTGTCATTAGTAGAACTTTTTTTATGTTTTCGGGTGCCTCCATTTTGATGGGGATTGGATTGGTTGGTGACAAAAAGTAAAGCAAAGGTTCAAATATGTTGTGACTTGAGGTATTGTGATGTCTATCGAGTCCATGTCTATAATTCTATTTTGAGATTTTATAAGCAGGGGTTTGATAAGTTTTAAGAGGAGTTTGGATGGCGATTATGAATTTAGCTTATTTTTCTGACCTTGCAATCGGGCCTGGCCATTGGGACCATGCCCCTACCAACTGTAGGACCAATGTCGGTAATTAGAGTGGTGAATGATTGTTAAAACTTTTTACTCAATGGTATTCAAAATCTTCACTCAAATGACTATGAGAGTCATTAAGTTTAGATTGTATCAACTATACTTTATAAAACAAGACTAGAGACCTAAACCACAAAATCAATAAGCTTCAGCACAAGGCTGATCAGACTGTCATGGATTGGTCAGTCTGACCACCACGGCCGGTCGACCATAAGGACAGCGGTGGTCTGACTGGTCCCTTGTGTTTCAGATCTGAAAGTCTCTCAGGACAAAACTCAAACATCGATAACTTACTCAATTCCCATCCAAACACTTCTAAATTTTGCATAAGAGTATTAGGAATATAAACTAATCACGAATCACAAGGTTCTTGGGCTCGAGTGCACTAAATTGAAGAGAATCGAATCTAGACCACATGAACACCAAAAACCCTAAAAATCAAATTATTTCTTGCTCGTGAGGATCTAAGGTATGAGGTCTTTTAGATCTATACTCACATGTCATAGCAAGATAATTTAAGAAAGAGTTCGGACTAGAACTCTCACGAACATGAAATCACAAGGCTTGCTCAAGAACAAGCAACAACAAACAAGAGCGCAAAAAAAATAATTGAGACAAATATTTGATCTATTTTCAGTAAATGATAAAGTTAACACATTCATGGATGATTACAAAGGTGCAGCCAAAGCACCACTCTTTCCTCTCCTACTCTTTCTCTCTCTCAGACCATGAAAGGAGATAAGGTGGTAGAACAAAAACATAAACCTTACAATCATTGGATCTAACACCCCTCTCCCCCCTTTAATAACCAGGTACAACCCTAATGAGTCCAACCCATTAAGACTACTAGGGAAACTTGCCAACTCCACTAACATGAGTTTTACATACTCACGCATGCTTCTCAAAGAATTTACAAGACTCAGCCCACTATACTACTAGCGACTTATACACTTGGCAATTCCAACTCTCCTTGACCTAAATACTTTTCCTTTGTGCCCGTACTGCTATTTTGATCAAGACACCAACTAGGTATTTGGCCAACTATCAAAATACCATCGATGAAATTTTTAGGCACCTTCTCTTGACTCCGTCTTTACCTTTACGTCAAAGTATCTCCGCATGCTTTGACATGTATCCCGTAGTATCTAATGACTAGCCATTATATCTTCACATATTCAGACTCTCCCAAACTATCTCTACGTGCATCAGGTTAGTCACTTGACACACTACATGCACCAACTCGCCTCTTCATGATTTTTGTCTTCTTTATACTTCTCGCTTGAACCATGTAGCCTCACCCGGATTTACATGACCGCACAGACCTCAACTCTCCAATCTAGTCCAAGTCCATTGTCGTTGACCGTTAACGTTCTCTAAGTCACATATATATCCAAAGACCAAGCAACTATTTAGTTCCATCACTTGACTCACGTTAGTCAAAACAACGTATCATGCAACTCAACACAACCAAACAATGACCACTGTTCTTTGCCCGCAAACACCGATCTGACCGCTCTCCCTATGGTGGTTAGACCACTAGCCACTGCCTAGTCTAACCACTTAAGGACACCAAAAAACACTTTTTTTTTAAATTTTGATTAAATTCTATCTAATTTTAGTTCCAGTTTATAATTCTAGTGGCACCTAGTGTAAACTTATCTCCAAACAAGTCTATAATATTTAGTGTTTAATTTCCCAAAAGTCATGGCCGATTTGACCACTTGCTCCATGGTTGTTAAATCGTCAGCCATTAGCTGGTCAGACCACGTGAATCCTAACATCACAAACTAAAATCTAAAAGTTTTTACATTTTTTTCAAAATTAAAATTCAACTCAACCAAAACGTAAATTACTTATCACAAATATATTATAGGCCTTCACATGATCTGTCACATCCACTTCAGCAAGCTTCCACCGGTTAGGATCAGTGTTCATGACCCAGTACCTGGTTTTGAAGGAGGGGTGTGGCTGTCAACAGTGAACTCGGAGATGGGAAAAGGCGGCAAGCAACATGTACATAGGAAGCCAGAGTTGTGGTTCATTCTCCCTTTTCCGGTCACCCTTTCTACCTCGAGGCGGTTTGGAGCCAGCCTTCAGTCTTAAGCCTAGGTTTTATGGTTGTGCCATTATACAGTGTACGCCATGCGCCTCATCAACACCGGCGGCTACTACTATCACCGTTATACAGCACGGCCGGTTCACGAAGATATACAGGTACTGCTATAGCTCGCTGCGCTCGACATTGCCCTGCCCCTGCCAACCTTTTTTTTTTGTCTCGTTTTCGGCGCGGCGCACGTACGTATATCCCCTCCGGCCTCCGGCCTCCGCGCATGCACTGCATGTCACCGGTGGACGCACTCCCCGCACTACGCACGAGCACGACGACCGCCGCGCGCGCGGCATTGCCATCGCCCGGATGTACTGGCGCTTATCCGTCCGACCGCATCCATCATGGCCACTCAAGCACCCCGACCATCATGGCATCGCGCCTTTCCGGCACACGCCATGCCAGCCAGCCAGCCCGCCGCCGTGTACAGCGAAGCAGGCGGCCCCATCGCCTCGCCGTCCGCCACGCGGTTGCTCATGTGATATTCCCGTGTCTTTGTTCGGAAGCTAGCGGGGTGGGAAACCGTTCGTACGCGAACGATCGACGGCACATGCGCGCGCGCGGCCGGGCCGGTCCGGCGGGGCGTGGTGGTGCCGACCGGACGTTGCGGTGGGGCTCGGCCTGTCCCCCAACCGACGAGGATTAGCTCCTCTAGTGGTGACAAAACTAATGCTCCTACCGGGCTAGCCACTGCCATTAGTTGCTCATGCTAGTTAACCCACTCTTTTCCTAAGTGGGGTTGCTATAATGCTAGCTGCCCCAACTAATCATATCTTTCTCGTCTTACTTAAGATTACTCTGAGCTTTCTTGTCTGCAGCTTCGCGTCCACGAACACTAAAGAGTTACTACTAGTACAGTAGTGTCATCCAAAGCAATGAGATGATCGAGACGTACCCTATGATTAGGACTGAGCATGTCATCCGTTGATCAACCAAAAAGAGAAGCTTTCGTTTTGGTTTTTCGGCTAGGCGCCCGCAGGGCCGCCATTTCGGCCCAGCGTCATGTACTGTTACTTTTGGGCCGAATTCTTCCATGGGTTTGGACCAAACATGGGGCGACGGCTGCAATGAACGTAGCACCGTCAGGCGAGAGATATGTTAACAAAAAACATCTTAGTTTACTTTTAATTAAACAAACTTCTTAGTTTACATGAACATCTAATTTTAGAGTAGCAAGCAACGTCACTGAAATCGTGATGTAACTGTTTCAAGTTTGCGCGATAGGTTGGATCGTAATTCTATCAGCGATTCTGTTTTGAGTCATCATCTCGCAACATCCGGACGGCCGAGCAGCCTGATCGTTCCTCTCCAGAAAATAGCATTCGTCCATAATTCAGAAAAACTACAGCTCAGATTACTAAGTGCAAACATTAGCGATCTGAAACAACTTAGGGCCTGTTTGGAACAGAGGAATTTCACAGGAATTTTACAGGAATTTTGCAGGAAACAGTTCAATTCCCGCAGGAATCGGGAAAAATTCCCGCATTCCAAACAAGGCCTTAAAAGGTGACCTGAAGAAAAGGAAACACATTAAAAATGATGGGAAATGCAAGTCTACAAGTGCTTGTAGCTACATGCACTATCGTCCATCTATTGTGCTTCGAGATTCGTGCGGCTTGGGGAGACAGAAGGGCATACATGTGCATATACTGTTCAAAAATTAATTCCCATATTTGAGAGTAGGAAATACAAGTCATATATGTATTTGAGAGGGGAGGACATTTTGGAGGGAGGATATGAAATATTATGGAGGGGTTCTTCAGTATCTTCTGAGTTCCTTCCTAGATTAAAGAGTGGGCCTTACATTTTCTATTTTTTTCCTTCTCGAGTTGGGCTAATGAATTCTCTCGGACTCTCTTTCTCTCAAAGAAAAGTAGGGTTATCGAACAACTGAAAAATATGGAGAAAAGCAAATACGAGCAAAGCTATTGATATGGTCCTTAAAAAACAATATTGATATGGTACTAGGTTTGTGTTTTACAATTTGTTAAAAAAGGTTTATGTTTAACTTGTTTCTTCTTAGCTGTCAAGCAGAGAGAGAGAGAGAGTGAGAGAGAGAGAGAGAGAGAGAGGGCCGTTCGATTGAAGTGCTGGAGCCTGGAAGGAGTCATTTTAGCAGTCTGGAGGGCGATTTGCACTGCAAGCCGGATGATCCTATAGATAAAAGGGGTGACTGATGAGGAACGTGCCGAATTTTTTCTATTTAAGCCTTTTTTTTAAAAAATATTCACATTTAGACCCCTGGTGGTTTTAATTCCGTTTTTGGACCCAGGGGGTCGGCGCTGTGACCCACGGCGCCGAGGTAACACGTCTCGGCGCCGTGGACCACGGCTCCGAGGTGCCAGGCCCGCGCCAGCGTGCCGGCCTGCGTGGCGCCGACGTGGCAGGACCTCGGCGCCGTGGATCGTGGCTCCGAGGTCGGAGCCGTGAATCGTGGCGCCGACCTCGGAGCCGTGAGTCGTGGCGCCGAGCTCCCTGCCACGTCTGGAGACACTCGGCGTCTAGGGTTTGCACCGATCAGGCTTTACGTTGTCGCGAAAAGAATTACTAGTTGTATTTTTTATTTTGATTATTTAATTATAGTAATATTATGTAATATATTTATTTAATTTTAGTAATATTATGTAATATATTTATTTAATTTTAGTAATATTATGTAATATATTTATTTATTTATAGAGAAAAAAATACGACATATATTTTGAAAATTTGTTATGTTGCAGATGATACATGTAGGAAATTTGTTGTAGTTTTTTTTTTGAAATATTATGGTACGTTGGTAATGGTTTTTGAAACATAAAATTTTGATGTGGAGTACAATTTAATGAAATTTTTTTTGAGCACAAATGTGATATGAACAATTAGACGAAATGAACGAAAGTGATATTGAACACGTGGGAATGAGTGCAAGAACTGTAATGATTATAAGTTTTGTTAATTTTGTAGTTGTGAATTACAAAACAATCAGATAAAATTGTAAAACAAGTTTATGTTGATTGGCTCGTTGTAGATGCATAAAAAATATGGTAATTTTTTTAGGAACGATTGTGCGTAGAACGGTCGATATATAAAATGGTAAGTGACTTTTAAGGTTTGGTATGTTTTAAGGATTTGCAATTCCCGTGGTTTTTGCAAGGTTTGCTAATTTTGTAGTTGTAATATGGGAACGAATCTGATGAAGTCGTAATTAAAGTTTATGTTCATTGCAAGTTGGACATGCAAACCAAATTATGCTAAATTTTTTTGCCGAAGGATTGAGCGTAGAAATATCGATGCATATAGTGGTAAGTGATATTTCGAAGGTTAGTGATATTTTGACATGGGAGGCATGTGGCATGTGTGCAACTCTGTACTTCTAATGTTCAGAATTCCACCACTAGTCCTAACATGCATGCCTTAGGGAAAATAACTTGCTGGGTCTATTACATTTTGTCTACTGGGTGTAACGTGGTTGTTTCCCCTTTTTGTCACGCCCTGAAGATGGCTCCGCTGCATCCTTCTTCCTATCACTCTTGGTCTTGAGAGCTGCCTCCCGAGCTTGAAGCTCCCCCTCCTGACGCTTGATGGCAGCTTCACGCAGACTTAACTGCTCCCGCCTCTTTTGCAGCTCATCCTCCTTGCCCTTCAGACGGATTTGGTCCACCCTCACGCGGCGCTCTTGCTCAAGCCGCATCTGTCGTTCCACCTCGCGAGCCTGAGTCATCTTGACAAAGTATTGTGCTTTGTTTTCCACCTCCACTGCCCGGTTATCTGGCCATGCCGGCGACACCCGATCCACCCATTCGATGAACCTGCAAGCCTATGTGTGGCGTGGTAGATGTCATCGATCAAGTTGAAAAAAGATAACGAGAAACAAATGATTTAGTTGTGGTCGTTACCACGAAGTCGTCATGCAGGTCAGGACATTTGAAGAACCTACGACCGTATTTGGCTCGTTGTACTCGATCAGTCCAGACTCCCAACATCGTCCTAAAGCCGCAATGGCACTTCGGGCGCTCATGCCACTCCGGCACTCCAAATGGGTCGGACCTCCAGGAAGACATTGTTGTGTAGTAGTATTGTGATGCCTTGAGGAGGAGATGTGGTATGGAAGACATAGGAGGGAGGCCTTTATGTAGGCAGGTTATCTGGTGCAGTGGGCATAGTCCATGGAGAGGATCTTTTCGCTTTTCCTGGATTCCAGTGTAGCAATAATGGCCCTATGTAGGCTTTTCAGAGACTATAGTCTCGTAATAAATTCATAGTTTGTAGCCTTTTCAGAGATTGGACTATTCAAAGCCTAGAAGGCTAAAGACCTACGCCCCTATATGTGTACAGGCCTACAGACCTACTCCTGTAAAGGCTAAAGACCTACGCCCTATATGTGTACAGGCTAAAGGCCTACTCCGTCACTGCGCAAAGCTGGCATATGCTGCCCCGTTTTCTCATGTCAGAGCAAAGCTGCCATCTTTTGTCATCTCACTGAGCAAAAACTGACCTCTTGTGTCATGTCCCTGAGCAAAGCTGGGGCGTGTTGTCATGTCCCACTTAACCTGCATTGAAACAATTTAACGTTAAAGGTCATATCCTAGCAAATGAAAATCACGATACGAAATGGAATTAACTTACACTGGAGGCCGTGAGCGCATCTAGCTCGTTCGTGTACTCTAGGTAGGCCCTCTTCGTCCAGGCGTAGGGCACTGAGACCTGGTCCCAAAGATATGCAAGTGTCGGACGTCGACGAGGAGGAACCTCTGCGAACCACGGACGAGGAGGCGAAACTGTGGGACGACCAACTGGTAGACGATACCACATCCACAGCTGGAGGAGGTAAAGGCAACCACCAACTGTCGCGTTCGGCGAACTCCGACGACACGCCTCGCAGAGGTGGCGGTAAAGGAACGCCAACACCCCGGAAGCCCAGCTGTACTGCCCCGCCGTGTCCCAGTCGGTGAGGCAGTGGATGTACATCCACGACGCGCTGTCCCCCGTGCCGTCGGGGAAGAGAACGCAGGCAAACAAGTGCAGTATCCATGCCCTGCAATTTACATGTAAAATGATATTAAATAAAACTATGTCAATTTTAGCAAAAAGCTCGATTAGACGACGAGTTGGCTCGATATCCACCCCTACCTGCAGAGTAGGTAACTGTCTGCTCGTCCGCGTGTGCAGGACACTCTGCGAAAGTCTGCCGGAGCCATGTGATCAGAATTCCAGAAGTGCGATGGACTGCCTCAGCAGGAAGCTCTGTCCCGAGGAACGCCTCTACTCGGGCTCTCCAACCAGCAGGCACGCACGGTCCGATCACTGGACGGCCGTGAATGGCGACACCAAGTATCTTTTGAGTGTCCTGGAGCGTAACAGTCATCTCACCGAAAGGGAGGTGGAAGCTGTGAGTCTCCGGCCTCCACCTACACGATACAAAAAAGAGGAGTACATGTCAGAGAATTTGAGGCGCACATAGCCGACCAACAATGAACATGCAAGTGGAGCAATGGTTTAGGAGAATACCTGTCAATCAGTGCAGTGATGGCTGGGGGGTTGAAGGTGGGCAACCCACGGCGAACCTGGTAAGAGATAGCGTCTAGGCCAGCCCCTCTCCAGGAAGGGGGTGTACCTCTCGTCGTACCGCATGTCCAGGAACCCGTCATGGGTTCGAGGACGAAGGTATGGGCAGCTCCTGTATAGAATAGAACACTTTTTTTTTGTTAATGCATCAACATAAATAATTAATTGTACAAGAAGTGATGAAGCCAGTACCATCCCCTCCACGGTGAGCCGTCCTCGGTGGTTCTCCTCGTAGTGCGCGTCTAGCAGGTGGAATTGCGCCATCCTACAACAAAAATTGAATTTGTCAGTCCAACATATAAGTAAACAACAAATTGAACATGCATAAAATATGGAAAGAATAAGAAATTAAACAATAAACATAACAAATTGCATATGGGAAAAACAACTAGACGAACTATGAAACATAACGAACAGCAAGCACTCGCACCTGACTAAGTGGCCAATGGCATGTGCGTGAATTGTGGCCAAGTCTACCACATCTGCTACACTGGTTTCTGCTCGGGGTCAGTAAGAAAGGGGGTTGCTCTACCCTCGCCTCGTTTCTTCCTGGAAGCTGATCCATAACCATCTTGTGTCTCGTCCTCTTCCTGGTTCCACGTTTGTTCCAACGGCTACCGGATCCGCAATGTATTTGGGCCCCGTGTATGGTGGCCACTCTCCCTCATCCCGATAAGGCTCGAAACGGGGAGACCACGTAAGCACAAGGTTGTCAACACTGAAGTCCCGAGGTATCTTGCTCTCGTAGTCAAGTTGTGATGCCTTGCTGCTGCCACATAATGAGAACATGGAAAGTGGTACTGCCTCGGTTTACCACATGTGCATGAGAAATCAATAAGGACAACCTTATGCCTCCTCGTCGGCCGGAGCTCTCCATCGGTCGTTGTACCCACCCCTTTCTACAACCTCGTAAGTGCCCGTGGAGTTGTCAAAACAATGTACCTCATGTGCCTCAGCCCTCGCCTTTGCCTTTTCAAGGTGGCGCTTCGGTTTTGGCGCCCAATCTCTCTTGTTTACTCTGTAGCGCCATTGCATGTGCGGTCTTTCGTTGAACCAGGCAACAAGCTTTGTAAAAGGTGAATGATACTATAGCATTGACGGGCATACCACGTTATACTCCTAAGCAAGTTATTGAAGGATTTGACCATATTACTTGTCTGAAACTCGTACCTCCAGCCACCATCGTCATGAGCCCTTGTCCATTTGTCGACATCTCTTATCAATTCCGACAACCCATGTCTACCTTCTGCGTTTGTTGCAGTATTAAGCTGCTCCAACTTCTCCTGGAAGAACTTGACCTCAAGCATTCGAGCGACCTCCTCGAACAGAGGAGAAGTTATCCTTCGTACCATCCTTACGGAGTAGATCTCGGCAAGATGCCGAGTGCTACCAACGGTGGTGCTAAGGTTGGATACCCCGGTATCTGCTCTTGTACGGCAGCAGTATGCCCTGGTGTCCTATCAGATATGACACCCACCTCCCTACCTGGGCCGACCACGTGCCTCCGAACGAGCCGCAAGAACCATCCCCATCTGTCTTTGTTTCTCCCTCTCAACCAAGCAAACGCCAAAGGAACCAACGCGTTGTCTGCGTCACAGGAAATGGCTATCAGAAGTGTGCCCTGGTACTTGCCAAGAAGAAACGTACCGTCAATGGAGAAGACGGGACGACAATGCGAAAGGCCTCGATGGACTGAGCAAAGCACCAGAAAGCACGGATAGAATATCTGCATCCCTCTTGAGTCCTATTCGTTTGGTTTCGGGACGTACTCATAATGCATGCCTAGATTAACCGCTTTGATTGCATTGAAGAGTGCTGGCAACTGCAAGTACCCCATCTTCCCAGTCCCCATATATCATCTTCCAGATGCGTTGCTTTGCCCTCCATGCTTTTCCATACCTTATCTCGTATCCAAATTTCTCCTTAACAATCCCAGCAAGTGTCTTCACCTTCATATTGGGTTCTCCCTTTACTATGTGACACAGTGTACTTGGCAATAATGGTAGAGGTCAACTGCCGATGCTTCTGTTTGAGCTCTGCTTCGGCACAAGTGTGTGGGCCAACGATTTTTGTGATATTGAACTTTCCCGTGTCCTTCTGTTTCCTAGCACAAACCCTCCATTCACATGTTCCTTCTCGCACACAACTGTGTACCTCCGCTCCACATAAGAATGCCTCACCTTGAATGGCCTTTTACGAATCACTGAATACTCCTGCAGCCACCTTCTCAATGCAGACAAGTCCTCAAACATCATGCCCTTCTCAATTGTCATGCTTGAACCGGCCTCAGGAGCATCTAGCAGCTCGTCATCCCTTCCTTCTGCATAAGCCCCATGAGAATGCCTAAGATCGCTGAATTCATGAACTGATGGATCCCGGCCAGGGCAATAACGCCTGATCAGCTCAATATCACTTTCGGTCAGCTCTCCAAAAGGGCGGTCATCGTCAGAATCAACGGCCCTTGCGATCTCATAAGGCTGCAGATCATCCACAATTTGAACATCCACACTGTTGGAGTCCCTGCAGACTTCTTCAACGTTGCCAGATGGAGCAACGGGAGGAACACCAATATTATCAGGAATGTCTCCTGCATCATAAGCACGAAAACGATGGGATTGAGACAAAAAAAAACAACAATGACGGGAAAAGGCTAAAGTGTGGCTCGACACTTACTGGGATGATCCTGAGGGGCCGCCACAACATCATCAGTCCGACATTCAACTCGAACTGGTTGAGAAATCTGAACCTCGTTCGGGGCAGATAGAGCATCGGACACCTCAGGCACTTCTTCCACATCCACCGCAAGATCCGGCAACGGAGGGTCAAAGGGTGCCTGATCACCTAGTTCTGGTGAATAACCGTGAGTGGTGGGATCAATGGACACCTTCCGCACAACAACGTCCAAACATTTTAACTCATTCCTCATAACCAATTTGACATATTTGTCCCACTCATCCTCTGAACCAATTAAGATCAACCGCCTGAGAATTGTGTCTTTCGAACCGAAGTGAAGTAACCCCTCAACTGTGATGCTCTCCTCGTTTGCATGACAATGTAGCTTCTCCCGAGCCCTAGCAACCAACTCACTAAACGACGGCCGATCACCGAATATCAGAGGCACCCTTTGCATTTCAACAAATGAACATTTCCATAATCATCACTTGTCACACTGCCTCCATGATATAGGGTCACTAGGTTGTCCATCTAGTTCATACACAAAACCAAACTTAATACCTTTAAGCGAAATTTTGGATAAATCACATGCATACTTGTTTAAGCAATAAAATATCTAAATGAACCCTTTCCCATTCAAACATCTATATATCTAATAGGATCCAGATATAGTCACATGAGATTTTCAGTTATAATATGCAGCCTACATTGTCTTTTTTGGAGTCAAACAGAACCACCAATATTTATCTAGATATTGTATTAATCACACCAAAAGTCTAAAATCATTATGCCTTCTCGTACGTACCATAGATATGGAGTGAACATTAAGCGACAGTGTGTAACATACGTGGAAAAAAATTCACGATATACTAGAGATTCACCTTGAAGGCTTGCGGGGGCCGGGGAGGCGGTGGCGGGCGGGGAGGCGCTGGCGGCCGGGGAGGCGCTGCCGGCCCGGGGAGGCGGCGGGGAGGCGGCCGGGGCGAGGAGGCGGCGGGGGGCCGGGAAGGCGGCGGGGAGACGGCTGGGCCGGGGAGGCGGCGGGGGCCGGGGAGGCGGTGGCGGCCGGGGAGGCGGCGTGGGCCGGGGAGGCGGCGGGGGCCGGGAAGGCGGCGGGGAGGCGGCCGGGGCGAGGAGGTGGCGGGGGCCGGGAAGGCGGCGGGGAGGCGGCCGGGCCGGGGAGGCGCTGGCGGCGGGAGCTGGGGAGGCGGTGGCGGTCGGGGAGGCGGCGGGGAGGCGGTCACGGCAGGAGTCGGGGGCTGAGGGCAGACGCGACGTGAAATGGCTCGGCCCGGCCGACTGGGTAAATGCCGCTAGCTCGGCGCCAAGATCCACGGCTCCGAGGTCGGAGCCACGAGTCACGGCGCCGAGCTCGGAGCCGTGGATCACGGCGCCGAGCTTCTGCCACGTCGGCACCACGCGGGTCGCCACGCTGGTGCCGGCCTGGGGCCTCGGAGCCATGGATCACGGCGCCGAGACGTGTTACCTCGGCGCCGTGATCCACGGCTCCGACCCCCTGGGTCCAAAAACGGAATTAAAACCACCAGGGGTCTAAATGTGAATATTTTTCAAAAAAAGTGTTTAAATAGAAAAAATTCGGAGGAACGTGCGCATGAACACTACACTGGTTACGACTTTTTTTCCCTTCATAGCACATATACTCCATATATTATACCAGGTGTATTCGCCCCCGGGAGCACCTCCACGTCGGCTTATGTATGAAAATATTTTCTATATTATACCTAAGGGATTCGCCTCTAGGGAGCACCTCCATGTGGGAGGAGCACCTCCATGTTGGCTTATATGCGAAAAGGCCCTTCCACTTTTCTAAAAATGCATACAGGTCCTTTATTTTTACAAAAAAGTAGTGTTTTGTAAAAAGGCCCTCTATTTTTAAAAATTACGTATGGGTCCTAGATTTTCAAGGAAACCCTCTTTTTATGGGGTAAAGCCTCGATGTTTTGCTGTTATTACATATGAGCCCTTGATTTTTTTGCCAAAAAACCTTTACTTCTTCGAAATTTCGTATGGGTCCTCGATTGTTCAGAAAAAGACCCCTACGAATTGCCATTGCTAGTTGGTTAAGACTTAGAACCTTTTGTATCGTTCTGTAATAGGACATGCTATGATTCTTCATCCTAGAAGGTCCATAGGATTGGTTTTTCATCCGAGAAGGTCAGGTCAATGAACAACTGTCTTTTTTTCAAACTTCTAGAAAAATAAACTTGAGTTGGAAAAAAATGTGAAGTGTTCCAATGGATTGTTAGTAAAAGCTTCTATGTGCATCTAGCTTCAGTCCTCTCACCATTCACCAAGGAAAAACGCTCGAAGGGCCTTTTGTAACATCGGTGCTGCTCATTAAAGTTTCAACTTGTAACTTCTTAATTTGATCTTTTCCTAGCCTTTTAGTGTTTTTGGTTTTTTGTATTTTATTTTTTCCCTTAGAGGAAAACTATCGAATGGTACAATGTTCCACGGTATACCATCCCCTCTCTCATGCTCCTTCTCCCTCTCGAAGCACCGCCGCTCCCTCCCTCTCCCGTTCGCCGCTCCCTCCCTCTTCATCGCAAAAAGTACATTGCAAAAAAAACTGTTATAGTATAAAATAAGCCAGAAGTTCAGGCTTAAAAATCTAAATGAGCGGTGCATGACGAACAAAACTTGAGCTCGTTCTTTTCGGTTGTGGCATATGATTTTTAAATTCTGACTTTTCGTGAGAGAGAAAGTACAGAGAGAGACAGTCATGTGTGATTTTGACTGGTACAGCTAAAATCGATATAATATCTACTACAATCAACTTATAGACACTATTTTAAAAAGATATTTTATTTAAAAATTAGTTTCTATATCATAAATTAAAAATAGAAAAGAGGCATTAGGATTTTGGATTCAGGTCTACTGCACGCAAGTCTGAAATTGCCATGGTATGAGCTAGTTACTAGCTCTAAGATAACTTCTCCAATGGTATTAACTTTTAGCACATATCTCATAACATGAATAGTCCCACATGACATCCTCATATAATCTTGGAATGTGTGTATGAGACTAGCTCTTGATCAAGAGCTAGCTTTTCTCTCTCTTCTATTAAAATATAAAATAATATGTTTAGAACTAGCTCATAAGTCACAATTGGACATGCCCTCAGCGCACCCATAACGAATTTATTCCAGGCAGCTGTGTCATGGTCGCTCTTAAAATAAATCATCACCAAATTATGTCAGGACTAGAATCCAGTGCCACAGGGCCCACTGCCGACACCTATGCCTCTCTAAGGGCATCTCCAACAGTATGAGCTAGTTACTAGCTCTAAGACAACTTCTCCAATACTACTAACTTTTAGCACATAGCTCATAACATAAATAGCATCACATCACACTCTCACATAATCTTGGAATGTGTGTATAAGACTAGCTCTTGATCAAGAGATAGCTTTTCTCTCTCTTCTATTAAAATATGAAATAATATGCTTAGAGCTAGCTCATAAGTCACTATTGGAGATGCTCTAATGCGCCATGTTACATCTTTTCCCTGTGGAATAGGCCGCAACTCCAATGGTTTTCACGTTGCAACCGCGACTTGAAAACTGGGCGATCTTAACTACGCTTCAGACTCTAAGGGCATCTCCAATGGTCTGAATCTGTTAGCTATATATATGTACACATTAGTATATATCCTATGTGGAGGGAAAAAAATATGCAAAAAATCGAGCCAGCACTTCCTTAGCACTAGTCTATAACGCCAAACGAGACAGCCTCTATAAATTCTGTGTGTGCATGTAAGCATCAAATAGCTATCCTTATAGATAGTTCTTTAGGGCAGTCCCAATGGAAGAAACTGACACGCTTTCCATAGCACAAGAAATCATCTATAGAAACTATCTTCCACAGTGGAGGTGTCTTCGAGTAATAATTATTTTCTCTTTCTCTCTCCCAACTCTATCTTCTTCCTCCAATGAGAGTGTGCCACGAGCCCCCTAGAAACTGGTGGTTTCTTCCCAATGGCGATTTCATAGTTTCTTGGTGCATTGGGTGGAGTGAAGACCTGATTTCTTCATGAGGAAACCGTTTCTAGGATTTGTGCTCTCTTTCATCATTAATTACGTTGCCATGTCAGCATTTTGCCTACGTGGCAAGTCATTTAATGAAGATAGAAACCATCATCAATACACCATTGGGACTGCCCTTAGAATGCTAACTTTAGTGTGTACTATATAGATGATGTGGAAGTCTTATAGTTAGTTGCTAGCTATAACCATTGGAGATGTCCTAAGCGCCTCTTTGGACGCAGAAACCCGGGGGGGGGGGGGAATACATAGATAAGAAAAACGTAGAGATAGGATAAAAATATTTTTGGTGCAAAATAGATGATAAAACACAGCAAAAATATGAGGTGAGGTTTTTAAAACGTACAATGCAAAGAAAGCATAAAATAGAATAATCTTATTCAAGTTGTGTTCAAATTATGCTCTCACTTGTAGCTACAAATCTTGATTGCCTCCATCTTTGTAAAGGAAAGAAAAAGTGGTTTTATGTGGATGTATGAATTCGTATGGTTTTAGGGCCTGTTTGGAACAGAGGAATTTCACAGGAATTTTGCAGGAAACAGTTCAATTCCCGCAGGAATCGGGAAAAATTCCCGCATTCCAAACAGGTGAATAGTACCAAATTCCATAACAAAGGAAAGTTTCCTCTATTTTACCTGTACCCTAATCCTCCATTTGAAACGGGTGAATAGTACCAAATTCCATAAGAATTGAAATCAGCCGCTTTTTCTATAAAATTCTTACGAACCAAACAGACTGGTTGTTCTCTTCCCTAAAAAATAATTGTCTGTGGTGCATAGTGAAAATACGATGAGACGCTGTCAGGGACGATCAATGGGAGTTTTCATGGTGGAAGATAAGCCTGCATGTTACCATCTTTATTTCCTTGCACAGCACGTGATATTCATGACTTACGGCAAATCTGGCTACAAGCTAAGACATGTTTGGAACATACAATTTTTGACAGAAAATTTATAAGAATCGGTTTAATTTCCATGTAAATCCGAAAAATCCCTACGTTGCAAGGGTAAAAAGAATTTAAAATCACAGCTAGTTTGCACTCCTCAGCCACTACCCCATAAGTCTGACACGGTTTGATCTAGATTTTCAGACTAAGTCCTCGTTCATTTCAGCTTCAGTTTCTGACTTCTGATTTATTTTTTATTATTCATAAATTTTATTTTTTTTTTCTGAACTTTTAGCCTTTTGAGTTTTTTTGACGGTTCATTTTTCTTATATTTATTCACGTTGTCGTAATGAGCTAACATATTTTTTCTATTTTTAATTTTTTTAATTTAATTATGTTAAATAAATCATCTTTAATAAAATATCAACCGTCCAACTGAATCCGGCTACGTCATTAAACTGTGCATAGAAAAGATCTAGTTTGGTCAGATTCTGCTGCGATTGGATCGCCATTATTATTATTCAGCAACCAACGCTGGCCCCACCTCAACGCCTCTGACTGCCACTCAGGCCCCACGGCGCTATGACCCCACACCACAGATCCCCCCTCGAGCTAGCCAAACGCGCAGCCCCTCGGCCGCTTCCACCTCACCTGCACGGTGTCTACATACACCATGAACTCATCCCGTGCTTCGGGGCCCACTTGAGCAGGGCATATTGCCCGTTCGTCGCACGTACACCGGGCGCACGGGAGCGCTCGCTCCGGTCCGGTGAGCCGGTGGCCTTCGGGCTCCAACTCAACCCCAGCGTCCTCCCTCTCCTCACAAACGCAAACCCCGCAAAGCCGGCACGCCACGACAAGACCTCGAGAGTCGAGACCTCCCCGCCTCGCTTCCTCCGCCTCCTAGGGCTCCGCCGCCGCTGCCTAGGGTTTCGACGGCCCGTTCCCCTCCGCCGGCCGCCACCGCCGCCAGCGATGCCAGTGCGCCCGCGCAGGTAGCCCCCGTAGCCGCTACCGACCTCCTTCGTCCCCGCGCCCCATGTCGCTTCTGCGGCGGCGGAAGCAGCCGCCGCCGTCCTCGCCGGCCGAGGACAGCAACGGCTCCGACCACGACGAGAAGGAGAAGGGCGACAAGGGGAGGAAGCCGCCGCTGCAGCCGTCCTCCACCTCCGCGCCGCCGTCGAAGGAGGCGACGAGGCGGGTGAAGGCCAAGTGGTCGTGCGTGGACAGCTGCTGCTGGCTGGTGGGGTGCGTGTGCTCGGCGTGGTGGCTGCTGCTCTTCCTGTACAACGCGATGCCGGCGTCGTTCCCTCAGTACGTCACGGAGGCGATCACGGGGCCGCTCCCGGACCCGCCCGGGGTGAAGCTGCAGAAGGAGGGGCTGCGCGTGAAGCACCCCGTCGTCTTCGTGCCGGGCATCGTCACCGGGGGGCTCGAGCTCTGGGAGGGGCATCAGTGCGCGGAGGGGCTCTTTCGCAAGCGCCTCTGGGGCGGCACATTCGGCGACGTATACAAGAGGTTGCTTTCTTCTCTTCATCTCCTTTTTTTGGAATTGCTCTAATGCTCGCAAATTTACCTTTTGTAAGTAGTTTTTCGAGATTTTGTCCGAGTTATAGGAGTATTGGTCATTCGGCCATTATTTTGGGATTGGTTGTATTTATCGGTTGGGTGTTGCTTCCATCGCGTGTTCTTTAGGTTTCTACTTTGTTTGCTCATTAGTGTTGGTTTTAGAAACTGATGCTAGGATGCTTTACCTGGAGGGGGTCTCATGTTACTCTTTTGGGTGCCATTGTTGTTTTTTGAACTCCTCGATAATTGTTTTGGCGAGTTGGGACTTTGGGAAGTAGGTTGATTCCCCAGTTTGTCAAGGACATCCCTTTTGATCTCGGATGCCCTTTTTCAGGACTTGATTTCTAAGCGTCTTTGAGCTGTAGGACTACGGATTCGTTCCAAGTCTTCTCATCTTCTGAAAGCTGAGTTATGTTGTATGATGCCTCAGTCGCGGGGTGCTCAGTAGAAAGTTGGTATTTGGGTAGTGATTGTTCCTCTTCCGTGTGTTTGTTTTGTTATTGTGGAAGGATTGGAAAGTTTCTTGGTAACTGAAGTTGACATGTGCTTGGTAAGCAAGTTAGTCGATTTTTGTTTTGTCTCAATTAACTGTTTAGCTTCGTAACTACTTAGATATTTTAAATGTTGGTGGTGAGAATTTCTTTCAATTTTCTTGAAATGTTGGGATTTTTTGTTAGTATGAGGGAAATTGTGGTTTTGAGTGCGCAAGAGGTGCTTTTTGGAGCTGAATGGAGTGGGCATCTTGTGAAATTAGATAACAGTTGCTTTTCTTTCACTAGTTTGTTTACCTGCCTATACTATTTTCTTTAGCGAATTTTCCAAATGTAATTACCAGCAAACTCCCATAGGCGATTACACAAACAATCTTGGACAAGAGAAATGAGATGTTTCTAGATAGTGTACTTTCAGGGCTTTTAGAAGAAAATTGCAATTTACATAAAAAGGAGGAGCCTTTGGTATAGTCATGGGCATGGCTTGTAGTATAGATTTTGGCAGAGACTGTTCCTCAATTTAACTATTCTTTTTCTGGAAAGATCCATGTTGCCTACTTTCTGGCGAGAGTACTAACCAGATTTCTGAACAACATACCTGCTGGTTATTCCTTCTAAGCATTGTGTTGTTGAGCTATCCATGTATAGGAAAAGTAGAGCACTACTCTTGCATTGAAGTAATTATCTTTATTTACACTAGCACTTTGGTAAGGATGGTAATCTTGCTCTGCTCCTTCCCAAAATTTGGGATTCTAAAGAGAAATATATAAATAAGCCTCATTTGAACCCTGAAAAAATTGTATGTACCGGGAAAACTGGGGAATGTTGCCTTTTAGTATTTCTTTTCTTAGCTGAAGTTCATTCCTTGCATTCCCTCTGGAATATCAACCTCGATCAGGAGCTTGAGGACTGATATGCTGTTTATGAATCACCCATTTTAGAATTGTAACCCGCTTCCTGGCGGGAAAATTGTAACTCACATTATACCGTTAAACCTATTCCTGTCATATATGGCATAAAGTCTTAAGCTATTCTGGCAGTTTCCTGTCGGATTGGTGGTTACATGATATGAGGTATCGTATTCATATGTAGTAAATACCTGCATTGAAGTTTGATCATTTGATGTTCCATGTAATATGGGGACAAGTTCCGTGTTGCATTTTATAGAGAAAATGTTATTATTAACATAACATGACATGCAATGTCAACCCAACAATTGTGATGAATTAATGTGCTCCTTATGCATGTTAGCACCTCACATAATCTTTACAATAATTGGATCCGAGCCCCGTTCCCCACAATGAAGTTGATAGTATACAGATAAAAGACAGGATCTAAGCATCTTATGGCATAGCTCCAGTCTCGAAACATCCATACAAATATTAATGTTGTACTATTTAGTATAAAAACACAAGACTCCTTGACGTGGCATTGTCTTCAGAGTTAATTTTATTTCTCATGACAGCAACTTTGATTCATTCAGATGTTTATGTTGATGGTTTAGCTGTATGCAGTATGGTAAGAAACTATAATGATATAGATAATGAAATTGTGCATCATGGTGTTGTTACTTCATTTGTTACAGTCATCACTACTAAGATTAGGCTTTTAAGAGTGAAGACCGTTACTTTTAGACTTTTAGTGCATGCTTACAGTTTACAAGCTCGTTCTACTGGAAAAGCTTTTGGCTAGAACATGATTTGTCTGAAATCAGTTAATTGATGCCTGTTATGTTTTGTGTGCAGTCATTGAAGCTTTTTGCTATTTAGTGTAGAAGTTAGCATATTATCCTATTCTCTTTCCTTCTGCTGATGCAGCACACCATTGCTATGTGTGCAGTTGTGCACTGTTATTGGGGCTGCAGAATCTTGTTAACACTTTCTCATTAATCTTCTTGAAACGTTTTCAGGCCTTTATGCTGGGTTGAACATATGTCATTGGACAACGAAACTGGATTAGATAAACCTGGAATAAGAGTTAGGCCGGTCACTGGCCTTGTTGCAGCAGACTATTTTGTCCCTGGCTATTTTGTTTGGGCAGTCTTGATTGCCAATTTAGCTCGTATTGGATATGAAGAAAAGACCATGTACATGGCTGCGTATGATTGGAGGTTATCTTTCCAAAACACTGAGGTAACCTTCTTTGCTGTACTTATACATATGTATGGATTGTCTCTGATGCTTGGCTATATATTTCTCACAGTGTGTAAATGTTACTGGTATAGGATGGACTGTCATGGTTCTAATGTAAATTACCACCTGCAGGTTCGTGATCAGACTTTGAGCAGAATAAAGAGTAACATTGAACTCATGGTAGCAACTAATGGTGGAAATAGGGTGGTGGTGATCCCACATTCCATGGGGGTTCTCTATTTTCTGCATTTTATGAAGTGGGTTGAAGCACCTCCTCCCATGGGTGGTGGTGGTGGTCCAAATTGGTGTGCAAAGCACATCAAAGCTGTAATGAATATTGGTGGACCCTTCTTAGGAGTTCCCAAGGCTGTTGCTGGGCTTTTCTCATCTGAAGCCAAAGATGTTGCTGTTGCTAGGTAATTCAAAATAAAAGTCTGGTAATTCTACCCAACAATTGTCAGGGTAGTTGATGTTTACTGTGCTTGCATGTTACTTTGATTAATGTCAACTTTCTTCAGAGCACTCTAAATTATTATTGTCAGTTGTCAACAGGATTCGGTGCGTCCGCTTTAACCCATAGTTGAGCTGTGACACATCCAGTCATCTAACCAATGAAATCTTTAAGTTGTACTCACAAATAGTTAATATAAATATAACCATAATACTAAAGAATAGTAAGTCATTTTTTAAGTTGTGAATACATGGTTATACACTCTCTCAAAAGGAAAAAAAGAATACATGGTTGTACATTGTGGTATAATCTGACTGTAGTTAGTGGGGACCAGGGAAGTACTTGATCTAGTTTAGAAGTGCGAAGTGTCATAGCATAAAATCTCTGTACTACCTGATAACAGTAGTTGCCTTCTTGATACTATTTTTGACGTGAAAATTCAAGAAAACATGCTATTATTGGCTATTTGTCAATGCATACAATTATTCTGAGCTAGATGATAAATCATAGCCTTCTTGTTCCTTTTTTAACACTGGACAAATACCTGCTGTTATTGGTCATTTATATTATTCTTAAGTTGATAGCTTCTAAACTGAAGGCTGCACCCACATTAAAATAATTGCGGGCACAGGTCTAAGAAATTCTCTGTTTAGTGGTGTTCTTATCCTCTAAAACGGCCATTAAAATAATCATGGGCACAGGTCTGAGTGTTTCTATTTTAGTGGCACCGTTCATCCTCTAAAATGGTGTTTGTATTTGCATAATTCTTCATCATGTGCTTTACAATCATATCAATACCAGTATCCCAAGTGTACATTGTCCATTCCTACAATCAAATGGCCAGGATCCCAAGTTAACATTGACCTATCATGCATAAGGTGCTTTCTTGCAAATTTGGTGCTGTGGATGGTATATTATCCTGACATACTTTTCTTTACTTGTCCAAAAGAAAATTGCCCCTGCTTTAATATCGTGTTATTCACATACAGAGCTATTGCACCAGAAGTGCTAGACTCCGACTTTCTTGGACTTCAGACCTTGCGCCATTTGATGCGTATGACCCGTACATGGGATTCAACAATGTCAATGATGCCTAAAGGTGGTGATACTATTTGGGGAGATTTGGATTGGTCTCCAGAAGATGGCTTTGAGTGTAAAGCTAAGAAGCAAAAAACTAATGATTCTGAGGTTTCTAAGGATGTTAATGGGAAAAATGTGGAAGTTCATCCAGAACCTGTCAACTATGGAAGAATCATTTCTTTTGGTAAAGATGTAGCAGAAGCTCCATCTTCAGAGATTGAGCAGATAGAATTTCGTGTGAGTATTCAGAAGCATACTAGCATCTCCTTTACTTATTAGGACCATTATATTTGCAAATCATTATTTTCCTAGGTGTGTGGTATTGTCTTTTGCTACTTGTCAGTGCCTTTACCAGTTTGCATTATCTTCCTGTTTCAGAAATCTTTCATATTATACGTATTCAATTCGTTGGTTATGCCATTATTTTGTGAACATCCATCCTTTAGCAACCATTCCAGTGAAACTCTTTCTTTAACGATCATTCCTTATGGCATTATGGTCGACATTGTTGGCTCAACCTGTAGCTGGTTCAGGTATTTGGCATGTATTTGCATTTTGCAAGTACAATTAACTACTATTTTGGTCTGTATTGTTGTCTGGCTCACTCTCTTGCCTAGACACTGTTAGAGGAATGTCAAGTTGAAAGAGGATTGCTCTCCTTATTGTCCTGTGTATGCAAAAGTAGTGTGTGATTCATTGCGTGCCCACTGTTAGGAGTTTCTAGTTCAAACATGTTGATTTGTGTTTATTTATGTGCTGTTATGCTCTTTGCTGCAGTCCTTCAACTGTGCACGCCGTGCAGTTGCTTCGGTTTGAGCCTTCCAATTAACCAATGAATATATATAGTCTCACATGAAGTCCTTGAATTATCTTTGAAGAAAGATACAGAGTGACTTCTTTTGTTGTGTTGCTAATTGCTAGATATTTATTTATACAGAATGATTTTTTTGCTTTCAGATGTATGGTTTGGATTTGTATTTTTCTGGAAATGGGGTTGTGAGCAGTTTGTGATGTACTTTTAATATTAGAGCAAAAATCTTATTATCCTCGTTTCAGGATGCTGTGAAAGGCAATAACATCGCCCATTCAAATACATCATGCCGGGATATATGGACAGAGTATCACGAATTGGGGTGGGGTGGAATAAAGGCAGTTGCAGACTACAAAGTTTACACTGCTAGTTCCATCATAGATCTTCTTCACTTTGTTGCTCCAAGGATGATGCAGCGTGGTAGTGTTCACTTCTCATATGGAATTGCTGATAACTTGGATGATCCAAAATACAACCACTACAAATATTGGTCGAACCCCTTGGAAACTAAGTAAGAGCCTTTTGCCAACATTCTCTGCCGCACATTCATCTTGTATGCAAAGAAACCCTGCATATCTGGCTTTCTTACAATCTCTTCATTTGTAGACTACCAAATGCACCTGAAATGGAAATATTTTCGATGTATGGAGTAGGCATTCCTACTGAAAGAGCATACGTCTATAAGCTAGCCCCACAAGCAGAGTGCTATATACCCTTTCAGATAGACGCCTCAGCTGAGGGTGGGGATGCGAATAGCTGCTTGAAAGGTGGTGTTTACTTGGCTAACGGTGATGAGACAGTACCAGTTCTCAGTGCAGGCTACATGTGTGCCAAAGGATGGCGTGGAAAAACTCGCTTCAACCCTTCAGGCAGCAAGACTTACGTGAGAGAATATAGCCATTCTCCGCCCTCAAATCTCCTCGAAGGCAGGGGTACTCAGAGTGGTGCTCATGTTGATATTATGGGGAACTTCGCTTTAATTGAGGATATCATCAGGATTGCTGCTGGTGCAATCGGTGAGGAACTTGGTGGTGATCAGGTTTATTCTGATGTATTTAAATGGTCAGAAAAGATCAAACTAAAACTATAAACTGCATAGGAAGCTAGTAGGAAGCCATGAGTTTCATTTGTGGATTATGGATGCAAGCTAGAATTTTTTTTCTCTGGTTAATATTCTATGATTTTTGATTCGATATTGTACTGTGTTTTCCTCGCTAATTTGGGAACCGTACGGCATTGTATATTAAAATGTACATATGTAAGTAGTGTTGCCTTTGCTTTAGAACACGCTTGAGAAGAAATTCTATGCGACTCATTTACAACCTGTGGTCTACGGCCTTTTCTAGGCATTCACTCGTGATTCTGAGCTTCAGCCAGTCGTTGAGCTTGTTATCGATCGCCTTGACCTGAAGACATGCACATACAGGCAAGATGCACATGTAGAAAGTCTCTCATGCGCTGAAGTATTTTTTAAGCGCGGTTTGGCCGATGCGAAGGCCATGTAAGGCGGCCGATTTTTGCGTCATGTGAAAATGATCTTCCAAGCTTTTCTTGGTCATTTTTCCAATACGTTGGCGCTGTTGAGAGAGAGGGAGAGAGATGGCATACGTATATTTCTATCTACGTACCTGTTCAGCCAAACTATACTTCCTCTCATCAGGCGCTTTACCAGCTACTCCAGTAGTTACTACGAACCGCAGATCTTCAGATGAGCCTGTAGACGCATCGGCAGACGAAGAGCCTCTGGTGACCCGAGGCATGTGAGGCTGTTGTTGAGGCAGCCCATGTTTAGCCCTTTTTTTTTTGAAAAATATTCACATTTAGACCCCTAATAGTTTTAATTCCGTTTTTGGACCCAGAGCTCGGCACCGTGACCCACGGTGCCGAGGTAACACGTCTCGGCGCCGTGGACCACAGCGTCGAGGCGCCAGGCCCGCGCCAGCAGTGCGGCCTGCGTGGCGCCGAGCTCGGCGCCGTGGATCTTGGCGCCGAGCTCAGGGCACTTATCCAGGCGCCGAGCCGCCTGTTCATTTCGCGTCCCCGTCCTCAGCCCGCCGCCTCCCCGGGCCGCCAGCGCCTCCCCGGCCCGGCCGCCTCCCCGGGCCGCCACCGCCTCACCGGCCACCACCGCCTCCCCGGGCCGCCAGCGCCTCCCCGGGCCGCCAGCGCCTCCCCGGCCCCCGCCGCCTCCCCGCCCGCCAGCGCCTCCCCGGCCCCCGCAAGCCTTCAAGGTGAATCTTTAGTATATCGTGAATTTTTTTCCACATGTGTTACACACTGTCGCTTAATGTTCACTCCATATCTATGGTACCTAGGAGAAGGCATAATGATTTTAGACTTTTGGTGTGATTAATACAATATCTAGATAAATATTGGTTGTTCTGTTTGACTCCAAAAAAAGACAATGTAGGCTGCATATTATCACGAAAAATCTCATGTGACTATATCTGGATCCTATTAGATATATAGATGTTTGAATGGGAAAGGGTTCATTTAGATACTTTATTAGATGATGCAATGTTCAGTTGTCTTTTGCTAATCTAGGGTCTGTCTCTTATTGTTAAGGGATAGGGTTGTTGGGTTACATAAATAAGTGACAAAATAAAAAGAGCCAATTTTTTCCACTTGCCATAACAAGAACTAAAGAAGCAGATATATGACATAAAAAGTTGAGAAGAGCCTTAAGGGTTTGCTACACTAAAATAAAAGAGTCTTTGCTTTCTTAAAATGCCATCACATTTATTCTTTAATAAAGTTTGCTTCATTCCAAATGACAAAAATCCATGGATGTCAATTTTGAATAAGTGAACTCTATAAGTATCTATTCATACCATGCACTGTCAATGCTTTACTATTTAGTCGTAGGGTTTGATTGCTTAAACAAGTATGCATGTGATTTATCCAAAATAGGAATAAAGGTATTAAGTTTGGTTTTCTGTATGAACTAGATGGACAACCTAGTCACCCTATATCATGGAGGCAGTGTGACAAGTGATGATTATGGAAATGTTCGATTTGTTGAAATGCAAAGGGTGCCTCTGATATTCAGTGATCGGCCGTCGTTTAGTGATTTGGTTGCTAGGGCCCGGGAGGAGCTACATTGTCATGGAAACGAGGAGAGCATCACAGTTGAGGGGTTACTTCACTTCGGTTCGAAAGACACAATTCTAAGGCGATTGATCTTAATTGGTTGTGAGGATCAGTGGGACAAATATGTCAAATTGGTTATGAGGAATGAGTTCCAATGTTTGGACCTTGTTGTGTGGAAGGTGTCCATTGATCCCACCCCTCATGGTTATTCACCAGAACTAGGTGTTCAGGCACCCTTTGACCCTCCGTTACCGGACATTGCGGTGGATGTGGAAGAAGTGCATGAGGTGCCCGATGCTCAATCTGCCCCGAACGAGGTTCAGATTTCTCAACCAGTTCTAGTTGAATGTCGGACTGATGATGTCGTGCCGGCCCCTCAGGAGATCCCTTTGACCCAGAATCATCCCAGTAAGTGTCGAGCAACACTTTAGCCTTTTCCCGTCATTCCATTCTTTTGTCTCAATCCCATCGTTTTTGTGCTTATGATACAGGAGACATTCCTGATAATGTGGGTGTTCCTCCCGTTGCTCTATCTGGCAACGTTGAAGAAGTCTGCAGGGACTCCAACAGTGTGGATGTTCAAATTGTGGATGATCTGGAGCCTTACGAGATCGCAAGGGCCGTTGATTCTGATGATGACCGCCCTTTTGGAGAGCTGACCGAAAGTGATATTGAGCTGATCAGGCGTTATTGCCCTGGCTGGGATCCATCAGTTCATGAATTCAGCGATCTTAGGCATTCCCATGAGGCTTATGCAGAAGGAAGGGATGACGAGTTGCTAGATGCTCCTGAGGCCGGGTCAAGCATGACAATTGAGAAGGGCATGGTGTTTGAGGACTTGTCCGCATTGAAAAGGTGGCTGCAGGAGTATTCAGTGATTCGTAAAAGGCCATTCAAGGTGAGACATTCTTATGTGGAGCGGAGGTACACAGTTGTGTGCGAGAAGGAAACATGTGAATGGAGGGTTTGTGCTAGGAAACAGAAGGACACAGGAAAGTTCAAGATAACAAGAATCGTTGGCCCACACACTTGTGCCGAAGCAGAGCTCAAACAGAAGCATCGGCAGTTGACCTCTACCATTATTGCCAAGTCACTGTGTCACATAGTAAAGGGAGAACCCAATATGAAGGTGAAGACACTTGCTGGGATTGTTAATGAGAAATTTGGATACGAGATAAGGTATAGGAAAGCATGGAGGGCAAAGCAACGCATCTGGAAGATGATATATGGGGACTGAGAAGATGGGTACTTGTAGTTGCCAGCACTCTTTAATGCAATCAAAGCAGTTAATCCAGGCATGCATTATGAGTACGTCCCGAAACCAAACGAATGGACTCAAGATGGGATGCAGATATTCTTCTGTGCTTTCTGGTGCTTTGCCCAGTCCATCGAGGCCTTTCGGCATTGTCATCCCGTCTTCTCCATTGACGGTACGTTTCTTCTTGGCAAGTACCAGGGCACACTTCTGATAGCCATTTCCTGTGACGCAGACAACGCGTTGGTTCCTTTGGCGTTTGCTTTGGTTGAGAGGGAGAACAAAGACAGCTGGGGATGGTTCTTGCGGCTCGTTCGTAGGCACGTGGTCGGCCCTGGTAGGGAGGTTGGTGTCATATCTGATAGACACCAGGGCATACTTGCTGCCGTACAGGAGCAGATACCGGGGTATCCAGCTTTGCACCACCGTTGGTGCACTCGGCATCTTGCAGAGAATCTACTCCGTAAGGATGGTACGAAGGATAACTTTCATCTGTTCGAGGAGGTCGCTCGAATGCTTGAGGTCAAGTTCTTCCAGGAGAAGTTGGAGCAGCTTAATACTGCAACAAACGCAGAAGGTAGACAGTGGTTGACAGGAATGATGAGAGATGTCGGCAAATGGACAAGGGCTCATGACGATGGTGGCTGGAGGGTACTGCATTCATCACTTCCTGTGTAATTTTAGTTTATGTTGATGCATTAACTAACAAAATTGGTGTATTCTATACAGGAGCTGCCCATCCTTCGTCCTTGAACCCATGACGGGTTCCTGGATATGCGGTACGACGAGAGGTACACTCCCTTCCTTAAGAGGGCTGGCCTAGACGCCATCTCTTACCAGGTTCGCCGTACAGCAACGAGCACTTCCGGCGGTACCAAGTTTGGTACCAGCGTGCGACGCGGTCCAAGCTTAAAGGACAATGGACTGAAGCTGACTATGCGGACATTGAGTCCTCCGACGACGAGGACACGCCCTACGACCAGTCTACTCGACTTGGGACGCAGGTGGAGATAGCACCAGTCCTGGACCGTGTGGTAATGTTCAATCTCATTGCTTATTTTTCCAATAGACATAAATACCATTACATATAGCAAATTATCCATTCTTTTGCTTGTTTGCAGGGCAACACTCTGAGGCAGTCCGTACAGGACATAGAGCGTTTCTCCACGCCCGTCAGCGACGTCAGGACGCGTAGCTTCCTAGAGGTAAGCTTCGACATAGCCACTCACAAAATTAGTACCTAATATCTTCGTATCTTGTTGGTTAACAAAATGTTGGATGACAGAGGCTGGCAGGTCGGCTACGTCGTGCGGCTGGTCATTGTGGTTGCAGCACATGTGCGGCGAGGGACGTAGATGTGCCTGCGACACGACTTGTAGACCCGACGCGGCTAGGGTCGTACACGGGGCAGAGCTCGTCCCCCACGAGGAGCGACACTTTCCCTGACGAGGGCGGTGAGGACGAGGTGGAGCAGCAGACTTACGATGAGATAGGCCCGTCTCAGCTCGTAGACGCTCCTTCGACTCAGCCTTCACAGCCTGTACCACACAGACGCCGCCGCGAGCCTAGCCGTTACACTCCAGGCACCGACGCCCTGGGTAAGGGTAAGGGTAAGGCTAGGAGGTAGTGATACTTATGTGTAGGCTTGTGGTTGGGCTTAAAAGTCGTTGTATATATGTTGTAATGAGCTAGGAGGCACTTGGTATGTGGTTGGACAGAGATGTGTTTGTAATGAGCTACTCGTTGTATATATGTGTATATGTTATATTCATGTGATATTTGTGTTCGAATCCGTAGTCTGTACTTTGTGGTTCTATAATTCCTGCAATGAATTTATGTTTCCTGCAAACGACTGAAAAGCCTACGAACTATGAATTTATTACGAGACTACAGGCTCTGAAAAGCCTACATAGGAACATTTATTGCTAAACTGGAATCCTGAAAAAGCCTACGAGCTGTTCCCTGCAAACGACTGAAAAGGCTACGAACTATGAATTTATTACGAGACTACAGGCTCTGAAAAGCCTACATAGGAACATTTATTGCTAAACTGGAATCCTGAAAAAGCGAAAAGATTCGTATGACCTCCTCTCCATGGACTATGCCCACTGCACCAGATAACCTGCCTACATAAAGCCCTCTTATGTCTTCCATATCACATCTTCTACTCAAGCCATCACAATACTACTACACAACAATATCTTCCTGGAGGTCCGACCCATTTGGAGTGCCGGAGTGGCATGAGCGCCCGAAGTGCCATTGCGGCTTTAGGACGATGTTGGGAGTCTGGACGGATCGAGTACAACGAGCCAAATACGGCCGTAGGTTCTTCAAGTGTCCAGACCTGGATGACGACTTCGTGGTAACGACGACAACTAAATCATTTGTTTCTCGTTATCGTTTTTCAACTTGATCCATGACATCTACCACGTCACACATAGGCTTGCACGTTCATCGAATGGGTGGATCGGGTGTCGCCGGCATGGCCAAATAACCGGGCAGTAGAGGTGAAAAACAAAGGACAATACTTTGTCAAGATGACTCAGGCTCGCGAGGTGGAACGACAGATGCGGCTTGAGCAAGAGCGCCGCGTGAGGGTGGATCAAATCCGTCTGAAGGGCAAGGAGGATGAGCTGCAAAGGAAGCGGGAGCAGTTAAGTCTGCGTGAAGCATCCATCAAGCGTCAGGAGGAAGAGCTTCAAGCTCGTGAGGTGAGGCAGCTCTCAAGACCAAGAGTGACAGGAAGAATGATACAGCGGAGTCATCCTTAGGGCCCAATAAAAAGGGGAAACAACCACGCTACACCCAGTAGAATAGGCCCACGCTATCTACGGTCTATGCAATCCTATTATTATGCACTGTATTGTGTTTGCCTAGCTGTATCGACTGCACTTGAGACTACCGGTATGACGGTATTGCGTATCGGTGCTTCACAAAACTACAATTTAATAGAGTGCATAATGTTGCCCACCCATGCTTGCTCCAAAGAATGTCTGCATAATGGATTAGTTTGCATATAGAAAAGAATAGGGAAATCATGCCTACTCAGTTCAAAATTGTAAATCATTACATGGAAAATTCACATTTTCAAGCACATAAATGTCTGCAAAAGAACAACAAGACATTAAACTATATCGTCAACTTCGCAGATTATACCATGTGATTTGAGGTAGCGACATAATTACTTATGGGCAATATAATGGAAAAGTCTAAGACACATAGGTTCTTATCTTGCCCCATTTTAGCTCTTTTGAATTCCATGAATAAGCAACACCATTATCCCCTTCTCTAACAATTAGTGTTTGACCATCGGAGTTCCCTGCTTAGGAAAAAAGTTACAAACATTATTACGTTACTAGCACCCGAAATTTTCAGATTGAACACGACATCATCAAAAAATGTAGCAGGAAACAAAAATTGTGTTTCACACAATTCATCAATTTTTTGAATGTTTGCAAAAGCTATGGATTATTTTGAAGGCGCCGAGCAGGAGCGCCACTGGTCACGGCGGCTGCTCTGAATTTTCACAGCTCGACGCCACGACCCACGGCTCCGAGCTCGGCGCCAAGATCCACGGCGCCGAGGGGCCTGCCACGTCGGCGCCACGCAGGCCGCACCGCTGGCGCGGGGCTGGCACCTCGACGCCGTGGTCCACGGTGCCGAGACGTGTTACCTCGGCGCCGTGGGTCACGGCACCGAGCTCTGGGTCCAAAAACGGAATTAAAATTACCAGGGGTCTAAATGTGAATATTTTTCAAAAAAAGGGCTAAAATAGAAAAAATTTGGCTGGCATGGCAGTAGAAGTGTTGGCGAGAGATAGGGTATGTTCTTTTCCGCTTTATAAAGATGTTTTTCAATTTTTTTTATAATTATTAGTTTTTAAATGAAATATCTTTTCAAGATAAGATCTACTAGTTAATTGTAGTATATACTGTACCGACTTCATTTATATCGGCAAAAACCACACGTGAGTTTTTGTTACTCTGTAATATTTCGTACGAACAGCTCAGCCAAAACCATAAATTTCAGCAAAAAAAAAGAACCGTACTAGTTAGCTCAGCCGCTCAGGGCAAGCCTACTGGGTAGCCTGCAAGTCTACGACCTGTATAAAACGCAAAAAAAATTACGTGAGATTCTAGAGAGAATTATGCTATTTCTTACGAAATTCACGTGAATTTGTTACATTCCAAACAGGCCCTTCGATCCTCTTTTAGATGACATCGGGTAAAATCATCCATCGATCCTGTACTGCTTCCGTGCATATGGAACTAATGTAGATCTTTTGGAGAGCTCCCTTGCCGGGGGTGGGGGGGGACTGCACCTCCAGAAAATGTAGAGCATCCGAGAAATGAATTTGATCAAAATTGGTCTAAATTCCCAAAGCGGCCCAATATCTTCATAGCCTGCTACTCAGGCATAGGCGGGGCCATAATATTGCTGCTACTTTGTCCAGTACCTGGGCGCTTGAGCACACGCAGCTGGCTGGGAATTTTGGACGTTTTTAGCACTTTTGCTACCGTAAATTCCAAAAATGGCGTCGGTGGAAACAAAATTCCAAATCTAGCCTCCAGCCGATCGCACCATTTAACCGGGAGCTGACACGTGGAATGGTGCGGTCGGGGAGCGCACCACTCCGAAGTGGTGCGGTCGGGGAGCGCACCACTCCGCCGAGTGGTGCGGTCGGGGAGCGCACCACTTCGGTGTCGTGCGCTCCCCGACCGCACCATTCCACGTGTCAGCTCTCGATTAAATGGTGCGGTCGGTTGGGGGCTAGATTTGGAATTTTGTTTCCACCGACGTCATTTTTGGAATTTGCGGCAGCAACAGTGCCAAAAGCGTCCAAAATTCGCTGGCTGGCCCGACATTCTTGAGATGTACGTGAACCTCACGGACAGGGGCGGAGGGAGAGGCGTCTGGCAGAGTAAAAATTTTGCTTTTTAGCCCAAAATTTGAAAGTTTTTTACATATAGATCTCTGGAGGAAAAATTTGCAAAAATGGACCTTTACCACGGCGCCAAAGCATATGGCGCCCAGGGTACACAGCACGTCACCATATGCTTTGGCGCCGGGTGTGGCCACGTAGGAGCCACGGTGGCACAGCACGGTGCCAAAGCACATGGCGCCGTGATGTGCACAAACGGCGCTAACGGGCGTGGCGCCGTGCTCTGGGACTTAAGCCCGAGCGCAGCCCTCGGCCCCTCACTTCCCCATCTCTTCCCTGTTCAAACAGAGAGGCCGCCGCCGCCCCTCTCCTTCCCCCTCCAAATCCACTCCATTTCATCTGTTTTTCTCGCGATTTTGCTTCCAAACCGAGCAAGCAAGGTAAGATTTCTCCCCTCCCTTGATTTTTTCAATAGATTTGGATTATTTGAGGTACATGTTGTGGGGCAAGATTTGAAACCCTAGATGAAATTAGTTCAATTTGGCTCGGTTTTAGGTCGGATTTGCAATAGATATGCGTAATGTAAGAGTAATAATGGGTATAGATTCGTTTTTAGGGTTTGATTTGAGTGAGATTGATGAATGTTTAGAAATATATATGTTTTTAGGGTTTGATTTGAGTGAGATTGATGAATGTTTTGAAATATATATATATTTTTAGGGTGAGATTGATGAATGTTTAGAAATATATATGTTTTTAGGGTTTTGTTTTTAGGGTGAGATTGATGAATGTTTAGAAATATATATGTTTTTAGGGTTTGATTTGAGTTGAGATTGATAAATGTTTAGAAATACATATGGTTTTAGGGTTGGTTTGAGCGAGATTGATGAATGTTTAGAAACACATATGTTTTTAAGGTTGGTTTGAGCGAGATTGATAAATGTTTAAAAATATATATGTTTTTAGGGTTTGATTTGAGTGAGATTGATGAATGTTTAGAAATATATATGTTTTTTGGGTTTTGATTTGAGTAAGATTGATGAATGTTTAGAAATATATATGTTTTTAGGGTTTTGTTTTGAGGGTGAGATTGATGAATGTTTAGAAATATATATGTTTTTAGGGTTTTGTTTTTAGGGTGAGATTGATGAATGTATATGTTTTTAGGGTTTGGTTTGAGCGAGATTGATGAATGTTTAGAAATACATATGTTTTTAGGGTTTGGTTTGAGCGAGATTGTTATTCCTATCATTAACGTTTTTTTTGAATGCACAGGATGGCGAGGTACCGGCTGCTAGACGAGTTCTACGAGAGGGAGCACCGCGGCAGGCTCACGGAGGACGGCCAGGTACGTGTGTTGTCGAAATGTACATGTGTTTTCATCACGCAACTAACTTTTATAATAATTTTCAGTAGTTTCACATACTTCGTTCTCGAACCCATGATGGGTTCCACTTGATGGTCTACGACGACCGCTATACCCCACTGCTTCGCCGTGCTGGGCTTCACACGGTCGCCAACCTAGTACGACGGGGCATGCCGGTCTTTAACCCCGCAGTTTTGACCGCACTTGTCGACAGGTGCATTTTCTCTGTTGGGTCCATTTGTTTTTAATTTTATATTCTTACGTACGTAACTAACTCTTTTCTCCGTGTACTATTAACAGGTGGAGGCCAGAGACTCACACGCTCCACCTTCCCTGTGGGGAGATGACCGTCACGCTGCAGGACGTGGCGATGATACTTGGGCTTCCCATTAGGGAACAGCTGGTGGTCGGCCCGGCAGTGTCTGAGGGCTGGAGGGCACGTGTGGAGGCCTTCCTGGGCACGCCATTACCTCCTGTCTCAGAGAATGCCAGGCGAGGCCGCGTCTCGGGGGTCCACATTAGATGGTTACGAAATACATTTGGTGCATACCCTGCAGATGCGGATGACGCCACGGTGACCTACCACTGCCGCGCTTGGGTCCTCCACATGTTCAGGGCCGTGCTTTTCCCGGACGCCACGGGGGACGCCGCTTCGTGGATGTACATCCACTGCCTCCAGGACTGGGGCGACGCTGGACAGTTCAGCTGGGGTTCGGCGGTCCTCGTGTTCCTCTACCGCCAGCTTTGCAAGGCCTGCAGACGCACGGCGCCCACGTCGACGCTCGGTGGCTGCGTCTTCCTCCTGCAGGTGTGGATGTGGACACACATTCCTGTGGAACGCCCTCGAGTGTTCCAGGCGCAGCCTTGGCGTCCACAGGGTGTGGATGACCTCAGCCCCACTATGGTGTACCTGTGGGATAGCGTCTCAGTCCCGTTCGCGACCACTCAGTGGGCGTACGTGGATTTTAACAACGAGCTGGACACCTTGTCTCCCACGATGGTAAGAAATTGGTAATGCATTTATTTTTTCTACAGTTCTTGATTTTTGTACATGGCTAATCGTGTGTTTGCCCGTATGTTTGCTTGCTAGGTCTCGTGGGAGCCTTACTCCGAGCCACAGGTTGCAGCTCTACCGCTCAGCACCATGTGCCGCAGGGACTACCATCTTTGGAGGATGAGGTGTCCGCTGATTTGCTTCTACGCCGTAGAGATTCACCTCCCCCACAGAGTTGCGCGGCAGTTTGGCCTCGTGCAGTTCTATCCCCCCGAGGAGATGTCGACATTTGTTACTTTGCACAAGTAATTTACAATTTTTGTTTCATTTAGAATTCTATTGGTTCTTACTATAACACCTATTTTTAACATCTGCTATATGTACAGGTTCGACAGGGTCCGCCAACGAAAGGTGACGGACTTCGCTCATCACCACCGAGAGTACATCGAGTGGTTGAAGAGGATGGAGGAGAACTGCGAGCGGGACAATACCCCCCACAGCAACGCCAGCTTCCGGGAGTACTTGTCCTGGTACCACACTGCCACCCGCTACAGGCTGAGGCAGTAGTGGACTGATATCGACTACGCATACCTCGCTTCGTCCGAGGACGAGGACACTGCGTACGACAGGCATGCGAGGGAGGGCACAGTGGTCAAGGTCGCTCCGATTCTCGATCGAGTGGTACGGAAAGCATTATATTTGCAATACTTTGGTTCAATACGTTTATCTCGCACTTACTTATGTTTCCTTATTTCTTTAGGGGACTTCTCTCCAAACCTCGGTGCGTGAGATTGACGAGGCTCTCAGCTACCTAGTTGGCGACCTGGACAGCGAGAGCCAGCGCCTGAGGGACTTCCTGTAGGTACGAAGATAATTCATTAAGTTAGATCCATTCGGCATATATGCAATTGTGACATATCATTACTTGCAGAGACTTCGACGTCGGCTCAGTCGGGCGGCAGGTCGTTGTGGTTGCCGCGCACGCTCGGACGTGATCATACCGGTGGCCTCCCAGCGCTCGGGTGCCTCAGCCGCTGCGGCCTCGTCATCACACGCTGGCAGGCGCCAGTCCACGAGGAGCTCGTCACGCACTCCGACTTTCAGTCAGGGCGATGACGACGACGACGAGGCGGAGCAGGATGACGAGGAGGAGCACAAGGACGAGGAGGCATCTACCCACGACGAGATTGGGATGTCGCAGATGCCCGACGCACCATCTACTCAGGCTTCGCAGCAGCCTTGTCGTTCAGCCCGTCCCCCGAGCACGTACACTCCAAGGTCTGATGCCCTGGCCAAGGGCAAGGGAAAAGCCAAGAGGCAGTGACTTATTTATGTTTTGAGACTTTTGATAATTATGTGATGTTTTGAGACTTTTGATAGTTATGTGATGTTATGTAATATTTTGAGACTATTGATGATTATGCGATGTTGTCATTTACGTTTTCAGATGTTTTATGTGTGAATGTATATTGTATATGTGTATGTGCATATGTTTTGCAAAAAACAGCAAAGCTTGCTATTTTTTCTGTAGGTGTAGCCAGCACAGCGCCAAAGCTTTTGGCGCCGAGATATTTGACTACGGCGCCAGGCCCTTTGGCGCCCTAGTAGGCGCCAAACATTTTGACGCCGTATATAAACAGCTCGGCGCCATAATGTTTGGTGCCGTGATTCGTGGACTTCCACCAAAACTAAGTTCGGGCTTAAGTCCCAGAGCACGACACCACTCCCGTTAGCGCCGTTGGTGCACAGCATGGCGCCATGTGCTGTGGCGTCGTGCTGTGCCACCGTGGCTCCTACGTGGCCATGCCCGGCGCCAAATCATATGGCGACGTGCTGTGTACCCTGGGCGCTATATGCTTTGGCGCCGTGATAAGGGTCCATTTTTACAAATCTTTTCTCCAAGGATCCATATGTAAAAAACTTTCAAATTTTGGGCTAAAAAGCAAAAAAAAAACTCTGGCAGAGGCCACACAACAAATATGTATTATAACTCTGAATGTTTTAAGAAGCATTATTTTTATTAGTGCTACTTGCTCATTCTTATAGAATGTATAACTTATTTGGCTCTCCTCGTCGCTAAATTCTTGCGACGCATCTACTCGCAGAATTCAATAAAGACTCACTCTAGATAATTTACGCTTCTGTCTCCTGTAACACGCTGGTGTCTTAATTTTGACTTTTTGACCTTTTTGTTTTTCTTTCTTCTCTTTATTTATATTGTTTGTGATAATGTAGCTTTCTTATTTTTTTAAAATTTAATTACTTTGAAAAAAATTAACTAAGTCGTATATGCGTCAAAAAAAAAACCTGCGGCGTTATCTTGCAGGCTTCGTGAGGCCCACGTGCCACCAGACAGCATTCATGGTTCCACTAACAAAATACCAAAATTTTCATCGAAACTGCGTTGGACGAATCGCTACTCCTGCAAGCTTGCCGCTACTACGGTCCACGCGATCTGTTTCTGCAGAGTCACAGCGCGCTCGTTCTCCGTCCCTGCCTCTAATTCAGTTTCAGTCAATACCGACCCACATCAACGGTCTGAATCCTCCGTCATGGACAGCACGCCGACGAACAACGGACGCACACGGCACGAGAACCGCGGGCTCCGCGGCGGCGGCGGCATCGCCGGCGTCTTCTCCTCCCCTGCACCCAACCATCAGTGCTCCGAACACGTACATGTGTGTCCTACAACATGTACAACTCGAAGAAATGATCTGAGGTTTTTGCGGTGGTTTTATGCTTTTTGTGTTCTGTGTGCTGCATTGTCCAAGGTTGCGAAGCTGAATGAGGAGCTCCAAAGGCAGAGCGATCTCAAGGAGACGTACAAGGCCCGGCAGGAGAGCACTCAGGACCATCTCAGGTTCTGCCTGGAGGTCGCCCGGGAGCACGGCTTCTTGAACCTCGTATCCAACAACGAGCACCAATCGCCTCACCGCGACGCCGAAGCAGAGCCCGCAACGGCCGACGACGACGACCAGGACGAGCCAGAAGCAGAAACACCGTCCTGCGACCCGTACGTAGCCGCCACGAGAGGCCTCGCGGTGCAGCACGGCTGGTTCGTTGCACCCGACGTGGTGATGAAAATTTCGATCACAGCAAAGCTTGTGCACGCGCATGCATGCATCCGGATCCGGTTATTCTGACTGGTATACTCCGATCAAACAGATCGAGCTGCACGAGATGATAGCTAGGCCAAGGGACGACGGCGAACATACACAGGGCGACGTGGAGGGGGCTCGACGTGGCGGTGAAGTGGATGCGGCCGGAGTTCTACCTCTTCAGGCCCAGCGGTGAGGCCTTCTTCGCGCAGGAGCTCGACGCCCTGTCGCGGCAGCGGCACCCCTACGTGCTGCGGCTGATGGGCGCGTGCCTGCGCCCGCCGGAGAGCTGCTTCCTGGTCACGGAGCTGCTGAGTGGCGCGTCACTGGGGGAGTGGCTGCACGGGGGCAGAGAGAGGCGGAGGGAGCGGCTGCTGGCGTCGCCCCCACCGCCGATGGTGGACAGGGTCAGCAGGGCGCTGGAGATCCCGCTGGCGATGCGGTACCTCCACGAGCAGACGCCGAGGGTCGTGCACCGCGACCTGAAGCCGAGCAACATGCTGCTGGATGCAGGGGCGGAGCCAGGAATTGGATAAGGGGGTAATATGGATAACAAGTAGAGTAAAACTAATGAACTATGACGGATTTACCGATCCAATAGTCACATATCAGAGTAATATGTTTCGCAAATTACAATGCAAAGAAAATTATATCTCTATTAACTTAAACTTAGCTCTACGACTAAAACAGGGTCTAAGCCGATTAAAACATGGTCTCTAGATGTGATGTGAGAGCAACTACTGAAGTGTGTACTTATGATTTTTTGTTTACATTTTTTGATACCACAGTGAACGGTAAAGATATTGACGCGGACGGCTCATATATTTTTAGACTCGAGAAGTCATTTAAAAAAAACTGCTTTAAAAACACTCTATTTATTTTGATTTTCGAAGAAATCAAAAAACAAATCCACGAGAACATGTCCATTGTATTGCCGTAGAAATTCGGCCAAAACATTTTCTTGGCTTTTAATTAAAGGTTCCTAGCGTTATGTACTCCACCAGCTAGTAGTACTTGAGTGATCTTCAATCACACCTATGACTAGCTACAACAGCTTCTAGTCAACTCACTAGCCTGCATTAATCATCCTAAGATTAAGAACACAAACATGCATATCCTACAGATCACGGTACGCACCACCTTGTAACCCGCATTTACAAAGATTAGTAGATACAAAGCTAAAACAAGAAACAAAACAAAGAGGATTTGGGCTGCATATGACTAGGCTTTAAACATACTTTACATTTGGACTAAATTGGGAGGGACCAAACCACTAATTAAACACATGTAATTACCTACATAATGGAGGATTAGTAAAAAGTTGGGGGGGTGCCGGGCCCCCTCCAGCCCCCCTTGTCTCCGCCACTGGCTGGATGGCGATTCACGCGCGCGGGTCAAAGACTTCAGCCATGCCAGGTTCTTGTCAAATAAACCAGGCATTGCTTACTTGCGGTTTTTTCTTATTTTCTTGTCTGCACTGTAGTCAGTCATTCTTTTGTCAGTTGAGCCCGTTACTTAGATTCTGGGCACGTCGGTGTTTGAGTTTTTTTGTCTACTTTGTGTTTTTCCACAACGTGTGAAATAGTCCACGCGTAAGATTGTTAAATTCTCCCGCCTGTGGCGCGCAGCATGTTCGCACGTTCATCTGCAGAGCGTGGTGTTCGGCACCGGCGTTGCGGCCTGATGGCCGTGTAATTTGTTACCTCTTATTTACTTATAAATGGAACGAGAAAATCGCAGTGGTTGGTTGTTGCTGCGGCAAAACACCTTCTTCCAGATTACAATCTATGTGAGTGAATATCTGAGGAGATTAGTGATCACTCTGAAGCCAGGGTGATTCTTGTAGAATCGGAACATCTGGTATCAGAGCCTCACCGCGCCTGGGAATCTGTCTCTGTGACCTAGAAGACAGCCATGCCGCATCGACGATCTTCATCGCCACCTCGAAGGTCTCGGGGGGAGACCACACCGCCATCGGGGAGCGGTGGTGGTGGGAGCGGCGCTGAGCGTGGCCTGGTGATTCACCGAGTCACGAAGGAGATCAACAGCAGCAGCGCCTTCCCAACTTTGACGAAGACGAACTACTATGACTGGGCGGCGCTTATGCGTGTCATGCTACAGGCAAGGGGCTTGTGGATGGCCGTGAGCATCGGCACCACTGATTTCGTTGAAGACTGGATGACACTCGAGGCGATCGCGAAGGCCGTTCCAGTGGAGATGATCGGGATGGTCGCGAGCAAGGCCACCGCCAAGGCTGCGTGGGACTCCATCAGGACAATGCACGTCGACGTCGAGCGCGTGCGCAAGGCGAGGGCGAACACTCTTCGTCGGGAATTTGATGCCCTCAAGTTTCGCGACGGGGAAACTGTGGATGAATTCGGCATCCGCATCAACGGAATTGCGCACTGGCTCGCAGTTCTTGGAGAGGATTGCTCGGACGAAGAGGTGATCCGGAAGTTTCTCCAGGCACTTCCACCGTGGTTCAAGCAAATCGCGCTGTCAATCGAGACATTGCTCGATCTCAGTGAGCTCTCCGTAGAAGAACTCATTGGGCGGCTCAAGGCGGCGGAGGAGCGTCACAACCTCAGCGGCGGCGGGGCGTCCCTGGCGAGATTGAACCTCACGGAGGAGGAGTTGATCGCGCGGGTAACTTCACGATTGCAATTCTCCGGGGAAGGATCTCAGGAGCGCGGGAAGGGAACCGCATCTAGTTACAAGAGAAGCTGCGGCCGCGGTCGTGGCAAAGATGGAGGAGGCAGAGGCGGTTCCAGGCCGCCGAAGACAGGCGGGGGGAGTAGCTCAGGCGGGACCTCCATTGCCAGCGACCAGTGCCGGTACTGCGGGAAGACGGGCCACTGGGCTCATGAGTGCTGCAAGAAAAAGAGGGATGAGCAGGCCCACACAGCCCAAGTGGAGGAGGATAAGGAGACCACATTACTCCTGTCCAAAGCATTGGTAAAAGTCACTTTCCCCACTCCGATAGCTCTGTCCGAAGATTCAACCCCGCCGGCGATTCGCTCGGAGCCACCATCCAAAAATCCTGCACCGCCGGCGGATCGCCCGTCACCACCCACAGATCCGACCCCACCAGCTAGATCCTCCACTCTCCATCTTGAGGAGGATCGACTCTTCGTGCAGCTCGGCGACAAAAAGGATGGCGACCGTGCTCGATGGATCCTCGATACGAGCACCACCAACCATATGACCGGCGAGCGCTCGGCCTTCACCAAGCTCGACACCGCCGTCCGTGGATCTGTCCGATTTGGGGACGGGTCTGTGGCTGGAATTGAGGGCTGTGGCACGGTGCTCTTCACGTGCAAAAATGGGGAGCACAAGGCCCTCACCGGGGTGTACCACATCCCACGACTCACGGCAAATATCGTGAGTCTGGGCCAGCTCGATGAAGATGGCTACCAGATCTCGATCAAGAAAGGCGTGCTGAGGATTTGGGACCCGGACAAGCAGCTGCGGGCCAAGGTGCAGCGTTCGGCAAATCGCCTCTATATCCTGAAGCTGAACATTGGGCAACCGATATGTTTTGCAGTGCATGGCATGGATGTGGCATGGCGCTGGCACGCTAGGTACAGTCACCTCAACTTTCGAGGGCTTCTGAGGCTGGCACAAGGGCAGATGGTGCGAGGGTTGCCGCAGATTGATCATGTCGATCAAGTTTGCGAAAGTTGCCTCGCTGGGAAGCAGCGTCGTCTGGCGTTCCCGAATGAAGCAAAGTATCGTGCGAAGCACAAGTTGGAGCTGGTACATGGTGATATCTGCAGTCTGGTGACACCGCCAACACCAAGTGGGAACAAGTTGTTTCTCTTACTTGTCGACGACCTGAGTCGCTTTATGTGGCTCATTTTGCTCGGGTCCAAGGATCAAGCGGGTGCTGCAATTATACGGTTCCAGGCTGGAGCTGGAGCACAGGCAGGTCGAAAGCTCGGGACACTGAGCACCGACCGTGGTGGGGAATTCACATCCCGGGAATTCAGCGACTACTGCGCCAGACAGGGCATCCAAAGGCATCTGACAGCACCTTACACACCACAACAGAACGGTGTGGTGGAGAGAAGAAATCAGACCGTGATGGGAATGGCTTGAAGCATGATGAAGGCCATGTCGCTACCAGGCTGGTTCTGGGGGGAGGCAGTGACAACAGCAGTGTTCATCTTGAACCGAGCTCCCACTCAAAGTGTTGAAGGGAAGACACCGTTTGAGGTCTGGTACGGTCACAAACCCCCTGTACACTTTCTTCGTACGTTTGGTTGTGTGGCACACGTGAAGACGGCCGGCAGACATCTTGCCAAACTGGATGACCGGAGTACACCCATGGTGTTTGTGGGTTATGAGCAAGGATCGAAGGCCTACCGATTCTACAATCCGGTCACGAAGCGGGTTCATGTCTCCCGGGATGCAGTGTTCGAGGAAGACCGTCCCTGGGACTGGGGTGCTGACAAGGGAGACGGGCCGGATGACGACATCGAGCCTTTCAGTGTTGAGTATGTCACGTTGCCCAGGGAGCACAGCAGCACCAAGGTTCCAGAAGTGACAGTGCCAGCTTCACCAACGTCACCACTGGCAACGCCCGTCAGCGCGACGATACCCACGTGCGGGTTTGAGTCCCGCACACCACCAGCGCCAGCAGAGGCTGGGATCGAGTTCACATCACCACCGTCGGGTGAACTCGATCTGGATGCTGATCACGATGATGCACCACTCCGATTTCGCACGATAGACAATGTTCTCGGCTCAGCATCACCTCCAGGCTTTGCAGAGTGGGAACTAGCTGAGGAGCTGCTGGTGGCAACTGGAGATGAACCAGCAACCGTTGAAGAAGCAAAACAGATCAAGGAGTGGCGCATAGCAATGCTAGAAGAGATGGCGTCCATTGAAGAAAACAAGACATGGTCTTTGGTTGATCTTCCACCAGGACACTGCGCCATAGGCTTGAAGTGGGTTTTCAAGCTTAAACGTGACGAGCATGGTATTGTTGTGAAGCATAAGGCCAGACTCGTCGCCAAGGGGTACGTACAACGGCCGGGAATTGATTTTGAAGAGGTCTTTGCGCCGGTCGCAAGGCTGGAGACAATTCGTATGGTGTTGGCCATGGCAGCAAGTCTTGGTTGGGCCGTGCACCATATGGACGTTAAAACCGCCTTTCTCAACGGGGATCTAGAAGAGGAGGTGTACGTTGCGCAGCCTCCAGGGTTCACTGCTGCTGGTCATGAACAGAAGGTACTCAAACTTCACAAGGCTCTCTATGGATTGCGACAGGCTCCACGAGCATGGAATGCTAAACTCGACGCAACCCTACATGAACTCGGGTTTGTCAGGAGTGATAGCGAGCATGGGATGTACATGCGTGGAGCGGATCACTCACATCTGGTGGTTGGGGTCTATGTTGACGATCTGGTGATTGCGGGGGAGTCAGCCACCGAGATCAATGGTTTTAAACTGGAGATGAAGACACGTTTCCGGATGAGTGATCTGGGAAGTCTATCCTACTACCTTGGCATTGAGGTGAGACAAGGGCAACGAGGAATTGAGCTAAGCCAGAAAGCATATGTCTTGAAGCTGCTTGACAAAGCAGGTATGGGCAGCTGTAATCCCTGCTCGACGCCTATGGAGACACGGTTGAGGTTATCCAAGCAAAGTCCTTCGCCGGGAGTTGATTCAACACTGTACCGTAGCTTAATTGGCAGCCTGAGGTACCTCTTGCACACACGGCCGGATCTCTCATTTGCTGTTGGATACCTAAGCCGTTTCATGGAAGAGCCGAAGCAGGAGCACATGACTGCAATGAAGCACCTACTCCGGTATGTTGCAGGCACGGTTGACTATGGACTGACTTACACCAGAAATGATACCGAACTCAAGTTAGTTGGCTACAGCGACAGTGACATGGTGGGTGATGTGGATGACCGCAAGAGTACATTAGGTATTGTATTCTTTCTTGGTGGAAATCCCGTGACATGGCAGTCACAGAAGCAGCGACTGGTCGCGCTTTCGTCCTGCGAAGCAGAGTATATCGCAGGCGCTGCAGCGGCATGTCAGGGAGTGTGGCTCCGACGACTACTTAGTGGTATTCTGGGGACTCAGGCAAATCCACCACTGTTGAAGATGGACAACATGTCTGCAATAGCCCTCAGTAAGAATCCAGTGCTGCATGAAAGGAGTAAGCACATCGACACAAAGTTTCATTACATTAGAGGGTGTGTTGATACTGGGGAAATCAGTCTGGAGTTCGTGAGCACACAAGAACAACTGGCAGATGTCTTGACGAAGCCACTCGGAAGGACCAAATTCCAGGAGCTGCGAGAACGAATCGGCGTCATCAAGCTCAAGTAAGCAACGCTGGTATTAGGGGGAGATTGTCAAATAAACCAGGCATTGCTTACTTACGGTTCTTTCTTATTTTCTTGTCTGCACTGTAGTCAGTCATTCTTTTGTCAGTTGAGCCCGTTACTTAGATTCTGGGCACGTCGGTGTTTGAGTTTTTTTTGTCTACTTTGTGTTTTTCCACAACGTGTGAAATAGTCCACGCGTAAGGTTGTTAAATTCTCCCGCCTGTGGCGCGCAGCATGTTCGCACGTTCATCTGCAGAGCGTGGTGTTCGGCACCGGCGTTGCGGCCTGATGGCCGTGTAATTTGTTACCTCTTATTTACTTATAAATGGAACGAGAAAATCGCAGTGGTTGGTTGTTGCTGCGGCAAAACACCTTCTTCCAGATTACAATCTATGTGAGTGAATATCTGAGAGATTAGTGATCACTCTGAAGCCAAGGTGATTCTTGTAGAATCGGAACAGTTATTGCCGGACGGCACGGAGGCGCTCACCGGCGAAACGGGTAGGAGATCAATCGCGCGTGTACGCAACTTCTGAACGGGCGGGCCTGCTCTGCCTATACTTTGTGTTTGAGATTTGCGCCTAATCTTTCGAGTGATTATCACCTAGGAGTGTCCATCATGTGCCTTCAGACTTAACAAGATTCGGTGATTATTCGTTTCTTTCTTAAAAGTTGCTAGCCATGGTGCTGAGTGTCGGCTCTGTTCTGGTGTGGAGAATCCAAAGGGAATTGATGTACTTCCTAAAAATCGCTGTGCTCAGTTGGCCATATCAAACAGGTGTACCCAGTGAATTATTTTTTTGTTCTAACTCTCCAATTCTTTTAAAAATTTAGGGATCTATGTGCATATGGCTCCTGAAGTTATTCGCTGTGAACCATACACCGAGAAATGCGACGTCTACAGTTTCGGCATCATACGGAATGAACTAGTAACCGGGGAGCATCCGTACATAGATACAAGCTACGGACCTAGCAAGGTTAAGTTGCATTACCTTTCGACCTGACCTGCTAATCAGCTTTTGTTCTTAGCTGACTTATCTTAATTGATGTTTATTACAGATTGCATTGGAAGTAGCACATGGAAGATTAAGGCCAAAACTCCCAGAGAGCGATGCAAATTCTAGCTTCCTGATTGATCTCATCTGCCGAGCCTGGGATGCAGAACAGTCGAGCAGGCCTTCGCTTGCCACTATAACGTTGGTGCTTCGAAAAATCAAACAGCAACTAGTGTAATACAAAGAACAGAGCCAGCATTCTGGTTATATTTAAACTTATTTGCACGAGAAAAAATGGATGAAATATAATGTATAGTACTAGAGTTCATTCCCCTTAACTTTTTTTTTGTGTGAGTTGGTTGCATTACTTGCATAGCTCTGAATTTCTGATAGGACAGGAGAACGGCCACACGCCCAAAACTTCTTCACAAGTTGTACATAGTACTAGTAGTTCATTTCCCTTCTATTCTTCTGGATTTAGAGTAGCTGACTTCGAACTCGTTATCCACAGTCGACGACCTCCTGTGCGAAGAGGCGATACAGGGAGACTTCAAGCACAGCGTGCCCTTCCATGGCCATAGATGAACCTGGCATCATCCCCGGTGTACACATGCGTTTCATTCAACAGCCTGCATGTTTTTCCCAAAATTCAATGTCAGTTACAAATCGAAGTCTTTTGCATAGTGGACCTTTAGTTATACTGTGATCGTTATGTTTTGTGAACCTTCTTTTATAGGTTCTGCGACCCAATTAACTGAACTGAAGGATGCTACTTACGACTGATAGACACTTTTGTTGAGTGTGGTAGAAGAAATGAGGGACTCCCCACTCAAGTAGACAAGCTCTCCCTCTATCCTTTCTTTGATTCTTTCATTGATGTGCTGAGCAGTGAGATCAAAGGGATGATCCGAGGCCTGAAATGGGAATAGCAAGCAACACATCAGGTTGTCATACTGAATGAAACGAAGCACTCTATACATTCATGTATGATACATTCAGAACATTGCACCTACCATCACCCAACCCCAGGTGTCAGCAAAGGATGGAACATGAGCAGTGTAAGCTTGCACATCTGCGACAAATAACGTAATCGGCAGACGGTTACAGGCTTAGACAGGGAAAAATAAAATGCCAAAGTCCTGAAAAAAAAAACTAGACAAGCTAGCCAGCAGACAATACTCACACTTGAAGACATGCCTAAGGGTGTTGTAAATGGATGAGAAGACCTCCTTGTGAGTAAGAACACCAGCAGGCCCAGCCTATCGAGCACGCACAATGATCAATGATACAATTCGCAACAATATTGCATCAGATTGATCTGTTAAAACGATCAAATCAATAATATTGAGTTGCATGTACTAACTAGTTCGCCGAAAAGCTTAAGCAGTTGAGGGAATGTCGACAATTCACATATACTTCAACACTCTCCCTCACATGTAGCCTCATTAGGTCTAAAACGTAAAATAGAAGTGGGCTACAATTATTTTTTTAATTACACCAACTAGGTCTTGAACTCAAGACCTCTTAACTCTAATCCGTATTGAGTTACATGTACCAACCAGTTCATCCAAAATATTAAATTTATGAGAAAAAAAAATAAATAATTCAATTATATTTCAACAATGCCATCCCTAAAAGAGAGGAAGTGCGTGTGTTTTTACCATACCTGGGTGATGAAGATGCCATGGTCATTAAGCCTGGGTTTGAGGATGTGCTCATAGAATGATTTGGTGTAGAGCTGGTAGCAGGGGCCTCCTTCCACTGGGTCTGCCAGGTCTCCTACGATCACGTCAAACTTCTCCCGACTCTTCTCCAACTCAGCCCTACATGCATGCATAAACAAGTGCAGAACACAAAATCCTTAGGATAGTAACAGCACCGATCAAACAAGATATGCTTGCTCAAAATATGGTTCTGAACGTTTTCCCCAATTCGAGTTCACTAGCATAGCAGCATGAGGATGTCATGCTTCAAAAGGGGCCCACTTGTAATCGAAAAAACTCCCGGACTCTGTTCGTAAAGAATCCTATAAAGTATAAAGAATGTTTCGTGCTATTGCCTTTTGCCTGAAAAGAGATTTGCTGGCTGTATGCCACTGGTGTGCTCCTAAGGAGTGACCAAAAGAGTTCTCTGACTTGTTCAAGATCAGCATGCATCTGCGTAGTGGATAAAGTGAGGGCCCAGTGTCCGCTAAGTGGGATTTCGGCGGGCCCATATCTTTAGACACTTACACAGTTGCGCTCATATATGTAAAATGGTATGTTTTTTTATGCTGCGACTTATAACTTTTGATCTTAGTGTAAGTACTCGTACGAACGAACCGAAAGCTGATAAGACACTTTAAAAAACTATCTTGATAAGTCACTTCGAAACAACAACAAAGAAACCATTCTGTTTGTTTGTTCAAGAAAAATCATAAGCATTAACTGAAAACAACATGTATGCTCTCAACTCTATGGCCCTATATGCTAGTATTTGAGGAAAAAAACATTGTGCAGCGTTGTTTAAAGGGAATTTTGCAGAGTTACGTACTTCCCCTTTTTTTCATTTGAGTCAGACCATTGCCTTTGTAAAGTACCCAGTTAAAGAATAATTAGCATGGAAACCCTAGTGACAGACAAGACGTTTGCAGATAAGCAATTAGTAACTATAATCCAAAACAGCAAGCGAGATGTATACCTGGCGTCATTGATGATCAGGCAGAGCTTGTCGCTGCTGAACGCTTCGCGGTTCGCGGTCAGGTAGGTTCGGCAAAAGTCCACAACCTCCTGATCATGTGCATACGCGTATGCATATGTTTGCCACGTAATAAGAGCATGTACAATACAAGATGCTTATATATGAGTGTTTAAAAAGAGAGAATATAGCCACATCATCAAGCATACATGCAAAAGTTATTTCCTCTAATGCAAGCATCTCTTCCATAGGTGCTTAGATGCTATATTATCTATTAATAAATATAGTTATACACATAAACACCTATTAAGCACCGGTGCTTATTTAAGCATCGATGCTTCAAAATAAACACCTTATCTATCCTATGTGGTAAGAAAAATCAGTTTTTTATTACTAAGCATCCCTCTAAACGTTTGCATTGGATATGCTCTAAGAGGTAACAGAAAGATCAGGCACATCACATGAACGGCTTGCCTATTCTTGTTGTTGTTTTGCTACACTGGAAGCTACAGCTTGCCTTCCAGGAAAGCAGTATGCCATAGATTAAGCTAAGTTCGCTAGTATTACAAGTTAGTTAGTGCAGTATTACAAATGTTGATGGAACATGTAATTCGGTTGAGACTTTGAGAGTTATGGCATGCATGTATGGTACCTGGTCAATGTCGCACATGACCATCCTTTGAATGGCCTTGTGCCTCAGGACTTCCCTGGCTGCAGAGCCCTCACCACCTCCCATGATAAACACTGTCTTCGGGCTGTAGTCACAGCAGAAAAATTAAAGGATGCCGTGATGTGATGCACGAGTATGTATGTGTGGAACCCAGAAAGAATTACTCAACAAAAGTGCCTACTTTGGATGGAAAAGAAGAGGCGGGTGTATCAGGGACTCGTGGTAGATGAATTCATCCATCTCCGTGCTCTGCATCTTGCCGTCGATTATCAGAGCCTAAGTTATATAAGGTGTTAGCGAAGTTAGAATCAAATGAAACGCAGATGTATAACAGAAACAAGATAAAAAAAGGATCGATAAACATGAGACTGATCGAGTTGATGCGAAATCTACTACCTTCCCGAAATGCTTCGTGTCAATGAGAGCTATCTCCTGATACTTGCTCGCCCCTCGGTACAGCACGCTATGGCAGGCACACAAGTCAGTGCAACGATCGACCAGGCATCAAGGACTGTTCCATCGATCGAGTTGCTTTCATTCTCCTTTCGTGGCAAAGAAATGCTTGTTTTCGCCTTACCTGTTGAGGGCGTAGCAGAGCTTGAGGTCGTCGTCGATCGCCTCCTCGTACCACTTGCTCTCGGCCTCGGCCCGCTGCTTCGGCGGCGCCTGCAGGTGTTGCTTAGCGCCGTTCACGTCGGCGGCGAAGCCGTTCACCTCGCGAACCAGAGCCTCCGGCACGGCCCCTACCATTGTTGTCCTGTCGAGTGTCGTAGCGGCAAGATCGAGCTGGCAGCCTGCCCGGAAGTCGATCGAGACAAAAAGTAGCAGCTAGGAAAGGTGGCTAGCAATGTGGATGCATGGTGTGCGACTCCAGAAGGTGGCGATCTTATATGGGGGGCAGCGAGCTTTCCGGTGGGCATTGCCCAAAAAGGTGGCACCAAGGAGAAACTGTAAAGGAAGAAGGCGGTTTTTTATTTTTTTACAGTAACTAGTTTTTAAATAAAATATCTTTTTAATATAGAATCTACTAGTTAATTATAGTATATACTGTACCAACTTCATTTATATCGGTAAAAATCGCAAATGAGTTTTAGTTGCTCTGTAATCTCTCACACGAACAACCCAAAAGCCACAAACCACAATTAAAAGCTATTAGCCTCAGCTAAAATGAGCAGCACATCATACATGCATGGCACGCGTCTATATGAAATGGAGAGGGTACAGTAGTTTGTGCAGACAGCTACAGGAAAGCACATCCTCTGTAGATTGATATGATCGAGTATAGTATACGACTCCTAGGTCACAAACGTGACTAGAACATCAAAACCATGTCCGTGTTTCATGGAGTAGTAACTATGTACTCCTACGACTAGCGCCAACCGTAGTGCAGTATACACCTGACTAAACTGACCGGGCAATAGTGTTGGTTCAAGTCATGGTACTGTTAGCTGGTCATGAATAGTAAATGGGTCATGTGGCTCGGTCCGACTAGGTGTACTATACTTAGGCCAACACCTCAATTTGATGGGTTGATACGGCACGACATATACAGTAACTTTAATATGGTAGTACAACAAAATTACTTATTTTAGGATTATCATACTCTTCTTAGCAAGGATGGGTGACTTGACAGTAAAATTATTTACAATTAGTAGCAAAATTACTTATGATTAGCAGTAAAAGTACTTACGACTCAACGATGGTAGTAAAATTAATTGTGATTGGTAGTAAAATTAACGGACATGGTAGTCTATTTGACTAAGCGTGCCTAGGCTGGTGTGGCATGGTCTGACTCCTCTCCATACCGTGCCTGGGTTGAATGGCAGGCATATGGGCTGGTACAATGCAACATGACACGATAACTTATTTGAATCAGCCGTACCAGGCCTAATCGAGCCGTACCCTATCCGTACCCGTACTATATCATGTCAGATGGCATATTTGGCCAGCCCTGGTGTAGTATTTATTGGGATTTTTTATGTGGCTTTCAATATTTATTGCGCTTATTGTCAATTTAACTCAATGTGAAATTATTCTTATTATTGATATAAGTGATAGGGAATAATTTGATGCAGAATTTAACTCGAGGAGTTAATGCTTGAGGCATCGATGACGGTTGTGCTGGAATATGGTAGACATATTTATTGAGATCGAGTCTATTAGAATTTAATATGTATGTATATGTTTTTCCCGGGTACAACATAGGGTGGAATAGCTGGATTTGTTTTGCAGGATCGGCTCTACAGGCTATTGACCCACATGATCATATTAGAATTGATCTCGTAAACAATATGACCATGATGCATGACTCATACATATGTGCGAGAGATTAATATATTTTAGACTCATAAAACTAGGTTGTTTGATCGTGGTTAGTAATATGGTTCAGAAGTCTCATAATGTACCGGAAACAGATAGATCACTTTGTAACACCTGGAAGTGAAGCATATAAATAGGTCCCTACCCTCTAGTCTCATAATGTAATTATGAGCGGCACCATGGAAAAGACAGAGGAATTGAGGGTAAACCAGATAGCCTCCACAATATCAATTAGGATTTGAAGAAAGCCTAACAATATTTGCATCTTTCTGGTCTCTCCAGCTAGGGCTATGCACTTTTAAATCAAACTGAAAAAAATCAAACCATACCGGTCAACTTGGTTTGACCGATTTTCAGTATAGGGTCTGGATTTTGGGTTTTTGAGGTTTGATTTTTCCAGTAAAAGTCAACAGAAAACCGAAAAAACTGAACAAGTGTGTTTACTATTAACTACAACCCATCAGCCCATCCTGTGAATGAGCAGGCCACATAAATGATTGAGCCCCATGAACGGTAATAGTAGAGTGCTCATCAGGCTTAGTGGCTTATTACCTACCAGGCCCCATGAATGATTGAGCAGTGAACCAAACATGGCAATGGCATACAACAATAACATTGACAGCAACAGTGGAGGGCGGTAACAGCTTTCCATTAGGGTACAACTGAGTGAGGCAGATTGTAAAATTTGTGAATTTAAGTTGCAGACTGGCTATATCGTTCACAATTCACATCAAATTTAGTAAATATGATATTACCATATATGACCAAATTAATAATACCGTATTTATGAGAAAAAAAATACCAAATGCACATGCCTATCTCTAGCCCCCTACCCACCCATCGAGATACCATCATACCACTATCCATCACGCTATGCCTAACCAGGCCAGCTTCTGGAATGCCCTGCTGTTTAGCTCAAAACAGCACCTGATTGGGCCAACTGAAGCCATTATTCCTTCTCAAAACGGCCTAAAACACAGTGGAAACGTTGTCAAGCAAGCTCTCAGTCTCAGATACACTTGATTTGTTACCTACATGGTGAGGCAAATTAGTCTCAGATACACTTGATTTGTTACCTGCATGGTGAGGCAAATTATTAAAGCCAAGCCAATGACTCAATGAGCCATCACCCTTAACCGAGCCTTTAGTGCCCCCAGCAACTCACGAGAGCGACTATGGCATGGTAACATTCTGATGGCATACCCCTTGCGTCACCCCTCCCCTTCCTCTTTTCTTCTCTCGAAGTGCCGCCGCTCCCCTCCTCCTCTCTTCTCCTGCTTCGGCGTCGGCCGTTGCCCTCCTCTCGCTCTGTCTTCTTCACGCCCACCGCCTTCCTCGCCTTCTTCTTCAGCGCCGGCCGCAGCTCCGCATGCCTTCACTGCCACCCCGCTCCCTCCACCACCACCCACGGCTGGCGGCGCCATCGCCGCTTTGCCGCGCAGCCCTCGACCCCTCCCTGTTGTGCCGCATTACCTAATCTAATTGTCATAGCCGTCGTTGTCACCGTCCTCCGGCACCACTCATCGCCCTTCTATCCTGCTCATCGCCCCCGACGCCAGGCCGTTGCCTCCCCAGACATTCTTCTTTACCTAGGAGAAAAGGTGAACCCATAGCGGCGGTGATGAGGGAGAGAGCGACGGACGAGAGCGAGAGAGAGAGAGCGACAGCCGAAAGTGAGAAGCGAGAGAGAGAGAGAGAGGGGGGGGGGGAGGGCGAAACGGTATACCGTTCGTTGGATTTTCTCCATCTCACGCAGCCCCCACACACGGAGCTGTCGAGCGCGCGCGGCGCACCACGCGGCAAACCAAGTGCAGGCGGCAATGCGCGCGGCGTCAGTCGAGCAGCATACGCGCGCGCATACGTACTCCCCCTCCGACTCCTCGTCGTGGAGTGTCCACCACCCACGCGCGCGACCATCCCCCCGCCCCCCGAAACGGTCAAACGGGCTCTCGCGCACGCAGCCGCGCGTGATCTTCTTGGAACCTCCCACCTCCACGGACGGCGCGCGGGCGCGCGCGCACTTCTCGCCCCGGCGAATCGCCTTCGTTTTTCACCCAGATCTGGCGATTCGCAGTACAGCGTTGGGCCGGGCGTGCCAGTGTGCCACTATCCCGTACTCCACGGACTGCGCAGTGGTAGTACACATGGCGTGCAGTATGATTTACTACTGCAATTTGTTTTATGGCGCACTTTGGAGATGGCACAAGTGCAGGACCCGCCGTCGGCAACTTCCATGGTGGTGGTGGCCGGTGTACCGGTACTAGTGGCGTGACATTACAAATTAGGACTAATTGCTAAGGTCTTTCTCGCGTCCATATTATGAAGATAAAGTGAAAGAGATAAATACATAAGATGGGATTTTTGCTACTTTTTAAAAGCTTAAGACACATGGCACAAGACGGATTGGGCTAAACACACGCGCATGCGTATTTGCTTGGTAAATTGTTTAGGTGGTGATCGGTTCGGCTGAAAAGCTCATGGCTTATGGCTGAAAATACTGTAGCTGGCTGAAAAAAGCACTGTAGCTGACAGAGGCTTATTTAGCATAATTAAATTTAAAAAATTTAAAAATATAAAAAATATGTTAGCCCATTACGTATAATACAAACAAATACGGGGAAAAAAGAACCGGCAAAAAAGCTCAACAAAAAGCCAAAAGTTCAGAAAAAGACGAAACTTATGAATAGTGAAAAATAAGCCAGAAGTCAGAAGCCGAAGCCGAGTTGATCAGGGCCATATTTGTGACCAACTCTATCTTATTTTTGTTGAACTGTACATCTCTCTGTTTAAATAAGATTCGAACGTTTGAATTTGAGACTTTATTCGGTATTAATGATTGACAGTTACTCATAGGTAAATGTTGGTTAATCACGTCACTTACCCGTGTGTAAATGGTTAGTTAATCACGTCAGTTATCAGTCTACATCTCTGTGTATATATATGCCTGGAGACGCCCAGAATAATATGAGCTGAATCACTGCCCCCTTCCTTTATTTTTCTTCTTTCTCTTGTAAATTTATACTGTAGTGTTGCACTGCCTGAATCTTATCGACTCTTCTTTCCGACGTGCGCCGTGAAGGAGAATAAGTGGTATCTCGGAACCATTCACAGAGAGAATCTTTTATTTTATTTGTTTTCTAATAAAAATTAGAATTAAAATATTGCCAACGCTTCCAACAAAAGAGACAGTACTAGTACAGTGCAGTTATGCTGACGAAGCATACGGCTGGTCACTCACTAGCTAGTGCCTGAGTGGATATATCTGGTTTCACCTCCACAAAAGAGACAGTACTAGTTCAGTGCAGTTATGCTGACGAAGCATACGGCTGATCACTCACTAGTTAGTGCCTAAGTAGATATATCTGGTTCCACCTCCACCTATTGTAGTCAGTCAGTCAGTCAGTCTTGCAGCTCGTCGCCGCAGTGCGCCCCGAAACGATCAGCGTGCTGCATTTGCCGGCCCAGAAGCATGCTTGGTTGCCTGCAAATGGCACCGATCAACTGCCCTGTGCACGCCCCTTTTTCGTCCCTTCTCTTCATGTGCACCGGCCGGGGGGGTGGTGGATGCCTTGTGCTAGTCCTGGCAAAACAAGAAACACGACAGTACTGTCACGATCTACTGATTTCTCATCTTGTATGATGCACCATGCACAGTGTGAAGTGCTCCAGTATAATTTGTTACATTATTATGTCACGATCTACTGATTTTTGCTCTGCTCGGTTGGTCTGAAAAGCTGTGGCTTATGACTGAAATTTCATTGTAACTGAAGGTGGTTTATTTGGCATAATTAAATTTAAAAATAGAAAAATATGTTAGCTCATCTCTGACAGCGTAAACGAATACAGGAAAAAGAACATGCAAAAAAGCTAAAAAAAGCAAAAAAAAATTAGAAAAAACGAAATTTATAAATAGTGAAAAATAAATCAGAAGATAGAAGCTGAAGCTAAAACGAGCGTGGTAATACAGGGTGCTAATAACAATTAACAAGGTTACGAGGCCTGCGAGCACTGGCCGGCCGGCCATTTTGCGCTGGACTGACACTGCCTAGCTAGTTGCGCCACCTGCAAGCGCAACAGCTTGACATGATGGTTGGTAGCAGTAGTATCTCGGAGCCGTGTGTTGGTATGACAGTCTACTACTCATGAGTCATGCCAACACGCCGGGAGCTCGTCGAAAAGACGGGCAATGATGGTGTCCACGGGTAGCTCGTGTTGGGGTTATCCCGCGCCGATCGAGCCGAGGCATGCACGAACGCTGACACGCAGCATCATTTGTCGTACGTGCCACTCGAGGCAAGTTCCATCGATCATGCGTAATATTTTGATTTCGCCGGGTGGATGGGTGACTGGGTGGATAATTGTTGGGGCTGGATCAACGAGGCCGAGTTTTTTTACTTAGAATTGGTTTATGTTTGTGTTATTTACAGTAGCTAGTTTTTAAACGACGCGTTTTTTAGGATAGAATTAATAGAAAAATTGTATTAAAAAGTATGCTGCGTTTAGTTGTACCGGCTAAAATTGCATGCGACTATTATCTTTTACGTACTGTCTCTCACGAACAAATAGAATTTAAATATATAAACCATAAATAATCAGTCTAAAAAATCCACCCTTTAATCTAGTGGGGGTCCTCATTGATTTGGACCAGAGGCCAGAGTCTCGAGTCCCGGCCGGCCGGGTCCTAATCAATCCACGATCTGCATGCCTCGGACTCTCGAATGCATCGGCACAGGCAAAGATGAAAGATAAGCGCATGGAAACCTTAGAGTAAGTTTAATAAGGTTGATTGTGCTAGCTATAAGGGAATTCATATCAGCATAGTCCTATGTGGAGGGGAGAGAAAAGGATAGAGAGCCAAGCCGATTCCCATGCAAGAGTCAGGCTATAGCACAGGAAAAAAGGCAGTATCCATGCATGTATCCATAGAACTAATTGCTATACCCATGCATGTATTAAATTATCAATACCCATGTATGTATTAAATGATTGAGAGCTCTTGTGGAGACAACTTATAGCCAGCTTATTGTATGAGTTGACTGCATCATTATCTTTTGATGACATGGAAATGTATTGGAGGTAGCAGCTATCTGTACTATTAAAGTCCAATAATAGAGCCAAGTATTTGGCTATAAGTCAAGTTATAAGAGCCAAGTTATACAATAATTTATCTTCTATTTGTCTACAAAAGGTATTTATTATTATGTGGTACCATGTCTCACATTCTCTTTCCTATTCCTCCTCACATACATTTATTATCTAGGTCCACCACTGCATAGGCTCCCGTGCCCAGCTTGTTGCTTGCATGAGAGCCAAGTAGGGGTGGGCGTTCGGGTTACCCGATTTTTTCGGGTCGGGTAATTCGGGTAATTCGAAATTCGGGTAATGAAAACTGCTACCCGATATTAGCCCCAAAAAAATACTACCCGCAATTTCGGGTACCCGATAATTCGGGTTCGGGTTCGGGTATACCCGATATACCCGAATTTCAGCAAACTGCATCGAATTTCAGCAAACTGCACAGAATTTGTACATAATTTCAGCAGCAATTTGCATAGAATTTCAGCAGCAATTTGCATAGAATAATATATCACAGACAGTTGTTCAAACAGAGAGAATCATATACTAAATTACTAATAAAGTGACATGATTACCGGGTAGTTCGGGTAGTTCGGGTACTGGGGGATATTACCCGAACTACCCAAACTAATTTCGGGTAATCAGAATCGCTATCCGAATTTGGGATCGGGTACCTCGGGTTCGGGTATTTCGGGTTCGGGTTCGGGTAATTCGGGTACGGGTAATGGGTAGCGGGTATTTTGCCCACCCCTAGAGCCAAGCTCTCATCTCTCTCCTCTCTTCTCTCCTTCACATCAGCAAAAATGCTGACTAGCTTGACTATAAGACCATTATTATACTTGCTCTTAGTTTTCTTTGCTTCGTTTGTAGATGTAGAGACCAGGGAGGTGCTTTTGGGTGCTGAAAATCGTCTGTTCTCACGACAATTTTGACCGAGCTGTTAACCATAAGAGTGCCAAATTACTCCATATGTTTAAGAATATACGGCATATATTTTTTAATGGACACGGTTACACCATGCTAGATCGTTCAGTTGCCCTTCAACGATAATCCAACCGTCGAATCCTCATATACTACTTAAACACACTTGATTCACCAACATCTCATGGGAGCTCGACGTACACATCGTCAAGGCCACTAACCAAGACAAGTTTTATGGGATTTCATGAATTTTTGTGAGGTTTCAAGTTTCAGGTTTCATGAGGTTTTAAGCCTAAGTTTCGTGAGGTTTCAAGTTTCATGAGGTCTTAGGTTTCATGAGGCTTCAGGTTTCACATTTCATGATAAAAGATCCAAAGATGTTTCGGTGTTTTTGTGAAAAGTTCAATTCAAGTTTAACGCATTTAAAAAAGTTTTAGAAAACTTTCATTTCAGAAATGTTTCAGCAAAGTCACCAAAAGTTTTAAAAATCAAACAAAATTCAAATATGTCCACAAGCATGTCTACCCCGACTAATTGCCGCCCTACCAGCTACGGCTACTCCTCTGGCCGTGTTGCCTCTGCCTCTGACCATGAGCCGCATTGCTTCCACCGCTAGCAACGAGCCACCTCGCACCTCGTTGCGAAGCCGCGCCACATCCTCCTCCAGTGGCAACTGTGCCTCCTGTTACCTCTGCAGCTACGTTTGCTCACCATCGCTCGCCTGCTGCACCTATTTGCGGCCATTCATCCATGCAAGCTATTGCACCTGCTTGCCGTAGCCTCATGGCCTCCAATCGAGTAAGAGAGAGATTTGGGGAAGGAGAGAATGTTCGTTGAGAGGAATCACAAAGCGTCGACAGAAAAAGGGAAAAGTTGTGGCTGAGAGGTCAGATCTGGTGATGGTTAGATGGGATTAGACGATAAATGGCCTATGCCGTTGGAAGTGGATTTGACGATATACCATTTGCTAGTTTTTTTAATAGTTTTGTCTATAAATATATTTTAATATAAAATTAATGGTTATCTTTTTTAAAAAAAATTACAACGGACAACGCACATTCATGAACATCATACTCATGCTATACACCACACTCACATACTAGATAAATCTTAGATTTTCAGCATCACACGGAGCACATTTAGGATCGCTCCAGTGATGAAACCTAGGTGGATAGCTTGCACGACGGCGAAGCATGCCAACTGCGCAAAGTTCGGTCCTCAGGTGTAGAGGAAATTATCATCCGCCATTTTTTGATGGTGAGAAACTGAAAGCCCAACAGGATGAGTATTGGGCCGAATTCATGGACCCCAGTGTCAGTGTTCTCGTTTGAAGCCCAACTCAATGGGCCTAGTTCTAGACTTTCGGCCCATAGTCATTAAACACCCGTAACGTGCAACCACTTGGCGCCGGGCAACCCGCACCCACCCATACCGTGCACCGTCGTCGCTCGTCGCCGTCCCACCGACTCGCCGCCATGCCCGCCGTCAAGTGGTACTCTACACTCCCCTCTCCCTTTTCCCTATGTTCCTCCCTGCCTCGCCACGAGCTCACCCCGTCTCTGCATTTCCGCGGCGCAGGCTGATGCACTGGCACCCGAACCCCGGCGAGACGCTCAACAGCCAGATCCTGGCGGAGGTGTGTGGCTGCGTGGAGTTCCTCGGCGGCGCCAAGGACGGCCGCTGGAAGACCTCCATCATCTTCTAACGCCCGATGGTGCGTAGAATCGTTAGGATCAGATAGGATCGCAGTGGAATCGTGATCCTAACAACAAATTATATTAGGATATAAAATTTTATATTACCTATTGCTAGTTTATGTTACAATAGTTTAATTTGTTTTGTTTTGTTGTTTACATATTGTTCTATGGTAAAAAAAAAGTATTATCTTTGACATATTGCATTTTTAGATTATTAGTTTATTAAAAAAAAATTAAATAAGTTTCAAAAATCAGTCTTAATTCAATATAACATGAATAAGTGTACTCAAATTACAAAATTAAATTAAAAAATCTACTATAGACTTGTATATTTAGAAATATAATTTAATTTTTATATATAATATATACACTTTTAAAATTTTGATAGAATTGTAATTCTACGATCCGATCTTACGATCTGATCCCATCAAATGAAAAACAATTCTATCTTGTATCACTATCCGGACAACCTTGCTCCCCACCCGCCTGCCTATCGGCACTACGCCGCTGCCGACCAGGCATGCAGTTCTTGCAACACATAATTCTGAACATGTTGTATGCTCCCCGCGAAAATACCTGCAGGACCAGTTTGGAAGCGTTCAGGTTATATGCAAGTACCATGTTTTGTTACTTGCCCATTTTTTCCTTGGTAAGGTTTTCCTCCATTTCTCTTGAAAACAATATGTGGAGTGTGAATTACAAAAGTGCAGAAAAGGCATTTGCATAGGCATGTGAGGGGCTGTTTGGCAACGGCTGCAGCTTATGGCTTTTGGCTGAAATTTTTGAATTTTGGCTGTTTACGGTACAGATTACAGAGAGACAGATACCCACTTGCAATTTTAGCTGGTACAGATATTGAGTTTTTAACGTGTAGATCGTTTAACTTGTAGACCCCGTCTTGAGAAAATACTCCGTTTGAAAGTTAGGTACTGTAGCAAAAGCCAAAAGCCGACAGCTTCGGAGGAAAAGAACATGCCTTGATTCTAGTGTCCAGGACAAAGAGACACGTAACACTATTCATAGGCCCCATTTGGAATGGAGGAATTCTAAAGGAATTTCATAGGATTTGTACCAGTTCCTGTGAAATTCTTGTAAAAAATCTGTGAATTTCCTACATTCCAAGTGGGGCCGTAAGAAGCAGAAGTTTCTTCCACAATGGTATAGTAAGACACTGGGACAAGTACAGTAGGCCTTCAGTGAGATCTCTATCATTTACTTCTGTGTATATCTGAATGAAATACAAGTGTCAAAATTTCCAGTTGTACACATAAGGGCGTAAGGCAATTCCTGCTTCCAATGGTCTACACAAAATTCAACTTAGCAGCAGCAGCAGCAAGAATGGGCGACGTTATAAGTAAAAGAACAATTATGAGATTATACCAGAAAGCCTTAAGCAATATAATGTCCTCCAGCGTATTTACCTTCTCTTCTATATACCAATTGCAGTCCCTGTGATATGCTAGATTTCTCACATCCTCTGGTTGTATGAATATTGATTAACAACTGCCAAGTGCTTCACGTGTTTTGAACATCTGCTGTTTTTTTTCATGCAGTGAACTGTAAGGATGGACCTGAAAATAGATGTGCATGTGCCCTGTGGCTCAACTGTCATCAGCACAGATTCAATGATCACGACTGAACAATGGTACATGCCGCAGCTGGCAGGAAGCAGAGGGCCCTATATTTTCTGACCTAAGAGGTGCAGCTGGTCAAAGAATCATCAACTGGATTACATATTCATTCCTTACTATGTTTCTCACATATACAACCAGGCAAGGGGTTTGCAAAGAAAGACTCTTCAAGCTTTGGGAATTCTCCAGGCTCCCTAAAATATGGCGCTCCTATTCGATCGTTGTGTAACCTTTTCACTTCTGAACTGAATTCCTCCCAAAGCATCCTTCCTTCATCAAATTCATCTACCAGGCTCACAAAACTCATTCTGCAAGAAAGAATTAGACATTTTAGAAAAAATAATGACCTCAGCAGAAAGAACAGCTATTTGGCAAGACTTGTATGAAATCCCGGTATCAGTTACCAGCTAGTAACCGGAAAACTCGGCCAAAACCGGTTAAATTTTGAATCTAAAATTTTGAATCTGGGATGTTTCAGAACTGGTAACCGGAACGGTTACTGCCTAAAAACTGGAGAAACCGCTAAAAAAAACTAAAATTTTGAATTTGGGATGTTTTGAAGTATATTTAGCTCATATTTAACCTCATACTATAGGTACTCTAGTACAAAAAAGTCTAAAGCAACCTAGAAAGTACATTATATGGTCATAAACTTAAATGTACATTTTAAAAAACTGACCGGGTTTGGAAAACCCGATACCCACCGGTAACCGTCAGTTTTTGGAACCCAGCTTGTATGGCTACTTCTCTACAGCACATACAACTAGGCTATTGGGTCACTGGATGTAGAAGGAAAAGATCATAACATATAGCACTTCTAACAAGGAAAAGGTGTTACATTACCTATCGGGATTAATTGTCTTCCTGAAGTTCTCGAAACATCTATGGCCTTGTACAGCTTTTGCCATATTTCCATCGTAGGTGTAAATAAAGACATCACTCTGGAGAGCTACAATATAGTCGAGACCAGCAAGCATATTCTGATGATTTTTGAAGGGCTCAAGTTCCTCTTCTGTTGCAAGAGTAGAATGAGAATAAATATTGGGAAAATCATCCACCAGTGCCTGCATGCTTCCATTGCCAAAAGCTTCACCTGCAACCAAGTAAATTCTGGTGCTTGGTGGGAAACCCAGTCCTTTCAATAAAAGCGAAGTTTCCCTTGGAGTCAAAGGACAGCCACCCATAATTCTTCTCTCAGTTCCGTTGATTTCTTTCTCTTTCCAATGACTAACCTCGTAACGCATCTTACGTAACTCCTCTTCTTCATCCGATGTCAAGCTATGGCTGCAACCAGTAAAAGCTAGCATATCCTTCTCATACCTGCAAAATATAAAAAATCAGCAAATCCCCTCCTGTTTCCAGTAAAAAAAAGGGCTAGCTAATTAACAAAGCAAATGTTAGCCCATCTTATTGTTGTGCATGTAAATACTACAATATGCACTACATGATTTCTCGCTTCTAAGTGTGCTAGCTGGTGCAGCTACAAAGAGTTCAGTAATGTTGTTTATTATACTTGTAAAGGATTTTAAGTTTAGAGTCTACTTCACTAGAGCAACAGCATAGCTGAAAAACCTCAGCAAAATTTAGCTCCACAGTTCCGTGGCATTATTTGCTTCCGTAGTTCCAAAAACTAAAGACTAGAACTTCACAAGAAAACCTGATAATGATGAAGCAATCTAGAACTTCCTTCACAAAATTGTTCCATGAAATGTCTGTCAAGTGGCGCACCAATTTAAGATCATTCACCATTGATTTACATAGGCAATCTATCCTATCAATAAAACATCATTACAATGTGACCCACTGCAGTTCCAGGTTCACAAGCTCACTTATCTTTTCACTGAAGAGAAAGACCCTAATAATTTCATGTGTGCTAGCATTGATATAACAAAATGACACGCATATCCTGAGATGAATGTACGAGCATAGAACTTGCCTTAGATGGAGAGCAAGATATGGCCTTCCATCCTGATGCATCCTCGAAACTAAGGTAGCACCAAGATCTTCGATTGTATGAGAATACCTCAAAGATTTGTAGTTAACTCGGCATCTTAATTTCTGAATATAACTAGGTAGGCCGTTATTTGCTAAGCGAGAATCTGTATGAGTGAAGTAAATGACTTTGTGTTTCTTTAAAAGAGGGAGGATTTCATCTCTGTAATAATTCACCTGTCCACGATAAATACTGAGTGAGTGTTTCCATCATATATCAATGTAAACTATAGATAAAAGTCTAGTTTCAACCTTCGACCAAGATATTGGAGCTTTAGCCAAAGGCTCAATATGCTTGTATGCAGGAGGTAGCATTTCAACAATATCAATGTCTTCTTTCAGCGACTCAATGAAGTGCTTCCAATTGAAAAGGTCCTTAAATTCACTGCGAATTGAGGAAACAATAAGGTATTATGACCGTGTTGATTGACAAGCTATAGGGATTAGGAATGAAGAGGTTGAGGCTAAAAAGGCCCAACCTGTCATCTGCCCAGTAGGATGTATGATCAAGTGAAGGTAGAACGAGCGTTGCCTTCAAGATCTTAGCAACAGCAACCATGTCGCATATCTGCAACATGAAAAGGGTGCCATCAGATAGCAGGCCATAGAATACTAATGGCAACCGAAAATCAATATATAGGATAGTAATCACACCCCAAATCTCATTTGATTCAAACCTCCATTTGCATTTATGAGAATGTAGCCATTCGTGTGAGAATCTTGCTCTACAAAATTAAGAACGAGACCATATCATGTTAACAAAGGTGTAGAATGAAAAACAAAAACACATTAATGTGATATAAACAAACTTACTTTTATGAGAGTTCGAAACAATGCACTGTCTGAAATTTTCACTGCTTGGCTGGGACCAGACACCAGAGGCCTACATGAAGCACAAACAAGAAACAAATGTTACTTCACTAATTAATGTGTCAACCAAAGAACAGGTCTAGGCAGACATATATTACTAGCCTCAGCCACACTGTCTTCTCTTCCACCAATGCTAGATTCCACTGTCATCAACATCCTGTCACTCTCTTTCCCTCCAATGTATCCAAAGTGACTATCAACTTGGTGCCCTTTATCACTGGAGAAGGAGACAGAGAGATCCTAGAAACATGTACAAAACGCAGCCAATTTACATTGTAATACACTCTTCTTTAATAAATGTTACAATCTAGACCAATTCAATAACTTGCGATTAGCAATAGTTATGCCCAAGGTAATATAAACTTCATGAAATGCTAAAGCAATCAAAAAAGCTCATCATATACATAATATGACTGCGAAAAGAATAACTATAGTTATGCCCAGGCTATGATACAGATTTTGAGCTGTAGTAAAGCCAAGATACCAAAAGGCACCATATCTACTTATTTTTCTAAAAATCTGAATTGCCCAGCTATTTATTAGAAGGAAAAATTGGAACGGGGAGAAAAATTTATCAATGAAGTTCTGAGCTCCAAATAATTCAGCTCTGATAAGCTGATTGTTGTGGTGGATGCCAGATGTTTTGAGTACCCATAGATAAAGACTACACTGGTTAGTTAGCTCAAGCTTGCGGCAGTCTGAATCTCCCATCTCCACCTCACGACTTGATACCCCTACAATCCGGCTCGGCACAGAATTAAGTATGGCAGGAATTCTCGAACTAGCTGATTGTTCGATCTGAATAAGCCCAACTAAGCATACTAAGTACTACAATCTACTCCAAGGTAAATATAGTTAAGAGTACTTGTATGACAAAGAAAATACTCTGCCCAACTTGAACAGACTACAAGATCATAAACTCTACATTCTACAACAATACCAACAGCCACAAGCACCAAAACAACAAGTATTTTCATAGTAAGCAACCGGTACAGGACTCCAACAAGTGAGGAACCGTCCTAAAAATGCTAAATGTCTTCTAAAAGATCCCTATTTGAGTTCCATAAAAGGCTACAAAGCCTACAATACATCAATTCCAACTTAACAGTTCTTCAACCAGACCATTCTCTCTAGTCGACTGGCTTCAGCATCACATTAGAATAACTTTCTTAAAACCTGTCCAGTTTTTTGCTGATTTTTCAATACCCAAACGATGAGAATCAAGACAGAAAGAAGGTTCCATCAGATCCCTTTCAACTCTTGTTGTCTTGTCCAGAACGTTAAATTACAGTAGAAATTGTAAGGTTACAATTCCAGAATGCCAAGAATGACAAGTGAATTCAGAAAGTTAGCATGCTTTCCATTAATCTAGTCTTCGAGGCCTCTGGATTCGTAAGTAACAGCAGAACTAGTAGGCTGAGAAGTGAGAACATCATATATTCGTGATAAGAAGTGCGGATAAAAATATAGCAGTTGATCCTAAAACACCACGTGCTGTTGATCCTAAAGAAGAAAATTTACCAAAATGGCAGCCAAAAGTCCAAAACTAGAAAGAAATTTCTACCTTCCATACCTGCAAATCAGCGTTTTTGTCGTCGCCAGGGAGGGCGAACCACCCGCTCGCCCAGATCTTGCCGACGCCGAGAAGCAGGCAAACGGCGCAGAACGCGAGGAACATCAGGTTGCCGAGCTTCCTCCTCTCCCGGATCCCCAGCCCCAGCACGACCTCGCCGGCGCCGGCGCCGGAGCCCGGCCGCTTGAAGAGGCGGAACCGGAGGTGCTGCTGGTTCTGATGGTGGTGGAGGCCGCCGCCACCGGCGCCCGAGTCGGAGGCGTGGGCACTGGACGCCTCCGGAGACTCGGCGCGTGGACTCCCGATGCTGTCGCTCCGCGGGGAGCTGATCTGGAGCTCGATCTCGCCGACGGAGCCGCGCTTGAACGAGTTAGCGCGGCGGGTCATCGAGCCACCGCCGGCGATGCGAGGGCTGTGCAGGCGCGGGTGGTGGTGGAGGTGGTCGCCGCCACCGCCGCTGCCCGAGGTCCCGGCCGCGCCGCCGCCGTGCATGGGTTGGTATCCCATGTGGTGTGGGGAGCTCCCAAACTCCCTCGACCTTAGCTGGCGCTTGCTTCCCAGTATCCACGTGGTCTCGATAGTACGGTTGCTAGATTAGGGGAGGCGCCATTAATGGAGTTCGGTTGGGAAGTGAGGGGGAGCAAGGAGGCGAGGTGAGTCGAGTCGAGTCCAGCTGAGGAGGAGGCGTGAAGGAGACGGGACGACGTGAGGCGCGTAGTGGGAGACGCACGGAAACGGGCAGACGGGAGGAGGCAATTACGGGCCCTGCCATTTGGACGCGTCCGCGTCGCACTTGCCTTCCATGGAGATCTCTTTGAGATTTCGGCTGGTCGCGGCGTCGCGCGCCGGCGCCGGCGTACGCGCGGTTTCGTGATCCAGTCATGGAAAGGCTGGAAAGTCCGAGCATACGCTTTTGAAACGTAAAAGGGCGGAGCTGAAGTCGTCACGCAACGCGTGGTAGACTGCATGGGACGTACGCTGGTACGCAGCGGCGTTTACTTTTGGAGATTTCTACTGGCTGACGTGCCAATAAAACTACTGTATTTAGTGCGTTTCACATGGATATGCCATATGCATGGTTTTTTTTATTTTTGTTCTTGCTCTCAGATCCAAGCTCACGAACTGCAGCCGATCAAGAATGTTACTTCTACTTTTGAGGCCAATTATTGCTCAAAAATATTTTTTTGGGGAATTGCTACTCATTAGTTGACTAAAAACTTGTATGAAACCAGTCAAATTTCTAAACCTCTAATCTCCTTAAGATTCGTGCTCCTGCCAGCAGATCTTTATCTTCTCTGGCGCCGGCCACAGCGATTTAGGGTGGGATTTCACTGAGTTTGGATTCACTGGGTCCTAGCTATAAAGGGGGGAGGGGCTGTGGGCGGCAGACGGGACATGGCAGCAAAGCGGCGATGGCGCCGCCGATCACTGGCATGGAGGAGCATGGTGGTGGAGGCATAGAGCTAGCCGGAGAGGAAGGTGGAGACAATGACCGATAAGCTCATCCAGATTTGAAGGAAGAAGATGAAGTAGGGGGAGATAGGGCGGCGTACATGGATGGAAATTGCGACGCATTTGTGGTGGCATGCATGAGTGGAGGGGTCGGGACTCAGGAGGCAGTTGGGTTGTACGGTTTTCGAGGGACATGTGTCGTAATTTGATGGAGGTGGACCTTGATCAAATGCATCAGAATTCGACTGAAAATTATTCCATTGTGGTATAGACACTCCTTTTTTAATTTAAAGAGAAGGTACTATTGTACTCTCTCTCAAAGAAATGAGAATGTACCAGCAATTGGGCTACACGTATAGAAATCGTTAGGCATGTGGGCGTACACATTCTAGGCGTCATGTGCTTACTGCGTTAAGCAAAGTCAGAGCTGGCCTGTACAGCTGCGCGGTGTTCCAATTATTGCTCAAAAATATTTTTTCAGAATTGCTATTCATCAGTTGACTAATTTTTTTTATGAAAACAGTCAAATTTCTAAACTTCCAATCTCCTTAAGATTCATGCTCCCGCCAGCGGTTTTTTACCTTCTCTGGCGTCGGCCACGGTGATTTAGGGTGGAGTTTCATTGGGTTAGAGGTTGTATTCACCGGGGCCTAGTTATAGAGGAGGAGGGCGGTGGAGGCATGGCAGTGGGTGGCGGAGGCGGCGAGGTGGCGATGGTGTCACCGATCGCTGGCATGGAGAAGGGTGGTAACAGGCGGTACAACGATGTCATGAGATAAGTTTGGGTGGGCGGGGTGGGGCAATGGTGGCGGCGAAGAGATGGCGGCGCAACGAGGCCGACAGGCCAACCGCTAGTGGTGGAAGCGGCTGACAGCAACACCTGCGGTTGCAATGGGAGGTAGGTCGGGGGGCCGATGGTGTAGGCATAGAGCTAGCTGGAGAGAAAGGTGGAGACGGTGATCGGCGAGCTCATCAAGATTTGAAGGAAGAAGACAAAGCAGAAAAAGTACGGGGAAAGAAGGTGGCGTGCATAGGTGAAAATCACGACACGTTGTGGCAGTGTGCGTGAGTGGAGGGGTTGGTACTCAAGAGGTAGTTGGGTTGTAGGGTTTTCAAGGAGCACGTGTTGCAAGTTGATGGTGGTGGTATTTGATCAGATGCATCACAATTTGAGTAATTTTGATAAAAAAAAAATTTAATCGACTGTGGTACAGACATCTTTTTTTAATTTGAAGAGAGGTACTGTTGTACTCTCTCTCAAAAGAAATGAGAATGCACCGGCAATTGGGCTACACGTACGTACAGAAATCGTTACGCGTGTGGGTGTGCACGTTCGACGTCATGTGCTTACCGCGTTAAGCAGAGTCCGAGCTGGCATGTGTGTTGACCCCCTAGATCTTGACGGAGCTCGACGACGTGCATGCACACAAGTACGCACGTGAAGAAAAAGCACAAGCCACTGCATTGCTCTCTTTTTCTCTTTTATTTCTCCCCCTTTTTTTTTGCTACTCTTCATACTTTGTTACATGATTCTGCATGGCCGTATAAAGGCTGGTTACACGTCCACGCTACGTCAACTCAGTTTCTACTCCATCCTCTATGTTAAACACCAGTTACAGAAACTGCCCAATGTACATATGCCTTTTGATAAAGGCACCTTTTCTCCCACCCTCTCATCATCTATAAAACACTGTAAAGATTCAGAATAAAGTAACTTTCGCTTTTCATCCTCTTGTCTCAAATTCTTACAACACGTTATCAGCACGCTCTGCCATCCACACAAATACAACAGAGTGGAAAAGAAGACAAGGTATGGAGAACGATCAGATCAATCTTTGTGAGAAACATCACAACGCATTACTTGGTGTTCTTGCTTCGATTGATTCTTTGTGTGAATACCTGCAACTTCTTTTGCCCCTTGCCATCAAGACCCACCACACACACCGGCGACCACTACCTTCATCGCGACCGGTCACGGATCTTCGCCGGCGCGTCGTCGTCCATGGGAGGCGCACGGCGTCTTCCCACCGGCGAGGGCTTCGCGCTATGGCCCTTACCGGCGCCCGGCGCACGCATCCGAGGCGGCAAACCGCCGTCCTGGACTCCGGATCCGTACTCCTCCACCGGCCTCCTCTGCAGAGGACGCCTTCTCCTCCACTTGACTCAAAAATAAGAGGGGAGGGGAGAGCGCGCGACCTGGCACGGTGAGCGACCCGCACGACATGCATGCGGCCCGGAGGTCGGCGCGCGGCCCGTGTGGCGAAGCGGCACCCGACGGTGGCGGCCGGTGGAGCCCGGAGTGGCTGGCAGCGGCGGCGCCCGAGTCCACGGCCGACGCGGCCCGCGCCCGCGATGGCGCGGCGGCAGCACCCGCGGTGCCGCGACCCATCCCGACCAGCGGTGACGACGCCCAAAGCGGCGGTTGGGGCTCGGCGCGGACGCGCCCGGGGCGGCGCGGTCGGCGAAGTGGGCCGGCGCGGACGCGCCCGAGCCCACGACTCACGTCGGCGCGGCAGCCCGGCGAAGCGCGCCCGTCGACTAGGCGGCGCCCCAAGGCCGGAGCGGCGGCGGCGCCCTCCCGCGACGACGACCTGCGCGGCTCCAGCGCCCGGCGGCGCCCGGCGTGGCGGCGCGCGGATCCCAGGAGGCGGCGGCGTTCCGCGGTGGAGGCGGCCGCCGGCGCCGGCGGAGGCGCCGCAAGGAGCAGGTGGCGGCGGCTCCATGGCATGGTGGCTAGGGTTTTGGGAGTTAGGGTTTCCCTAACTCCTCCTCCTTTATACTGCTGCCATCAAATGGGCTTTTAGCCCATTAACCCCCCACCTCTCTCATAGGCCAAAAGGCCGATCGGGTTACAGCCCAGGTTGCCGAAAAAATTGCAAAACCCCCTCCTTTTCATGGAAAATGCAGCATTTTATGTTAAATAAATTTCTATTGTAAATATTTGCAATATAGACCCCTGATGTAACCTTGTATTGTACATATGTGTTTCCATCATTGTATTATACATCAATTATTGCAATCTATCTTATACAATTTAAATATTACGTTTACTAGCTTACCATACAAGCACTTAATATTTTTTTATGCAAATGATTTAGGTTGATTTTCTCTCTTTTTGGAATAACACAAAGTTTCTTAAATTTGATATTGGCCATACACAAGGTAGTACCATAGTACTACTGCGGGATTTATTCCTCAACGTGCGTACCCAATATCAAGTTTTGAAATATTTTGGTCTACACTTTTGGGTGACTACCTTTATTTATTTTCAAATTGGCCATACACAAGGTAGTACCATGGTACTACTGTGGGATTTCATCCTCAACGTGCGTACCCAATTTAATTATAAATTATACAAGGTCTACACCTAAGTGATTACCATGGTTCTTTTTCACATTGGTCATACACACGGTAGTATCAAAGTACTACTGTGGGATTATCATCCTCCAAGTGCGCACTCAATGTTGAAAAATGAATTAAATAATGCTAATACCATTGGTGATTAACTATGTTGTTCCACAATAGGAGAATGTCCCTTTATGTATTTCAAGTTTACCTTGATTACTTGCAATTCGCATTGCTTATTTAACATTGCCAAAGATTTTAACAAATCTGTGGCCCTACATATGTAGGCACAATGGCTATTAAAGAGTTTGAGGCCCTCGCTCTTGACGGCCACAACTTCCCCACATGGGCGATGGATCTCAAAGTGAGTCTATCGTTGCGCGGAATGTACCAGGCAATTGCAGCTCCCCAAGAGGGTGTAGCTCCTTTGGCTGAGACTCTCAAGTACAATACCTTATTTATTATACGGAACCACATCCATCCTGATCTCAAGGCTGAGTATCTGATGGAAGAAGACCCACGCGCTCTGTGGCTTGCTCTTCAAACACGGTATGAACAGCAGAAAGCAGTCATCCTACCGGAAGCTGTCAATGAGTAGAACCACCTCCGCATACAAGATTTTAAATCTGTGGGAGAGTTCAACCATGCTGTTCATAAAATCAGTTCTAAACTGCAGTTTTGCGAGAAAGAACCATCTGATGCGGAGAAAATTGAAAAGACATTGTCTACCATGCTCCCCGCACAAATGATCCTTCAGCAACAATACCGTGAAAGAGGTTTCACCGTTTATTCTGAGTTGATTAAAACATTACTTCAGGCAGAAAGGCATAGTGAGCTCCTACTTTGGAACTCTAATCTGCGCCCTTTGGGCACTAAACCTTTGCCAGAAGTACATGCTAACACTCAGAACAAACCTCAAGGGAATGCTACTAACTCTAGCAATCCTGGAAACTTTAAAGGGAAGAACAAGCTCAAGAGACAACGGAAGTCTCGTGGTGCTAACAAGGGAAAGGATGTTTCTAAGTAAAAAAAGAACAAGTCTAACACTTGTAACAAGTGTGGCTGTTACAACCATCCGACTGAGAAATGTCGTACTCCCAAGCACTTGGTGGCTTTGTACTTGAATTCCGTGGGACGAGCACGCTCCAATCAAGGACGTTCCAATCAAGGTGAACAATTTGAAGCACACTTCAACTCCCAACCTGATGTCAACATGGAATAATTCCTCCAACCTAACATTACTAAGAAAGATGCCCCTGGGTGCTCCTACTCTGCTCCTACAGCTGCGGGACCAAGCAACACCAAGGCACTACCTCCACTTGATGGGAACGTTGACGATACGGAGAACATGATCGTGGAGTTCACTTCTAACGATCCGTTTGGAAACTTTAACTAGGCTCCTACACTTTGAGATACCTTATTTAATTATGCCTTAAATGTGGATGTCGTTTAATTGTGAATGTTGTCATAAGCTAGTTGTTGTCCGTACTTCATTTAAGCACAACGGGTATTGTAATTTGTATTAAGCACAATTGATACCTATATATATATTGTATGTATTCTATATATATTTGTTGAGAATTACATATTCAAATTCTCCATTTTGTATAGATTGTACGGGAGTCGATCTGATGGATGAGGAAATGTGCCTAGTGGATAGCGGTACTACTAACTCTATACTCAGGGAGATAAAATATTTCCAAACTCTCACAAAGAACAAAGGAAATATTTTAACAATCGCTGGACGCGATGCTGTAATAGTTGGCACCGGTCGGGCCACTATTATGCTCCCTATGGGTACATCGATAACAATTGAGGATGCACTCTTGTATCCCGATTCAACTCGTACCCTATTGAGTTATAGAGATATCCGTAAGAATGGGTTTCATGTTGAAACTCATGAGGACAACAATGAGGAGTTTCTTCTCATAACAAAACATCACGGATATGGCAAAGAGACACTTGAAAAGTTTCCCTCACTCCCGTCTGGATTGTACTACACATACATCAACCCCGTACCACATGTTGCTTACAAAGTAATTTTCCAGAATGTTAACGCATTCCAAACTTGGCATGATCGTCTTGGCCATCCTGGAATAGGGATGATGAGGAAAATTATAAGCAATTCTGTTGGTCACACTTTAAGTGATGCAAAATTTCCCCAATCCTCAGATTTTATGTGCACCGTATGTGCCACTGGGAAATTAATTTTGAGGCCCTCTTACCTCAAAATTCATGCCGAACCTCTAAAGTTCCTTGAACGCATTCAATGTGACATATGTGGTCCCATTCAACCATTATCTGGCCCGTTCAGGTATTTCATGGTTCTAATAGACGCATCTACACGATGGTCTCATGTGTGCCTTCTTTCCACACGGAACCATGCATTTGCTAAAATTCTTGCACAAGTTATCAAACTTAAAACACAATATTCTGAACATCAAATCCGATCAATCCGAATAGATAATGCTGCTGAATTTTCCTCACGTGCCTTCACTGATTATTGCATGGCTTTAGGAATTCAAGTTCAGCATTCGGTCCCATATGTTCATACTCAAAATGGGTTGGCAGAATCTCTCATCAAGAGAGTGAAACTTATTGCAAGACCTTTACTACATAATTGCAATCTACCAACATCATGTTGGGGTCACGCGGTCTTACACGCTGCTGACTTGATTCAATTGCGTCCAACTGCATACCATGCAACCTCCCCGTTGCAACTAGTACGTGGAAATACACCAAATATTTCCCATCTGCGGAAGTTCGGTTGCGCTACATACGTACCGATCTACCCACCGCAGCGTACATCTATGGGCCCACACAGGAAATTGGGGATCTATGTGGGATATCAATCTCCGTCGATCATTAAATACCTGGAACCTCTTACAGGGGATCTATTCACTGCCCGGTACGCTGATTGTATCTTCAATGAATATCATTTCCCGGCATTAGGGGGAGGAATTGAAAACCACAAAAAATGCCAGGAAATCAATTGGGATGCCATAGACATCTCCAACTCTGATCCACGTACTTCTGAAACTGAACTCCAAGTTCAGAAGATCATTAATTTGCAACACATTGCAAATAACATGCTAGAAGCATTTACTGATTATAAGGGTGTTACAAAATCCTATAATCCTGCGAGAAATGTGCCGGAAAGAGTAGAAGTACCAAATAAAACTACTCAACTCCAAAGTAAGAGGGGGAGAAGTACGGCTATTTCCACAGATGCAGCTTCTAGCAAGCAAAGGAAAAGGAAGAACAATTCTTCTAACCCAGTAAATGCAACTCAACCTCACGTTGAGAAACACCCTGTGGAGGTTCAACCTTCACATCCCACATCAACAGTGCACTTAATTAATGATGTTGGGACATCGGAACACCCTGATGCAATCATTTTGGGAAATAATGATACATCACAAGGGGTGCTTGAAATTTCCATCAACTATATTGAATATGGAGAATCATATGACAGAAAGTCTACAATTGTCGACATCTATTTCTCTGAAGCAATTGCAGAAATCATCCAAAATGATCCAGATCCTAAGACCATGGCAGAGTGCAGAAAGCGCTCGGACTGGAATCAATGGAAAGATGCAATTCAAGCAGAGATAACCTCGCTCACTAAAAGAGAGGTATTCACTCATGCAATACCTACACCTCGAGGAATCTTTCCTGTGGGATTCAAATGGGTTTTCGTCCGGAAACGGAATGAGAACAATGAGGTGGTGAGACATAAAGCGAGGCTTGTAGCACAAGGGTTCACGCAGAGACCCGGCATTGATTTCAATGAAACATATTCTCCAGTTATGAGTGGAATAACATTCCGATATCTTATATCTCTGGCTGTTCAAAATCGTCTATCTATGCAGTTGATGGACGTAGTGACCGCATATCTATATGGGTCACTTGATTCGGACATATACATGAAGGTCCCCGATGGAATCTCTATTCCGAATCCAAACGCAAATCGTAACATGTATTGTGTAAAGCTTCAAAAGTCACTCTATGGCTTAAAGCAGTCGGGAAGAATGTGGTATAACCGACTTAGTGAGTTCCTTTTGCAAAAGGGATACACTAACAATGATGATTGTCCATGTGTTTTCATCAAAAAGTCCCAAACAGAATTTTGCATCATATCAGTGTATGTCGATGATTTAAATATCATCGGTAACCCACAAGATATTGATGAGGCATGCAATCATCTAAAGACAGAATTTGAAATGAAGGATTTGGGTAAAACCAAATTTTGCTTAGGTATACAACTTGAGCACCTTCATTCAGGCATTTTAGTGCATCAATCAGCCTATGTCCAGAAAATATTGGAGAAATTCAATATGGACAAAGCATATCCATCGAAAACCCCCATGGTTGTTCGATCTCTAGACAGGGATAAAGATCCATTTAGACCCCGAGATGACAATGAAGAGCTATTGGGACCCGAGGTTCCATATCTCAGTGCCATCGGAGCGCTTATGTACCTTGCAAATTGCACCCGGCCGGATATTGCATTTGCGGTAAATCCACTTGCTAGATATAGCGCTGCTCCAACCAAAAGACATTGGGTAGGAGTGAAGAATATCCTTAGATATCTTCAAGGCACTAAAGATCTTGGTCTATTCTTTCAGAAGAATAACAATGTGGATTTAATAGGATATACAGATGCTGACTATTTATCATATCCCCATAATGCCAGATCTCAAACAGGCTTTGTATTTTTACATGGTGGAACAGCCATCTCTTGGAAGTCTTCGAAACAGACTCTAGTGGCTACATCCACTAATCATTCTGAAATAATTGCATTATATGAAGCATCACGTGAATGTGCATGACTTCGTAGAATGATTAACTACATACAACAATCATGTGGTATAGGTGCTATCGCATCACCTACCATTATCTACGAAGATAATGCTGCTTGCGTTGTTCAAATGCAAACGGGTTACATAAAGAGCAATATCACAAAACATATTGCACCTAAATTATTTTACCCACATGAATTACAAGAGAGTGAGGAAATAAATATTCTGCAAACTAAGTCTTGTGATAATCTCGCAGACTTATTCACAAAGTCATTACCAACCTCCACATTCCAAAAATGTGTTCATGGTATTGGTTTGCGAAGACTACGTGATTTGCAGCTGTCAGGGGGAGAAATCTCCTAAGACTTAACCCGTTCAATACAAATATTGTACTCTTTTTCCCTTTATGAGTTTTCCCTCTAAGGTTTCTCATCAAGGTTTTTAATGAGGCAATATAACAACGTAAACATAAATATATCTCTATTTTCCCACAAAGGTTTTTAAAGAGATATAATCAAACATATGCCATATCATTTGTCTCCTTAAAATTTTCCCATTTGGGTTTTAAAGGAGTTTTTTTATGGCATATCTACTCTACCAGTTCTCCTCATAATTTTCCTACAGGGTTTTGGAGGAGTTTATTTCAAGATGATGAATCAATGTGATCATGTGAAGATACATTGGTCAAGGGGGAGTGTTAAACACCAGTTACAGCGTTACAGAAACTGCCCAATGTACAGATGCCTTTTAATAAAGGCACCTTTTCTCCCACCCTCTCATCATCTATAAAACACTGTAAAGATTCAGAATAAAGTAACTTTCGCTTTTCATCCTCTTGTCTCAAATTCTTACAACACTCTACTCGTCGCGGTGTCACGCGCCGGCGCCAGCGTGCGGTTTCGTGATCAGTCGTTTGCGCGGACTTTTATCTTGTCATGGAAAGGCAGTAACCGGAACCAACCGCCTGTCCAAACGGCGCAAAAGTCCGAGCTTACGGTTTTGAAACGTAACAGGGCAGAGCTGGAGAAGTCACGTAACACGTGATACACTGCATGGGACGTACGCAGCGGCGTTCACTTTAAAGATTTCTACTGGTTGACGTGCAAATAAAACTACTGTTTTTAGTGCGATTCACATAGATATGCCTGGTTTTTCTTTTTTTGTTCTTGCTCTTAGATCCAAGCTCACGATCTGTAGCCGAACAAGAATGTTACTTCCACTTTTGAGGCCAATTATTGCTCAAAAATATTTTTTTTTGGAATTGATATTCATCAGTTGACTAAAATTTTTAAAGAAACCAGTCAAATTTCTAACCTTCCAATCTCCTTAAGATTCATGCTCTCGTCAGCGATTCTTTATTTTCTTCGGCCCCGGCTATGGTGATTTCACCGGGGCCTAGCTATAGAGGGGGAGGGCTGGTGGAGGCATGGCAGTGGGTGGCGGAGGCTGCGAAGCGGCGATGGCGTCGTCGATTGTTGGCATGGAGGAGGGCAATGGGCAGTGGTGGTAGGCGGTACAATAATGTCATGAGATGAGTTAGGGTGGGGGCGATGATGGCGGGGAAGAGATGGCGGCACGGCGGCGAGGGCACCGCTGGCCACTGGTGGCGGAAGCGGCTGGCAGCAGCGCCTGCGGTTGTAGTGGGAGGTAGGTGTACATTCGAGCTCCATTTAGTTGGTTTTAGTGATAATGACAAATACAATTGTGAGACTAACATATTTATTAATTATAATATTGTTTAGTCTCATTTGGATGAAAATGTGAAAAACATAAGAGATATGCATTCAATATCACATTATTATATTATTGCATTATTTGGATCCGAAATATAGAATGAACTTCAACAAATAAGTCAAACTTGAATATGTGCATATGTTTTCACAATACATTATTGTATACACACATTTAGTGGAGTTTACTCTATGTTTTATGGTTTCATTAGTATTGATCCATGTTTCATTTCTATATATTAAGAATTTTTTAGTTTGAAACATATCTCTTGAATATATATAGCTTATGTAGTTCATATATACTCATAATCAGGTTGTCATCTTGTTTCTCTATTATGTGTTGATGGTTGGATGATTAATGGCAATCGGATATATCGCTCTTCAAAACAATTATGATGTGCTAAAAGAAAAACATGAGTATCTTCTTTTCAAGAAATACTCTAAGTCTAATATCACTACTACAGAAAAGATCATCACAGACGGTTCAAAAACGTCATCACAGACGGTTTTATGAACCGTCTGAATTTATGGGTCAGTGATAATACGAGGTCATCACAGACGGTTTTTGTCTGTGATATTCCCTTCTATTCCTAAACCTATTTCTGTTTATTGGCTAGCCTCAGGAAATGCTAGCCATGCCCTCTGAAACAAGCAGATCAACATGTACATGTATACATCCAATTCACATCTCAATTCCTTTCACAAACATAAAACATCAATTTTTATTAAGATTAGAGTCTACCATTACAATATCTCAAAACAACGAGCATGTTACACAACAAGAACAACGAGCAGGTTATACAACAAGAACAACAAGAACAACGAGCAGGTTACACAACAAGAACAACGAGTAGGTTACACAACAAGCAAAGATCCTCTATGCCTTCTCGCCCCTGATGCAACGCATGAGCTCAATGTCTTTGACGACCACCATCGTCGGCGTTGATTACTTGATTGAGTGTCTGCCCGGTTGGCACGAGCTAGATGCTTCTGCGTCGTCTGCAAGGAGGAGGACAGCAAGGAGGAGGAGAACAACAAGGAAGAGGACAGCAAGGAGGAGGACAGCAAGGAAGAGGAGACCAGCAAAGAGGCTGGATTTTGGTTATATTTATAGGGGAGGGAGAGGGAGGGAGAGGCGGGAATTCGAAATTTTTGGCGCGGGAACGGAAAGGCGGAGCTACGATTCGTGGGGCTGAGGATCGACGGGCCCAGCGGTCAGATTATCACAGACGGTTCTATATATAGAACCGTCTGTGATGAATGAATATCACAGACGGTTCTACATATAGAACCGTCTGTGAATTGGAGCATAAATTTTATATACCGATGCAATATAAACAACTAGTCTGAAAAGATAAAATAGCAAAGTTCTATATGACTTATATATACTCATTTGAAAGGTTTCGATGAGATCTACAACTTTTCAGTTGAAACAAAATCCAAATTCCAAAAGGAAGACCAAGAAAAAGAGCAAAAACAGAAACAAAAAACTTGCGACGCAGATTTAGGTCCAAAGATGGCCGATTTTTGGGGTCTTGGAGGTCGATTGGCGCAAGCGGGTCATTTTTTTGGATCGGACTCGTCGTTAGCTTTCCAACGAGTACAAGAACGTCGAAAACGGACACCGTATGCAAAAGTTATGCCCGTTTTACTGAAGGTGTCTCAAAACTGAACCATACTCGGACTTAAGCGGGAAAATATAAAATTTTGAGGGATTGCAAGGCGGGAAACGTATCACAGACGGTTTTTATTATAAAATCGTCTGTGATACTAGAATATCACAGACGGTTTTATAATAAAAACTGTCTGTGATATTCCAGATTATCACAGACGGTTTTTATTATAAAACCGTCTGTGATATTCTAGTATCACAGACGGTTCAGCGGTAAGAACCGTCTGTGATACTCCTTTTTCCCGCCACAAATACCACAGACGGCCTCCAAATTAAAACCGTCTGTAATAGTGTAAATCACAGACGGTTTCACAAAACCGTCTGTGATTTGGCGTCTACTATTAGGCTTTCTGTAGTAGTGTATGAATATAGGCATTACTTGTAATTTAATAGATGATATGCCATTCATAGATTCTAATCCTTGCATAATATCTAAAGTTAGTATATCCACATCTTATGATTATTTGCTAGAGTTAGCTTGTTTCTCAAAAATAGATGCATTTACTTCCTCTATACTTGTTGAGACTAACCTTGTAGAGAAGAATAATGAGCTCAAGGCCCAAGTCACAAATTTGAAAAATGACTTGAAGAAAAGCTACAAAAGGAAGGCCTTTCTTGATAAAAATATTGGAAAGTAAAAAAAAAATCAAATAACAAGAGAGGAATCGGTTTCACCTCTATGAAAAGGTGAAGATCATCCCAAAGCTATTTGAAACATAATTCAACAATGTTAAATGCTTTGGATGCAACAAGATTGGCCACTTCACCTCAGTGTGCCCCAACAAAGTGAATGACAAGAAGTCATTAATGGATAGGCAAGCCGGCAATAAGCAATACAAGAAGATAAGAAGGGGTAGCAATTGCCAAACTTGCTATAATTATCGGGAAAAAGAACATTTTAGTGAGGATTATCTCAAAAGTATTGTTTCTAAGCCATCTTTTGTTAATAAACAATATTTGCTTAGGAATGATAACAATGGCAATGTGTTTGTTAAAAATGTTAGTTCACAAAAATTTAATGTTACGACTATTTGGATGCCCAAATCTATTGTGACTGACATTCACGGACCCAACCAAATTCATGTGTTGATAGCTTAACCTCATTTACTCTAGCTCTCTTTGGCATGAGGCTTATATTTGCGAATGTGTTTTGCAAATTGTTGAAACTCATGTGTTGAATCCTTATAACATGAGACTATATATTGTGAATGTGTTTTGCAAGTGTTTGAAGTCCATGTTTCTATTCTTTGTAGTATGGGACTTATATTTGCAAATATGTTTTGCAAATGATTGAAGCTCATATATATAATCCTTGTGTCATGATTCTAAAAGTGTGCAAATATATTTTGTAACTTGTTGGGAATCATAGATAATTCTTGTGTGCAAGATACTATAGTTTGCAAATGTGTTTTGCAAAATTTATTGAACTATATGTACTTCTCAAGGAAATTAGAATTGCCGTAGTGTATTCTGCGGTACTACTGTTTGTCGGAATTATTGGCGTTGTAATCATGGAGCTACCATGTTTGTTGAGAATCATTATGGTCGGACCAATGTGATCAAAGACCTGTGTAATTGAAGATCAATGTGGTCGGGAACCAACGTGATCAAGTCGATGTAGTCGAACCAATGAGGTCGAAGATCAACATGGTCGATAACCTGTGTGGTTGATGATCAAAGTGGTCGAAACCAACGTGGTCGAAAATCAACATGGTTAACGTGGTCGAGACCTAAGTGGTCAAAACCAATATGGTTGGAGACCAGCGTAGTCGAAAACCTGTGTAGTCAATCCGGACAATGTGGTTGAAGACCAACATAGTCGGAGATCAATGTAGTCGGAGAGCTGTGTGGTCAAACTAGACAACGTGGTCATAGATCAATGTGGTTGAAGACCTGGGTGGTTGAGCCAATCGACGTGGTCAGGTACCAATGAAGTTGACGGTCGGTACTTTTGACCAACTCTGTGTGAGCGGTACTACCGGCTCTGTGTGAGCGATACTTCCGATATTTAGAATGTTTGAGCAGTGTGCATCTGTTGCACGTGATGAGAGTCAAGTAAGTGGCTTAACTTATTTCTCTTGGAGTTTGTCGACTTCTAAACAGCGTTGGAGGCGTCGTGCGCGGTGATCTTCTCAAAGAAGGTTATGAGAAGACTCAACAAAGTTGTGAAGATTGGAGCTCACCTACTGGGAGTGGGAAAGAGCTACCACTAGTGTATTGAGGTGTTTCGACTTAATTCATGGAACCAGTCCAACTCGTTTGTGTTAACCTCAATGTGGATTAGGGGAGACCAGCAAGTCTCCAAACACAATGGTAAACAGCAACCATGTCAATTGTGATTTATTTTTTTGTGCTCAATTTACATTCAAGCAATTTTATATTCATAAAATTAAATTGATTGCTTGTCATCCTAGAATTACAAACCTAGTTACATGTCTTAGAGTGTTGGTGCACATAGGTGAACATAATTAATTTAGGTGATATTTGTGCTTAACCATTTTGAGTTAAGCTTTCGCATCTTATACTTAGTTTAATCAATTGATAATTAATTAGAAAAGTTTTTTTTAAACTGCCTGTTCACCCCTCTAATCGGCCTCCCCGATCTAACAGTAGGTCGGGGGGTAGAGGCACAGAGCTAGTCGGAGAGGAAGGTGGAGGTGGTGACCGGCGAGCTCATCTAGATTTGAAGGAAGAAGATGAAGCAGGGGGAGAGAAAGGCGGCGTGCATGGGTGGAAATAATGACAAAGTTGTGGCAGCGTGCATGAGTGAAGGGGTCAGGAGTCAAGAGGTAATTGGGTTGTAGGGTTTTTGAGGGACACATGTCGTAATTTGATGGAGGTGGACCTTGATCGAATGCATCAGAATTTGGTTGATTTTGAGAAAAGAAATATTCGATTGTGGTATAGACACTCCTTTATTTCATTTGAATAGAAGATACTATTGTACTATCTCTCAAAAGAAATGAGAATGTACCGGCAATTAGGCTACTTGTACAGAAATGGTTAGATGTGTGGGTGTGCACGTTCTGGCCATCATGTGCTTACTGCATTAAGCAAAGGCAAAGCTGGCCTGTGCAGCTGTGCAACATTCCGCAATATGGGCTATGGTTGCAGCCGAGATTGTCGGCTACTTGCGCGAACGCAACGAGGCTGTCCTGACCACCTGGCTACAGAATAGAGCCGCTTGCAGGGAAAAAAGAGCCAAACCGGGAATCACTAGCTAGGCCACTGGAGGTCGAGTAGATGCATCACGTACGGAAGGCACTGGCTGATATACCAGGTGCCTGGTACGGTTGGGAGTGGGACTACGCATGAGAGAGAGAGAGGGATATGGACAGTTCTACGCTTTGGCAAATCCTTAACTCGATGTCGCTGTTGGACTTAACCACGTCGCATCTACAGACGTTACAGTAGTCTTAGTCATACTACATTAGAGTGTATATTAAGTTAATTATTACGTGTGTTAAGAGTATTAGTGCATGCATTTTGTAAATTCATGAATGTCATGCATCCGTGGCGGATCTATAAATTTTAAGATGGGTATTCGAAATTACAAAATATTGTTCAATTGAAAACATAACAGGTCCACAGTAGCGAAAATTGAAGTACAATTGTTTATATTAGAGACAACATCTCAAATAATATAAAGAAATTCTAAAATAATCAAAAATTAACATGACGATACTTCATGCCTTGGAAACGAGATATAATGTCATGCAGACAAGCACATCACAACGGAATAATTCTACAATAGAGTTGTACAATCACAACGAGATACTTTAATTAAGTTAAAAGACAATTCTCTTTGTTAGATTTTTGTATTCCCAAGCGGAAGTTCAAAAGTGCTTTTATCGTGAACATACTTTGTTGAATGGTTTCTAACTAAGCAACTTAAGTAGTATGTTAAAAAACATCGATCAGATAGCCAGACATCAAAGAGGATCAAATCATCCAAGTGTCCAACACATCAAGCTACATGACAAACTTGATAACACTTATATATTTTCTAAATAATTGATGCATAAGTCATCAGAATATAATCAACTACTATGCAAAAAATTTAGAATCATTATAGATACCTCACTTCTTTAAGCAAAATGCAACTCACATCTTTATTTAGACGCATAATTTTGCTTCAAATCAGAGATCGCTAGGGGAGGAGAAGAAGACAGAGGGATTACCGGATTAGGGATATGAGGCCATGACACCATAGGGGTCACTAGATCGGGGAGGGTGAACTTATGCAGATGCACCGCATTGGCGAGTGGCGATGGCAAGGTGACTTGCGTTGCGAAACGACCGCTCCAGTGCTTCTATAAGACCAAAAGCTCTTACACCACCAAATGGAGAGAGACAGAGAGGAGAGACTTGAGTGAGAGAAGAGACTGAGTGAGACATAGAATTTCTACCATATGTCATGTGAATCACAATAGTGGGCCTAGTCCAGTGTTTGACGCTAATTCGGGCTTGGGAGAGGGAAATAGACTAAAAGGATCTAGCGATAATTTAGGCCGACTGAATATGAACAAGACGAATTTGACATAGCTACTAATATATATATATATATATATATATATATATATATATATATATATATTGCACATAGTAAATTTTGGGTATTCAAGTGAATACTCATGACTTACGGCAGAACCGCCCGTGTCATGCATAGCTCAGACGTGGGATGGCGCTGTAAGAGATATGCTAAGTAGTGACCCCTACGTCATACTGACCCTTGGATAGCAGGTATTCTTTGTGTAATCTTTTTTTTTTTGATAAATTCTTTGTGTAATCTTAACTAGACATCAAGGGATTCTTGTGGTTGTTTGCCCTTATTCCTTTAGAGCTGGTTAGAAAGTGTCTTCTTGTTTTCTGAAGGTTGATAATAGCATTGCTTTATGTAGAAAATAAAGATTTCTGTAATCAAAAGTAATCTGAATCCGGTTTGGAATGAAGAGTTTAAGTTATCAGTTCCCCAACATTATGGACCTCTTAAATTGGTATGTTCACACTCCATATCACCAACTACAGAACCATAAAACTTCAGAAACTTCAAATGGTTACATGGTTACTTCATATCAATGATGTATTCGCGACATATTTTTTGTTATATCATAATATACTTCTAAAGTTGTAGTATATTTGAATGTCACTTGATTGAAATTTAGCCTAGATCGTGATCCAATCTTGGATCCGCCGCTGCACATACGTACCCAACCCAAAGAGAGACGAGATCCATTCATCGATTGATCGACCGACGAGCCATGTCCGACACGATCCTCCTCCCTCTCCTCGACACGCGGGTCGCGTCGTCCAGCGCGGGCATGCCACGTGAGCCTCGTCACCAACACGCCACCGCTAGCCATGCCAGAACACGTCAGGCACTGGCAGCGCCTGCTGGACCGCTCGGTTGGCACGCGGCCGACGGGGCATACGCGGCAAAAGCGCCCTCGTGCGCGTGCCCCTGCACGCCGTCGTCCGCGAGAGCTTCGACCTGTACTGCGACGTCTCCGCGGGGCTCTCTGCTGCTCGACGACTTCTTCCACTTGCCGCACGAGCAGCGGGTTGAGACTTTCCAAGCCTGAGCCACCGCCGTGAGGCAGTTCGAGGGGCTCGACGCCTTCTACGCGCTCTGGAAGAAGGTGTGCGTTGGCAGGGCGTGGGAGTACCCCGAGCGTGCAGACGATCTGCGTCGCTGATCAGGACGTTGGTAGACTTCCTCGTCGGCAACCAGCCTTCGTGTCTAGCTTTGCCGACCGGCAGGCCGAGCGCCAGCTTGGAAGACAAGGATTCTAGAGCGTCGATCTCGAGCACCGTGTCGGCACCGGACGCCGTAGCTTATCGATGCTCATCGTTCTCTACTCAGCACATTGCTGCCGGACGGGACGGCGTCATACTGCAGCGAGCACCCGTGTCAGCACCAGCAGCAACGCCGGAGCCTAGCAAACACGAGCTCACAGTGACGAAATTGTTACACGCAGGAAAATTTCTATCGCCCAAATTTCGCCGGTAACTAGCGACAGGGAAAACATTCTTGGGAAAACTTTTTGCCCCTCACCGATAAAACCGAAATTTAGAAATTTTTTGTTCAAAAATTTTAATTTCAAGTCTGAATTTTTGAGGGAAAAATGGAAAAACAGAAAAATAATGCTGGTTTTAGTGTTTTGAACTGACGGTTATGGAATTGTTACGCGTGGGGAAATTTCTATAGCTCAAATTTTGCCGGTAACCGGCGGCAAGGAAAACATTCTTGGGACAAAATTCGCACCCACTGATAAATTGAAATTCAAAAATTCAGAAATTTTTGTTCAACAATGTTAATTTCAAATATAAATTTTTGAGGGAAAATGGAAAAACAGAAAAAAAAAATAGTGCTAGTTTTGGAGTCTGAACTCACAAACCTCATACTCACCCACCACCATCTTTCACCACTAAGCTAGCCAAGTTTTTCTTTTCTAGTGTTAGTTATGAAATCTATTTAAATCTGAAATTTTGAACGAAAATATACGTCTTTAACCGATTTTTGGACCTGGCCAAGAAAACCGAAATTCGCAAAATTGTAATCCCTGACCGGTGGTTATCGGCCTTATCAGTGGCTGCTGGTAAAATTTTATATCAGTAAAAAATTTGGTTTCATCTAAAATTTTCAGAAAAAATTCAAAAATTTTCAAATTTTTATTAAAAATTTTTGTCTGAAAAAATCAAAGAATTCCAGTAACCGTCGGTCGTATCACTGCCTTCCGATAAAACTTTCAAACTAATACATTTTTCCCCAGATGGTGAGGCCCAACCAGGGAAATTTGTACTGGCAAAATTTCACTGGTAACTAGCGGTTACCAGCCTTATCGGCGGGTCCAGTAAAAATTTATACCTGATGAAAAATTTCGGATTCAACAAAATTCATCTAAAAAAATAAAAAAAATCAAACTTTCAAATTTCAATTCAAAATTTTCAGCTGAAAAATTCTTAAATTTTCAGTAACCACCTGTTACCAATCGTATCACTGACCTCCAATAAAATTTTCGGTCCAAAATTTTCCCTGGGCCAGCAAGTCGGATTCAAAGAATGGAAGCGACCCCTGGTCGAGCCTGAGAAGAACATGTCGAGTCATGGCAGCAGCAAGCAGGAGCATGACTGACTCAAAACCATTCCCGTCAACGGTTGTTGAGGTGGCCGGCATGTTTATGGAAGGAAGCAACTCCGATCAGACGTACAATTACAGCATTTTTGGTTGATGATTATATCAATACAATTGCAGATCATCAGAGGAACAGAAACATCAGCAAAGCGAAGGAAGGCCATCAAGAGTATTGCAACCCTTTCCTGCAAGATTGCTACCAGATGGACAAGAAGATGATTTCATGGCCAGGAGAGGCGATGCCTCAGCCTCCGACGTTCCAGGCAGCCATGGCGAACGAGGCAAATGCGCCGAGAGGTATGAATCCCTTCGCGGTAGTGAACACCATCAGCTCGTTGAAAGATGCATCAACGAGACAGCAGCTGATGCTAGACGAGCAATGTAACACCCCTATTTTTGGGGAAAGCAGGGACGTCAACAATCCGCAACCATCTAGAATTTTAGTTGCGGACCGAACGAGTATCATGCCTGCTTACGAACATTTAAGAAAAGTTAGCTTGATTGAAATAAGACCTAGTGGTCAAATTAGCAATAAAATGGGTGTACAAGCCCAAAAGTACTTACACGCAGAAGAACCGCGGAGCACACCACAGGAAAGCCTGAGTGCAGCCGTAACCATAACATGAAATCTTGGTTCGCCTTCTCTTCTTCTGGTATCTGTTGGGGGGGGGGGGATTTACGCAAGGCTGAGTACCAATCATTGTACTCAGCAAGTCACAAGGGTAAACCTGATTTATCTAAATGCAGGAGTTTCAATGGGAGAGTGTATACTGGTTTTAATGATTTGAGTGGATGCAATTTTATTTGTAAACGCTTTTGAAACCAAAGACCAAACAGCTACTCCTTAAGATTAAGGGTTTTTTAAGGTTAATTAACCAGCTACTCAATTTAAAACATTATTAAAACTACTTATGCCTCACAGCTGGAATCACTCAATAGACACAGCTCCATTAACCGGGAGCACGGTGTATTCGAATACCTTTTAATTGACTCTGCAGAGTTGCCCAACTTTACCCACAAGCATTCTTAACCATCATGACTGAGTTAAGGAACCGGGTCGTTTCACTGCTCAATCCTTTATATACACTCCACCCAATATGTTAGGGACCCACACAACCTCGGGTATCCGCTGGCCAGCATGGAACGTCAAGCCCTGAGTTGTGGAGACCTATCATTGTTAAGTATGGACCACATACCAACGCTCGCTATCTTACTACTTGTAGAGTTTCAATCAAATTGAGCAGCTACTAAACCAAGGTTGACAAGTCAACACTTGTGGTTGAGCAATCATTATGTCACTTACTTGGCGCAAGGGTCTAGTCCTTACATTTTCCACGAGGCACTCGACCTCCACCCTAGGGCAAAGTTGTGGGCGAAGATCGTCTCGCGGTGCCCCACAGCCCTTTACCCTACTACCTCAACTGTTTAAACCTACCGGCCCGCGGCCACAACCTTAGTAGTGTAAATCTTACATAAAATGTAAATATACTACAAGTATTTATACAATAATTAAAGAGATTCTAGGGTTGACAAAGGTAGGGCCACAATTTAACATGGCTTTTATCGGTGGTAGGAAATATCTAATTAACATGTCCTTCCAAACATTTTATTTTAAGCAATTAACATTTCACAAATAGCAATAATGCAAATACAATAAGTAAATAATTTAACTAACATGGGATTCCAATATAATCAAAAACTTGCAACTTGCCTTGAAACTCGACTAGCTTGGAAATCTCGAAAATTGCGCTTCCTTGATCTTGACCTTGCACCGTCGCCTCCGAAAACTCCAAAGCTAGCGTAAACACACAAAGTTAACATAAGTCCGGCTTGAGCCTAATCAAGCGAGGAAAAATAAATCTATAAAAAAGGAGTAAAATGCATAAATAGTCAAATGAGGGATTTTTGAATTTTCTGGGATGAATTTGGTGGATTGGAGGTCAAAAATGGGTTCAAGGCATCAAAATGAGCAAGATGGTGTAATTTGGAAATTTTTGGGATTTTATTTGATTTTCTGATTTTTTGGAAATTGGAAAATCTCTGGAAATTCACTGTGAACAGTACTGGGTCGGCCCAGTGTAACAGTGCGGCCCGGTCGGCTCTTTCCCGCGTGACTAAACAGGCCAGCCGGCCTACGGCCCAAGCCGAACGTGCGGCCGAGCCCAGTGCGCGCGCACACGCTTGCCCAATGGACGACGCGCGGTCGGCGTGGACGGACGCGATGCAACAAGCTAGGGCGCTCGGATGGGAGGCAGTGATAGACGCTACGGTTTAGATTCAAAAGAAAACGGAGTGCTCGGATGGAAAGGCGTCAACGGCTAGGATAAGACAACGTCGCCCCTGGGAGTCATCTTCAAACACCGGACGCCTCCCTCTGGCGGCAAAACAGAGCTTGGCGATTCAGCCGAAACGGCGCCGTCAGGGTTCCTTGAGGGAAATGGGTTTCACAGAGGGATGCGGTTACAGTCTGGTGTTCCATTTTGTGGCTTTGGGGAGCAAAAGAATGGACGGTGATGGCTGGCGGAGGCCGGAAAGGCGATGGCCCTAACGGCGGCGCCATGAGTCTCTAGTGGCTCTCCAGCAAAATTGGCTGCTCTTTCACCATCTACGGGATACCAGGAACACGAAAGAGGTGGTGGTTTGGATCAGAAAGAGCTCAGGTGAGCTAGCCACACCGAGGGCCTTTCGGTCAGTGGCGGCTTCGATGCTAGGGTTCCACGGGCTCGCACCTGGCCGGGATAGTTCACCGAAGAGGTTAGGAGGCAGAAGGGAAGCTCTGAACGAAAGTCAAGGTTTAGAAGAGGGGAGCCGAGAAATAGCTTATGGTGGTCGCCGACTCAGGGAAAGGCAGCGACGGAGCTGAGGAGTGGTGGAGCCTCAACGGGTGGTTCACGGGGCGATTGAAGGGCACAGGAGACTATCTGTGGGGTGGATTGAGCTTTGAAGGCACGGGACGGCAGGGAGGCGAGGGGTGGCGCATTTGAGCTTCGGCGGGGGGGGGGGGAGAAGGGAAGAGGGAATGGGGCGCGGCATGGGCGATCTGCTGAAGCAATGGGGAGACGCATCCGAGCGATGATCGGTGACGCGACACTGCTGCGAGGAATGGCGAGCGGGAGTAGGTGAGCTACCAGGATGGGCGACGACGCAGAACGCGGGGAAGGAGGAGAAGCCGAGACTGACGAGTAGGGCAGTGAGGGGACTGGTCGACACGGTCAATGGCAACGTCGCACGGATGCAGCCGGACGACGTCAGCGCAGCACGACCGAGAGGCAAAACCAGCGAGGCGAAACCGTGGGCGAGGCGCTCTCGCGCGTAGGTGCGGGCAGAAGGAGGAGGCTGGAAAGGAAGAAACCACTAGGGAGGAAAGGGAGCGGGAAAAGAGAAATACACCACTGAAAGGGGAAAGCGCGAAGCCGAGAAAGGAAAGCAGGAAATGCCGGGAGTTTCCGAATTGGAAAAGATTTTGAAAATCACTCAAAAACTCAGGAAAAAAATCATAAAAATATTTTGAAATTTTCTAGGGTGTTTCAAGCAACAACAGTAGATCGAGGCTATCGAGCATCTAAGGAAGATCTCTAGGAAGAACATGCCAACAGTATAACAGTTTATTGAACTTCAGAAATTACAGCAGTTAAGAGAAGCCTGCCAGAAGAGCATCAAGATGTTTGAATACATAGGTTTTCTGACATCATAATAGATTCCACCCCATACTTTGGATGCATTAAAAGGTCTTAACACTTGCCCAAACGGATCTTGTTACACGAATATTTATGCTGAAGATGTTTGTTTTATGGAAGAACCAAGTACCAGGTTGACAGCAATATACACGGAAACAAGAATACTTCATACAAGATAAGAAGAAAAGGACCATAGTTTTGATAGTGTAAGCCCATTAGTGAAGTACGAGTGCAGCAATACTGCATGAATCCAGGTTGTATTCCATTATGAGAAGGAACGGAATCCCTGAACTTCCGCAGCATGTTGCCATGATTTCTCATCAGCCATCAGAACAGATGTGCTACGCCCAAAGTATTGTTAATCCAAAGAAAAGGAGGGCAGCAAGTGCAAAACAAAACCCTGCGATTGTCGCAATCGCCTGCAAAATGATAAGTGTAATTCAAAACACATTAGAAGGTTAATGGTTAAAGCTAACATTTACCTTCCCTTTTGGCTCGAAGATGAACTGTTCCTCATCAGAAAAATGAAGGAAAGGTTTCATATTTTTACCTTTCCTTCTGACTGGAAGTTGAACTTGACTGTGAACCATTTCAACCCTCTATCAACAAAAGGAGCCAGTGCAAGGGCTCTGGAGTAAACAAAACAAGTCATCTTTGAGAATAGAGGGTAATGGATTTCAACAGGTAATATGCATTCTTTAAATTTTGAAAAGGTGCATGCTTGAGGATGTTCCTCAAGTTACCATTGAAAAGTAGTACCCAGCTAGACTTCACTACACTTATTTGGGAAATGAGTTATACAATGATTAAATTTACTAAGTCGGATATTGACTCACCCTCCTACTCGAAGAATTTTAGTAACTTGACTGCCAGCCCACACCATTGCCATTAATTTAAGGAATCTGTTTTAGTTGGTATAAAACACATTATAGTGAGAACTGCTCAAGTAAGGGGGGAAAAGGATTTTGTAACTGTTACGGTGTTACCTCTCCACTGCTGCAGCATAACCCATCCTACCAGGAGCAGGAGAAAAATAGAACCTGAAAAGTATATCATTCAGTAATTCCCTTCCATCCAATGCTGCTATTGCTTGTGCAATTGTTTTGCCTTGTGGAAATGCACCAATTGGAACACGTATTTAAGTGAATCAGTGGCCTCTTTCTCATGACCAAGGAATTAACAAGTTTACACTTTGAAGTTACAGAAAGAAATGTTTCTTCTGAAAGTAAATGCTCCAGAACAGTACACTAAGTCTAAAAATCAGCATAGCATCACAGAACCATGCATTGACTTACCAAACTAATAAAAAGGTCGTGACATAATAGATGGTATTAAGTAGTCCATAAGACAATACACCAGCAGCACCATATCTCTTTAATTTCTCTAGCAACCTGACAACACCAGCAGGAATACATGAGGAATGATGAACTGTCATTATAATATAAGATTAAAAGAGTACATTGAATATGTCATTGCAAGTATTGGTATCATGATTCATGAGAAAGGCTGAAAGCTTGAATTTGAAATTCATTAGTCTCAAAAAGATAGATATATGCAAGGTTCTTCTGTAATCACTTAACACGTAAGGTAATATTCCCACTGCCATTCCAAGCTATATCCTGGCCCTAGCCTCCTGTCTGAGTAATAGTTCTCTCCGTCAACAGTTACTTGCATAAAAGAGTAACATGCAAGGTTCTTCTATAATCACTTAATACGTAACGTAATATTCCCACTGCCATTCCAAGCTATATCTTGGCCTAGCCTCCCGTCCATGGTTCCAAAAACCGGAGGTAACTGGCCGGTTACCCCCAGTAACCGGTTATACCGGTGGGGTCCGGGATTTGAAATACTGGCAGTTTTTTATTTAATTCAAATCTGAAAATTTAAATGTAAAGTTGATTTTCCCAATGATGTTTACATTATTTAACACTAATGCAATGTATTAGGAAGATGCATTCACCTCCCATGTTTGACTTCATGCTTTTTGCAATGAAGGTATTAGTCCGGCGGATTTTTATTTAATTCAAATTTGAAATTTTGAATGTTAAAGTTGATTTTCCTACTGATGTTTACATTGTTTAACACTAATAGAATATATTAGGAAGATGTATACACCTCCTGTATTAGTCCGGCTGTTTTTTATTTATCAAATTTAAAATTTTGAATGTTGAAGTTAGTTTCCCTAATGATATTTACATTGTTTAATGCTAATGGAATGTATTAGGAATATGCATACACCTCCTATACTTGACTTCATGTTTTTTGCCATGAATGTATTAGGAATTTCCAATTTCAAAGTTTGACAACCGGTTTTTAGAGGTTTTTCCAGTTTTTAGTGGTTTTTCTTCGGTTTTTTGGGCGGTAACCAGTCTGTTTTTTCGGTTACCAATTTCAATTTCAAAATTTGAAAACCAAAATTCAACTGGTTTTTCCCGGTTTTCCGGTTACCGGCCGGTAACCAGTACCGGCCCCTGGCCAGGATTGTGCCCAGTTCTGGTATTTGGAACCCTGCTCCCGTCTGAGTAATAGTTCTCTCTATCAACATTTACTTGCATAAAAGAGTAAAAGACTAACTACTCACCATTGCTTATATTCATGAGAAGCCAGATAAATAAAAGAGCACCAACTTCTGTGAGGCCTTCTGCCTCTTTGAGTACATTTTAGAGCAAAATGCAAGCTCAACTGCTACTAAACAAATTTTCTGTTGGAATACTACAGCTCATCAAATGCATGTACATAAACTCCTAAAGACTTTGCCATGAGAACTATATAGCAAACAACAGGTGTACTATTATTGGTCTTTAGATTTACAGTTAGTTTTGAATACTTTTTAGATGAGAAACTTTTCAATGGCTCTTTGCCATAATTTCTTGGACCTGTATGAAAAAAAAAATCAATTCAGCCCTATGAAGAAACGCAAATTGATGAAGCGAAGATAGTACACGCCACAAACATCATACCTGTGGAGCCTCCTTGTGGCTGCTTGGCTTCTTTAATATTAACAGCATCAACCTAAAAAGGAAATGCAGATCAGTGTACACATCAATAAAATGTACCGAAATCTAAAATATCTTCCCATCAGAGTTTCTTTTGAAGAATATTTCATTAAGCTCTTATACTCCCAAGGAGTGGTTTGCTTAACCTTAACCACCTATGAAGATTTACAAGAACTAATGCTTTGCATCAATATTCCATTTCCTGATAATGCAATATCAATAAGCAGAACTATAGAAGCATGCATTGCAGATGTTCTTTTCTCTACACACAACAAAAGCGTAAGTAATTTTGGGGCTTTTGGCAATCAAAGAAGCACCATGATTGCCTCTACTCTTATCACACTACAAATCCTCTTTTAACTTCAGTGCATGCATGTCAGAATTATTATATTCTGGTATCAGGAAAAACAACTAACGCCTCTTTGTTTATAGTTGCCACTCATTTGGTGGCCGTGTGCCACAGCCTAGTTAATGTCCTCATTTTCACATCTAATAAACAAAATTTTAACATATGGGGCATACTGCTAACATATTTCTTGAAAGGCGAAATAAAAAACTTCCATGATTACCAACTGGAGTCTACGCTATGAAAGCAGAATAGCCGAATGATGCCTACATCACACACATTGTCCAAACGTACAAGAATTCTTCTTCTTGCAAACAAGTAATTCCTGAACCGACAAACAGGGTAGAAGCCATCCTGTCCAGCAAACACTCATATTTCCATGAATGAGTCTACCATATGATCCGAAGTTGTCGCATCCACACCAACAACCTGAACCTAGAATGAACTCTCCACATCCAATCAATCTTATGCCAAACATAGTTAACAAGGATTAACATTTCACTTTTCTATAGTTCATCCCGGAACAGTTGATAGAGTTAGCGAGCATTGTCCCCATTCCCCAATCTAGTCAACCGAAATGAAACCCACGCATTACCATTTAATTAAAATCAAGCAAGAGGAGAATTCACTACCTCGCCGGAGTCTTGGGAGCACCGGATGGGACTCAACAGGCGCGACCTTCCGGTGAGAGGCGATGCTGGCGGTTGCCGGAAGGAGACGGAGGAAACCCTAGAGGCGCTGCGAAGCCAGAGGAGGCCGCGCGGGGAGCCAGTAGAAAAGGAGGGGGAGGGGGAGGATATGCTGGGGTTGGGCCGCACGCCGGCCGGAAGCAGCCGAAGCCAGGCGGTGGGGGGCGACGGCGGAGACGACGACGCCATGCTTCGCGCCGGGTCATGCCGCGGGTACAGATTGCATGGGGCAAAGTAGCAATCTTTTTTTTAAAAAAAAAATCTTCATACGGTGAGGTGGCACGTCCGTGGATAGTTGGCCTGTTGCTCTCGCTGCCTCGAGTTAACAGCCCATACATGGCAAACTAGTAATTTTTTAAAATCTGGCACTCCGAGCATTTTTAATTTTGGTCCCTATATGACCGCAGAAGTAACGAAAAATAATATATGTCATCTGCCGAACTCCTATGGTATAGCATACTGGGCGAGCACCTATCGCACTAAGCGACGGTGGCAGGAGGTAATGCATGTTTAGTTAAACACTAATTGTATGCTTATGTTAACACTAATTGTATGCTTATGTTAAGTACTAATTGGCGTGCAGTGGCTACCAAACTCGTGTAACTCAGCAGGCAGTGCTGTCGAGCTCAACTAGCTCGGCAGATGGTCCTAAACCAATCGCGTCATGGGAGCTCGATAAGTGATATATATCATCTACCACTGCTTCTGTAGTCGTAGAGAAAGCCACAATTAAATATTCGTACGTCAAGATTAGATTTGGAAAAAAAAATACTATAGCGTCACATATGCAATCAACTCTGCTGCCTCGAGCCCTTGTTTGGAAAGCTTCAGAATGCTAAACGTTTTTTACATTTCGTTTAAATCGTCATCATTTGCTTAATTGCATTTGCCTTTGTAGTTCTTATGATTGTTTTGCCCTAGGCAACCGGTGAACAAATATTGTAGGGTAATTGCTAACAAAACAATCATTTTCATCTTTTCTTTGCCGGCTATCTATCTATTATTATTATATACTAAAAATCGATTACAGACAATAATAGATGTTTTAGGGTTACTTAAAAAAAGAGAAATAGCCACAAATTCTTATAAAAAACATATCTAGATCTTAATCCCATGAACCCTTATTATAATTAACAAACTAGAACCATTCATAAAAATAGAGAGTCGTATAAGACAAATATACTTATTTTAAAATTGTAGATTATAGGAAAAAAGAAATCCATGATGGCCAGGGGCGGATCTACAGTAATTCATGGGTATTCAGCTGAATACCCAAATTTTTTTGCAAAAAATCTGTTATACATTAGGTATAATCTATATATGTATTAGTAATTGAGTTTAAAAAAAAGTATCTGAAGTGAAAACAGAGCTTGGGCTGACCGATCGATTCCCACGCGGCGTCGCGGCCCAGTCGATCGACTAGCTCCCACGCGGCTACGCCCGAACGGCCCATTGGCCCTTTCCTCCCGGTCCGCGCCGAAAAGCGAGGGCTCACCCTCGGTTCGCTGTTCGTTGCGCCTAGGGGTGAAAACGGGCCGGGTATTTCCCACCCGCCCACCCGCCCGTATTAAAACGGGTCAAATTCGGGTCGTAAATTCGGGTACCCGGAATATTATACGGGTATCGGATCCGAATACGGGTATTTTTTGGCGGATACGGTATCGGGTTCGGGAGGTCGGTATCCGACGGATACGGATTATCCGGTATAAAATTCGGATATTACCCGCTTACCTATTCGGGTATTACCCGGATTACTTTGCCAGTCGCCGGCTCATCAGATCATCCGAACTCAGTCACCGATTCCCCACCGCCAAGTAGGGGTGAAATCGGGTCGGATACGGTCGGATCTCACCTTTCACATATCCTAACCCACATTTTCTAATCGGATTCGGGTCGAATACGGATAGTATCGAATACGAATACAAATACGGATAATGTCGGGCACAAATATGGAACAAATACGTACCAAGACGGATACGGACACTATCGATCACGAATATTTATTCGGATATCAAGTCGATGCAACAACTATTTTATACCACATAGACAATAGCAATGCAACCATTCCATACATCCATAATGCAACAATACATCGGTACTAAAGTCGTAGCATCACTGTCACTGGACATATATCATTAGCAAGGTTTTATGCTTAGGAGTATCCCTAAATCCAGCAATTCTAACATGCACTTCCTCACATTTCTCCTAATTCATTTTATCTTTCCCCTTTCCTCCTCCCTATTTTCCTTTTTTTTTCACCCGACCCCTTTTTCCCTGGTCTTCGGCCGGTGCTCTTCCCCTGGGTTCGGCCGACGCCCCCACATCTCCTCCCCTCTTCCACCGCCGCCTCCCCATTTCTTTCCTCCCCCATTTCCCTTCTCTCGGCTCCCTCGTTCTCTCCGCGCCGACTTCAACCCGACGCCACCCCCGACGCTGGCCCGCACCGCGCCGCCACGAATCGATCCGGCCCCTCCGTTGCGCCGCACCGCCGTCGGCTTCTCTCCCTGCGCCTCCTCCTCCGGCCTGGCTTCGCGCCCCCGAGTCGCCGTCCGACTTTGCCGCCGTCGGCGCCTCCCTCTACGCCGCCTCCTTCCGCGTCGCCCCCACCGACACGCCTCCCCTCTGCGCCGCCTCCCCGCAGCGTCTTTCGCACTTCCTCACCGCTTGGCTACGCACGGGTGGCCGCCGGATTCGAGGCTTATAGCCCAGATCCGGGCTTCTTTCTTGGATCTGATTCACTTTTACTACTTTAGTTGTTATTGCTTTTGATTTCCTAATGGATTTTATTTTTGTGCTTGAGGATTGGAGGTGTGCTGCCCCGGCGGTCATGGCCGGTTTGCGCCGCCGCACGCCGGGGGAGTGTTGGTGGCCGCCGGCCATGACTGCTCCGGAGGCAGTGCGCCGCCGCCTCAATCTACGGTTGGGGTTGGGATGGGAAAGGATTTGGGATGGCTGGGTTGCTGTCGCTTGTGCTTGGTGTGGCTTGGTGAAAAGCTCTTGTGGGCTGTGTTGTGATTGGATTGAAATGGATACCGACCTGGGAGATTTGGTTGTTTGGATCTTACTTAGGGATCTAGTTGATTGGTTTTGGGGTTGTATGTGATTCAAATATTGGATCTTCTTACTGTATGCATATATTAGATCTATGCATGTCTAATTGGGTGTTGGGTTTGTTCGGAACTGGAAAGTCTTTGAAGAACTCACAGTAATTTCGTAGAAGATTATACAGCCTAGTAGTCAGAACTCAGAAAGCGCCCTGTTTATTGCTTATGCTCCTGTATAATGTATATGTAGTTTTACTAAAAAAATTTGTTTCCAGTCTCAAATAATTGAGGCGCTTGGAGCTACTGTTGAACGGGTGCGCCCTGATTCAATCACTCAAAAAGACCATTTTGTCAATATTGCGAGAAGGGCCTTAGAAGCGAACAAATTAGCCTCATTAATTTCTATAATTTATGTATTTTAATTATATCTATATACACATATCGTTGATTCGTTGTATTAGTGTTTTGGAGAAAATGGTGTGTCGCGGTATCAACATATCGGTATGATGTATCCAAACAACCTGGCTTCGAAGTCCGAATACCCATTCTAAAAATCCTGGATCCGCCACTGATGATGGCCCACTAATAACCAAGCACAAGAGGGGAAACCCACGTGCACAACACGAAAAAAAAGAAACGGCAAAAAAAAAGTACGTGCATGCCACAGGAAAAAGCTCACAAGGATAAAAAAACAAATGATAAATCCCAGCAAAAAAAAAAAAGAGAAACATAAAGAAAGCAGCTACTATTCTATTTGTGCTTGAGCTCGACCAAATTACATACATCCTGTCCTCTGGCACCATTGTATTGCAGTGTGCTTTTCCAACCAACTCAAGCCTTAAGCCCTTTGATTAGTCTAACTTAGGGCCTATTTGGGAGAGCTCCACCAGCTCTAAATCCACGAAAAACAGATCCAGATCCATTTTTCCAAGCCAAACACCTCCAGCTCCACGCAGATCTACCGTGGAGCAGCTCCACGAAATCCATGGATCTGCCCCTAGATCCACCAAATCCATGGAGCACCTCAAGGGGTGCTCTGAAAACTCAGAGATTCGTGGAGTTGGGGAAAATTACCCACCATGCCACTGATTACACAAAAAAACGGTTCGTTCTTTCTTTCTCGTCCTCTTCCCGTCGCTGCACGCCGCCTCCCGCTGTCGCTCTCCGTGCCCGCCCTCGGCCAGCCGCCGCGCCGTCCTCGGCCGGCCGCGCCCGCCCCTTGGCCGGCCGCCGCCGCCTCCGGCCAGCCGCCTCACCGCCCCCAGCCACCGCTCCGCCTCCTCCTCTGCCGCGCGCCGTGCCCGCCCTCGGCCAGCCACCGCGCCGCCCCTGGCCGGCCGCCGCGCCCGCCCCCCAGCCGCCGCTCCGCCTCCTCCTCTGCGCGCGTGCTTCTCATCGGGAGGAAGAAGAAAGAGAACCGTGCTTCTCTTTTTTTCTTCATTTTTCATTTTTCATTATGCCCCCTAAATATTTGTTTACAATTGCATATTAGTCCAGATCTGCGGTGGAGCTCTACCAAACACATTGATGGGAGACCAGCTCCACTGTGGAGCTGCTCCACGGTGGATCCAGGTGAATCTGGTGGATCTAGGTGGATCTGGAGCTGGTGGAGCTCTCCCAAACAGGCCCTTAAGGGTCTATTTGGAACGCCTTAAGCCTTAAGCCCATTGTATTGCAGTGTTGCAATTGTCATCGAACAAAAATAAAAGGAAAAATAATGTGTTAATCATTGATAGATGAGGAAGGTGTCATGCGGATATTTTGGGTTTTTATGTGCCCGTCTTAAATATAGTGCACATTATTTGAAAAGAAAGTAGATGAATATAGATACGATTTTAAGGGTGTGTCCAATAGTGTGAAATTAGTTGTCTTTAAAAGCCTTGCTACATAAGATTTTTTGTGACATGGAGGGGAGAGAATGCAAGAGGCAACCCAAACCATCTCTCATACAAGAAATAATCTTGGCACAAGAAATATCGTAATATGGAGTGTGGGTATGACGCGTGTCAAATATTGTCTTTACTATTAGAGTGGTTGTGGATGGTGCGTATAACTATTATCTTTATTATTGAAGACGCTGATTACAAAATTATAAAGAATAAGTCATATATATTGGGAAATGAACACATTTTAATAAGGATGGCTTATAAAGATGACAAGGATGGCTTTGACTATTAACAAGATTTGGCTATAAATTATCTACAACTATTTCCTCAATGATATAATCTATATTCTATACTATAATATATGATATTCTATATTCTCTATTATATTAAATAAGAGAAAACTGCACTATAGTCTCCTAAACTTGCCGTTTATTCTAGGAGGCAACTGCTACGCAGAATGCCAGCCTCTTGTAATCATACGACAATTTTGGAAATGTTACAAGGGACTTCAGAATATGGATCGGGTTTCGGTTATGAGTGTGAATTTCGTATCATCGAATCACTACTCTCATTACAAAACAATAGATGGCGCAGTTCTAATCAACTTGCATATCCTGTTGTTCATTTTTCATGTAAGAATGAACATTTTAGATGCATCCAGCACGCGAATCATTTCTCATATAAGAATGAACTTGTACTCTTGTTGATGACACCTTATGCTAGAATAGCAGTGCATACACGCTGTAGAGATTCTATCCTAAGAATTCACTTGACTAGCAGAACAGTGGACGCTAGCATTCTCCAAAATGATTCCGGGGATAGAAACCAACCAACGCCGTTGATATTAGCAGATTTTGTTAATTTACACAGCGTAAGACAGCTATTTTACACCCCTCTTATTTATCCAAAGACCTTCGAGCAACCTCAGCTTACAAAACAAGGTATCAGAACCCAGAACAAACACAAGAAGTTAAGAAAAAGGAAAGGGGAAAGCCTCTGAGTTGCTAATCAGCCTTTTGCTCTTCTTTGTGACGAACAGATGAGCAGGACCTGCGCAGACAGTGCAGATCCATCATCGAGAACGACCTCATCGGCACGGGTAACGTCTTCGGTGCGCAAGATAATACAAGCCAAGGCACGGGGATCTTTGGAGGGGCGAAATTGTCCGTGTTATCAGGTGATTGAGCCAGAATGAGCTGCTGAGGCAGCTCGTTTTCCTCACTGCTGAGGCTGCTGCTGCTGCTGCTCCTGGAGCTGATACTGTCCACGGGCCTCAGCCTGCTTAAACTGGCGAGCCTCTTAGGAGTGCCACCCTCATAGGTCTCCGGTGCAGTACTCTGTGACTTACCATAGGTGATGCTGTACGCGAGAAGATTTTTCCGTTTCCTGGTGTAAGCATTGTCTGCTTTGGCGATGACCCTTGAAGAGCCAGATGGCGTAAGAGCTTCCCTGATGAATGTGAAAGATTTGGACTTGCCATTGTAGAATTTAGAGATGCCACGCCTGCCCCACAAAAAGGATGAGGACATCAGAGATAACATACAGACAAACATCATTAATCATGCTTTGAACATCCATTACCACTATAGTGCAAAAAAAAAAGTAACAACATGACAGCTGAAGTGACACGCATTGCCATTCTGTGTGGTGCACCACTTATGGCAAGCATGCAAAACCAAAGGGATACAATAGCGAAGGAATCGTTTCGAATCAGAAGGAATCTTCTGTCAAAAAACCGAAGGAACATTAGCACAACCATACTGTCAAGGAAGATTATTATGCTAGTTCTCATTATAGGAAAAGGAAGATATTTAACTTGAATATATGATAGAAGGGCTGTAAATGTTTGAAAAAACAGGAAGGATTTTTTTCTTAATCAAACAAAGCCGTATTTGGTAGGATATGGGTATAATAGAGAGCATGTCAACAAGCATTTTTACAAGGGATCATATTATCAGACCCTCATTTTAAGTTCTGAAGGACCAATCCTTCTCATCTCTTCTGGAAAACTGGTTGGTAAGCATGACAAGTTGGTCATTCAGTCCTTCTCAACTAATAGCTAAAAGCGCCATGATTTTGCCCACACCAGAGATTCCAATAACTGCCTTCATTTCCATCTTTCTGCAAATGACTAAATTTGATGAGATGACCACTAAATTGCTAGAAAAAAGCCTTCTTTATACTATCATCAAAATTCCGCTTGGGTTCATATCCTCAGCTATGTAGGTTAAACAGCCTTTTGCGTTGTTTTGAGCACAACCCTTAGATTGAGAATGACTAATTAGACTAAGGTGAAACAGAAAATTTAAATTTTCCTCACAACAAATTGCTCATCTCGATTTCTCATTTAACGTGTTGTTAAGAGTTCTACTGTAGAAGTTCCATCAAATAATCCGTTCCCATAATTTCCTTCCTTCACAAGCAATGTGCTGGCAGAAAGATGTGCAATCATTCATGTGATGATAGGTACACCTCCCCAACCTCACAAAGACAAACATTATTAACCCGGGACGGGACATGAAAACGACGCAGTGGAGCTACTTATTACCACACTAACCTAGTATCTCACGATTATCCACCGAGGCAAGCACATTCGTGCAGCCCCCCTCGCACCATCAACCAGACTATTTGGAGAACTCTTACCCTCACATGATTGAATAATGATCTCCCCGTATCCTAATCAAGAACATGTATTATTGTGTATAACTGCAGCGTATTGTAGCAAAAAAATGGCCTGTTTGTTGGATTCACACCTTCCATTTTGAGCATACAGTGTATAGCCCACAGGTTACTTGCTGGTAATTCCAGGCACCGTGAAAAACATAAATGTCTAAATCTCTAACACAATCTATAAACATGTTCGCCATCCTGCTCTCCCATTTACAGTTGCAAACATAAAAGAATGCAAATATGCACAACAGCAGCTAAAAAAATAAACACACAGTTCACACAAAGTGAGATCTCGAAAACGCCCATTCCCCCAATCCCAAACGCCCGCCTTCCATAAAAAATCGCTCAATGATCACTCGAATTCGCAAATTTTGCTCATCAAGACCCCCTAAACCGCCTCGAGAACAAATTCTTTCTTCCATGAACTCACATGCTATAGCCCAGCAAGGAAACGAAACAAGAATTAACAAAACAAAACAAAAAAAAAATGCAAGAACTCTGCTGACCGGATGGGAAGCGACTCCTCCAATGCGCCCAGCCCAGCAGCGAGCCCCGCTCCGCTGTACGTGCTCTGCACCTCCCCGTCCCCGGCCTCAGCCTCCTTCCCCGGCGAGCCCTCGTCGCTGTCATTCCCCAGCGACGACGAGCTGCACGCCGGCGCCGGCATCCCCGCCTCGAAGACGGCGACGCGGCTGAAGGCCAGCGGTGTCCGCCCGACCTGTAACCGGCGGCGCTGATCCTCCGGCCGCCGGCAGGATCACCGCGTCGCCACCTCGCTGCAGACAGTCCAGTTCAATTGAGGCGTGGCCTGTGCGAGTGTCAACGAAACGGCCCCTCTCGTCGTCAGGTAAAGAGGTAGGATTTACAAGAAACGAACGCTTATTAAGTTTAATATGGAGTAAATTTCATAAATCCCAGATTTAATGTCTAAATTGCATAAAATCATAAATTTTTAGTATATGACACATAATCCTAAGTATTTATAATATTACAATTTCATAAAAATCACACCCCTAACAAATTTAATCTACTCTTATGTTCACTAGTCTCCAACTTGGTGACCATTTGGGGTGGCAATGGGGGTCGGAGGTCCCACGGGAGACCCCCCGCCCCAATCCTCGCTAGCCCATCTCGACCACCGGCCCCGTTAACCTTCCTGAGAGGACATGGCTCCTGTCCCCGCAGGGATCTGATCCTCACAGGACCCCGCGAAGGATTAAAAAATAGGTTAAAATACTTTTTAAAATAATAATATAATTTTATTTATTAATTTATAATTATTTAGAAATACTTTTTACAAAATATAATTTTAAAATATATATTCTAACATATATGTTCAAGTTTTAGTCTAAGTATATAAAAAAAATATAATCTTCTATATTTAAAAGCTACAATATATTATTTAAAAATATATTTTATTTTTTTTATTAGATTTCCATAAAACCCTACGGAGGACAATATCGGTCTCCACCCCACCAGCCTAGCGAGCCTGCCCCTGTGGGGAGAGAGCACCCTCCATCTCCAATGAGGAAATTCTCCGTGGCCTCACTCCACTCGGGTAGGGAAATTGCCACCCTAGTGACCATGAGACGCGTGCAGCCATCATCGCTCGCCGGTCATTTCCATAAAATGACCAATTTTGATTAACTAGTTTTTAAATAAAATATCTTTTTAAGATGAAGTTTATAAGTTATTGTAGTAGACGCTGTACCAATTTCGATTATATTGACCAAAATCGTATGTAGGTGTCGTTCTCTCTCTCGTGAACAACTAGAATTCAACATTTTCAGTCATAAACCACAGCTTAAAAGAATAACCCGGAACTTTGAACTTTGAAGACCACATGTAAAGTTTGCATATCTAAAGAGAGAGAGAAAAAGAGGTCAACGTATATTCTTTTCTCTAAATTACGGAGATCACCATATAATTGTGCTTGGAGTACATTGCAGCACAGTCCTTTAAATTTATATGAGCTCCCAGTTGGATGCATGCATACATTTGATTTGCTAGAAGTAACGTCTAGGCTTGTAAAAGTGTTTCATTTAGGCGTACGTGACCAAAAGTACGTATAGGGATCGATCGTATTGTACACGATATCGTTAAAAACCTCAGATTTTATTATTTATTTATTTGAGAGGAACATTCTGAATCTTGATGAACCTCTCTCTCTCAAAAACAAAAAAAGACGATACACTGAAGTTGAATTGTTGTCTATTGATCAAATTATTAAAAGACATAAAACGAACTAGACTTTTGGGCCCATTTGTCAAAGTATCCTATTTATCGGAGGCCGATTAAACCTTTCAGCCCACAGCTCCTCATGCATCCTATCCAGTGAAGAGTAGTGGGTACAGTTTTTTTTCTTTCAATTCCCTTTTTTTAATACTAAAATAGTTTTGATATCAACAGGCTCTGTTCTTTTTCAGCTTTTGACTTTAGCTTTTCGATTTTCTATAGCAACTAGTTTTTAAACGGAATGTTTTTTTTAAGATGGGGTCTATTAGTTAATTGTAGTACATACTATACCGACTTCATTTATATCGGCAAAAACCGTACTTGAGTTTCTGTTACTCTGTAATCTCTCACACGAACAGTCTAAAAGCTATAAGCCATAGCTAAAAGCCATAAGCCTCAGCTAAAAAGAACAGACCCACAATGGCAGCTAGACGCCTATACTACACGTTTCCTAAATTGTACGGTACAATTGTAGAACACAAGAATTATATATCAGCCAGTATACAAATCGTATGTCTTCGTTGACCTAACTAATCTGCGTTCGCAATTCTGCACCATGTGTAGAAGTGTGTGAACTCTGCAATTTCACATATACGGACATACTAAAATGCAACCCAAAAAAGAAACTATTTTAGCCTACGCTATTTGCCAGTGCCCCCCATGTCTAAGCTCCTACACCGACCTGGCCTAACATGGTCGACGAATCGTAGAGCCGTAGATACGCAGACGGCTGCCAGCTTGAATAGTCGAGATGTATACAGCAACTTGCTGCCGACTGCCGTGCAACGCGACGCAACGCAGGTGGGCGCCGTCGTTGCTGTGCTCGCGTTTCTCTGCGCCCGCCTAGACCTGTCCATCTCGACGTAGAGAGGACGTAGCCAAGTGTAGAGAAGCTAGCTGCTATCTACACGTTCACGTTTTCATCTGTAGTTGGCTACGGTGCCGACCTGTTCTTGTCTGCTGACTATTACTCATCCATCGTCCTACGCCGAAGGATCCACTCAGAAGAGGTTAAATTATCTTCAATCTCGGCTAATGAGAAGTGACAAACAGAAAGGGTCTGCTCTTTTGTGCTACAGCTTATGGTTTATAGCTTAACCTTAGAGATTTTGATTGTTTCATGAGAGAGTACGAGTAAGAGAAACTTACATGTAATTTTAATCGATATAAATGAAGTCGTTACAGTTTATACTATAATAATTTATGGGAGTGACTATTGTACAGGCGACTGGAATTTTTTTATCTTTCAGTCACCTGAAGTTGCACTCTGAATCACCTAAAATTGCAGGTGTTTTTTTGGAGGGGGCTGCAATTTCAGTTGATTGAGAGTGTAATTTTAGGCTACCTGAAGTTGCACTCTGAATCACCTAAAGTTGCAGCTGTTTTTTTTGGAGGGGGGCTGCAATTTCAGTTGATTGAGAGTGCAATTTCAGTTGACTGAAAGATAAAAAAATTTCAATCGCCTGTGCAATAGCAAAACTGTAATTTATAGATCCGTACTTCAGTTAAAAGCTAGTTACCATACAAAATCGAAAAACAGCAAGGGCTATGATGGCGCATGCAATGAACTGGATGTAGTAGCATGGCCGTTCTAAGTGAGAGTGATTACCAGTGTACTAATTAACAGCACCGAACGGACGTAACTGCCTATAGAATTTCAGGGGGAAACGAAAACGTCAAACATGCGACAAGTCTTGGGCAGCAGGAGCGCCAATGAAACCGGCAGGCGATGTTCAATGCCGTTCGCGCGCGGCAGACGATCCGGCGCGCGGGGGAGAAGCCGCCCCCGGCCGCAACGTTACAAACCGCGTGCACAGCGGTGGGACCCACGGGCCGAAGATTCGTGCGGCGGCCACCACACACGAGATCCACTGGCACGAGGGGCCTCCTTCCAGCATCCTGCCGTCCTACCCCCGGAAGATTCCACCGGGACATTGCACCTCCGCGGAAACGGCCGCCACAAGATTCTGGTCCACAGCGCAACGCTTGGAAGCCAGGGGGTAGACACCGGCGTGGCCGGCCAGCCAAGCTGGTGTCATTGCTCCTCTCACTGCCTCACATGACTATGTTCTGAAACTGTGTAATTGGCATGGCACTTCATCACAGTGGATGACTTTGTTGACTTTTAGCTATTACGGATAACTTTTAGCTGCGTTTTTTGATATGGTGATGACACACATATCGATGGGATGAGAAAGCTGTTTGAAGAAACCAAACCAAAAGCAAAAAAAAAAAACGGGGACAAAATCTAACTAGGACAGACAGTGTACATGTCACTAGGAGACACCAAATCTAGGCTTCGAAACTGTGCAATTAGCATGGCATTCTATTACTGTAGGATCGTATGCCGAAATCAGAAGGGACGAATGATTTCCACTGCTTTTTGGAGTATCCTAACAGTTGATGATAATTTTCGATCGCTCAAACAACCATACCGTTTGATTGCTTCAATCACCCTTGCACGTGATCGTACATTTCAGCCTAATTGCAATCATCAGCAATCTTCAACGAATCACGAACTAGATTGACTCAAGATGATTTTTATTACTAGATTTTTTGTGGATTTACAAAGTGCCCTCACAAGCACCCCTAAAAATCTTCTCGACGAAAGTTCTGAAAAATCGACACAGACTTTCTCCTTGAAAAGCCCTCTACAAAAACCACTCTCCTTTAATCCATAACCTCTCCTGCTTTTATAAGTTAACGCTACAAGCTGTGTTTATCTCAAACACGGACCCAAAACCTTATCTCTACCCAAAAAAACAAGGGACCTAAAACTCTTTCGAACATGGGTTTTGTTCAAACTCTTACTCTTCCAAATTACGGACTCTATCCGTAAGCCTCAAATTTTATCACGTGGCGAAGCCTCCAGAACAGCACCTTCCGTAACTTCACCACACACCATCACAACGTATAAAAGCCTTGGAATGAACCTTCCGTATCTTCGCTACGTATCAACAATCTCTATGTCAAAGCCTCCTGAACCGCACCACCCGTAGTTTCTCCATGAATCACCATCTTTGATCTCCATGTGTTCCAACATGAGCCCGACCATCTCGCGTGACATTCTCGATTGTCTGGACCTCAGACTCCCTTGCCCTAATTCATCCTCCTTGTCACCGACCATGATCGTCTCCACGCCCATCTGCACATCAAACACCAAAGAAATGTTTTCCACCGGTACAAGTTCTCCACAACTTGATCGACATCAGCACACACGCAAACCGCACTCTTAACCAACCATCAATATTAACTAATTCGTCCATGACCACAAACTCCATCGCTATCCAGAAATATGCCTCAGATCACTTATTACGACCGCTAGCTCATGTAGTACTCGAAAACCACAAGTACACGAGAAATATCATCGCTTCGCTCAAAACACTCAGGAATAAAAAGCATTGCTACCAACCAGAGACATCGAGTAGCGACTACCGATCACATACCACAAGTCTCCGACAACCAATCGCATACATACAACAACCGATCACCGACCATCGAGTACCGAGCCCTTCTGACTACCGAGTACCACGACCACCTGACCACCGAGCACCAGTCAGTCATCCCACTGGTCTAACATGAGTACTTAAAGTACTCGAAGATCAAAAGAAATGAAGCAATCGTATTGACAAAAAGTCTATGAATATCGACCGTGAAGCCTATGGCAACCAATCGTGTGGTCTACGACAACCGACCAGAAAACTGAAGACAACGATCACATACCATGAAGTCTACGAGTATGACAGCAGTCTGCGAAGTCTACGAATATCGAATACAAAGTCTACGACTATCGAGTACGGCCAGTAAATTCTACGACTATGAAAAAGTATTGTAATTATGATTACCTTCAGTGGTTGTTCTGTCGTGATCAAAGTCGAACGTAATCGAAGCCGGACATGGTCGAAGTCAATTGTGGTTGGAATGCCATAGTCGAGTTGCTGTGGTTGAAGCTAGGCGTAGTCGAAAATAGACGTGGTCTTTCTTTCGTAGTCGTGCTGCGATGCTCGTACTGGCGTGGTAAAAAGTCGCTGTGCTCGTACTGCCGTGGTCGAAGTCTATCGTCGTTGAAGTTGGATGTGGTCGTAATCGACTCTGAGTGGTCGAAAACATCAATTGGGCCATCACTCTTCGAGGTTGAAGCCAGCCATGCGATTCTCTGATGCCAATCGAGTGCCATCCGATGTTCCGATAGCACTCAAAAGCCGTTCGATGCGCCAATGCTAATCGGACACCATCCGATACTCTGTTGCTACTCGAATACTATCTGATGCAACTCAAACCCGATCGAACTAGTTCGAAGCTGATCGAAATAGACCAAAACCACTTGGAGCAAATGAAAACCACTTATACGTGACCGAAACCACTCGTAGTAAGACCAAAACCACTTAGAGCAACTAAAACCACTCAGAACCAACTAAAACCATTCGGAGCAGATCAAAACCTTTGACTACGATCGATCGAAACTTTCGCAAACGCAAATTCTAAAACAAATCAAACATCAATTATTCATCATCACTTTAATCACGATCATCTTCATGGTCTAACAATTACAAGATCTAACAGGGACAGACAGTGTAGATTGATTCTGCTACAATTTCCTCTCCACGAATCTTGGGTGAAACTAGCTGAATCAAACTTGAAACAGCTTATACATCATTTTGATTGTACAGGCTGCAGCCTCTCGGGTCAGGACGGACTCACCCCCACCCACTGCTTTCAGAACGCGGCGGTTCGTCCAGCTTTCATGGCCGCGATGAATTTAGTCCATATTTACAATGAATCGAGTGGGTTGGAATATTGTACAATGGTGCAACAGGCCAACACTGTGGTGCTACTGTCAGCGTCTAGAGCTGCCACCCCGGGTGGCGAGGGCGAAGCCGCCCCGGTCATACATGCGCTGGATTTCTTCCCGGAGCTCGGTGAGCGACTTGTGAGGGAGGGCCGGGGTCAGCTCCACCACGTCCCCCATGCTGAGCGCCCTGTTTGGATCGCTAATGGGTTCGTGGTTGACCTTCGGCCGCAGATCTTCCTTCATGGGGATGCCGAAAGGGCTTCTTCTTGGACTGTTGGCCCCGACACGGTCCATGAGATCCATTACAGTTGAGTTCGCTGGGAATTCTTGGACAGACATCTGTAAGTCACAAAGATGAACTCTGTTAGATAACTGGAATTAAAGATAAAACATTTGCTATGAGCTTAACCAAAGACTGCGCTGACCTTGTCGTGTTCGAGCAGGATGACAAATATGGGTCCATCGTGGTTGCATTGGCGGGTATATGAGTAAGGACAGTCCTCCGAATGCAAGGGAAATGGGCAAGGTGGCCTAATGGCATCACTGTTTCCTAGAGACGCGGAACGTTCTTTGTTCATTGCTTCGCATTGCCACGTAAGCACCCATCTTGCCCATTCCACCATCTGGAATACAAAGGAGTGCCTGCAGGTACCTTCCTTGTACCTCCAGTGTGCAGCAAATCCATACTCAGCCTGTAGATGCATCTCCTTTGTGCGGATCTGGACTTCAAATGGGTGGACGCCATCACTCAAGACAACAGTGTGCAATGATCGATACCTATAGCAAAGCAAATCAGTGCAAAGTCTAGCGAAGAGCGAAAGATTGAACGGAAAGATTGAAGTTTAACTCTGCATACCCATTTAATTTTGGACGCGATATGTAGTCCTTAAATCTTCCAGTAACTTGGGGCCAGAGTTTATGAACAACATCAAGTGCTCGGTAGCAATCTTCCTCCTCAACCACGAGGCGCAGGCCATGGATATCATGGATCTCATCCATTGTTAAATTCTTCCTGATGATGAGCCAAAACCAATTAGCAAATATACAGAAAACAATGGTTCATTATCAAAATTTTAAACTATGCATAATGCAAACAAAAAAAAATTAACATACTTCAGCATCTTGGAGTAGATACTGTACAGACTTTTGTGCCTCCCAGAAAGATTGTGATATGAGACGCCTACATCCCTCAGACCTTTATCTAGTTTATCCACAGCAGAAGTAATTAGCGCTTCATCAAAGGATTCTGTAAGTTTGGATGACAGCTCCTTGTGCTCTTTCGGATTTAAATGCTTGAAGCAAAGATTTTCCAGCTGGTCTTTCCAGCTAGCAATCCCTAATCGATTAGCCAAAGGCACAAAGATCTCCATGGTCTCCTTAGCAAATCTTTGTTGTTTGACCAAAGGCAAAGCTTCTAAAGTCTTCATGTTATGCACACGATCTGCTAGCTTTATTAGAACCGCCCTTGCATCAGCCATTGCAAGAAGCATAGTATGCAAGCGGTCTGCTTCAACAGTCCTGCTTGCTGTGTTGTTATCACGAGCAAGTTTGCTCAAGTGGCTCAACTTCGAAACCTGAACAAATTAGATAGAGAACATTCAGCTTGCAAGATAGCAGATGACAGTGGATCTATCAGAAAGCTGAAACAGAAGATTGAAAAAAACAATCTATGACACCAGATGAATGCGAAGGTTGCAAAACACATGCCAAATAAATGGTTACAACAGTGGACAAAGTTTGTTGTACAGATTGCTTTGAAGTACTTGAATATATATTGCCAGTTGTCATCATAAACAAAACAATGCTATTAAGAGACTAAAACAATGCGCTAGACTTGGTATCTAAGAGCAACTCCAACAGTTTGGCATCCGGCTTCCCCATCCTTTAATTTTTGGCAAAACGAGATAAAACCCTCTCCAACAGTTTGGCATCCTCCTTCCCCATCTTTCCCAACTTGCCAAATATCCCTCCTGAGCGCGCAAATATCCGCGTCGAGAAGTATCGCGCATCGGGGTTGGGAAGCCGCGCCGCCTCTTCTTCCCACGCGCGCGAAGCCTGGAAGCCGCGCCGCCCTTCTCTTCCCGTGCGCGCAGGCTCGCGCCGACTCCTTCTCTTCCCGCGCGCGCGACGCCTGGAAGACGCGCCGCGTCCTTCTTCCCTCAGGCGACTCGATCTCCAGTCCTTTCCCGCGGTCGGCTACCAGGGATCATCATCGCCGGCTCCCAGGGATCATCATCGCCGGCGGCTCCCAGGAATCTCAGGTACGTGTACTACTCAAGTTGACTGTATAGGATCGGATGCTATGTTTCCCCTTCGTGTACAGTTCTACTCAAGTTTACTGCATTTTACTGAAAGAAAATGTCTACTACATATACAATCGAACGGACCATATGTAGTCTACTACTCAGGTTTCCCGCGAAAGGATTTTGCCGCGAAAAAAAAACACGATCGTGGGACCAATTTTAATTTTTGGCAAGTGAATTATGGCAAACTATTGGAGATGGGCTTCTTTTTTTCTCCCCATATTATTTTGGGAGTTGGCAAACAACAATATATGGGAAACAAAAAATGCCAAACTGTTGGAGTTGCTCTAAGCAACATAAATCACATCACAAAAGTCATACAGTGGGCTCTATCCAAATGGAACATTTTTTATTAGTTAGTGATAAGATTATGCACGTTGTGCGGAAAGAGCACAAGAGAATTGACTCAAAAATATAGGGAGTAGTCCATCATAATTCATATCAAATAATTGCAGTCGATCTGGCCGACAGCTTGATGATACATAAGACTATCAACATTCAGACTACCAAACTGATTGCTCCAATAATATAAAACAATGATCAAAATCCAAGGAAACAGGAACACCTACCCCTTCCACGAGATCAGCAACCCCGGCCCCGAACATGTGGAAGATGTGATCATAGTCCACGAATGAATCATCAATGGTATCATGCAGGAGCCCAGCCGAGACGACCGTGGCATTTGCTCCGATCTTGGCCAGTAGCACGGCCGTCTCCACACAATGTTGCAAGTATGGATCACCGCTCGCCCGCGTCTAATCATCACAAAAACCAAACAAGATTTAATAACTAATGCAGAGACCATTCAAGAACTTTTAATAACTAAAATTTGGAGCTTGGGGGTTTGACCTGGCCGCGGTGAGCCTCCTCGGCCTCGAAGAAGGCCTTCACGACGAGCTCCTCATGGAAGATGCGGTGGCGAGCCTGGGCACCGGCGAGGAGCTTTCGGGCGTAGGGCTCGCAGGCGGGGCTCGCCTCCGAGAGGTTTTCGTCGAGCTCGAACGCGAGCTCGCCGCCGCCGACCTCCGGCCGCGGGCTGGTGGCCGGGACGTAGTCGATGCAGGAGCCCAGCGCGTTGCGCACGAAGCCAGAGAAAAGGCGGTCGCGCTCGCGGCCGGCGAGCCAAGAAGCCGAGGGGCTCCGGGACGCCGGAGAGGACGACGGCCCTTGGAACACCGATACGGGGCTGTGGTGGTGCAGGTCGCGCCTCTTGAGCGGCGAGGGCGAGTGGGAGTGGGAGTAACCGCCGCTGGCGAAGCTCAGGTCGTCGGATCTGTCGTGCCACAGCGCGCCGAGCTCGTCGTGCGCCGGGGCGCGCGGCCGCGCAGCCGCTGCGGCCGGGGAGGAGAAGAGGCAAGAGAGGCCGCCGGCGACGGCGGACGGGCGGTGGGAGGTGGACGGCGGCGGGGGCGCAGCGGTGGTGCACGGCGACGAGCCACGGGAGCTTGGATCAAGCTCGGAAGAGTAGACCGAACCCGGCGGGCTGATGTACAGGGAAATCGCCGACAAAGACATGGCCGCCGGAATCCGAGATGCCTCCGACGAGCTTGAAACGCCCTAACTCACAGCCTCTTAGCTGCCACAAATTTCTGAACGGCGACTTCGAGCTGGAAACAAATCGGATTGGGGGGTCGAAGGAGCAGCAGAACAAAGAATTTGATGTCAAAATTTGATCTTGGCGAGATGAAGTCGACGCATTTGGGGTTCCTACAACACTAAATCGAATGAAAAAAAAAACTACAATAACTCAAAAGGTGGAAACGGCTCAAATTTGGGGGAAATCGAGGCTGCAGAGTACGATTTGGACGCCAAATTTTGATCTTGGCGTGATTTAAGTCGGCTAAATTGGAGAGGGGCCTATCTTTTTGACGAACAGGCAAGAAGCAAGGACGGGGGAAATATCTATTTTTTTTCTTCGCGTGTGTATTTTGGGTTGCTTCTACTGCGTTCACGGTGTGTGGATTTTAGTGCGTGAAGAGGGAAGAATCTGGGGCCGTCCTCGCTAATTATAGGAAGGCGGCAGGCTTCTGAAATGTCGGAACTACCTCTCGGAGAGGAATCTTCCACCATGCTGCTGGAATGCTGGCTATTTCCCCATGTTTTACCTCATCGTTTTACTTACTTTGAATTTAGGCCCGTTTGAAACGTCCGAATTCTAGGGAGATTTCATAGGTAAGGAAAATAGCCTTACGTATGAGGGTCTATTCGGGCTGTTTATATTAGATTTTGCTAATGTCTTTTGGCTGCGGCTGATGAATAGTAGTGTATTATGTAAAAAAACGGTGCAACGAAATGAGCTATAATATTTGGATCGTCACTCAACTTATGAAATTGTGATATAATAAAATATAAAATACGTTACAATTAAAAGCAAAAAATAGTGGCTGATGAATAGTAGGAGCTGATAGAAGCGGTTTATAGAAGCTAGAGCATTCGTATTAGCTTCAGCTTTTGAAAGTAGAAGCCAGAAGCAGAGATCAATATCAACAAGCCCTGAGTTTTGTTGTAGATTTTCTGTGAAAATCATGTATTTCAAACAAGGGTTTACCAAAGATACTAATTTTTGGTGATATATGTGTTACTTATTTAAATTGAGAATGGTTGTATAAGTTTTATTTCTCTAGTATATACTGCTCCAATTCTCAAATATGATTGTCCTAAATGCTCTTTTCAGGCCTCTGGGAGCTCTTAATAGTTCACTCATTAATTTAACATGTATATGTTGTTCGAACAACTAATGATAGTCATATAACAATGTTTAATTGAATTACGCATCAACCTCCAGCTATTTGCTAAATTCCCTAGCTGTTAAATGTTCGTAAATTAGCATTTATGTTACTACATAAATTATAGCTCCAGTCGTGCTATTTTACAAATCATCTGGTTTTGGTTTTTGACTTTTTCTAGGTAGATCTTCTGGTTTGGGTTAGGAAGAAGTGTTGCTTGCACTAGAATTTGGTGGAGGGCAGAAGTAGAAAATCTTGCATGCTATGCAATTGCAAAGTTGGGTTGTCGCCTAGTTGGGTAATGCTAAGTCTATCGAGTGGTGTTACCGTAACTGCTTTATGCCTAAAGTCCTTGGGCAAATCGAGATGTATAGATACGTCTTTGTTAAAGTTCAACCTATCCAAAAATTAATGTTCCACTGGGAACAGCTAATGAGCAGCTGATGTGATGCCATTGCCCAACTGATAAAACAAGGCAATGCAAATATCACAAAGGATTATCTAGAAAGTACTGCTCCACTAGCTCACCAGGAGTGGTGATCATTTTCTAATCCATGCATCCAGTATTCCTACACTCAGAAGCACCTTTCTTTTAGCATTCGAGAACGCCACTTGCAAAAGCTTTGGAGCTTGGTATGACAAAATTATCCATCCTAGTAGTAGTAACACTGATACATCTCTACACCCAGCCATGCAGCCTCCCCTGTTTTATAACTGAGTGCACATGAGCTAGATGTTGTGACTGTAACTGCGCCATATCGAAATCCAAGCATTAATGAATGGTGAAACAGTTTGGCACCTACTGAACCCAATCATCAGGAGGCACTGTTCCAAATCATGCAATACAATGCAGGCTTTCAGACATGTGCAGTCTTCTTTGTGAAAGGGCAGCGGAGTTTTCTTTGGTCAGAAAGAAATGCAGTTAATGCAGGGGAGCGAAAGAAGGAAGCTATGGCAGTGGCTTTGATTTACCGCAAATACTTTTAGGAGTTCAAGGATTTTTTGGGAAAGGATGAAATGAAGATAACAAGGACTCTGGAAAGTTGGAACTTGGAACCCACCTGAAGAGGATTTCCTGAAGATCAACATCGATGGCTCCTTTTTACAAACCAATGGCTCTGGTGGCTGGAGCTTTGTTGTGAGAAATCATCTAGCCGAATTTATTTGTGCAGGAGCTGGTCGTCTGACAAACATCCTTGATGCTTTACAAGCTGAAACCGAGGCTTGCCTACATGCTCTTAAGGTTGCTTCGGACCAAGGTATGGGTCGACTATGATTGGAAATGGATGCTCCGAATTTGAAGTATTGTTGTGGTGAGTGTTTTTCACACCAAAATTGTTATGGTAAGGAATAGACTAGGATGGTTTAGGATAACCCTAATTGCGTAGGCTCTGATCTAAAGATCAACCGGTTTAGAACTTTATTGATTTATTACTTGATTATGAATGGAGTGGCTCCTCCCTTTATATAAATGATGTTAGTTTCTATCAATATGGAAACTAACACAATCTAATACAACCAATCAACTAAATATAATATCATATCCTTATCATCTAAATATAAAGACATACATATAACTTTTCCTAATATAAAGATATATTAAGCTTATATCCTAAATAGCCGCTACAGAACCATACTACAGTACCACACAGTACTGTTCATGCTACAGTACTTGCAATGCTACAGTTCGCATCGTAACACTTTTTCCCTCGCTGCGAGACAGTTCGTCCTCGAGCTGTCAGGTGGCGGTCATAGACTAAGACCTTCGTATCCCCGTGTCGACGAAATGACATAATGCCACCGCGCAGCATGGAAGATGATAAGTGAAGCCCCGATGAATAATAGCAAGGATAACAACCCTCTAGTTTTGGCTGGCGTTGCAGGAGTCATCGGCGGCAAGGGCAAATGGTGTACGACAACAGCATCCTTCTGGCTCGAGATACAACGGTTGTGGAAAAATTCAACGATGTCGTTGACTCACACATGACAACCTTTGCACTCCGCATCTTCGAAGGCATGGTGTCGACCGACCACGGGGAGAAGACCGCCGCTGGACTGTGGCAACATTCCTCCTTAACGAAGGCATCAAATGTGCAGCCAAAGACAGCTCCACCGGCTGAAGCGTTGGTGACGAAGACAAGCATGACACTAGTGGTGATGTTGGTTCTGGCAGCAACGTGGCCAGTGCCAATACCGGCGCCGGTAAAGGTGATGGTAGTCCAGCCATTGAAATGGCACGCGACGTCTCTTCTTACTCCTTTAGCTTATCTATCAACTCCATAGCCTTCTGAGTAGGGTCATCAGCTCCTTGTTACTAGCCTTCAAGCTCTTCAAGCTATCCAAGATAGATAGTGCAGCATCGAAAACCACGGTGAGTGGCTCTGATACTAAAATTGTTATAGTAGGGGATAGGCCAGGATGGCTTAGGATCATCCTCCTTGCGGAGGCTCTGATACGAAAACCAACCGGTTTAAAATTTGATTGCTTTATTGCTTGATTATAAATGGTGCGGCTCCTCTCTTTATATAAATGAGGTTGGCTCCTACCACTATGGAAACTAATATAATCTAATGCAACTAATCAAATAAAGATAATATCATATCCATACTATCTAAATATAAAGATATGCATATAGCTCTCTCTAATATAAAGATATACTAAGCTTGTATCCTAAATAACCGTTATAGGACCGTGCTACAGTACCATATGGTACTGTTCATGCTACAGTACTCGTGATGCTACTGTAACAAGTATGGTGTAGAGGGTTTGGACTTTGATGTGTCAACGAACGGAGTTCTTTTTCCAAAAGCAAATTTTGGAATTCCGTATTTTGTATTGCCCCTGGGGCTTGTAATAAGGTAGTGCATGAACTTGCAAGGCATGGTGCTAGTATAGGACAAGGTGCCACTATGTTTTCTCGGACCAAATTTCAAACTGTGTTTCAGGCTTGGTGACCACTGGTTCCATAGTGGTCACAGGTTAATGCATAGTAAGTTTTTTCAAAATAAAAGAGAACACGCCAGTAGAGGAATACTCTTTCTTTTTGGTTTTTAATTTTGATTTCCCCATAAACTGAAATTAATAAAATTGCTTCTCTAAATGGTTTCTTGAGTCATCCGGCGTACGCGCCGTTTGTATCAGCGTCTCCAACGTTTATCACTATTGTAAAAACGTAATTATAAACTATCAGTCATAGTTAAAAATTATTAAGTAACAACAAAAAACAAGAGCCTGAAGCTTTACGAAAGATACTATTTTCCAGAGAAAGGAGCGGAGAAATAAAGAAAGGAGCCCGGAGTTCACAGAAGCACGGTGAAGTGGTAGAAGAAACAGGTCGTCAGGAACGTGGACGTGCAGGCGACGGCCCGTTGCCTTCTCGGGCATGATCCGGCGGGGCACGCGTCGCGCGCGCTCCGGAAGCGGCCGCGCCCGCTGCGCGCACGTGTCTGGCCGACGCGAGCCGCGAGGTGGCGGGTTCACACTGGCGATCCACCGGCGCGGCGCGGGGCCCGGGGCACGTGTGCATGCCTTGTCGTGCCGGTAATTCGGACGTATACGTACGTCGCGGTAAGGTATACGGGGAAAACGTGTGGGAAATGTATGAGGTAGTACGAGTCCGCTACGGTAATCGCTTTGGTTGGTATACTACTCCTTGTGATAGCTCAGCTCTTGCCCGTATCCGTAGACCGTAGTTCTGAATGCGTGTCCGTCTCGGAGGTCAACTTTGTTGACTAGGTTAACGGAGCCTACTACTTTTTTTTGGTGAGATCAATGGGATTTAGATTTACTACTACTAGTTGATACAAATTGTTTGTAGCATAACCCGTTTCCTCTCTCCTTCCTGCAATGCATAGACCTACGATTCAAGTAGTTTCACCAACCGTCACTGCTATATCTCACATTTCTTATTTGATCGAAGATATTTTTGTATGCTAGAGAAGTTGAGCACTTGTCCCCTTTGTCAGAGAGATAAGAATAAATAATAAAAAGCATACAAAAACACAGTATTCTTATGGGTCTCTTCTCCGAGACTTATGATTTAGTTTTTACAGTAACTAATTTTTAAATGAAATATTTTTTAAGATAAACCTATAAATTAATTGTAGTAGATATTATCCTGACTTTATTTATATTGACTAAAGTATTAGTTTCACATTTCTATGTGAACTATTATGTTCCACACGATGAGATTAACAAAACAAAATCCACATTAAATATGTTTTGGAGACATATTGATAGTATTGCTTATTGTATAGCAACTATCATGTACATAGCAAGCAACTTTACATGTTACTTGCTATATTTATTGCTAGCAACTCTATATGTTACTCGCTAGCATCTTTCCATTACTTGATGATGATAATCAACGTTTTTACGTAATCAACTACTAATCATGACTCTACATTACTCATTAGTTCTATATATTATGTGCTAGCTTGCTACATCAACTTCTAGCAACTCGATATATGTGTGGATACCTAGAGTTTGCTATCTAGATTTGTTAGCAACTTTGTAGAGCCACCAAAAGAGCTCTACCTAGAATTACTAGTAGCAGAGTTACTATATAGAATTGTTATCAGCTAAGATAAAAGTTACTAGTATTGGACTATAGAGTTGTTAGTTGATAAATAATTTATCTATATGTTCCTAAAATATATTCAAAATAGATTTTATTTTATCAAGCTCATTATATAGATCACAACGATTCAAACGAATACAAAACAACACCCGATTGAAAAGATATTAGTTTAAATAAAAAAGAAAAGTAAGAGACTAATACTGATATCATCGTACACTGATAGTACAACATAAGCCTGCCGATAGAATAAATTAATACCTACAGCCCGTGCTTCTCTGATGGATTGGACAGAGCTACCGCTTGCGCACGACCGGTAGCGGGCAAGGGTTATGGTAGTTTTACTACCCATGCTTCTAGAGTCTAGTCTCTCTCGTGGCAGGGTACATTTACATACTACAACGAAATTCTGGGGCAAAAGATTGCTGATAGTGGGCCGCCGGAAAGGAGTATTTGGGCTACGCGGGCTGGGCTATCAGGGGACACCGGTTATTGCTTCCGCTAAGCTTTTCTGGGGCCTCTTAGATTTCCTCATGCTGCTTTGTGAAGGGGTGTGTCAGCGCGTGTACTTTTTTGAGTCTTGACACTGTCAATCGACTGCACAAAAGTGATCAGGCTAGACCTACTCGGAATTTCACGGAATGGGCGTGCACAAGCTTAACAACATTGCACGGAATTTCATTGAATAAAGCTTTATCAGATAACAGTTAAGTTCAGTAATCAATATCGTGTAAATTTCGTCGACATCGGCTAAGATGGGCGAAGCCAAACTCTTGTCATACCGGACGGATCCGTGCGCAGATCGCACTATCACACCCCGGGCATTTGATGCGGGGAGAGAGCGTTCCTCGTCGCCGATCATTTCCGTGACCTCAGGTTGTATCTCCGGCTAATCGACGTCGTGATGGAGTTTTCGCCGACCTCTTCTGGCAAGACGTTGTACTTACCGCAGGCTTGCCCCGGCAAGGTGTAGTTCGGATCCGCTTTGCTGTCTACCTCATCCGGCAGTTCGTCGAAAACCCATGAGTAGTCCATCAGGCTCTCTTCCCTCTCTGTGCTGTACGGCAGCATCTTGTCGCCTGCGTTTTCCTCTAGTGCTCGAACTTTCTCCACCAGTGTTTGGAGCAGCCGGTGGTTCAGTAGTTCGTAATCCCTGAACGAATCCAACATGTATAGTATCTTATCACAATGTTGACAACAATAAATCATAAACTGAAAGTGTATGGTAACATGGCATTTCATTTCTTACCCACCTGTACGTGAATATGGAATGCAACATCTGAACAGTGGCAACACCAACAAACACTGATCTGACCAGGAACACCTTGGATATCACCCAGAATTGCTTGTCGATGTCGTCGGCTCCGATCTTGATCAGCCCAATTTCCAGCAGAAGCGTGATACACAAACCTGCCAGAACGAACGTTAATAACTGAACATTTGCAGAGTGTAACGTAAATTGGTACAGTTCTGAAACTTAACCGAAGTAAAGCTGCCCCCTAATGCTGAACGTTTGCTTCGCGCTTGTGAGCATGTAGATGAGAAACACGATGCAACAGTAGAAGAAGAAGGCCTTGATGAAACGGGACTCGGCTAGAATGGCGTTGTGGAGGATGTACAGTTTATCCAGAGCAGCAAAAATGTTGGCTTGCTTCTCTCTGAACTCTTCCTGCAGGCAAAAACTTCAGTATATACAAGACAGAGAATTCAAATCTAAAATCATGTAAAAAAGTTGATTAGCATTGAACAAAAGAATTAAAGAAGAACCTGAGCTTCCAGTATTGAGTGCGAATTTTGAATGAGATGCTCATGAGCTTGCCGAATTTGTTCTTGCTTGGACATTAACTCTTCCTGCTGACGCTGCCCAAACTGTGCAAGTTTTTGTATTGTTTCCCTGCAATTTTTCGCGCAAGTCAAATGTAAAGTGAGAATTTGCAAAAAAAACAAAAATGTAAAGTGAGCAGTTGATACAGATGCGTTACCTGCTTTCGTCAAGAGCTTGTGCCTGAAAGCTGTAAAGATCATTCAGCCCTTGCATCGCCTTACTCTGTCCATCCAAAAGTTTCATCTGATTCTCCAACGATTTGCCGGCCACACTTCCAATGTCATTGGCGGTGCTCTGCAAATCTTGCATCTTTGAAGACATGGAATCACCAACAGTTATAATTTCCCTCTGAATGTCCACAGCCTCCTCCTTCAGCTTATCCATCCCATTCCCCAGGCTCTCATACGACTCCTGGATGCGCGCCATGCCGGCGTCGACCTTCTCCCTCATCTCGGTTTGCCCTTCCCTCAGCTCTGCCTGAGATGTTGCAATCTCCTTGGACTGCTCAAAGATAGCATTCGAGTGAGCCAGCACGTCGTTGATCTGGACTTCGACATTCCTCGACGTCTCCGCCAGACGATCGGCTTGCGTTTCGATCGACGACAGCGTGTCCTGAACTTTGCCGGACTCTTTTATAATCTGATCTGACCTCTCCTCGATCACCTCGAGCTTCTCCTCTGCAGACTTGGATGACCTTGACAGGTCATTGACAAGCCTCTCGGTGCTATGCTTGAAGGCTTCAGCTCTGAACAAATCAACATTTTTTAAAAAAATCAAGCATAAGATTGGAAGCATCAAGCATTGAATTTGCAATTGAAATGGAGCGATTACTTACTGCAATTGGTGGCACAAGGTGTTGGTCTCGAGGAAGAACTCGAGGAAGACCTTGCCCTCGGAGTCGCCCAGCCTCTTGCGGCAATGCACCATCTTGGATTGCTCGCCGCAGGAAGGGAACGGAGGCCGGCCGGAGTCCTCCTGGAAGCAGCTGCTCAGGTGCCACGCAAGCCGCGACTGCTTCTCCTTGTCGGCCATGATGTCGCCGCAGCTGGCGAAGAGCCTCCGGTACGCGTCCTGCCAGCAGTTCTTGGGCCCGGCGAGCTTGCTTCTCGCGTTCTCCAGCAGCTTCACCCCTCTCGGGTTGTTGGAGCCGTCCATGGAGAAGTCGGCCACCGCGCCGTCGAGCTCCATCATAGGGGCGCGCTCGTTGGCCGTCGCCGACGAGGAGGCGGAAGATGAAGAGTAGAAAAAGCTCCATGAGAAGCCACTTCTCCATAGACAGGCCAAAATCAGCAGCACAAGCGCTGCGCTCCTTCTCATGGCGCGCGCAAAACTAGTAAATTCGGCACAGGTAAGAGGTGATCTTGGTAAGATTAATCACAGGTTAATTGCAGTTCCTGCCAGGAAGGAACATGAAGGGAGGCATTAAAACCTATTGACCGGATACAGATTGTTACGTTCGTATTACTCTGAATTAAAAGACCCAAATGGATCACCAAAAGTAACTATTAAATCAGCAAAAGCTTACAAGCTCTTATTGCTGTCAATTATTCAGAGTACTAAAAGCAGTAAAAATCCAAGCCAGCCACAACCTAAGGTGAATCGTTGCAGCAAGATCATACAGGAAAGGGCAGTATCAAACAAGCTTAATTCTCCCAAAGAAACAAAGAGCAAGGGCAGCAGCATGACACAAGCTGTCGCAAACTTTTGTGCCCTGCGGTGTGAAGGGGTTCCTGATTGAGTAGGCTCCGTGTTTCTTAGCCGGCAAGGCAGAGGAGGTCCGGAGGAGGCCGTCACATCACATGCAAGGGGAAGATGGGATCAAATAATTACAAAAAAACAGAAATCAAATTTGGACTTTTTGACACCGCAGGCGAAAGAGACATACACATACACTGAGCTAGGGCTGTATTCATATAGGCTTTTAAGCCAAAAACTAATATAAATATCTGTATTTTTAAAACGATTTTTTTAAAGATAAGACTGAGAATCATAGGTGTATAATTTTGTTAGTACATATATCACTTTCTTACTTTTTACACCGCTTAACTTTTTATAAAACTATTTTTTTATATAACACTATTTATTTGTAGTAAAAACTATTAGTAAAAATCAATTCGAATGACCGAAAGATATCGAGCGTAATGGAGGTTTCTGCCTGGTTCTTCTGGAATGTGCTAGTTGTCCCTTACTCGTGGAACGCTACTGTGATGCCAAATCGATCAGGGAGCACAGACATCTCTCGCCGTTTGCACGTTTCGTTCCCAGCAAGGAAGCTTTGTTAATCAGTTAATGGCCATCAAGTCGGTGCTAATGTAAGCTGGTTGCTCTACTGGCTTATACCGTAAAGATTCATAGGCGGCAAGTCCAACGAACTGGGGCCACCATGTCAGGGAGTCAGGCAAAGTCCTTTTCTCCAATCCTATGGGCTCATGTCAGTCTGACCCACATGAACACTGGGATTGTGCGCCCTACCTAACGGCCGTAAACGACTGACATCTCGAGATTCTAAAGAGCAACCAAACGAATCAAATTGAGTACAAAGAAAAAGAAAATCGTTTATTCAATTAAACTGCACCGGTGAAGTTCAAACAGCGTAGAAAAAACAAGAGAGGATTTCATGTGGAAAAGAAGGGGGGAATCTGAAGAGAAGAAGCCAAGGAACTCACCAATGGCGGTGAGTCAGTCCGTGTTCCCTCGTCGATCCTGGAGCCGGAGGGGATGGCGCGCGCGGCAGGAGGCAGAAACGAATCCGCAGGGAGGGAGGGAGATGATATATGTAGAGGGGAAACCGGCCGTGATTTAGTTGCGACTCACGGTGAAAAAGACGCGTTGGTTCGCACGAAAGGGCGCCTCTGCGTGAGGAACAGTCGGAGATCAAGAGGCAACGGAGCCTACCGCGCGTTCGCATCCTAATGGGCTGTGAACTTTGGTCACTCGCAATGATCGTTAAGTAGATACTACAAAAATAGACCGTACGAGTTGGGTACTACCGTCTGAATAGGCAAAGTTACCCTTTATTTTTTCCACATTGCTCACTCTTGTTCTCTTTCCTGTTTGTTTGATGGTTTCCTAGTTTTGGAAACGTTAATTGGTGAATTCTTTTGGTCTACGATTTATACTTTTTACATTCTGATTATTTAAGAGAAAGAGTAAAAAAAGATAATCATATACGATTTTGATTGATATAACTGAAGTTGATATAGTGTTTACTACAGTTGACTTGTAGACCCTGCTTTGAAAAAACATACCATTTAAAAGCTAGTTATTATATCAAAAACCATAAGTGTGAAGCACAAAAGAACCCAATATATATAGAAAAATATACACATGGCACATGATTTTCTGATAAAATGTCCGAGACTGCACTATGAATAGGCCATTTTGTCCCATAAATAAAATGTCAAAGACGTGTGAAACCCCAGTTCCCGGATTACCTACACAACCATACAGGAGAAGAGTACAGGCACGGGGCTAATTCCTGTCCTTATGATCTGATCTTATTCACAACAGAGTTTCGGTTTCTGTATACCCATCTTCATGCTCGGGCTGAAAATATATATTATTGATGACAAGCAAATTAACAGCAGATGGAGCTTATCCGTAGGCGCCTCATGCCGCCACAACAGGGTAGGATGCACAAGTAGAAACGCCTGCATCATTTTTAGGCAAGTCAATATTTGTATTGCGAGCGCACTATATCCTGAAGAACAAGTGCAAGATCATTTTCTGTGGGTATGGAAAGTGTATGTGGGATACCCACCGCACATGTTCTTGCCCATCTCCATCTTGAAGTAACCATGATCACCCCAGTCCTCGCCCCATGAGTTCTTGATGAGCCAATAGGGAACACCATTTTCCACACCGTAGCCAACAGCCAGAACAGCGTGGTTCACATCCTAGTAATGTCATAAGAACTTACAATTTTAGAACAAAAATAACAGGGCGACAAAGAAGTCCTACAATGTAACGGCGTAGGTGTATGCTCTTTTTCAACGCATAGGAAGCATATCAATAGAAACCGCAACATAAACAACAGAAACAATATATTGTAGTTTGATGACCAACGGTCTTGTATACTCACCATGGGACTAGTTCCACAGTGGTCACTAGTGAAAACTCCGCTCTTGTACTGCCTGAAACCGTTGATCACCTGGAAGGCAACACTAACTGGGCGAACCAGTCCGACAGCATTCTTCAGTTCATCCTCAGCACCCTTACCACAAGGTCCACAACAACAAAAATTAGCATAACCTAAAACTCAGATTAGTTGATTCTAGATAACATCAATTGAAATTTAGAACGGGGCTCCTTACCAGGGTGATGTTAACTGAGTCCAAAACCTTAACTCCAACATTTTCAGGCTTGTAATGGCATATGCCATTGACACCTCGGTAAGGGTAAGACTCCTCAGTGTCAAGGCCACCATTGTATTTGATATACTGAAATGCCTGGGACGGAAGGCCTCCATTGCATCCAAAATTGTTGTATGGACCGGCACAGTCAACCAGCTGTTGCTCAGAAAGAGAGATGCCCTTTCCAGTGGCCTGAGTATATGCTGCCTCAAGTGCACCAGTAGTGCTGCCAGAATAAGCATCCAAGGAATTCAATTATTTTCTTTGTAGGACACCCATTTCTTTCTTTCTTTCTTTTTTCAGAAAACATTCTATAATCGAAGTGAGCTATCATTTCAATTGACAGTCGCATAAATGAGTACAATGATGGAAAGCAATATTCCAGGGGAACATTTTTTGACAATGTAGTGCCTAAACATGGCATGAACTAGTTTTCGATAAAGGTTTGCCACTTGGTTTCTGAAGCATATCTGTGATATGCTTGTAGGCTACATCAGAATTGGTTAACAGAAGCTAAGTTACAATACTTTCGTATGGCAAATAGACAAAAATGTAACAGAGTAAATTTATGAAATGCATTCAACAATAGCAGAAGCAGGTATATAAATCACACCCAATCAAAAAAAATTCAGATCACGATTTAGTTTCTGAATCCAACGTTCTGTTGTTTATCTAGACCTCCAGACTGAAATTGTTGTGCACATGAATTGGCATGAATGAGGGGAAACTAATGAAGTAACTACAGAGTTACATCATGCTTTGATGATTAAAAAATGTTAGCCATGAACGTGAATTTATTCACGCGATCAGGGTAGCAACTTTACTGAAGATTCTGATCCATATCACAGGTCTTATCGATATGTCACTTGACCAAAGTATCCTGTTTAATTGGGCATTGGGTTTTATAGTCTTGCTGCATTTTGCACAACAATTTTGCTACAGTTAACTTTCCTCTGATGTTAACCGTTGAATTTTGCACATGCCACGAAACAAAGTCTTCCACTAAGGCCTACTTTACTGGCTTCATATATTATACTGTAGCATATGTGCATATAAAAAATGCATGCTGATTTTGACAACATTTGAAGAAAAATTACTTCTGTTTGGATGCAAAGTTAATCGACAGAAAGGCTCCAGGTATTATTAGCCACCAACCACCAACTCAAAACAGATCATGGAAGCAACAGTAGATAGACGATTATGCCAGTTGCTCAATGTTATAGCTTAGGATCCCGTCGATGCACGTAGCAGGCTCGTGAATAATACCGTAGGGTAATGCAACGTCGGATGAACAGTACTCGTGCCGTACTGTAGCACCATGAACAGTAACCACATGCTATTGTAGCGTCGTACGTCGTGTGAACAATATTTTCCTTATTATTTGGATTTGTTTCCTTTTAAATTATTTTCATGTATTAGAGATAAGTTTTTTATTATTAAGATTAGTTTCCTTAATAAGAGATAGATTTTTTAGGGGTCAAATTTAGTCATTCCTAGAAAATAGACAGTATTGTATCATTATCGCAGTATTGTATCATTATCATTAAGTAAAAGAATAAATAAAAGTTCTTTAGTTTTCCTCTCTTCTTTAATAGGCCTCAGAGTCTTGGCGGTGGTATGGCCGGCCGATCAAGGGTGAGTGCCCTACTCTCGGTCCTCGAGCCCATACCACAACATTTGGTATCAGAGCTACTCACCATGACTTTCGATACTGAATTATCTCCCTTAGATATATTGATAGCTAGCAACAAGAAAATAAAGTCCTTACTCGACAATATGATGGTCAATTTGGAGAAGACTATAGAGTTGGTGAACAAGCTGAAAGAGTAGGAAGAGGTGTCGCGTGCCATTGCAATGGTTGCGCTACCACCACATTCTCCGGCACCGGTGTTAGCACTGGCCACGTCACCAACGATGACTCCTCTTCAGGCTTCACCTTTGGTGCCTTTACCAAGAAGGAAGATTGTAGTTGTCCAACGGCGGTCATCTCCATGCGGCCGACGGACATCGTGCCTCCGCAAGTGTGGAGCACAATGGTTGCCATGTGGGGGTCAGTGATGTCGTCGCATTTCTTCCGCAACTGTTGCATTCCGATGCAAGAAGGATGATGTTGCTACCCCGCGCTGGGTGTCCATGCCCTCAACGTCTCCTACGTCATCAAACCACACCCAGGGATTGCTATCCATTCGAGCTTCACTGATTTTCTTCCATGCGACACAAGGTCATCATCGTGCTTTCTCGTCAATATGGGATTACGAAGTACTTCAACCATAGCCGCCACCTGACAGCTCGTCCTCCCGCGAGGGGTGTAATATTATGGCTTAGGATCCTGTCGATGCACGCAGCAGCCGTGCGAACAATACCGTGGGGTACTACAGCGACGGATGAACAGTACCCACATGGTACTATAGCACCATGAACAGTAACCACACGGTACTGTAGCATCATACGTCGCGTGAACAGTAGTTTCCTTATTATTTGGGTTTGTTTCCTTTTAGATTATTTTCATGTATTAGAGATAAGTTTCCTATTATTAGGATATAGGATTAGTTTCCTTAATAAGAGATATGTTTCTTTGAGATCAAGTTTAACTATCCTTATAAAATGAACAACATTGTATCGTTATCATTAAGTAAAGAAATAAATAAAAGTTCTCTAGTCTCTCTCTTTTTTAACAAGTCTCAGAGCCTTGGCGGCGGTATGACCGACCGATCAACGGCGAGTGGCCTACACTCGGTCCTCAGTACCACAACACTCAGTTATTTAATTTGCTTGCATGTGATGTCACATGGGTGCGATAGTTTTAACTCCCATGCTGAACATTTTTAAATAATTTCGTGATTGATCTGTGATGAAAAATCTAAGTTCTCAACTACTCTTGAGAGCTAGTAGCAATTTTCAACTTCAGATTGACCTCTCGGTCCTCATCCTGGGCCACACCCAAAATATTTGAAAAAATTTTTACTAAAAGCAACACTATTTGAAGGTGCCTCCAGCCTGATTACTTTCGACTTTCAAAACCATGATTGGATTAAAGGCCCTGTGGACCGTGGCCCAGACAAGCAATTTGGGTGCAGACTCCAGCCGCTACTTCCTGTCGGACAACATAGGCAGTTTTTACCAGTAAATTGGAAAGCATGCCCGACTCAGCTATCACCAACGTAAACCCCAGATATTAGCAAGCTTCACCATAACTTCCTCTTTAGGTTGAACACTTGACACTTTGATTATTGACATAGCAAAATTACTAATATAATTTCCACTTATAAATAAAATACTTACTGTTTGCGTTAGAACAGTACAAAACAAATAACCAGAAAGAAGGTGCTGATTTTTCAGTAGTAACCTGAAGGTCCAGCAGGAGCCACAGTGGCCCTGGTCTTTCACGGGGCTCACGATCCCATCCTCCCTCCAGTCTTTCTGCAGCAGCCAGGAAGAACCAGAGGAAACATCACTTAACTTCATACCGAAATGTCCAAAAATACAGAGCCCAGCATTAATGGAATCGAGTAGTACGTAACAACCACCGCATGGCTCAGATCCAGCGGCACAATACCCCGCAAAACCGCAAGGACCACGACCGTACATGTATGCTGTATACAGTCACAGCCGTACATACATGTACAGCCAGAAATTGCAGTACTACAATCCTTACAAACAGCTGCTAACAGGTGATCTGCGTGGATTACACATTTCCATCCCGGATGCGGTGGGTCGAGGTGCTAGCCAATGAAAATCTTCGCAATTCCGTCAAGAGAAGAGACAGATTCGCAGCAAGAAGTTTCATTGGTAGGAATGGCATAGCAGCCTCGTATACAGTAACTAGCATAACTACATCATGTGCCGAGACCATGGAAGAAGTCTTGCTTGTCAGTGGTTGTAAAAATCCCGAGGACGGCTAACACATGGTGGGGCTGACTGATCAAGTATAACAAGAGACTGTTAGTAGGCTGTATGCTGAGATGGAGGAGAGAGAGGAGGAGAGAGAAGAGAGGTGAGCTGTAAGTTTACAGTCAGCTGAAGCACAAGACCCAAGAAACTTTGTGAGAGAAAGGGGTGGGTCATACAACCTTCAGCTGGCTGTAAACTACTATATAAATGAGCTGATAAGTGGGCTGTAAGTGTCCATACAGCCAGCTGAAAGCTGTATTATTAGCCTTGCTCTAAGCAAATAAATCCTGCAGAAACTCTCGCAAAATTTGATATCAGAAACTCTCTGAACCCAACCAAGCCACGCATGCCTGCCTCCCATGGGGCCGAACCGATGCAACAAATCATACCACCAACGTGGCTACGCGCGTCCTATTCACCCCGCCCGTGCGAGAGCAACCGTTACTAACGTTACCACGAACAGTTCATACTCCACGGGATCTTCTGTGACGAGAGGAAAGCTTGGCACTTACGGTCTCCGGGAGCGCGGCGGCGTCCCGCATCCGGTGGTTGCCGGCGAGCGTCGCCGAGCAGTTCTGAGCCGCGCCGAGCCGTTTCGTCTGGAACTCCTCCCAGCTCATGTCGGAGAAGCCTGCACCACACAGCCACCCGACAAACGTGAGACCCCGGGACCCGGAACGGACGGTGTAGATTAGAAGATGCTCGTGATCCTACGGTTGATGCCGAGGCGGTAGGGGAGGCCCCTCCGGTTGGTGGAGCGGACGAGCTCGAGGTTCTCGGAGAAGACCCGGAACCGCCTCTCGACCTCCGCCGCGCCCTCGTAGCTCTTGCCGTACCTGCGCGGGCGGATCGAACCGGGCGGTCAGGGCGAACGGCGGCGGGACGGGGCGGTTTGCGTGGAGTGGGGGATCGGGGGTGCTGACCTGACGGCGAAGCGCGCGAAGCGGAGCGCGTCGCGGGTGCGGCCGAGGGCGGCGAGGACGGTGGACTCGAGCGCGGAGGCGGCGCGGTCGGTGACAGGGCGGATCGGGTTGGAGTCGGAGAAGGAGTCGGCGACGGCGGCGGCGGCGGTGAAGAGGACGGCGGCGAGTGCCACGAGGAGCAGGAGGCGGCGGGCCATCTCGCCTGCGATAGGGGCAACAATATTTTACTGGGTTTGATAGCGGGTGAGGCGAGATGGGCACGAGCACGTCCCTGTGCCTTGGGATTTTATGTAGAGCTTTGGGCCACGCTTAACGACTTGTTTGATTACAATTAGCTGCGCGGTGGAATCTAGTTGTAATTAGCGAGAGAATATTTACCAACTCTAGTAACATGCTTTCATCTTTGTCTCTACTATTTACTATGTAAAATAAGAAGTTAATGAGTAATATGTTTTCCCCCCTCTCCTTTAGAAAAGAGTTCGGTGCCGACATATGGGCCCAGAGGCCTCCACCTTCGACCCGTGACAGTGAAGTGACTAGAGCGAGCCACTCTACCCTCCCATTCAACCCACTCAGATGCCAACTTCTTCCTAAAGCCCTAACTAAACCCATCTCGTCTCCTCCCTCTATCCTTGCGCGCCGCAATGGGCACCACCGTAGTGCTTCGGAATCCAAACTCCCGCCACCTCTTCTCCTATCCTACCCGCCGCGCCGTCGTGATCTTTGGCTCCGCAGTGGTTCCAGATGTGCCACTGTTGCCTCAGGCGCTGCCACCGTTGGCTAGAAGCCTCTGGGCGAGGTCCATGGCGACCTTCACCCGCACGTGAGTTCTCCTTAGACCAGATCCGTTAGTCTCTGCTTGTTTTTCCCTTTCGATCCATGCATTTCTCTATCTATTCAAGTGATTTGTGTTTTGAAATTAGGGTGAATATGTGATAGGAAGCCTCATGTGAACGTTGGCACCATTGAGCACGTCGTTCATGGCAAAATCACCCTCATTGCTATGATTACCAAGGTTAGATTTGCTCGATATAATTCTGGTTCAAATCTCGCTTGGCTTCCAAACTATTTGGATGATTCGAGTGCGTTTTGCCTTTTTTTTATGCTGCAGGTGCTAGCCAAGGCAGGGAAAGCCAAAGCGGTTGCTTTTGATGAGATTGACAAGGCTTTGGAGGAGAAAGTAAGAGGAATCAGCATTGCAACAGTTGGGTCTTAGTGATTATTTTGTTGTTTTGAGACGGATGTTTTTTTAGGCTTTATATCCTGTTGCAGATTAAATAGTGATCTTGTGGAATTATTTCTATAGGCCCATGTGGAGTATGAGACCGCTAAAAGGCATTATGCTCATGTGGATTGCTCGAGGCATGCCTCTTATGTCAAGGTAAATATCTCTATTTGCAACTTGAATTTGTTAATGCAATTAGGTTTGGTTATGTTGATGTCGTGTGTAGAGAATATAGAGGTGTTGTTTGTTTAAAATCATGTATGTGGTTGTGCATGTTAAATTTAGAATATCCCAATGACAATCATGCGAACTATCAAATTGATGAAATCACTGAGTGAGCATACCCAACCACTCTCGTCCCTAATCCCCCTTCCCTTCTCCTCTCCCCAGTTACCAATACAGCACCACTAGATCCCATCAAGGACAAGGAGAAATCTTGATCCCCATAGGTAAGGCTCCTGACTTCCTTTTATCTTCCACCTATTTTTTTGATACCAATTCCATTTATTGATTCGGGAAGGAAGGAACAAATGTGCCCACTGAGGGTCATACTCATCTTCCTCATCATTTTGTTTGGTTTGAGAAAAGAATAAATTGGTCTACCAGAGGCCTGTACTGAAGAAATGAAGCTTTTCTTTCAAACTTTATATTGTTTTCTTGTTTTATACATTTTTTAAAAATAAAAGAACCCCATTTGCTAGCAGATGTGGGCCTTGGTCAGCTCAAGAGAAAAAAAATAGTTGGTTATGTATAACTATGTCTTGGTTGTTTTGAAATTATAGTATACTGCATGTAAATCAATGATAATGGTAAGTATGGCTATAATTGTATGGATGCATCTCTATCTCTATTGCTTAAAAAAAAGAGGAGTTGATGAGTGCTAAGTTCGTTCGGCGTCCTATTCATGAAGAAGAAACAACGCTCGCCTCTAGGGGGCCATCAATCTCATGCAATTCTGAGCAGGCGCTCCCATAGGTGAGTGTCTTTGTGTTCTTGTATATCATTACTTCTAAATAATTCAGCTCATATATTGGAATAGGCTGCTATTTTTCAATATTCGTGATTTATCATTAGCAATTAGAGTGAAGTTGTCTACTTGACATAGCAATAGCATTACTACAGCATTGGGATAGGTGAGTGTCTTGGTGTTTCACCACTTGTATAGCATTCCTTCGAAATAATTTAGCTCACATATTAGAATAGGCCGCCATTTTTCAATATTCATGATTGATCATTAGCAATTAGAATCAAGTTGTCTACTTGACATAGGAATGGTGCTACTATAACATTGGGATAATGGCAAAGTCCTGTCAAAAAAATTTGTGACAACAAAAAACAGGAAAAAATAGGGAAGCTCTATGGAGTGTGTGGTGGAGCCAAGGGTACGTAGACACAACGTGGCCAAACGCAGAATGTAGAGCTGAGGGTGTGGGCCAGACATACCGATTCCGATGATATTTTTTATCCGTAACAAAGCACGGTCATTAAACTAGTACTACTTAAAAGAATGAGTTGGTGAATGGTATGTTCTTTCCACTCGTCCCAAAACAATTTGCACCGCCATGTGGGCCTCCCCCATTGTGCGATATCTTAAAGTCATGTTTCTCTTCTCCTTGTGGATAAGATCACTCCCTTTCACTCGCACACACGGTAACAAACTCTCAAATAACTCCTAACAAACTCAACCTATATCCCATTGATATCATTCTCGCTCAATCCCCTAGCCTCACTATGTCGCTGCACTCAACCATTCCCGCTGCGTGTCGCTCCAATTATGAGGTGTCGCCGAGGAGTCCAGGCCCCAAACAGAGGTGCATCAAGCCTGCAACCCCCTTATCTCCTTGCCAAGCCAGAATCTGGCCACCACCGCCACCGACGTACGTATCGATCCCTTCCTCCGTCTATTCCTGATTGATTCATCCACCGTTATTTACGCATCCTCACGTGTGCATGAGTGCTTAACCTAACCTAACCCTGCATTTTGGTAATTACTCCTAGCTAGCTAATTGGATGATCTGGACTGCAGCTCACTCCACCAAGCCAAGGCCGGTGACGTAGTCTCAGTCGGATTCCAACCCCACCACATTGTTCCAATTAGCGCGTAGGGAGACGAAAGCTTTGATGAAGATGCAATAACCTTGGGGATTGCCCAGTTCCCTTTTCTCCCACCACAATTAGCTGCTCGTCTATGTAATGAATTTGTTGCTGATGCAAAGGCTTGCATAGATTGCTACAACAACAAGCATCAGGTAGTTCAAATGTGGCCCTAGCTAAATCACTCATCCATTAATTTTTCATTCTACGATCAATAACTTTAGTATTAATTGCTACATGCTAATCCTATCTCCTTAATTGGGCCTCCTCGAACTCTCCTTGTTTGGCCAAATTAATTAGCACATTTTTTCCCTAGGCAAAGCTATAAGCTATGTGCATTGTAATTGACATTTAACACTTGCACTGCACATCCTTCTATTCTAATGTGTTTTTTGGGGCCAGTTGAGACTATTAAAAAACCTTACAATTTACAATCCATTGTGCATACTCTTATTTACATCTATATTTTTTTTATCCACTAAAGTAGGGAAAGTTCGAAAAGAACCGTAATTGCTCTCACACTCCTTTACTGTGTTTAGTTTAAATTTTCTAATGTGTTAAATCATCATTTGGCAAAGGAAAGTTCTGCTTAGTTCTTCAGTTGTTATCGGTTATGGTCAGATTGGCACATTTATTAAATACAATCTTTATTACTTGAGTCTTTTATTTGTTGTGTTTCTGCAAAACACTACGCAACATAATAAAATTTGTATGTATAATATTCCATAACAATGTATGTGCACTCAGCTAGTTATGATTTAAAAGTGACGTTACCCATCAGTAATTATCGTACCGAGACATCAAGCTCCACCTAATATAAAATCTACTACTACTCTTTATAGGACTGGTCTTTTTTCAATCTAATTCTCATTCTCTTCACCAAAATTCGTACTGCAATAAGGTTCTAAGTAATTTTCTACGTGTGTACGGTGGACTCCCAAGGAGTTTTTGGCCGAAATAGCCATATTCAATGTGGTATTAGCAAAAATGACACTCGTTTTAAGGTTAATGCTGTATGATCACTTTGCGGCACTCCATCACGTGTTGACTCGAGGTTAATACCGGCTATGCGGTGAAGATGTTATTTTTACTACTACAGCCATTGGGGCATCATTTTTACAAATCACGTTTCAAAATTTACCAGGTGTGGCAAAGACTCGACTCCCAAGTTCTGCCGTAGACAAAAAAAAGTTAACCATGACGCCATGGATGACGCCCAGATGAATGAGTGAGCTCGGGAAGCTGTGCTGATTGGCCAGTGGAATCATCGACAAAATGGCGCAACAGTATTCCAGTTAACCATGACGCCATGGATGACGCCCAGATGGATGAGTGAGCTTGGGAAGCTGTGCTGATTGGCCAGTGGAAGCAAAGACAACATGGCGCAACAGTATTCCATTCCGAGACACGAGGTGATATTTTTGTTGAGAGGTGAGATCCGTTGTGTGATTGATCGGGTAAATGCCGTCAGAATGGACACAGCAGCAACCAGCCAACGACAATCGACATCACAAGAGAGCTCCGTCTCGGACACTCTTACGGGCATGCTACGAACCTGACTTCTTGAATAAGTTTTTTATTTCTTTTATTTTGTATTATTTTGAAGATAAAATATGATCATGAGCACATCATATATTCTATTTCTTTCGTTCATATTTTGAACATATATCTCTTTCTTATTTTTTTTTTCACCACTCGCACTCTCTAAAACAATTTCTTTTAGTTACTACTATTTATTTTTATCCAAAAATTATCAGCCGTAACAAAAAATATCAGCTGCAGTCAATATAAACATGACCTACAAGTGTCCCTGAAGGTGTGCATGTATACAATGGTTAGATCTAATTCATTATATGTATAGGAATTTTACAGGAAATAATATATTTCCTATTATTATTTTAACAGGATCTAAAGGCGTTGATACTCTTCAAAACAAATTAAAAAAGAACCAGCTAGTGTATTTTTATACACTAGTCATGGCTTGCATATCTTAGGTGGGTTCTTTGATATGTAGCTTTCAGCTTTTGAATTCTAACTATTTACGATTTTTATAAAAAAAAGAGACATTCAAATACAATTTTTATAAAAAAGAGAGTATGAAAAAGAGACAGTCAAATACGATTTTTATAGGTATAACTGAAGCCGATATAATATCTTTATAGATTCTATTTTAAAAAATAGACTATTTAAAAACTAGTAACTATAATAAAATAAAAGTAATAGGTATGAAGCCTAAACAACCCAGCCATGTGATCCTTTTCAGTGCTGGTGATTATCTCGATTCTTTAATAAATATGATTGGGTCGTACAAATGTGTGCACCACAGCCATCACTCGTAAACTATTACGTACGTACGTGTTCGCATAAGCTCCACGAGATTTGTTTAATCCTGGCCTCCTGGCTTAGCTGGAAGAACAACAGACGTGCATTATTAGGGCATCTGTAGTGTATGAAAAGAGGAAGTCTTAAGCCACCTTAAGGTCAACCTTATACATTACAGGGGTGACCTTAAGCAGACTCTAAGCAAAAAAAGCTTAAGGATGGTCCTCAAGCTAAAGACCTGGTCATAAGCATTAAAATACAATTTTTCTTTATCTGCCAAGTGGGACTGTCTTAAGGCCCCTTGGGTTATATACACTATAGAGTTGGTCTTAAAGTTTAGATGGAACCCACCTTAAGATCCTTTGGAAAATATACACTGCAGATGCCCTTAGAGACCTTTCCGTGTGAATTGTACTGTACCGGATCTGAGAGATAAGATACCACAAGTCAAGCCAGTATCTTTCTTGAGAGGACGGGAAGAGAGATTCTTTCGGTGAATATTCTACAGTGGTACTTGAGAGACTTTGGGCCGTGCGATGCGGCTTCAAGGGACGCGTGGACGGTGATCAGAAAGTCCATTTAGCAGCTGATATTCCAGAGCTCAGGGAGGGATATTTGTCGAACGGCAACAGGGCTAGTGTGCGACTCTTGGTGGTGACGATGGCTGCAGTAACAGACGGAGACGACACGACAAGGTTACTATCGGAGTGAGTCAGCAAAACGAGCCATCGACAAATTTTTTTACAGAGAAACTCAACGTCAATGCTTTTTCGTGAGAAGGAAAAACACCTAGAACTCAAAGGCGGGCCACGGGATAACGTTTTCTGCTTACGCACGACACGAGATTTGCATTCTATAGCGACAATCATTGTGGGAAAAAAAAATACACGCATTAGCGACGTGGTGAAAGAAATTACCGTTTGGTTTGATGCCGAAACCGTTGGAAAAAACTAACCGACGATGTATCCTCTGAGCGAAAAACAATGGGATAACTTTTATAGTAGATATAATGCATCGGACGGTATCAAACGCTCCCACGTGTCTCTCTCTTGTCTACCCAATCCACCTATCTTATCCATCTAGCCCAAGGTGTCGCTCCAAATCGAAGTTCATGCATTCTTTCCCCACTCTTCTCACTCTATATCTCTCTTCTCGACCCTTGCTCGGATATGGCAAGCTAGCTAGTAGACGCCCTATTTATCGACGATCGAGTCATCAATCTTATGAAATAATATGACAAAATAACTAAAATTCTTAGGAGACAACAGGGATGCTCTTTATTGCTATAAACTGGTTACAGAATGCCTATAATAAGGTGTGAGACTAGTCCTAATTATACTGAATTGAGTGAGATATTAATTGTCTTCATCGTCCAGTCTTAAAAACCAACGAAGAGATGACAATTATTTGCATATGAAGACGTCTTGTGGAACCAGCGCTTCTGGTTGGGGAGGCAGCTATTGTCAGAGAGAGAACGCTGATCATTGGTTGTTGTTAGCATGAGATGAACGTGGGCAACAACCGCACGACAGTTGTTGCCAGAGACTTAAGGCCGAAGCATTGTACTATTTGGAGTGGATAAAGCTTGTGTTTCATCCATCGCATGGAAGAAATATACTGAAAGTGGGTCTAGGGACTAGTTCATAATCCCTCCGAGCATTCAACTGGTCGGGTAACATGCACAGTGTTTTTCCAACCAGGGTACTCGGGGAGCAACGTCTGGAGGATTACGACCATGGGGGTCCCTTGGCCTTAATTATATATTAAAGTCGTATTTAGAGATTTATTCAATCCTCGTCAGCTAGCCTCTGACCTTTAAGTGAATTTATAATCTTTCAATTGAATTTTTAGTCGGAAAACTACTCCTTTAAACAGTAAGAGTAAAGGAGCAGTTTGTATTTACTTTAAAGTTGATAAACTAACTGTGAAATTGAAAGATTTTGGTGTCTGTTGGGTTTCAGATTGGGTATCCCCTTTTTGCAGTTGAAGAGAAACCCTTATAAAACCTTTAGTGCATTGCCTTAGGGTTTTACGCTTTTAGAAAAACCTTTCATCTTCTTCTCTGCCCTTGTGCTCTTCGCCTGTAGCCTTGAATCCTTGCGATCCCCTTTTCGTTCTTCTGCCACCCAACCAAAATGTCAGATCTCACCAACTAGCCAGTGTCAGAGCTTGGATCAACGAAACTCGAGGCAATAGAGAAGGAAGTGATGCTTCCCAACAAGGTTTTGGTCATGTGGAGATCAGCGGTTAGGGAGAAATTTCTGAGCGGGAATGAAGGCGAGATTTCAATCTTCTGGGCATACATCAAGTGCGGGTTTCGATTGCTTGCACACCCGTTCCTCTTCCAATCTTGGAGTACTACGGAATCAAGGTAGTAAACCATGCCCCCAATTCAATTACTAATCTGAGCATCTTTGTTTACCTCTACGAAGCATATTTGGGGATACTACCAAGCTTGGCACTCTTCAGATTCTTCTATAGGATGACAAAGTCAGGGAAATAAGTGGCGTCACCTAAAGATTGTGCTTTGCACCTTGACGATGGGAAGGCTGAAGAATATATTCGAATGTATTCTAAATCTTCATGGTTGTCATGGAAGAAGCTGTGGTTCTACATGACGCTCAGCAAGGACGACAACCTTTCTTTCACCAATCGAGGGGCCACTGAGTAACCAAGATGGAGATCCTCCTTGAAGGAGGGAAAGGTGGGGTGATGAATCGATGCCATCCACCATCTCAGGATGAGAGGTCTTACTTCATGGCACGTGGTGAAGGATTTCTCCATATGTCAGATAAGTCCTTTGAAATCATGTGACCATACCATGCTTTGGTACGTGGGCAGGAATGACTTGACCATGGATTCTCTGGAATGTAAGTCTCAAAAAATCCCGACCAGTTGAGTTTCGTTTTTGTTTGGTTGAATATTTTTAGCCTTAAAGTCTCCCCTAATTTTATAGCCCTACCCTCTACTGAGGCAAGAGAGTGGATCAAAATGATCTATGTGAGGGAGCCCAGCCAGAAGGCAGAGATGCCCTTGATCTTGGCCACTACCTCTCGAGAAGAAAGGATTATAAGAGTTAAGGTAAAAATGGTAACCCTTTTCATCAATTGTATATTTTTCGATCGATATGCTGTAATGTTCTTATGATATATAGATGGTAGGGTCGAGGAGCGACAAGCTATCTGAGAGCTCAGGAGATGCTCCTCTGAGCCGCAAGAGGCAGTGCAACATGAGGAAGTTGTATGGAGCTACGGGATAAAACCTCGCTCCATCGACCACTACTTTGGATGCTCTTTCAATTGCTACTTCAACTACTTCTGTGACTGCTCCGACGACTATGCATGCTTTCAAGAGAGAAGTCCCCTTAGAGGTAGGATTTTATTACGATTCTGAAAGTTTTTCTTATAAGCTTACCCCTTCTCTTATAAGGTAGACAGAGAAACGACACTGATAGGAATATATTTCCTAGATGAAGAACTTCATCGCTGAGCTAACTTCAGTTAGCGACCAGGCGGAAGAGAGGGAGGAGCCACTGATCGGAGCCATTGCGATTGGAGCACAAAGTTCACTGGTCGTGGGTTCTGGAGTGGTCGTGACCAACCAGGTGGTCATCCCTCAAGCATCGAAGGAAGTGACTGCACCGGCAGTCGAAAGAGTCATGACCACCAAGCAGGCGGTTAGAGAAACTACTTTTGAACCCCCCATAAGGAGGATCCGACTAAGGCTAAACTTACTTGGTCGAAAAACTCAAAGGGTTCGACCAGCCCTACTAGTATAGAACTGGTAAAGTCGGTCGGAAAGAAATAAAGAAAAGCAAGCGCTCTGGACAATGCTCTAGGGTGTTTTAACTTCAAAATGAAGAAGACCAGGTATGTACTTCTACTTTTTCTTTCTTCTTTCTTTGTAGCACCTCTAATACTTTAATCAGTCCTGATTTGAGTACTTCTCGTAATGAAACTCCCACAGAGGGAGTAGTCAAAATAGCCCCTGAGCTGGTAGAGGGATCAACATTTGCTGCTGCTGCTTGGGAACCTTAAACGATTCTGACCCCGTCAAAAGACATAGAAGCAAAAGATAAATTTTGACAGAATCCAAATGTTGTCGAGGAACAAGTGGTTAAAGAGGAGGGAGGAAGCAGAGGAGGGAGCAGGTATACTTCTTTCTTTGAAGGTCATGAGGTAGAGAGGTCTCCTCACCCAAGTAACATCCCCAACTAGCTCTGAATCTTCAACAACAAAAGACTCGAGGAGATCTGGTGGAGGAAAATCTTGGACTGTCAATTGAAGATAGGTCCTAAGGTGTTTTACTTTGCCTATACTGAAAAAGCAGTCCAGGTAAGTTCCCACGACCACTTTACGATGCATTTTTGGAGTTTTTGTTATACTTTTCTAAGTTTCCTTTTTGCTTTTTGTAGCATATGGTGAGGAGCATCGCTATGCTCAGAGAACTAACCAGTAAACATCATCCTTTAAAAGGGAAAACCTTCAATTAAGGAGTAAGTATCTTTAAACTTCTTCTACTGCTTCTTAACCTTTGCTTTTTCTAAACTCTTTCCTTGTCATGGTTGATAGAATTAGAAAGCTTTGAAAAAGAGGCTAAGACTAAATGAGCCATCATTGTGAAGCTTAAGGAAATGTGCCAGACTAAAGACCAGTTGTTTGAGGCTGGTCAACCACGTTTAATGACAACATACTCAAGCACAAGGAGGCTGTGGAAGCATATGAGATGAAGAACCAAGGTATTTGATCATTAATTCGACTAGTTTACTATACAATATAGTACAATATGAGATAAGAAAATACTTATGACATAAAACTTGATGATATGAACAATAAGAAATTATGCAAGAATATAAGCAAGAATGTAAGTGATTTTATTTATAAACTTAACTGGTCGTAAGATTGCTGAGAACTAAAGACATGAACAATACTTCTCAAAATGTATTCATAGTCAAGTTTTGACTGGTAGCAAAGATTGTAGGAAAAAAGGTCATCACTAGAAAACTCTTTCTAGTAGGTAGGACCACATGCGGAGAGGAGAGATTTTAAATAGGAGGTTTTTCGTGTCTCAACCATGTTTAGACAAGAGAAGAACAAAATATTGAAGTGAAAAGGAAAAGCCTTCAAGCCCCGAGCATGTAAGCAACTATGTCTAGTTGTTTGTTTGATTCTTCTTTTACTTATTTTTCTTTGAGAAAAGAGTGTGTAGATTATCGTGAGAACCATCTTTGTGAAGATAACGATGGGAATCCACATGGCGTTTGATGAACATATCAAAGCCTAAAGTAAAAAAAGACACCCCTTAGAAGGGGTTCGGAGGAAAATATAGCTCTCCGACTAGTTCAGACAACAATAGTATCTAACCAAACTTAGGATAAGGAAATACAAATAAAGATACTTATCGAAAATGAAAGAAATGTAATGTAACTTTATTGAAATATTGAAATGAAAAGTACATTACGCATAGAACCTATGCAAATGATCAATGTTCCAAGAATTAGACAGAATACACCTGTCTGACATGGCGAGTTATATCGAGCCTTGTTTAGTGATTTTGACCATAATGTATGGACCTTCCTATTTAGGCAAAAGTTTATTGCAATTTTGTCTAGCTCTGATTTTTTCTGAGAACCAGATAACCTACAGCTAGGCTGCGAGGCTGCACCTTATGACTGTGGTACCTTCACATGGCCTGTTGGTAGACATCGATTGTATCAAGGTTGTGTTTCATCGTTCTTTAAGGAAATTGAAGTCATCGGTTGGTTCGAGTAGAGCCAATCTTTAGTTCTGGATAAAGCATGGCTCCTGCACCATAAATTAGAAAAGAAGGGTGTTTCATCAGTCGCATGACTAGTCATGGTCCGAACAACTCATAATACAGAGGAAAGTTCTTGAACCCAAGCTCCTGACAGTTATATTAACTGGTCGAATACTTGACATTTGATCCCTTGTATTAGTATGATATTGGTTCGTTCTACTGCCCCATTATTCTATGGATGAGTGACTAAGGAGTAACATATTTTGATACCTAGATCCTCACAGAATTCTTGAAAAATTTTGCTCGAGAACTGGGTACTGTTATATGTGATTATATGACTTGGAATACCAAATCATGTAATCATATTTTTTGTGATGATTTATTGGCAGCTTCAGTCGTTATCTTAACACTTGGCTTAGCTTCTATCTATTTTATGAAGGTATCAATCATGACAAAAAGAAATCCAAAGCCTCTAGGTGCTCCTAGGAAAGGTCCTAGATTGTCTTGCCCCCTAGGTTGCGAAAGGCACTGAAAGAGATATTGTTTGTAAAGCTTATGCAGTTTGATGTACCTGTTGACTATGAAATTGACATTGTACATAATTTATCACAAGATCTTTTGAATCATAGAGGGCAATTGGCCAGTAGCATCCTTGTCGAAAGGCTTTATCGACCAGAGTTCTATAGGAATGATGTGTTCCACAGAATATCTCCTTTTGAATGATGTACATCATATAGTAATTTCAAACTATTCTTTTGAGATATATATCTCATCAACACTCTGTGAGTTTCCTATTTGTAGAGGGTACATTTTATCGGAATGTATGATTTGGCTTTTTGAGCTGTACGATAGACCACTACGTCATCTTGAGGAAGAGTGTCGTGTTGAAGATACTTGTAGATTGATGTCATTCAATCATTACTAGGGTCAATCTGTATGACCTCCAGTGGAGTGTCTTTGGAACGCTTGACTACCGAGGGTTTGTCGAGTTGCTAAAAAAACTCCAAGCGGCACAGGTAATCTTGAGGAAGCCATCCATGCCAACTGGTCTGCCAGAAAATTATCCTTTCTAGAAATATGTTGGATCTCAAAATCGAAGAAATACCTTTTGAGTTTTCTTATTTTCACGAGATAAGATGACATCACGATACTCGAGCATTGATACTCTTTCCTGATGATACGCTGATCGTTAGTTGTTATCAGCCAGAGACAAACGTGGGCAACAACCACACGGAGTTGTTGTCAAAGACTTAAGGCTGAAACATCGTGCTGTTTGAAATGGATAAGGCACATATTCCATCCATCACATGGAAGAAATATCCTAGAATCAGATCCAGAGACTAGTTCATAGTCCAGAGACCATGACAAGTCGACAGGTCCTACCGAGTAAGAGTAGCTCGCTAGGACTGTGGGCCTGGCTGGCTACCTGCGCCCTCTTAGCCTCCTGTGCTCTAGCCCTTTTGCCGAGATATGATGGTGTAGCAAGAGACACATGTCTTTCAAGTTTGGAATGGGGCTAAAATTACAATAAGGGCATCGAGGCCAAATTTGAAAATAAATATACTCTGCTGTGCTAAACGCGCAAACAGTTCCTCGCCTGTAGACTCGAAGCCACGCAGCACCTTGCCGTCGCCATGTCCAAGCACTTCCACGACGCATGCACCATGCAATAACCACACCACCCGCATCCCACGCCATTCGCGTCGCTGCAACCTCACTTCCTCTCCTCTGTATAGCACAGAGCCACAGACCATCTCGCACCGCCTTCTTCTCAAGCCAGCAGAGAGGAGGGAGTCGACACAGCCGGTCGCAACACTGCAGTCTCATCTCCCTCGTCGTCACCAAGCATGGTAACAACACAGCAGCTCGCGTTCACCTCCTCCTTCAGCTCGGAACCCAGTCCGTCGCCGTGTCTCTATTTCTCTTCCCCGTTTCTGGTAAGCCATCCCTGCCCATCTACCCCCAAATCCCAAAATTCGTCAGTCCCTTTGCACAGCTCCAAAAATTGATGTTACCACCATCTTCCTCGACCTCTATACGACCCCAATCATGCCCCTAACCTCTGTCATCTACGCGGGATTTGCATCCAGCCAAGCTGCTGCGCCGCACCTTCTCCCTGACCCATCGAACCATCCTGCACCACTTCTTGGCTGAGCCATGCCTCGCCGTGGCCAGCGGCCTTGAGCCAGAGAGAGAAGCCGAGAGAATAGAAAGGAATCGAGAGAGGAAGAGAAACAGAGGCGGGAAAGAAGAAAGGGGGAGGGAGAGAGTCTAGTACAACAATTAATTTGGGCTTGATTTTTAATCCAACCCATTTTGGTCTAGACTAATCCGGCCCAGCCCAAGCCCTTCCAATATAGCGATCTCATATATATTCGAAATTGCTTTCCCTTATTTTAGATAACTTAAATTATTTCCATTAATAAAAATCATCTCAAAAAACCATTTGCCTAGCATCATCAAATGTTGTTTCATTGGATTTTGGTGTTTGTGCTCATTCAGTCATTTTGTTTTCACCTTAGAATACGACGTGTCAGACAATCTTGGAGCAAGAGCAGGAGAAGAAGATGGGAACCCAGAACCAGTGGATTGGTACGACGACTCAGAACAAGAGGGCAAGCCATAATTCTTGATCGTGTTGAATATATATGTTATACGTATGCTATGTTCATAGATAATAGTGATGCATGATTATTTCGGATATCGTTAATTTGCAATGAACCGGTATAGTTAACACCCTAATACTACTGTGTAGAAACCCACTTTGATTGTTACGCCAATGCCACATAACAGAACTTAGGTTAGATGATTGTTTACTAGGATACCACACACATTGTAGCGGTAGGTTAACACACTATTCATACTTTACTGGTGAAACTTGGCAATTGTCACTGCCCAGCCGAATGGTAGAGATTTTGGTAAAGTGGAGCTGAGGGCGACGGTGTGGACCTCGTCTGAAGCATATAAGAACTATAACCTTGTGCTAGGAGAAAAACATAGTTACCTCTCATTCATAGGACTGAGCCATTGGACTTGATTGGTATGATGCTCTTGCCGAGCGAATGTCTGTATGAATTAGGTTTTATCACCAGGCACAACTTGGGCCCTGGGTGATCCCTTAGGGCCTGTTTGGAACAGAGGAATTTCACAGGAATTTTGCAGGAAACAGTTCAATTCCCGCAGGAATTGGGAAAAATTCCCGCATTCCAAACAGGGCCTAAATGTGAGACGAAAGCGGGCCAAGAGTCACTTGCTAGGCATCAGAACAATAGTTCCCTTGCAATATTGGACAGCAAGATTCACAAATGTGGGTCCCCGATTGTTGCTAAGGATGGCAAAACTACTGAGCAGTCAGAAGCAAGGCATGGCAGAAATATTACCTTGTTATCACAACTCTGTACAAGTTGCAGTTATCTTATGGGTAATGCAAAGCAAACTCTACAGAGCCATTAAAGTGTCGATATGTCATGCTTCCGGTTAAAGAAGTTGTGTTCATAAGTGATTCCAAAATCATGCCATAAGTAGTTGTTCTTGAATTGGTGAATTGGTGTTTGTAGTGAATATCAATCTTCAACGACAACACTGAGTTAATTCCAACCTTTAAAATTGTTTTCCTTGAGTATCAATCTTCAACGACAACACTTTTCTGTTCAACAAAATAACTATATGCTTAATAGCACAACTGATGCGGATGAAAGGAGTGTTGTAATTTATACACCAAATATATGTTATGGCTGCTATCGTACCCACAAACAAAGAGGATGGCACCATAATTGATTCATATATACATACATACATACATACATACATACATACATACATACATACATACATACATACATACATACATACATACATACATACATACATACATACATACATATATATATATATATATATATATATATATATATATATATATATATATATATATATATATATATATATCATCCACATGTGTTATTCTCTTTGTTTAGTACACTTTCAGAAAATCATAATGCACTAAGTGGAAGGAGTGTGGATGATAAAAATATTACCATGTGTATACGTTGTTCTCTTTGTTTAGTACATTTGCAGGCTATCAAGCCGAGGATGACTTTTCTTGAAGAAGGGGTGGACGATGCAGATATTCCTAGTATTAATACATTCTCTACAACTACGCTCAATTATACACTCGAGGTTACTTTTGATAAAGTGAACTTGTTCTTAACTAGCTCTAGTTTGAATATGGATGGATTGCTATCTAAAAGTGATGATTGTGATTGTAGGATCAATGGTGACATCCAACGAGAGGTGAGGAAGGGCGCCACAAAGACATGCATGAACGGCATGCAATGCAAGGAGGCACTCATGCGGCGAAGAAGACCACGCGACACTAGTTCATGTGTTTATGCAGGAGAGAGTGAACGAGTCAAGCAAGTGCATCCATGGAAAAAGAGAAAGAAAAGAAGGAACAGAAGAGAGGCTCAAGAATTCAAAGATCAAGTTTTTTATAGGATTTTCAAGCCCAATTCAGGTTCAATTGAAATCCATCCAACTTCAAATTTGGAATCAAGTCTAAAATTACTTCGGATTTAGTTCAGAACACTTGGTAGGCTTACAATAAAAGCCTATAACTTTCACAAACAAAGTCTGATTTAAATACTCTCATACTTGTTGGAAAGCTTATTCCGAAGCCTACACAATGGATAAGGCCCTAGCTTCAGAAATGTCACAGATCAACTACTATCTCTAAAACAAAGTGGTGGCCAAAATTTTATCTTTTCGTTCTGTGTTTGTATTCGAGTCCAAGTCTTATTACATGTCTTATGATGCTATATAGTCCAGGGGGTCTATCCCATGTATTAGATTGAGCATATCCACGACCACAATAACCAATGCTTTCCAAAACTTAACCTCAGACCACTCACACAGACCGGTCTGACTGCCATGCCCAGGTCGGGCAGACTGCTGGCCCATCAGACACGAGTACTCAAGGTACTCGAAGATTACTAGAATTAAAGTACTCAAAACCTACGAGTACCGACCGTGAAGCCTATGGCTACCGATCGCAAAGCCTTCAACTACTGATCGCAAAGTCGATGAAAATGACAATAGATCGCAAAGTTTACGACTACCGATCCCAAAGTCTACAGCTACCGATCATCGACCAGGTATTGTAGCACCGAATACTGAGTACCAACCAGGTACTGTAGCTTCCGAGTATCGACTGGTTACTGTTCTACAACATTGGCAAAGCACTATAGCTAAGACCACAGACCACTTACTGTAGCTCACTCTATCAATCACCGATCGCGGTCGACGCCTCCAACTACCGACCGTGGTTGTAGTCTACTGATCGACCTGTAAAGTCTATGACTACTAAGTACCGACCTGGTACTGTAGCTACGGCCATCGAGTACTGACCAGGCCCTGTAGCTCCAACCACCGACTAATTCATTTTTTCTTACGACTGGTTCATCATTTCATACGATCGGCTCCCTGTAGCATACAACCGGTACACCATAGCTCCCACCGGTTCATAGTAGCTTACGACCGATTCACTGTTCGAGGTCGAAGCCTACCGATTACTCCTGTGGTAGTTCTGCCATGATCGAAATGCCATGGTCGAAGCCTGCCGTGGTCATTCAGCCGAGCTCGTTCAGACGTGGTCGACATACCGTGGTCGTTCAACCATGGTTGACCAGATACTGTAGCTTTCAAGTATCAACTATTACTGTTCTACGACTATCAGCACAACATTGTAGCTAGGACCACAGACCGGTTACTATAGCTTAGTCTATCAATCACCGATCGCAGTCGACGCCTCCGACTACTGACCATGGTCGTGGTCTGCTGATCAACCTGTAAAGTGTACGACTACTGAGTACCGACCCGGTACTGTAGCTATGACCATCGAGTACCGACCAGGTACTGTAGCTATGACCATCGAGTACCGACCAGGTACTGTAGCTCCGACCAGGCCCTGTGGCTCCAACCATCGACTAGTTCATTCTCGCTTACGACCGGTTCACCGTTTCATACAATCGGTTCCATGTAGTATACGACCAATTCTCTGTAGCATACGATCGGTACACTGTAGGTCTGATCAGTTCATAGTAGCTTACGACTGGTTCACTGTTCGAGATCGAAGCCTACCGATTACTCCTATGGTTGTTCTGTCGTGATCAAAATGCTGTGGTTGAAGTCTGGCATGGTCGACATGCTGTGGTTGTTCTGTCGTGGTCGTTCAGCCATGGTCGTTCAGACGTGGTCAGCATGCCGTAGTCAATTTTGTCATGGTCGTTCAACCGTGCTCGATCTGCCGTGTTTGATTTGCCATGGTCGACGAAATTTTCACAAATGCAAATTCCAATGCAATCTAGAAGTCAATTATATATCATCACTATATTCACGATCTCTATATAGTCGAACAAAGGCAGAGAGAAAGAGAGTTATACCCCAAATCTTTTGTGCTAGCTTAATCCCAAACATGGCATCCCTTTCGCGAACTGCTATCCATCTTTTATTTTCTTTAATAAGGTGTGCAGAGGTTTCCATCGTTTTCGTCCCACCCACGCAATACCGCTCCAGATTAGTCTACTCAGGATAGGACAACACTGGCCGTGCAAGTCCAGTCCATGTAAGCTAAATTTTAGATTGTGCCGTGCCAGTTTCGTGCTCCGCGTGCCTGTGAGATTGACGTCATTCTATCTTCACAAATCACGTAATGTTTCAGTAAATTTAAATTTGTTTCCCCAATTGATCCGTTGGCAAGTATTACTTCCTACCGATCAGATATGATTCATCAGCCACAGAAACTGCATGCAAATTTGAAATTTTCGTTTATCAAATTTGTCAAGAAAGAGAGCCTTAATTAGCTCTTGACTTGCACGTTCAATTCGCCTAGTTGGTCTCTGCCTCCAGCTCCCCAGAAGAAACCGCTACTCCATTGCGAAATCCGTAAAACAAAACACAACAAGCAACGATTTGTGGCGTTAGTTCCCTGTCCGAACAAATGACTCCTGTAACATAGTACATAGTACGATGACTTTAGGATAAACTCAGAATGGTGCCACTGCCCCAGCAGTGCACGCCTCCCTCACACAACCAGCGGCGCGTGCAAATCGAGCAGAAAAAAATCACGGACCGAACTAGAAAGAAAATAATGGGTGTTTACCATTTCATCATACATACAACAAAATATATAATTTTTAATTAATACTATGCTAAATAATAATATGTCCTATATTTTTTAGCACTAGTACTTCAACATAACTGATAGCAATATGTGATGATAAGAAAGTAGTGATTAAAATGCTTATTAAAATAAAGAAGCTCGATAATAATATTAGTTAGTTGTAACAAACTGAAGAAACTAAGAGCAAAATCAAATAGAAAAGTTAGCTGGTATTGGTAAAATACATCACCCGACCTTAATAACCTCTAAAAGATAACAAAATTGCTAAAAATTTTCAAGTAAAAAATAGCAGAAGATCAAATTTAAGTAAAAATATTATCTTTTAGTATTTACGTTCTTTCAAATTTATAGAGCGACAAACCACAATATCATTGGTAAATTTCTTCAATTCTTGTTTCTTCACATAACAAATAAGTCTATCATTTATGAAATTATCGCCAATTAATTGAAAAGGTCAATTATGTATTTGTTTATTCAACAATTGAAGAACAATGTAATAGAAAAATACATCCAGTTGCTTACTTACTTGACATTGTGGTCAAATACTATACTAAGTTGGTATTCCAAAACCAAAATTGAAACTCTAAGTCTTAACCCTACAATACGATAAAAATCAATTATTAATTATCACATTGAAACCCTAATTTACAAATTTAGTCCATGCTCTTGAACACAAATCGGAAAAATTGAGTGGAATTTAGAGCAAATTAAATATTGATCGGGTGAACCTAAACTTACTTCGGCCAACGAGGGCGCAAGGCAACAAAGACCAGGTGGCACCGTGGCAAGGGAGCAAGCGAGGGTGGCCAATGGTGCTAATTTTTCTCGTTCTCCGACGAACGGTTGCTGCCTAGCTGGGTGTGGCGGACATGGCACACATCTCTTGGCCAACCATGCAAGAGGAACAGGCCTAGATAGGGGTGAAAACGGATCGAATAGTTTCTGATCGATCCGGACGAAAACGAATACGGATTGTGTCGGATTGGATTTTCTTCGGATAATTCTCGGATCGGATACGAATACGGATTTTTTGGTCGAAAACGAATACGAATACAGTTGGCCTGATATCCGGTGAATACGGATTATTCGGATAATACGGAATTGGATATCCGGGATTTTAGCCCAATATTGCCCAGCCCAAGTCTTCCTCTCTCATCTCCCTTGCCACCAGCCCACTAGCCCAACCAAGACATAAGCCTCCATTACCATTAGGCATTAGGTTCCCTAGTCATATTAAATTACAAACACCACTAGCAAATATTTATGTTTATTAAAAATAAATTTAGTATTGTTGGTAGATTAAAATTTGTACTGATTAAATTGATGTACTGCCATTTAAATCATTCTGATGCAAATTTAAATTCTTGATTAATTTATTAATCACATGTAAATGGTAGAAATCCATTAAGAATTATTTGGTAGAAATCCATTAAGAATTATTTAGGACTTTAGAAAAAATTAGCTGCCATTTAAAGATTTAAAATCTATACAATGGTATGACTATTGTGTATAAAAATACTTATGCTTGTTTAGATTTTATTAATGTTTTGACAAGGTAAACTATTTATGTGTTTTTATTGATTTTGGATGTATAGTTTAAGGGGTTTTCATGTTCCGATAAATATTCGTGACCGTATTCGTTTCGATTCGTATTCGCTCCGTATCTGTATTCGATATTATTCGTATTTGTATTCGTATATGATGTATCCGTATTCGGATCCGCATCTGAGAAAAAAAAATATGAAAACAAATATGGTAAAGATATTATCCGTCCGTATTCCATCCGTTTGCATCCCTAGGCCTAGAGGGCTGCTACGAGGTGATATGCTTCAAGATCGATTAAATGGACGCCATAGCCTATTGCGGTCCTCCCTCTTGAACTAGCTCAAGGGTTGACTCACCCTACTACAGTTGCCTTATATGATGAGAGACAGTGAAGGCTCCTCATTGACTGTTGCTAGCTACTGTGAATTAATGCTGCTAGTGCTCCTTTCGCTTGGCTTCAAGAAAGGGACCGGGTGCATCGAGTTTAGGCTAGGTGTTCATACATAGATTGGAGGTGCTAATTCCTGCTAAAAAGATTTCTGGACCCGGTGTCCTGGGACACCGCGCGAGCATGCTTGGCTCCACCCCTGGGAAAACTGCTGAAAAGAGAAACGATTTTGCAGTTTTTCATTTGGCAATTTGGCCTGACTTATCTACCGGCAAGTTGGCAGGTTACAAAGCGGCGATCTCTTGGTGTCGTTTGTTGATTTGTGTCATCTCCTGTTCTTGTGATTTGTATTAGATCCGGTCGCGCAATTGCACGCACGATAAGTTCGTGTCCTAAGATTGCTTCAGAACGAATCATCGGTACGATTGCGTCAGGAGCATGTGATAAATTGATCAGGAATCATCTCTCGTTGGTCTTTAATTAAAAGGTGCGATAAAGAGGGACCTTGCATTGCAAAATTTTCCGTTTGCTTTGTGCATTGGTTTCACATTTCTGCCCCCACCAAAAAATGCTAGCACTACAAGTTTCAAGTCTCCCTCATCTGAAGAACCCATTCTGAATTCTAGTAGCTCTCTCGTACTGAAGAGTGACAGATGAGTTTACGAAAGAATGATATGTACATGCATCATGCAGGTCTCCCAATCTGGCTGTTTTATTCCGGGCCTCCTCACGTGAGTCATAACCGTGCCAAACGTGCGAAATTACGAGACAGCAACGCAGCTTGTTTCGTTTTGAGCTAGAAGACTGCTGCTGCTGTGTTCATCACAAAGTGAAGCCTCAAAAGGGAAGAAAATATATCATATGCATTCATACGCGTTCCTGATTTCAGGAGAACAAATGCAAGAATACTGTAAACTGATATGGAATTTCTGCTTCGTCAGCTTGGGGTCAAAGTCAGCATGTACATGTCACCGGAGCTGGTAGGAAAATATCTAGTCCACAATGTAGTCAAGGTATCTTAGCTGGTCGGTCGACAGTGATACATATTGCGCTAAACTACCTATTGAACAATGTGTATACGAGTAATCAGAAAACCGGCCTCATCCGATTCGGAACAGAGGCGAGTGGGCGACAAGAATATTGTTCCTTTACCCACATCGCGAGAAATAATAGCTCATTCCGATACCCATTAGAATAATTCAGATTGATTTTTATGGGTTCAATGTATTATGCTTAAGAAAGGTTCTAGTAAACTCTCCCTCAAAATAGAGAGAAGGTTTTTAGTCCGTTTAACATGCATACATGATGCATTCAGTTGGTAACAAAAAGAAATACTACATAAAAAAAGCAAGGGAAAGAATCTTCTACTGCTGAATGTGTATTTTTGTACATTCCTGCGACTTGGTATGGGCATCTTTTGGTTTGATTCTTTTTTTAGGGTTCCTTTTGATTTGATTCTTGGGGTTCGGTGCATATCAAATGGTCCTATCTCTTGGTCTCAAAACAGAAAATAGTCTTATTGCATTTCATCCTCTCCTCAGAAGGCGAAGGGTTAAGTTTGTGACAAGCATGCCACGAATGCATGATGTAAAGACTCCGTACCATTTCTTGTGCGTTACCTCCTCCACACTCGCATGCTCCTTTTCAAGGTGATGAACCGATGATGCCATCGTTTCACAAACTTTGGTTTAGCTAGCTCCAACAACAACTGACCTCCATTTTTTATTCCCCAAAAGACCTAAGTTTCACTCCATGAAAGAGATTTCCATGGCCCAAAACATTTTGTTTCGGCCTTCAATTGGACGCGATAAAGACGTTGCCCGGCCGGCCGGTTAATATTACGTGAGATTGATCTGCAGATGAGAGAAGCATCGGCCTGTTCTGAGTTCTGAAGTTAGATTTCAGTGCACTGCACTGCCACTCTGGGAAGTTTTCTTGACGCACGTAATGAATAAGACTGGGAACATGCTTGTATCCAGTGCGAAAATTAATCGATGATGATTCGTGAAGGAGTCGACTACCTAACGCGAGGTATGGCCGTCAAACGAGATTGGAAAATAGCCAAGATATTGCAGTTGAGATTTGTGGTTTAAGAGATTTTGAGGAGACCGACGTAAGGATGACCGGATGATCGCGGTTAGGTGGGCAAGCGTGATGTGCAGGATGAAGTGTGAAGAGCTGAACTACCATAGAAGCGGTATAACCACAAGTATGCGCACGTTGTTTGATCAGCCAATGTACCCTGTCAATGGACCATGGCGAAAAAAATATAGGGGACCTCCTTTTTTTTCCCCCTGATATGGCATATGATGTGAACAATTTCTACTTTTACAAACACCTCAAAGCAAAGCTGCAATGTAAATTATGAACACCCCAAAGCGCCCTAAATTTGAAGATATTATTTGGCTAAATAGTCAAAATTCACAAACCTTAAGATATTTGCTGACTACGTGTGCATAAAAGACAGTGAGTAGAAGGATCAACCGACAAACTTAGGGGTCAATCATTTCCGAGTATATTGACCATGTTTCTTCCTCGGCTTAAATTTTTAGATGAACCCCAAAACTTAGAAGGAAAGACAACAAATACACCCCAAAAGCTAATCCTTCCATCATCATGGAAATGAAGAGCACAATACAACCGCGTTGCCACCTCGCAACAACCATCTGGAAGATCTCTCGCCGGCCGCGGCGGCGCCAAAGGGCTGCACGCACCCAGGCCGCAGTCCAGGTGCACTGTCCTGTATCATCCACCTGGCGTAGAACTAGACCCACGCACAAAACCTGCGCTTTTGGGCTGCCTTCCTGTCCGACAGCGACGAGATCACCGACTCGAATCGTATACCGTAAGCTCTGCAGCAGAAGCTGGACGTGTGCTATCGCTTGGGCGGCGTGGAAAGCGGCCGCGGCCGCGGACAGCAGCTGCGCTCCTGGTCTTGGGCCCCGGCGCGCACGCGCACGAACGGACAAACCAGAGGGCTCTATAATATATATCATCTATAGATAATACTATAAGATAACTTTTATAATAGATTATCTTCTTATATATCTCTATAGACAGTTTCTCCGTAACATAATGTGTCTTTTCACATGTTACAGTCGACTGTTGCATGAAAAATAACCCAATTCTCTATGCTCTCTCTCATCCATATCATCTCGTATCCTACATGATAAAATTTATAGATAATTGACGTCGCACCATCTATACATGCTCTAAAACATTCACTCCACGTGAGGCAAATCCGTTCGATGCGATCAATGGCATTGGCGGAGCCACCGTCTGACCGTCTTAGGCTCTAAAAAATATTATCTTAGGTTGTCGTGAAACTTCTCTACAACCGATAGGGTTAAAGATAGTATTATCTTAGGTAAATATTCACTGTAGTTTAGCCTCTCTAGGCTTGAAAAATTCTTAGCAATGATACCCAAACGCGTCAGGATCTCACACACGTCGGCGTGGCGGAGTCTGATCGCCATCCATCAGTCGGCCGTGGCGCGCGCGCGCGGGGCAGCATTTTCCTCTCTACGCCGTCGCGTCGCGCTGCGGGGGTGGGACGGCACGAAACCCCGCGGCCCAACACGTGGAGCGCCCGTCCGCCACAAAAGCGGTCGGGGTTCGCCGCGCGGACCCGGCACGTCCGGCCACGTCTCGGCGTGGCAGCGACGGGCAAAGCGACGACCGCGTACGCGCGCGCGCACCACGTCCCGTAGGCCGCCACCCACGACGAAAGGGCGTTGAGGGTGGACTCCGCCGCGCGGCTGTAGGTGCGCTGCTCCGCCCCGTGCCGAGGCCGCGACTCCGCGGTTCGCTCGCTCGGTGGTTGCGTCCGGAGGCGCGTGAAGACGTGGCGGCCGGGTACAGGCCGGCTGAGGAAAACGTCGTAAGACTAGCTGTGATCTTGCTTCTTTCGGAAGAGTTGAATCCGGCCCTGCTCTGTATTATTGGCTTTTAAACTGGCCTGGTTGGATCCTGGGTAGAAAGGCGAGGACATGAGGTGATGTGTTTGGATCGTTGTCAGGTGCCTGGTCTGGTGATGTGCCATTATTGAGAAGAGGTCACGTAAAATGTCAAATAAGTACCGTCGATGCAACACTTCTTTTCAGCTGCGGCTTATTGATTTTAGTTGAAATTTTAAAATTTTGGCTGTTTGTGATACAGATTATGGAGAGACAGATACTCACCTATGATTTTAACTGGTATAGATGTTGGGCTTTTAACAGTAGATCGTTTAACTTGTAGACCCCGTATTACAAAAATACTCCATTTAAAAGTTAGATACTATAGTAAAAATCAAAAACCATCAACTTTTGAGGTAAAGAACAAGCCTCAAGCTTACTGATCGTCGTTAGGAGGGGGTGGATTTCGTTACAAAATCAACCGGGAATGTGGAAGTGCAACCAGACATGTGCTATTGCTGCACGTCATCCAAGCCTCGAATTGCCATTTGCCATAACGCTACCGTTATAACCTCTTCTCGCAGCGAAGACGTAAAAGAAGAATCTAGAATTAGAGGCAGATAAACGATAAGAAAGAAAAACATTATTCATCCCCTCGGAGCAACTCAACCTCAAGGTACTAATCATTTCTGTTTAATTACAAAACAGATGAGTTTTGCAATGAAGAGACTGAATTGCGCACCGGAACGTTACTTTCGTCACCTGGGCAAGAAAAAGCCTTGTGGCTTCCGTTCCTTTTCCTGCCATTTTCCCGGAAGAAGATTCAGGAATAAACTAATTAATCCCCTGGAGAAAGAAGAAGATAGCACATATTAGAATAATCTAGCCCCCATGGGCACACTTCATTTGCAAACGTGTAAGGCTGTGCCTGCACATAATCGTATAAAGATATTGGAAAATTAATTGAATTCAACTCGTAGACTGACAAGACAGCTAAAGCACCTAAACAAAGGAGTTCTTCAGGTTTGGGTGGCCTCATAATTCAATCGTCTCTGTAGCAATGGACAATATGTTCCCTCCTTGTCCTATAATTGAGCAAAGATTTTGTGTCTAGGGTGGTTCAGATATGGTATGGGCATGCAGCTGCAATGTCTTTGTGGAACAAATGAACAACAGTTATTTAGTCTCTTGGAGAAGGACACAAAAATGTTCTAACAACTACCACACAACACAGATATAAAGCACGTGAACGTTGTACTAACAATTCTACTAGCAATTCTTTGGGCTCAAGCCCACAGGGAACGAGCTAAATATCTGCAGGAATCGAATTCCTTTGCCCTGCAACTAGGATTAGGCGGCAAACTGGCTTAATCAGCTAAATATATAGCCCCCCTAAAACCACCTAGGCTTTAGGCTTTTAGCCCCTGGACCACTCCATCACCGGATAACGAGAATGATTTACCCCATAGAGCATTTCTAAGGGCAGACATCACACAATAACGTCTATAGCTTCCACATTATCTATAAATAACACTAAAAACAACCTCTTAAGTATATAGTGTCTAAAATCAAACCATAAATATCTCCTACACCCATGCTTCTCTCGTTCTCTCTTCCTCCTCCCATGCTTTCTCTCCCTGTCAACTTATAGGCGACAGCCGCCCTGTCTACCTACCAATGCTGCCCATCTACTCCGGCTCCAGTTCCTTCTCCCTCCAGTGAGAGAGTCCCAGCGGGCAAGCGAGGCCACGCCATGCACAAGTGAAGGAGGTGGCGGTGGGCTTGCGTGTCATTGACCAAGGAGGTGGCGACGCCACTAAATCCGGTAGCGCGGAGGACTAGGCTGCAGGACCTCTTGTCTTCCTATCCTCCAGCGATCCGTGAGGGCCGAATCCGACTGCATCGAGGTTGGCAAGGGCACGATTTGTTCTTCTTCAAGGCTGGCGTCAGGGGCGGACCCACAGGGTATGCCGGGTGGGCCACGACATACCCTGGGGTCCAGCCCGCCAGTGGGTGCGGCCGATAGTTGGTGACCGCTCCCTTCATCCCGCCGGCGATGCGGCGTCCCTCTTTCTCCCGCTCCGCCTCGACCGCCACGACCCCGCCTCCGGCGAGGCCACCTATGTATCCACCGCCGCTGAGCGCCTCCCCCCGCCCTCTGCGGCCTTCGATGTCACCGACCACCGCGGCGCCGCGCTCCTCCGTGGTTTTCTTTGACGGTGCCCTGATGCCAAAGCTGATTCCCTCGCCTGGCCGCCTGGGCAATCGACTGCATCCCTGCCGCAGGGGCCGCGGCCTCCGCCTCCGCCTATGAGGTCTACGTCGCCGGATGCTGCGTCGGCAAGCCCATCGTCCTCACGCGCGGCCGCGCGCCCTGCGGCTCGCCACCCCTGAAGAAGCTGCCGATGGGTTGGTTCGCCGACAATCGGCGACTTTGATGGTGAGTATTAATTAAAATTCAAGAACATTAGTTGCCTGATTTTACTGATTGGTACGATTTACAAAGGAAATAATAGCTTTCGTATAGGAACAATTGTGGCAACAAAATCGGAGCATAATATAGTAATTTGCGTGGATTGTAGAATGTGGTCGTGTACTACTTGTTTTTACTATAGATTGGCGTATGGTGGCAAGCAAAGGCTTTGATGGCACATATAAATGGGTGGACTTTTGTTCAAATTTTTGGAAAGCATGTAGTATTGTGTTGTGATTGCGATTGCTTTGCTCGTGTGATTGTTTGTGTTTGCAAAGTTTGGCTTGATCGACAGGGAACATTGTTGTCTAGTGTACTGTCACTGTGTAGAAATATATTGTGTGGGCATAATCCCGTATACGGAACATGGTGATTTAGATGTTACGTTCTCCCTGTAACTTTCTGTGATTGTGACTGGTTTTCTGGTAATAGTATCTTTATCTTCATCCTTGGATTGATATGTTTGTGCATATATTGTTAAAAAGTATTACGCTCATTATTTTATTCTTGATAGAATAATAGATGTATATTGTACAGTTCTGAAAGACACATAGATCAATGGTTTACATGGTATTACATTACCTGTGCATGTATTTTACTATTTGAACTTAGTTTCATATTTATTTAATATGTACTAGCTTTTGACCTTTTAATTCTTTGAAATGTCTTACAATGATAGCATCTTGAATTTAGTTTGAATTGCTGTAAATACTGTAGCATGTGCCTATTCAATATTAATCTGTGCATTTCCTGGTTTGGCTAAGATATTGTAAATTTGGAACAAAACTTTCATTTGATGTGTGCTTATTCCTAGTCATATATACTTGAATATGCCAGCCTTACAAATTATATTATCAATCGGCATAATAACATACCGCCTGGCCCCAGAACATTACTACCTGACAACATATGGGATGCCGCTGTTTTGAATATTGTGTGCATAATAATATTGAATATTATTTACCGAATTGGCAAATGGTTTTATCGAATTGCATATGAAAATTTTGGTGCGGCATACCCTTTCGTAAAATCCTAGGTCCGCCACTGGCTGGCGTGGAACGGTGAGTGGCAAGCTAGAGTGGAGCAGGTAGGCTGTGGGGGCCAGGAACTATGTTGGATTGTGTGCTCAAAAAATGTTTTGCATGAGACACCGCTTCCCTATCTCTTCTTTAATTCTCCATTCATCTCAGCATTGATCCTAGTTGGGCTATGGACACTATTGACATAGGGTCCATTTATATAAGCTTTTGGCTTCGGCTTACTAATAGTAACAGCTTGCAAAAAGATATACTCACGTGCGATTTTGGCTGATATAAATTAAGTCGTTGCAATATGTACTACAGTCGACTAGTAGACCCCGTCTTAAAAGACACTCTGTTTAAAAGCTAGATATTGTAGAAAAGCTATTTACTATAAAAAACAGTTTTTAGAAGCTAATATGAATAGAACCTAAACCTAGTGAAAGTGCCCTAAAACTGTTCTGATGTTAACACTCTCCTGTTTATCACAAAACGGCATTATTTCGCTAAAATCTAGCTAAACATGGTCTCCCTATATCATTATAAAGGCACTAGTAACATGCTCGTGCTAACGCTACGGTGATACTAAAAAAACATTATATTTATGGGAAATGAGGGTACTCAAAGTGGAAGTAACACATGATGTCCTATGATGGAAGTAACACATGTCTGAACTGAACATGATGTAGGAAAAGTTTGGGTAAAGAAATTTACTTACCAATTTTTCACCAGTCCAGGACATCTTTGTACACAATATTTCTGGTGCTTTTCCCTGTTGGATCTAATTCCTTCTTTGGACAATAAGATAACCTAGAACCTCATGATATGAATACAGTATAAAAGTACATAACTGGCAGGCATTAGCATGTGACAACAATCGGGCAAGCGTTAGTAATCTGATAACAAGCAGGTAACTTTCAGGGTATGGTATTAATCAGGTAACATTAGTGATATGATAAAAGCCCGGTAAGTTTTGGTGATATAATCGTAAACAGGTACGCTTTAGTGACATGATAGTGGATAGGTGAGCGTTGGGTGATATGATAATAGACAGACCAGCTTTAGCGATATGGTAATAGTACTCAATAGCAATGGTAACAAGCAATCATGGGAGAAGCAAAATGTGAAATGCAGAGGTTATGGCCGCGAGGTACTTGCCTCGAGCACGCTCGACGGACACGCTGCACGATGGGTCTGAGATGCGCAATTGCCCGACTGCTCCCTCGACAACCGCGTGAGAACCTACAGAGTGATATGGGAGACCACCGATTAGATATGATGAATCTGGAGAGGGAACGATAGAAGATAACCGACTGAAAGAGAAAATGGCAGTTCGGCTGCGTAAGGCAATGGCTCAGTCGCGCGAACGGCTGCTCGGCCACGCTGTCGCTGGCCACCGCCACCGGCCGACTCGCCACCGACAGCCCTGCTGCTTTGCATTCGGCCGCACATGCATGCGCATGCATGCAGATGGCACTGTCGTGGCTCGCCATCGCCGCCGCTGCCAAGACCGCGCACGGCCAAGCAGGTGAGCGTGCACGTGCGGGTACGAAGGCGTGCGGGCACCGCCGCTGCTCCCCGCCGACCATCGCGATCGCCGCCGTTGTGACCTCGCCGTCGCCGCCACTATCTAGAAACGCCGCCACCGCTGCGCCAAGATCGCGCTTGACTGTGCAACCGCGTACGCGTGAACGGCCGCATGCAGCATGCAAGCATAAGGGCACCGCCGCCGCTCGCCGCCGCCGTTACCGGACCCGCCGCCGGCGACACTCCCCGCCGGTCGGTCACGGCTCCCTGTCGCCGCCGCTACTGCCATGGCCGAGCGGCCGTGCAGCTGCGTGCGAGCGGGAGGCCGCATGCGGCATGCAGGCGTGCAGCCGCCGCCACCGGCAGGCCGGGCCGCCGCCGCTGACGGCCAGCCGCTGCTGCCGCCGAGCTGCCATGGCCATTGCTGCAGCCGAGCACAGGCACGGCAGCTGCCACCGCCGACCGGCCGGCCAGCCGCCGCCGCCCCCGCAGCCGCCTCCGCCAGCGCCCAAGCAGCCATGCAGCCCCCATGCACCCATGCGGATGAGAGAGGGATGGAGAGAGAGATGGATAGAGAGGAGAGAGAGAGATTAAAGGAGAGAGATTGAGGGATTATAACAGGAAAGAGAGAGATATACGGGGGTGGTTATGAGGAGAGAGAGCAGTCCCTTTTTTTACGGGTGCAACAGTCGCCTTTGATCCTTGATCGTTGGATATGAGTGGGTAAGGAGAGAGAAAGGTGGGAATTGATCCTTGATCGTTGATTTCACTGGTTGGTTTTCCTGGGGACACGAATTGGTGTGGACGCAGGAAACTCATGACTGCTGGGGGCACAATTTGGGGTGGTCGTAGGAAAGAACTGAACTGGTGGATTTTAGGAGTAGAGATTTTATCCATTTTCGTTCAAAACACAGAAGTAACATGAAAGCTTAAATCAATAACATGATTATCAAGAATATAAAGCTATCAGAAACTCGATATATTCTATCATTTCAATTATTCACAGCAACTGCAACAAGTTAATTTATACAAACAAAATTTTTAAGTGTGGCATTACCTTCATACTCTGAATCTGAGTACAAGTGCCATCTTTTCAGCTCTTCTTTTGAATTGAAATTGAAGATGTATCTTTCAGTAGGCGGAATCAGATCTTCTAAATTCCAGACAACAACTGCCAATTTGGTACGTAGTAAAGCATTGGCAAAAAAAAGAGAGTTTATTGTGCTGTCAGTTAGACAAATTCATAGCATGTGATAGGGGTAATGGATGCCCCAAAAGAGTTACCCAGATTACTTAAAGCAAGAAAGTCTAAAAGATCATTGGATACAGGTCGCCCATCAGAGGAGAAGTATCCACTATTTTCCCTTCATAGTAAATTCCGCCAGCGCTGCTCCTAAAAATCAGGATGGTCAGATTTACGGAGAAGTAATACCACCTCCTTACTATTAGCAGAAGGTATTGTAAAAAAAATCCTTCACGGCATGCGATGCTTATTTATTTATTTTTTAAACAAGAGAAGTTGATATTAGGGTAGAGCTTCTATCGCCAATTGATATGGTGATAGAGGCTCTGGCCAATTGATATGGTGATATCGTCAATTTCCAACACTGTCTATTCTCTTCCTTCTTATGCAAAAGAAATTTCGCTCTCAGTTTTCATAAAAGCATTCTTCTAGGACTTCCCTATTTTTTATAAGGAAACAAAGTCTTACCTCCGAGCAAGAAATGCATAATCAGGACGTTCTAAAGCTGCCTTTTCTTTTTCTTTAAGATCTTCTTTTATCTATTCTTTGACCTCTACCTTTATTTGTTCCTTAACATATCCAGAAATGAATAAAAGCATGAAGATGGTTCAGATACTGAAATGAACTGAAAATTTAGAGCTTCAAATGCTACACACAATTTTTGAGAGGTAGAGGGTATAGGTTGGAAACCTTTTTGTTGAGTAGTCACATTAAGGGTTACGACGCACGGGTTACGGAAATCCAAAAAACCTACAAAATTAAGCTACTTTTCTTTAGGAAGGATAATCTAATTTGATGCCACATGATCAAATTCTTGCACAAAGATTCCAATAAAAGCTAGGTCTAGATCTGCTAGTGCCTGCCCGCACATAAACAAGAAATACTGCTTTTGCATAGCGAACTGAATAATCAATTCATGTGAGGAATCCGAACCAAAACTTGATGGGTTTCGAAATCGGAAAGATGTTTTTTCAACTTTTCAGAACGACAAACCAATCCACTGGTATATTCGAGGGCTCCTCGACTTGAACAACATAATCCCAACCCCTTTTTGTCCAATTCCTCAAGAAATCACAAAAACTGTAAGCACCTGACAATCCCAATCCCTTCTCTATTTTTTTCAATTCTTGCAGGAAATTGCAAAAATTATAACCGACTGACACACAATTCACAAATTTGTGACCTGCATGCCTTAATCTCAAGTTGGCCTTGAACCCTACCTCCAAGAATGAAACGCCTTCCATTGGCAACAAACAATCTTGGATCCCTTGGAACATTCTACGGTTAGCTAATTCTAGTATCATGCCACAGAGTACAGTCACAAAATGCGGCAGCAGTGGCGAAAGCAGCAGGTGGATTTCTTGAATCGAGACAGGAGATAAGCACCTTGGCGTCGCGGAAGTTGATGAAGACCTTGCAGGTGCCCTCCTGGAGCACGACGCGGGCGATGGTCGTCTTGCCAACCAACCAGATCAAAACCGCCGTACGTGGCGGCGGCGACGCCTGGGACGGCGGCGTTGTACGTGGCGGCGGCGACGCCTGGGACAGCGGCGATGTACGTGGCGGCGGCGACGCCTGGGGCGGCGGCGATGTACGTGGCGGCGGCGACACCTGGGACGGCGGCGTTGTACGTGGCGGCGGCGATGGCGGCTTTGTGGTCGAGGAGGCACGCCTGGGACGGCGGCGATGTACGTGGCGGCGTCCCCAGGAGTCGCGTGAGGGTTCGCGGAGTCGAGGAGGATCGCGCGCGGTGGGTCCGCCTGGGATCGCGAGTCGCGCGGGGGAGGTGGGCGTCGCCGTTTAATTTGGATCGTTGGATATGAGTGGGTAAGCAGAGAGAACGGTGGGATTGATCGTTGATTTCACTGGTTGGTTTCAATTGGTGTGGACGTAGGAAAACTCATGACTGCTGGGGGCACAATTTGGGGTGGTCGTAGGAAAGAACTGAACTGGTGGATTTTAGGGGTAGAGATAGAGATAGAGATGTACAATAATATAGACAATTGCTATCTATAATACCTTTGGTGTCATTTATAAACGGCACTAAATACAGCTTCTACAATAAGTTATCTTTTACATATCTCTAAAGGCAGGTTCTATACGACACAATGCGTCTTGTTTCTCGTGTTATAGTCGACTGTGACATAAGAGACGATTTAATTCTCTATGCTTTTACTCTTTCCTCTATATCATCTCGTATTCTATACAGTGAGACTTACAAATAGCTAATGTCATATTATTATACGCTGGCCCGGTTAATCCCCCGTACTAACACAACTTGCACAGCATCATATGCGATAATGCATGCCACGTGATGCGCGCACCAAGTTGAAAGCCTCGTAAGACGAATGATTAACCTTAAAGGCTAAAGGCACCTCTACCATGGTCCATAGAACTGGTCAAATCCACGGCTTATATCGCACAAAAACCACCAATAGCAAACCAAAAGCAACCTTGCTATTTTAATCATAGGTAGCATTCATCCGCAACTGTCATCGGTCCATCACATAAAGATACTGCTCCAACTAGCTTCTAACTATTGGTTTCTGAGTTAAAACATACCGTAGCAGTTGTTTAGCAAGAAACTAAGAAAAAGAAAAAGAAATACTGTTATATTTTCACAAACAATACAAACGAATAAGAGAAAAAAACTAAAAATCTAAAAAGTAAAAAAAAACTAAAATTAAAAAACCAACGCTTCAAAAGTTAAAAGCAGAAACCATTTAAACTAGAGCCAAAAGAGCCCACTAACAATTTTTAACCATAAAACTAGTCCTATTGTACAAGCGAGCAAGTCCACAGTTGAAACAGTACAAAACCGCTGGTGACATACCAAGAACCGTTGAGCGGTTCTGCTGATTATCTACCAGGCGCCTAGTATTTTAGAAGTGTTGACGAAACGTTCGAATCCTTCTATATAAAAAAGATAGATTAAACATAAATAATAAAAAAATAAACACAAAGAGATATACAGAAACTTCTTTTCTTTATTGGTTTCTCTTCCACCAGTACAAGATTTAAGGTGGTGATCGGTTCGGCTTAAAAGCTCATGGCTTATGGCTGAAAAAAGCACTGTAGCTGACAGAGACTTATTTAGCATAATTAAATTTAAAAAAATTTAAAAATATAAAAAATATGTTAACCCATTATGTATAATACAAACAAATACGGAAAAAAAGAACCGGCAAAAAAGCTCAACAAAAAGCCAAAAGTTCAGAAAAAGACAAAATTTATGAATAGTGAAAAATAAGCCAGAAGCTAGAAGCCGAAGCCGAATTGATCAGGGCCCAACCTCCTATTTATAGCCTAGGTGGAGGGTACCCACCAATGAGCCAAGCCTGTAGGTCTAGTCCCAGGTTTCTCAACGCTCCTCTTGGGTACTCATCTGACACATTCATGTGTCATCAAAACTCCATAAAAATCCAGTGGAAAAAATTTAGAGAAAGAGTACATGTTACATGTTATGCTATGTTGCACAAATTGCCTCATTAAAAACCTTAGCCCAAAAACTCATCAAAGAAAAAAGAGTACAATCCAACCAATTTTATTTCATCTACATAATTTATTCTTTGGGTACTCGATCTTCATGATCAAGCTTTAATAGTGAGCTCGAGAAGAATCTCCCCTTAAGTTCTGCACTTTTCTAAGTCTCATCATTCCAATTCCACGTACGCACATTTTAAAGTTAGATACTGAAAATGACTTAATGAATAAATCTGCAAGATTTTCACATGACTTAATATGCAATATCTTAATTTAGTCAATCTTTTGCAAATCAAGAACATAGAAAAATTTAGGATTGATATGATTTGTAAGATGACTTTTCACGTAACCTATTTGTGTTTGTGCAACACAAGCTGCATTATCTTCATTGATAATTGTGGGAGCTTGCACGATATTCAATCCATGGATGTGGTCAATCATTCGTCGAAGCTAAGTACATTCTCGTGCAGTTTCAAACAGTGCTATGATTTTCGAGTGATTCAATAAGTCGATACAAGATTTTGCTTAGGCGATTTCCATTAAATTGCAGTTCCACCACACAGAAATACATAACATGTTTGTGACATGACTGTATGCAGGTCTGATAGGTACCCGGCATATACATAGTTAGTTATATTTAGGTCTTGATTCTTTCTGTAGAATAGTCTAAGGTTTTTGCTTCCTTAGAGGTATCGGAAGATATCCTTCATCCATTGCCAATGTCTTTTGGTAGGTTCTGCACTATACCTACGGTAAATGTGATATCCAGTCTAGTGTAGCTTACTAAATACATAAGTGCTCTTATTGCACTTAATTATGGGAATCTGGTCCCAGAACTTCCTTCCCCTCTTCTCTAGGTCGATACGGATCCTTGTCTTGCTGTAAAGATCACCCGATCATCGATACTTTTGAGGGTACTCCTTTTTAAAACTGAACCTTTCTAACACCTTCTGAGTATATGCGGATTAATCTACTAATATTTCTTTCAGGACATGCTCAAACTGCAAGCCTTGGCAATATTTGGTTTTACCCAAATCTTTCATTTCGAACTCTGACACCAGATAAGAGCTTGCTTTCTTTGTATCTTCTAGGGTTCCAGTGATATTTAGATTATCTACATACATTGAGATTATACAAAACCCATTTTGAGATCGTCGTATAAATACACAGAGACAATCTTCATTGTTCGTATAGCCTTTCTTACATAGAAAGTCATTTAAGCGATTATACCATATTATGTCTGATTGTTTAAGTCCATACAGGAGCTGGTGGTTGAGGCATCGACAGCCCGTGCGGGGGTGCGCGGCCTAGGAGCCGACGGTCGAGGTGGCAGCGGCCCGTGCGTGGGCCCGCCGCCATGCGGGGCAACGACGGCGACCATACAGGGCCGGGCAGCGGCGCTCATATGGAGTGGCCATGCGGAGGTGCCCAACACGGTGCGGCCATGCGGGGTCGTCGGCAGCGCCGCACCGTGCTGGGCGAGCGGTGGTGGCCTATGCAAGTCTGGGCTGGCATCAGCGCATAGTGACTCTACCTCAGGGCTGTACGGCAGCGATCTGGTGTGGCCGTGAGTCGGCATAGCGGTGGTCCGGCGCGTGCTGCAGGTCGGCACAACGGGCTACGCGCGACAAGATGCGGCGGCTCAGGCGTCGCATGCAGGTGCACGACAACTGTTTGGGCAGCGCGGCTGCGGGCCGACGGCTGGAGCTGGAGCGACGGCGGCCTCGCCCTAGTTCGGCGTCGGTGCATGGCGACGCGGTCGCGTTCAGGCGCGTGCAGGTGACGCAGCTGCATGCAGGCAGCGGCCCGACGATTTTTTCTCTTTTTTCAATTTACAGTGCAATCAATATCTACTTTTTCATGTAATCTATCAATCAACATTGTGCCGGTGGCTTCAATTCCACTCGTGGTATATTAAAATAGATTTGCACTGTAGAAAATAATCTAGAAAGCAAAATTTATGGAATTTTAAAGCGATATAGATTGATAGTTCAATCTACAAGCGCTTCGATAATTATCTTCAATACACCAGAGCGAATCGTGTTGATAACTTGTTGAGGAACCGTCGCTGGCGAGTCCAGTCCGAGCGATTCCTCCTATGCAAGATAAATGGATCAAACACAGGTAATGCAAAATAATAAAAGATTGAACACAGAGAGATAAATGAACTTTTTTTCTTTATTACTTTTTCTTCCACTAGTACAAGATTTAATCATTGAGATCATCTATTTATAAACTAGGTGGAGAGTGTCCATCAATGAAGCCAGGCCTACAGCCCAAGCTCAGATTTTCCAACAAGAAGTACGGCAAGATGAATCTTCTGTCCATCATATGTGCTTAGAAATATCTATGCTTCATCGGTTGAAACGTTGATGTAATGAAAAAAAATAATTTATCCCTGATAAAAAAAACAACAACAAGGCATACGATGTAAAATAAAGCCTTCGACGGCGGATAACAGGATAAGCGCTCGCATGCTTGGCACCAACACCTCCATTTCTGTTTCCATGGTTTTGTCAACTCCATTAAAACGTGCACAACCTACGTCTGATTGGACGCGGGACACCGATAGAAAGATTGGCAGGCCGTGCGCGCCACCAACCACCCTCTCCCTCGCTAGACTCCACCCTGTTCGCGTTGCGGCTATCACATCACCCGTGGTTTTGCCGCTGTTGTTGTTTCGTAGGTGTGCCCCAGGGCAGCAGGGTCAAGGCAAGGCGCAGACAGCAAGACCGTCCGTGCGGCGGCCGTTGGGTTGGCGCCGATGCCACCACCTCGTACTTCTTATATAAAGGCCCAGCCACTCGAGCCTCTCCTCAAGTCTCCCTCCGCCTTCTTCTCCATCCATCTCCTGATCTCCCTAAGCTCGCCTGCATCCACAGCTCCCCGGAACATTTCTTGATTTGCTTGGTTTCCTTCGCCGTTGATTCTCCTGGGAGCTTCTTGCCATGGCCGCGCGATCTTGGAACCCTTTCTTGTGCTGCGTCGGCGGCGGTGGCGCGGCGGACGACGACGACAGCGCGTCCCAGCGGCGGATCGCGCGGAGGGGGAAGGGCAGGGAGGACAGCCCGAGGTCGTCGTCGAGGATGTCGTTCACGAGCCTGAGCTCGTCGGGGACGCTGTCGCCGGAGGACCTGTCGGTGACGCTGTCCGGGTCGAACCTGCACGCCTTCACGTACGCCGAGCTCCGGGCGGCCACGGGGAACTTCTCGCGCGCCAACTACCTCGGATGCGGCGGGTTCGGCCCGGTCTACAAGGGCGCCGTCGACGACAAGCTCCGCCCCGGGCTGGCCGCGCAGACGGTCGCCGTCAAGTACCTCGACCTGGACTGCGGCACGCAGGGCCACAAGGAGTGGCTGGTGAGTGCGAAGCAGAGTGCTTCTTGGCAATGCATGCGCCGGCTCGATCAGATGCTTCAGAGATTAATTCGCATCCAACTTGATGGATTATTTGGGTTGTCCATGCAGGCCGAGGTGTTCTTTCTCGGGCAATTGAGGCACAACAACCTGGTGAAATTGATCGGCTACTGCTACGAAGACGAGCACCGGATGCTGGTGTACGAGTTCATGAGCGGCGGGAGCTTGGAGAACCACCTCTTCAAAAGTGAGTTCTTTTTTTTTTCTGTTTTCTTCTGCCATTTTGGTCGCTTTGAGGGTTAATTTGGTGGTTCTTGAGACCAAAGGCTAAGAAATTTGGGGGGGAAAATTGAGCACGTACGGGTGCCATCTGGTCCATGAGCCAGCTGTTCTTGTCCCCTGCCTTTAGTAGTCTGTTTCTTCTCTGTTAAGTCAAGAGGATAGGTGAGCTGAACGTTATGTGCCTAAGTGCCTTCCAAAGGAAAAGTTCTCTCTTTTTTATTAGATGGCCGTATATATTGGGGTTATTGATCGTACTTTGTTTTTTAAATAAGTTTATTCTAACAACTCTTGGTCAATGTGGAGGAGAAACTGACCTGAAACATACTATCTTCTTCAGGTATCGATGGCTCTCTCCCATGGATGAAAAGGATGAAGATCGCCGTCGGCGCCGCGAAGGGCCTCGCCTTCCTCCACGACGCCGACCCGCCGGTGATCTACCGCGACTTCAAGGCCTCCAACATCTTGCTCGACTTGGTAAGCCGCCCGTACCCTTCAGACTTTCAGCTCCAACAAACGGTTTCATCTGGACTAGTAATTTCCAGTTCCAACACTGCACTGCTAAAAAAGACGCGGTTCTGAACCAGTGAAATGTCCCACTCATTTGGGAACTGTAGTAGTTACCAATAAAGTTGACTGCAATTTTAAACTTATTTTTTGGCCATTTGAATCATCGAAGTGGCCGTGTAACAATGTCCATCTGCGCCACACGTTTCTGAACTTAGCTGGAAGTGCCTAGTACGATATAGACCTGACCTGACTGGAACTCGGAAGATTCTTGGATGCATGCCAAACTCGAGAAATCATATATCTGAACAACCCTCACATCATCCACCTAATCAAAATATCTAGCAGTCATTATCCAGCTCACACAAGTGGCCCACAGATTATTAACGCATGAACAGCAGTACTAATATCTTAGTTCATCTTATGAGTGCATCTCAGTACCCTACTTCCCTAATCGCATGCCTGATCTTTTACTTAACCAAATCTCAACTCATGTATTACAGGACTACAATACCAAGCTGTCCGACTTCGGGCTGGCCAAGGACGGCCCCCAGGGCGATGCGACGCACGTGACGACACGTGTCATGGGGACGCACGGATACGCCGCCCCCGAGTACATCATGACAGGCCACCTCACCGCCAAGAGTGATGTATACAGCTTCGGCGTCGTGCTTTTGGAGCTCCTCTCGGGCCGACGGTCGGTGGACCGCACACGGCGACCGAGGGAGCAGAGCCTGGTGGACTGGGTCAGGCCCTACCTCAAGCGGCCTGACAGGCTGTATCGGGTCATGGACCCGGCCCTGGAGTGCCAGTACTCGTGCAAGGGTGCGGAGGTGGCGGCGCTGGTGGCGTACAAGTGTCTGAGCCCGAACCCCAAGTCCAGGCCCACCATGAGGGAGGTGGTCAAGGCCCTAGAGCCCGTGCTCGGTATGGACGATTTCTTCCCTGTGGGCCCGTTTGTTTTCACGGTCATTGTGGAGGAGGACAAGGTGGTGGACATGAAGGTGGAGGTAGAGAAGTACCGGGACCATCACCAGAACCATCAGGACAGGCACCGGCAGAAGTACCCCGACTCGGCGATCCACGCCGCCGGCGTTGTGCTCCACGGCCGCGACGGGGTCGTCGGTGGTTACACCGGTGCGCTGCGGCGGCACCGGAGGACGTCGAGCTTCCACAGGGAGAGGGGGGCTTAGGAGCAGAGTAGGGAAGTGAGTAGGACAAAAGGGTGTGTATGTACATACTGTAGAGATGTGACAACAATGTCACATTGGTTTGTCATTAGATTCAAGATTGTGTTTCTTTCGTTTCTTCTTGATAGCGATGCAAAATAGTGTGATGGAAAGTCCGGTTTGGATTTGCAAGGATTGTTGCTTAAAGATGTTGTGTACAAGCAAATGCGAAGTGATCAATGCTTCTTTTATTTTTGCACTTTTAATTTTTGGGTCTAACAAGTAACATCAGGTAGTGTTTGCAAGGGAAACGAGCATCTGAAAATAGGCACTGGAGAAGAAGGAAACTGATGTAAAATGAAACTGACACTATCACGAGTTGATGTTGATGGCGCCGGTTAATAATAGCAAGCTGGACTGAACACACGTTGCATCAGTAAATAGTAGATGCTGGGGCACAGGGGCAAGCATGTCACCTGACAGTACGAAGGTTGCCACAAAACGATCAAGGTTACATCAACAGCTTTAAGACAAGGGAGTGTCTATACAACATTTGACTATTTTTTAGAACAAAAACAGTTAGATTTTGAGTCGTTAGATAGAGATCCAACGCCCTAGATCATTTTTTTTGGAGGGGGTCATTTTTTTTGGAGGGGGGTTTGTATGAGTGGATCCGTTAGATGATAATAAGCATCAACTGCAAACCTGTTCACGGAAGAAAGTTTGACAAGCTAGTAGAACAACCTTACAGGACAGGAGATTAACGGAAATGAATGTATGTTTACAAATTAGGCATCACCCATTCAGCTGTGACATGAGAAAGCCCAATAAGAATGCAAGCTACTCGTGCGAATCTCCACGTCCAGTTCGACCGTCAGAATTGAAGGCTTGTCATGCAGGTGTGCGCAACTGTGCATGATACGTCAGGACCTGTTAATATCTGCTAGGAGAATATTCTGCATGTATATCAATGCTAATCAATCATGTGCTTCAAAAAATATATACATGCCAATAAAAAATTTAAGAGCTTCTTGGAAGCACCAACATCAAAGCATACCAAAACTCTTGTTTCTTTTCTAATCAGGAACTTTCCGAGGTCACTGAGGATGGACGACTACCAGAGTCATACACAATCTCTGGTGTACAGTCATTATGCATAAAGCTCCATGCAAATTCACCAAATCCCCCCCCCCCCCCAATAATAGCACGTAGAACATAACATATAACAGAAAGAAGTTAAACTTAGGAAGAGTACACCATATCATGAGAGATGAGACAATGATCTTCACCAGATGCCCAATCCAGCAAAAATATGATAGATATACTAATCAATAGGAATCAAACAGCAGGAATGATAGCACAGGGAAGATTCCAAAGAGAAGTTGTCATCACAGCAGCCATGAGCGATTTTGCTTAAAAGAACACTGATGAGGCTATTCAGTGCTCGACAAAAGTAGAGGACTCGTAAATTTGAAATGCATTCCAAGTATCTCACATGACTCTTAACGTAGGATTTGCAATGTGTCACATTTGCTGTCCTGATGCATCAAACTTGGAGTTTGCTTCAGGGTTCAATAAAAACACGTGTTGTTCTTATCTGATAATATAGCTCAACCCAGATAGTTGTTGCTACAGAAGGGGAAGTTCAATCTTTAAACATTAACTTTAGTACATGCGTAAATAATATATGATATTTATCTAAGTCACAGCTTATGACTAGATGCTTCGCTATTGAACACATACAAACTAACTTCTATTAACACTGCAGATATGATACATAGTGAAGCACAAAAACAGCTGTACATATTTATTTTGTTCAAACTGACATGTTCGAGGGGTTGGGATCACAGAGTATCACATTTCATCCAGAATACGAACTGTATCAAACTGTACAACATGGAGAAAACTTCTATTGTAACCAGCAAATTAAATGCATCAGGAACTATTTTCCATACCAGAACGAACTACAACTATTATTCTACTAGTCATCCTCTACATCACCAGTACTTTTAAGTTATGCTGCCCTTTGGTTCAGTGGCGGAGGACGGGAAAAAAATGAGGTGGGGCGGATCTATACCTGCGCGCCGGTCGCTGGTGGCTGCCGCCCGCCCGCCGCCGGCTACGCCCAGGCTGGTGGCTGCCCCTTCCTCTTCCTGCTGGGCGAGGGGGAGGCGGCGGGTGGAGCGGAGGTGAAGGAGGCGAGGGGCGGCTGGGTCGGCGAAGTCGAGGGCGGCGGCGGGTGGAGCGGAGGCGGCGAGAGGGGCGAGGGGGAGGCGGCGGGTGGAGCGGAGGTGAAGGAGGCGAGGGGCGGCTGGGTCGGCGAAGTCAAGGGCGGCGGCGGGTGGAGCGGAGGCGGCGAGAGGGGCGAGGGGGAGGCGGCGGGTGGAGCGGAGGTGAAGGAGGCGAGGGGCGGCTGGGTCGGCGAAGTCGAGGGCGGCGGCGGGTGGAGCGGAGGCGGCGAGAGGGGCGAGGGGGAGGCGGCGGGTGGAGCGGAGGTGAAGGAGGCGAGGGGCGGCTGGGTCGGCAAAGTCGAGGGCGGCGGCGGTGGGTGGAGCGGAGGCGGCGAGAGGGGCGAGGGGGAGGCGGCGGGTGGAGCGGAGGCGGCGAGAGGGGCGAGGGGGAGGCGGCGGGTGGAGCGAAGCTGCGGAGGTGAAGGAGGCGAGGGGGTATATGGGGATTGCTGTGAAAAATCAAGCCCTGGCCCAAGCCAGGGCTTGCCCTATCGAGCGCTCCGCCGCTGCTTTGGTTAGTGAGACTACTATACTGTACAATTTAGTGCGCTGGATTGAAGCAACTATTTTTGCACCTTAAATTTTAGTGAGGCAACATTGTAAGGCTGGTATCTGGATTGCTAAAGTGAGCTATGCAGCATTACCAGTGCAACTTCTAATTCTGAAAGTTTTGAGAGCTAGCATATATTGCTATACTTTCAGTGTACAAGGAGTAACAGAATTATTCTGTGTTGTCCTTCAAGTTTAACTTAGGCCGCAGGGAAAATGAAAGGTCATAACCAATCGCATTCAGACTTCCTATACATGCTACGAAAATCGAAACATTTATATTTACAGTCTGCCTTGTAACTAAGAAAATGAAAGTTTGCCATCTGCCTTTTAACTACAAAACTAAGGCTTCCTCAGATATATAGATATAACATTGTCATCACAAAAAACAAACAATTTTAAAGAAACTTACCACAGTATCCACAAGAGGTGATCAAAGTTGGTGCTAGCAGGAGTTCATCTCAAGATTAATTGTTCCCAACTAGTGAGCACCTGAAGCCTCCTGCTGACCTGTTCAAACGAAACTGCTTGCCCAAAAGCAATATCAAGTAGTAGCACCTTTTCTCCTTGAAATCCAAAGTATTTTACCACTAACAGAAATATTTCCACTCAATGCAAAAATCATTCTGCTGATATGAGTTTCGAATGCAACAAATTATTCTAAAAGCTGCTATATGCTTATAGCTCTGTTGAACTAATTTCCATACTCAAAAGTCATGGAAGTTTCTAAATTGAAATTAGGAGTCCATGGAAGTTTCTAAATTGCAATTAGGAGTCTCATAGATCTTGTTACTTCCTAAGTAGATCAACTGATACATTCTTAACCAATACAACAAAACAAGCATGGAGAAACTTCAATACCCTCGCTCCTGCTGTCAAATCCATTTTCCCCCGGTCCTTCTAATCATCAATAGAATGCCATCTAACTGCAACTGTCCAACTGAGACCATACATGATACATGAGTTCAACCAATTTGATGCTTTACAAACAGAATGGTATAACACCACAATAAACTGATGCTCATCATTCTCTAGTCAATTATGCTAGATCTAAGGAACAGGAATAGCTTGTGCCATGTATACCATTATGTAATGATTACCAGTTTACCACTGATGAGATGAAATAGTGTTGGATTGCCTTCTTGTTTGTAGCATTTTCTTACTTCTTCTGAACAAAGAACACAATATGAGCTTTTTAAACATTTTCTTAATCAATCAGCACTATGACAGGACACCTCTGCTTTAGGCCTTAAAATACTTGTGGACAGTAACACACCTGTGAAAGTGCTTGTGGATATACAATCAGTAAATGGAAAGTTCTGCGGCATTCTGTTGCCATCAGACAACCCCCAAAAAAGTAAAAGAATTTTTTTGGTATTCCTTTTCTTCCAAACAGGGACACCCCACTGTTTCTCTCTGAATCACCAGTTCATCGCAATTTGACGTATTCATGTCAGCAAATTCTTCAAGAAAGTTCAAGTTATTAGGCTTTTGAGAATTAAAAGTATAACCCTCAACTGGAGGACACAGACCTTGATGTAACTATTAAGTGAATTTACACATTAATTGATTCAAGGCCCTGGATAAATAAATGCCTTTATGTTTTTTGAGTTGATATAGCTTGATAATACTCCACATGCTTTTGTTTGAGAAGACTGTTTAATACTCAATTTTCATTAGCATGTTAGTTATCAAATAACTCTTTTTTGCCAGTTCGACCACTTAAACTGTACTAATACACCCTGATTGCCAATTGCTAGTGTAATAACTTGATTTCTAGCTTCAGGCACTGGATGATTTTTCACTATTGCACAAAAATCCATTTCAATTATGGGAGATGTAATGACCAATTGATATGCATACATAAGTTCGGTCATCTCTCAGTATCCTCAGTAATCAGTGTATTGAACTGAAGATGCCTTTTGTAATGTTTGAAACATAACTGAACTGGAAACCAAAACACATTCTTTCTGCCTCAATCTTCAGCAATTCATTTTGCTAATCTATGATTGTACCAAAACGAAAGCAACATTACAAATTTCCTTTCCCGCAAACACCGAGAAAGTGACAAGCACTTCTCCTCACTGATTCCAACGTTAAACACTGCCTAATTATGACAAACTTCATTCCCTGCAAAGTTTTTGGGGTCCGACACAGATACCCCCTGGTCGTAAAGCACATGCGAGATGCAAGCAAATCTACATCATGAACTCTATAAATGAGAGCTTTTTATTGTTTCTTTTGGTATTTTCCTTAGCATACTCTGTACGACTATACCTGTAGAGACTACACAGCTGTACTAGTATACTCATACACAAACAACACAAAACAAAATGTAAATAACAAGAACAATTAGCACAAAATCGAAGCTTAACAAGAACAATTAGCACAAAATCGAAGCTAATCAACACCCACCAAATTCAGCTACGAGCTAGAGCGTACCCGTAGGTGTCTCCACAGGCAGCAACGAGGCAGGCTGCGTCCCCGATCCCCACAGCGGCGACGGCGATAGCCGGAACCACCTCCGGCTGCGGCGCCTCGGCGGATGGCGGGCGGGGCACGAAGAAGGAGTGGAGGAGGTGGATCGTAGCGCAGAAGAAAGCGGCGAGGAGCACGACCGTGCCGACGACGGCTGCCCAGGTAGGGCTGTAAAAAAAGCTCGCGAGCTATTCGAGTTTGGCTTGTTCTAGGCTTGATTCAAGCTCGGTTCGAACTTTAAACGAGTCGAACTCGAGCTTGATCTCGAACTCGCGAGCTTCACCGAGCCAAGCTCGAATAGTTCGCGAGCCCCGATTCGAGCTTAAATAGTAATACATATTAATTCTTACCGAGCTTACTCGAGCCGAACTCGAGCTTGAGCTTGTCTTATTATTGAAAATTATTGTGTATTTGAATTATTTTGATTGCTATCGAGCTTACTAGAGCCGAACTCGAACTTAAAATTTTCTTATTATTGAAAAATAGTGCATAATAAATTATTTTAATTGTTATCGAGCTTCAACGAGCCGAGCTCGAGCTTAGGCCGAGCCGAGCTCGAGCCCAGGTTCAAGCTCGGACCCCAACTCGAGCTTGGCTCGAGCTCGACTCGAGCTTCTATCGAGCTCGAGCCTGGAAGGCCAAGCTCGCTCGAGCTCGGCTCGTTTACAGCCCTATGCCCAGGGAAGGCGGGACACGGCGGCGACAACAAACAGCTCCACAAACCACGACTCGGACATCGGGACGACACCGTTAGGCTACACTAGCGTGCGGATTACAATTTTTTACCGTATAAATCAAGAAGCTATGTAAATAAAACATCATAGATCATTACGTGAAGTGCAATGAAAATAGATATAAAGTGGCCGATTCAACGAAGCGTATATCGATGTAACGAAAGTAGTTAATTCTCTGACTAACCGTCTCCTTCTCACGATTGTTTCGATCAGCGATACAGTGATAGCAGCACTTCTACCGAGATCCACACATCTAGAAATGGAGTGTCGTACGTCAGTATGTTAACACTAGTGCATACGTCAATGGTTATGAAAGGTGGTAGCCAAGGTTTTGATAGGTATGTCTTGGGATACCTTCCTCAGCCCCACACCTCCCTTCATATAACTTTCAATCGGATCTTTATCTAGTACAAGTAGTGATCGTATCTCACTCGAGAATCTCTAACCGGATCCAATGAGTAGAGATCATATCCCATTCAGAATCTATCATCTAGGTCCTTATTGTTCCAACCCGTTAAGTGTGTGATCCTGTAGGTTCAGGTGTATTTAGCCATGGGTCGAAAACTCTTTTTCGATCCATAAGTTGGTAACGGTCCATAGAAGGACACAACGACTCACAAATATACATAAATATCATATCGGATGAACCTATATAGTTCTTTTTACGATTCTTTTGCCATATGATACTAGATTGAACTCAAGGCAGAAGTGTGTCATCTTATGATGGCTAGATTCTTCACTCGAATCTGTAGTGAATTACTCGGTTGTGATTGACTCCTTAACCACATTCGGCATGGCCATGCATTTTCTTAATCCAACCACATCGAGGGATCCAGAGATATCTCTCTTGTTATATTGAAGGCGCAAATTCCATCTTGATCGCTTATATTCTCCGCATATTTCATAGTAAATTCGAAAGCTAACTTTATGACCACTCAGTTTCAAAGTAACGTTCGGTAACTCATAAGTAAACTATGTGTACACATGTAGAAAACCGTGATAATCTTATATCTAAGGATCCTACATATACTATGTATGAGATCAATTGATTATACTTAAGAATATAATAATTTTCGCAGCATCTTATGATGGGTCAATCTAATACCATATTCTCTAACATGTGTCCACATTATTGATTTGATATCCATATATTCACGATCTGTGAAATATGATCATCAATCAATACATATGTGGATTTGTAAATGATAATTGTTTCACATAATAACATAAGATCAGAGATAATTTAGAATAACATTAAAACATGAATAAAGAGTTCCACGAACAAGTCACATACTTGTTGATCAATATGAAAGATATTTATTCAATAGATAAAAATAATATATTATTCAAAAAAATCATAAATATAGAAGTGATACAATTATCTCCATGATTATCTCTAGGGCATATTACTAACATCAATGATGAATACGAGACAAGGGAGGCAAAAAGAGGTTGGCGCGACGGCAGCTAATGCTAGGGCGACGTGTGGTGGTGTTGTGATTGCGGTTAAGGTGGCGGTGGGATGAGATTCCTTGGATTCGTCTAAGGTTCTCATCGCTGTTGCCATTAGAGAATTTGGGGTTTGTGGAAGATTAATTAGGAATTGAGGTTGGATTGAAACTTGTGAAATTTTGAGGGCATTTAAAGAAGAACAAATTAACGAAAACTCGCGTTAGTTTCTGGACTTCGACGAGAGTGCAATTTTACGCATCTGTTTGTAGAAAGTTTAGATTTTGTGAAAATGTATCTTTAGAAAGGGTGAAAAATGTGAAACAACTTCGAACGAAAGTTTTGTTTTCTTGGTTGGTTTTCACATCGTGATTGCTAGGGTGCAAATTGAGGGATAGTTCTGACCGTCCGTCTGTTCGAATAAATTTAGATCTTATTCAAAGCATGAAACCAGATATTTGAGAATTTTTTGGATTTCAGAGTTGGATCCTGATAGTTTTTGCTGGATACAAAGACAAATTTGGGATTGAGGTAGCCGTTGGATTAAGAGCTATCCATAAAATTAGTCGAAGCTAATTGGTAACATATCTGGTAACACTAGACAATACAAAATTAGAAATTTTCTCCACCACTCCCCTAACCCAGTAAGCCTATCCGGCTATCCCTAATCTCACGTCTTCCTCATCCTATTAGCCATTCTTGTGGCCGCTCTGACTCCCTCGTTGGTCATAGCCCTCCCTCGTTGCCCTCCCTCTCTCGTCGCCCTCTCTCCTGGCTCCTTCACTGCTTCTCTTCCTCATTAGCTTGTCGCCCATCCTCCTTCTCCGCCCCTCTCCCTCGCTGTCGCCTCCCTCGCAGCTCCCTTGCCAACTTGTTGCCCTTCTTCCATCTCCGCCTCCCTCCTTCGCTGCTAAGCCTTCCTCACTTTTCGACTATAGGGCCACGGTCCCCTTGCCGCTCCTCACTTATGGCCAACACCGCCGTCCTTCCCCCACCGCCAAACCTCCCTCCCCTCCAGTTCTGGGCTTCAGCGTAGTCAACCCCCTCGCCGCCACCCTCCCTCGCCTCGCCTATCGCTACTGCCACCAAGACCTAATCTTGGCATTGTCAACCTCTAATGGCCGCTGCTTGCCTCCCTTACTTCCAAGACCTTTCTCGCCGATGCCGATAAGACCTCCCCTCACCGCCAAAACCTCTGTCAATTTGACACTGTCGTCCACCTCTAATCTATGAGTTATTTATCCCTCTCTACTCTCTACTTCTCTAGTCTCCTCTTCTTCTTTTGAACCTAAAGACATCCTCACCTGGATCTATCTTTGTCTCATTTGTTGGATTTGTTGCTATTGGTAGGGTATTGGGAATTTGAGGTGGCTATTGTAAGTGGAAGTGCGAGCATTTGTGCAAGCACAGGAGCATCCCCTACTACTATTGTATATGCATTATCCGACTAAATATTCATGATCGAGACTAACCGTATTCGGAGCAACATGTATTCACTCCGTATCCATGATCGAGACTATCCATACTCGTATTCGTATCCAGAACTATCTATGTCCAACTCTGATTCCGAGAAAAATATGAAAAAGGATCCGGGATAAACAAAATCCATCTGTATCCACTCTGGTTACACCTCTGGTGATTGCCCAAGGGGTTGTAGTTACACATGAGGCCCTCTTTAGAGTGCAAGGATTTTTCCCAATTTTAGTGAAACTAAACTATTTTCTATTAAAATCATACATTCCAAACGGACCTTGAACTTTGAAGGATAAACGAAAGAGTTGTGAAAGTTATCAGAGAAAATAATGCCAAAGACATATAACAAACTTGTCTAATCAAATTATCTAAACTCCACAAATTCGGTGATTAACTAGCAAGCCCACTACTCATCAATTATAAAATTTTGCAATACAAGTTATTTAATATTCTTCCCAAAAAGTGAAAAAGATATATCTTAGGGCATATACAATGGTATATATCAGCTATCAGTAATTCTATAACACATAGGATTTTGGATGAAGTGTAGGGGAGAGGATGAGAGAAAGATATTATCTAGTATTAATAGAAGGTCTTATAGACGGCTTTCTACTATCTATACTATTATATAGACAACCATATAAATAACTCATTAATTATGTAAGGACATTACAGAAAACAATATATATAACTTATTGTATAAGTTGTTTTTAGTCATATCTATAGATGCCATGGAGATATGTTATAGACAATTGTCGTCTATACCATTGTACATGCTATTAAAACAAATATGACACTTAACTTGCAACTACAATAGTACTGATAATTTTTTTCAGGGAAACAGGAGTACCAATAATAACAGCACTGTTCTGAGATTTATGAAATTTAGCACATGAAATTCGGTGCCCGCTCATTTCGGCTTGAGATTCTGTCTTCTGGCTTATTTTTCACTATTCTTAAATTTTATCTTTTTTTTGGTTTTCTGGCTTTTTTGAGCTTTTTAGCTTGTTCTTTTTTCCCATATTCATTTGTATTGTCCATGATGGGCTAACATGTTTTTTCTATTTTTTATTTTTTAAAATTAAGTTATGCTAAATAAGACACCATCAACTATAGTGTAATTTTAGCTAATTACAGTATAATTTTAATCATAAATCAGTTTATTTCAGTCTAACTGAACGGCATTATCGCCGGGACGGAACCTGGCATAATTAAAAAAAAATGCACCTTCACGCGCCACGTTTGCCACCACTAGGTAAAACTCACTGACTTGCGGGCCTCTCATACTTCTCGGGCCCTAATGTCAGTTCGCAACCGTAGAAAGAGCTGGTGAGGTGAGGTCAGGTAATGGTTTGGCGGGGCCCGCCTGGCAGAGAATGACAGGGCCTTGGCGTCACAGATGGGAACGTTTCATTGGCTGGCCGCTTGGCACCAGCAGTGGAGACATTCTCCCGCGAAGAATCGGTGATCCAGATTCCGACTAGTTGCGGCTGATTTTGAAAGTTCAAGTGATTTCGTCTTTTTTTTATCATAAAGTGTCAACGGAGAATGGTTTTCCGACGTATATATGTACGCAGATACATATACAATTATCACCGTCAGTGTCTCGAGATTGATACAAACATTCAAAATTAAAATCAACAATCTCATTTTCTAATCATGGCGTTGTTTTTGCACAAATCTCGAGACACTTAGGAGGGCAACTATTCAAGGCTAACCAAGCTTATGTATTTGTCACTTGGTCAAGCAGTTCGTTTGTTGTAGTTTAGTAAGGATATGGTTCGCATTTGTACTAGTTGACCCCACTTTCTGTCCAGTACAAAAAAAAAAAAAGCAGTCATATAGTCAAGCCAAAGACAAACATCACTGGCCAGTCAAGCTGAATCTGCGCTGAACAAGAGCTCATATCTTCAGCAAGGGTGCGTAGAACTTTTCCAGCAGATCTTCTGCTAACCAAAACTGCGATTTACAGTTGAACAGTGGCATAGTAAATATTAATCGAGACGTGACAACTTGATAAGAGCGTTTACTCAGCCTCCAGCAATCCTTAGTCACCAAGTGCTCACAATTCACAACAGGTAAACCATGATTGACAAAGCTAAAGCTTTCCCCCCACACATAACTTGACTATTGAGAATTGAAGCTTCAATATCGTCTTATGATTTGGCAAGACAAAGTTAATTCTTTACAGGATAAACACCGTATATCAGAGTTTGAACAAAACCAAAAGCCCAACAGCTAAGGAGCATAAAAACAACTACTACTAAGTAAGAAAAGGTCTAGTTGCCTTCCACAATAAAAGCAGCAGCGCAGCATTGCTGAACTTGAGGGGTTAACTGTGCTGCACACCATCTTCTGAAAAAGAAGAAAAAAGTGTGCTGCATATCAATGCAGCAAACTAGTTTTGTACTGTAAATTATAGCAAGGAACAACGAACATGCCAAGGCTGGTATCAGTAGCGCTGGGCTTGCAGTTTTAATCTGTACAAGGAATAACAGCAAGTCGGCAAATAACTGTTCTTGGTTGTACATAAAAATCCGTAACTCAGTTTGCAAGCTATACGGGCTATAGACCGCAATAGCATTCAGAAAACAAACTAAGGTACCAGAAAGAGAGAGAGCAAAACAGATGAACTAAGGTAAACATGATTTATACAAACATATGAGAACTCATGTAAACACTAGGTTGGCTTTCCAACAAATGGTGAGTTAGCTGCATTACCAATTGATACCTTGATAAGAGCTACGTGATCCACTGAACAATACCACTACAGCAACAACCAAGACCAATTCATCTGCACCTACAAAACCTGCCTCTCTGAAATGAACACTGCAGAGTGAAATTACGGACAAATATTTTACTTACGATCCCAGGAAAGAAATCCAGTTACATAGATGTATCACTGTGTAACAAAAAAGAAAACAAACTTATTCTGATAACATAATACCATATGCTGCCCAAAGAGATGATAACATTTGTTGCCAGCAATAGTTCATTTTAAGAATTGGGTCCCACTATCATTTTAGTAGTTAGCGCCTTAAGCATACTCTCATGACCTGGTTCAGTTAAAATGAAACTTCTAGCACTTGTGTGGTAGTCATTCAAGCAAAGTGCAGTTGGGCAAAATCAATTCCGTGTAGTACTTTGGCCTCCTTAAAATTCATACTTTCACTACTCAGCGCCATATATTATATAAAAGAAGAAAACCTGCTAGTGTGAGAGTTGGGTTCAACAACTGGCTCAAGTATAGGGTAGTAAGTAGTAACTTTAACTTACATTTTAAGGTCACATGCTCTTGCAGCAGCAATTGCCATTTTCAGATATTGCAATAAATAAAAAATAGATTATCACGTATTACTGTGTTTCCTATGGTAAACTCAGAAGTCAGAACTTCCTAGCCAAAACAGCTAAAGTAGTGCAGGAACAGTTCCTTCTACCTAAATGTAATTCTTAATTTCTTATCTTGTCCTTTGCTCATGGAAAGCATGACATAATACTGAGTGAGACACTACGTGGATCAACCGAGTGAACCAACTAGATACTTTTCAAATAGAATGTACAAACAAAGTGATGCCCGTGATTTTCTATGAATGTCTGCTAGACTAGTTGGAACAAGAATAATCCATGTGTCATATGCCACTGGATGACAATTACCATTGAAGAGAAGTGTAAAACTATGTGGAGGTCCCCTCATAGTATGTGATGAGTCTTTGACTTTGATGTGCAAGAACTGTCAAAGTTTGATTTTTGGAGAGTTTGCAATTTTCAGAGTTGTTGTCTGTCTCTGGTAGTCTAACCGGTATGAAGTGGCCGATTTTTAGTTGACAGTTGTTTTTTTTTTCTTCCAAAAAGCGTGTTTTGGTGTTGGGCACGTGCGGTCCGACCGGCCATGATGGTAGTTGGATCGGACTGATGTGATCGGCATTGAAGTTGCGGTCACACCGGTCAGGCAGTCACATCGGCCAGTGGCTAGTGGTCTAACTGGTGTCTCAAGGGCAGACATGTTAGGGGTGTAGATGAAAATGGATATGGACATGTTTAAGTGTGTACATGGCATAGGTACCGTTGTTTGGGTGTGGCATATTACATGATGCATTGTTTAACTAACGTGAGTCAAGTGCATGAAACTTATGCTCAACATGGTTGTTTGATCTTTGGATGTGCAGGTGGTTTGGAGGATGTAGCGGTCAATGATAATGGACCGGGACTGGGAGAGGGAGGTGATGTCTGAAGCTACCATATAAGTCCGGGTGAGGCTGCATGGCTCAAGCGGGAGCAGAGAGAAGACAAGGATCGTGAAGAGGCGAGTTAGTACATGTAGTGCGCTAAGTGACGAGGTCGATGCACGTAGAGACGGTTTAGTGGAGACGGAATGCGTGAAGACACAATGGCTAGTCATTGAGTACTACGGAAGCATGCAGAGATGCTTTGGTGTGACGAAAGGCATGTGGCGCGCAAGTGATTTGGGCCCGTTTACAAGCGAGGATAGTTCGGTGGGATTCGAATGCATGAGAGACTTGACGGAAAGCCATTGAGGCCACATGAAGTTGAAGATAAAGCACAAGGCTGCTTCTAGGCAAAAGAAGCGTGAAATTTCATGGAAGGTGGTTTGGGGGCAAAATGATCTTTTTACCCTAAACTGAAAAGTTGGGACTTGATCAAACCATGGTGCGAGGAGACGCAAGAGAGATGGTTTAGATCAAAGATGTGATGAAAATGTTAAGTGGATCAAATATTTATTCACTTACGGGTTAATAGTTGTGTGTGCTTTGAAAAGCATGCTTGTGTGAGTGTAAAGCCCGGTATTGTGCTGAGTTAACAGGCTAGCTCATGTAAGTGAATAAAATCCAACTAGAGATGCTGATTAGGATTTTTCTTGTGAGCCTCTCTATATAAAGAGGGAGAGACTTGGAAGAGCTGGTGCTAAGTCTTTGAAAGGAGTTAGGGTTCTTAGAGAACTTTTGTGAAATGAGTTGTGGCTCTTGGTTTTGAGCTTGTTGTTATTTTTAGACTTGTAAAGTGGCTACGGAGTGGCTGTAAACATTCATTTCCAAGTATTAATATATATCCAAAACTCATCTAAATCTTTCTTCTCTTTGTTCAAGTGTTGAAATCTTGATTTTGCTTGGTTTTTAGTATTTACTCTTCTTCTCTTAATGTTGCTTTGTACCAAGGACGTGTAAGTGATGGAGATATCTTTTCAAGAACAAATCTCATCCATCTAGGCACTCTTCTTTGCAAGTTCTCGCTCTTGCCCTGTTTTGGCTTAAGAAAGAGTGGTTTTGCAGTTTTTTTGGATTAAGGGCTTTTGGCTTATGTTCTTGCTATTATTAGGCTTGTTAGAACATGTAAGAGTGGATCTAAGATCATTTTAACCATTCTTTACCCACGAGCAAGTTTTGATTCAAGTTTTTGTATTTTATCTGGTTTTGGTGCAACCTTCCTTTAAATGGAAAAGGACTAGAACTTTGACAATAATATTTTTTTATTTTTGATTCATTGATTGGAATAAATTCCCGACATCCTAGGGAAGGTGTATGCAAAGTTTCAAGTGATTTAGACCAGTGGATCAAAAGTTACGTGGATTTTTGTATTTGAAATCGTGCTGATTTTCAGCTCTGACCTGAAAAATCGGTCCAACTGCCCCTGAGAGCGGTCACACTGCCCGTGGGAGCGGTCATACCGCCCAAGGCCAGTCAGACCACCCTTTGCACTTCGATCGGACAGCCTGGACACATCCTGATCCATTTGGCTTGATTTTTCTTGTTGATATCTTTGTGAGTTGTTAAATTTTGTTCTTCTTAGCTTCTTATAGCTATTAGAATGTGAGAACAATGGTCTTCTCTTTCGAAGAAAAGGTTTGGAAAAGGCGTTAATTTTATTTTTTTTTTGGCTCCTATTCAACCCTCCTAGTTGCCGTTCTCGGTCCTACAAGAAGATAACTGGTTGAATTACCTATAGGTACGCACCATTGGCATGCTTTTCATGACATGAGCTCCAAAGCATTCCCAATTTATCTAACCAGCATAGAATGGTTCTGTTTGCCTTCATACAACTCCCACCAAACAGAATAGCATTAGCACCTTTTGTCTTTAAAGCTGGAGTGTTCCACTGCTCTGGTATGAATCACCGCAGTTCAACATGTTCGTATCAACAAATTCTTCACAAAATACATGAGTGATAGAAATTTAAAAATCTTAAGTGGAATCCTGACATCGAGCATAAACCTTGTTACTTTCTGGGTTAAGGGATAGCCCGTGAATTTTAATGTAGCCAGGACACCCTCCTGTATTTAACTTAAAATGTACTACTTTACAAGGCTTTAACTTGATATGTTAGTGTTTTAGTAGCATGTACACATCAAGTATCTCTTTTTGCCAATTGCACCACTTAATTGCACCAATATACTTTGTTGCAAAGATCAAAGGACATCACAAGTTTTGATTACTGGATTTGAACCATTTGCTTAATGTTATCATTATTGCAATTCGTTGCATTTTTTATTACTGATTTTTCAAGTGCCTTTAACATCTGTAGCATAAATATTGAATATGTCTAACACAGGAGCTCAATATGATGCGGTGCTTGGAAGCCTCAAACGGACCTGAACTAAAAAAGTAACCAACAAGAAGCAAATCACTGAAATAATCCAAATCACAAGAATATGGAATGCAAGACAGCATGTCATCTAAACTTCCTCATGTGCAGTGTGTAAGGGGCAGTCCAGACTCAGAAACAATTATGCAAATAGATCCTTTATTTAATTATGTCACAATATGCTTGTTTGCAAGTAATACACTTGGCTAAAGTAACTACTGGACAACAACAAAAGAAGGATAACAGCCCTAGAAATCTAGAATGAAGTGTATCCCCCATTCACTCACCTATTTGCTTCCAATGTTCCCTTCCGTTGGGCTAGTGACTCCCTGTAATAATTCCTAGAATGCACTGAAGCAAAATCGACGTAACAAACTACAAACTCTGCAGTGAAGAGTCTATCTGTTATTTTTGTTGTTTATTCTAATAACCTACACTATACACGTATAAACTCGAAGGCTCAACACTTGAACACCATACCAGTATACAACAACAGCAACAACGGCAGAAGAGCAGCTGAACAAGTTGTTATCCACACGTACCCTGTTCAAATACGAGCTGATCTGGCCCCTGATGCAGCTCCACCGGCGACGAGAAGGCAAGATATCGCCCCGACGGCGGCGGCGGAGGCGATGGAAGCGACGGTCGCATCGGACCGCGACCATGGCTCCGCGCCGACCACGGCGAGCTGCCTTCGATGGACGACGAAGCAGTAGATCGAGCCAATTGCGACGTGGAAGGACGAGACGAACGCCAGAGAGGCCCAAACGGCCGCGTTCGGGGGGAGATAGATCGCGTCTGCCGCCACGGCGGGCCCAGCGGCCGCTGCAGCTACTACGGCGAGCACGAGGACGAGGAATGGGAGAAGGGGGAGTCGTGATGCGGGGGCGGTCGGCGCGGTTGTGGTAGAGGCTTGGCGAGGCTGCAGCTTGGGTTGTTCCTCGGCTGGCCGGCGGGCGAGGAGGAAGCTGAGGGAGAGGATCGCCCAGTGGAAGAGCGCGGCGACGGCGAGGACGATGCAGGCGACGATGGCTGGGTGGAGATGGAGCTCACGGGCGGCGGCCGCGAGCTGCTCCGCGTACGGCAACGCGACGATGACGAGGCACAGGACGAGGAAATGGGGGCGCGCGAGTCTTGATGCGGAGGCGGTCGGTGGCGGCGGAGGAGGATTTGGGGTGGATGCGTCAGGGCGCTGGTTCAATCCCACACTGCGATGCATCATTGTTGCGGATTCCACCAGGCGCCGAGAAGTTGCGGGGTGGGGAGGGCGAAGGCGAAGGAGAAAGGGAAAATCGAAGGTTTTAGCGTGGAGCGCTGCCTCCGTTGAGTTCCTCGCCGCCTTCTTATAAACGAATAATGCTGAGGTAGGAAGGTGGGGGTTTTTCGGGCTGGAGTTCGTCGGGGCGGTTTTCGGGCTGGAGCCCGAACTCCACCAGGCAGGAAAGAGATTCTGAAGTTTGTACCGTCTAGGGTTGAAGACGGTCGGAAACGATCGGTAAGAGGTCAAATCATTTTCAGTTTCACATTATTTTCTCGAAAACGAAATCGATACGATATTGTCGGAAACGAGAACGACATCGATATTCCGGTAAATTCGGAAACAAAACTATTCGATCAAAAGTGCATCGATAACGATAGAAAATCATGAAAGCGATATCTAAAATACAATAAACACACCAATCTGCACAGCATGACAATAGCTGTATATATTGACCTAGGTCACATGAAAAATAATATTGTAGTAATGATCCATGGCACAAGAGGCAAGACACATATATTATATAGCAATAAAAAGACACGACACAAAGCCACAAGCCCACAACCACAAGTGACATCATGGACTTAATACAATAATACTTAGTTAGGTCTCACAAGCACACAAAACTGACAACCACATGACACAGGCGTAGTCACAAGCTCACAAACTCGAAAGTACTAGTACACTAGTAACTGAAATACTAAATCAAGTTCTTAGTTGAACTTAACAAAGGATAGGAAGCAGGCTTCCTATAGCTGAACCTCCGGCATGTCATCATCATCTCCAAGCACATAATCACTGCCCATTTCTGAAAATTCATCCTACAAATTGCAATGGAAATAACATGTTAGCACTTCAAATGAATTACATGCTACTGCAATACATATCAATATAATTGTACCTCAATAAGCAGACTGTTCTTAATGGCTTCAAGAACCTCAAGATCACTAGGCAAAGAAGAAATATTCATAGAACCTGAAAATTAAAAGGCAGCTACATGGGTAAAAAGAACATCAAGATATTGTTAATAGAAAGCAACATATCAGTTTACACTTTTACCTCTTTTAGCTCCAGTTATCCAATCCTTAGTGCAAACAAGTGTTGTACCATGTCAGGATCAAGGCTAGGTCGACGACACGTCCACCGGCACTAAATGCAAATTCAGAAGCCACGGTTGACACTTGCATTGCCAACACATCACGAGCACACTTGCATTGCCAACACATCACGAGCAATTAGGGAGAGGACAGGATATTCATCCTTCTGATTTTTCCACCATGCTAAAATATCAAACGTATTATGGTTGGCTTTAGAAACCTTCAATTGTGGTTCTGCTAAGTACCTCTCCAATTCACTTATTCCTTCATCATTACCACATGCATCACTTTCATAAAGGAAGGAATCAAGCTCATCATCCACACTATCCATAAACTGATCTACAGCTGAAATTGATGAAACAAGTGTTGTACTCTTGGAATAAGGTGCGGAAGAAACATAGCAATGAAACATGTTCCTTAGAACACCATTGAATTTATCAAGTTCAGCTTGGTAGGAATTTCTATATAACTTTCTCAAGTAAAATTCTACAATTCTTCTCTTGAACCTACGATCAAGCACATTTGCAACAGCAAGGGCAACATTTGACTTCTTCCAGTACTTGTCAAACTTGACACTCATAGCATTTGCCATTTGGCAAAGAGTGGCATCATTACTATTGCACCAATCAGATAGATATAACTTAATCTCACAAAAACCTCTAAAAAACATGTTTGCTGTTGGATATAGAGTACCAGAAAATATGTCGGTCAGGTCAAAGAATCTTTTCAAGAAAGGAATCAGAATGTGGGTCTTCTCCCATTCCTGACTTGAAGGAGCAATACACTCATACCTGCGGCGGTCGATGGAAGTGAGCCTCTCAAATGCAGGCTTGTAATAAAGAGCATCCCTCAACATGAGATATGTAGAATTCCATCTCGTAGAAACATCAAGTGAGAGAGAAGGCTTTGTATCTAGCCCACATTCAGTAGCACACTTCAAGAACTCCTCCCACTGAACCGTAGATCCCTTGACAATAACTAAAAATGATCTAATCTTTTCAGTTGTAGAGCCAATCACACGCATACCATCTCTAACAACCAAATTAAGGATGTGATTGGCACATCTCACATGAAAAAACAGCACATCACATACTAAAGGACTATGCCTCTTGAGTTCTACAATGACATCCTTAACCGCTACTTCATTTGCCGCTGCATTATCCAAACTTAGAGAGAACATCCTTTTCTCCACATACCACTTCAAAAGACAAGAAGAAAGTGTATATGACAACCTCTCACCAGTATGTCGCCCTTCAATATGGAAGAAATTGACAATCCTCTTCTGAATTTTCCAATCATCATCAACCCAATGAAGAGTAACACACATATAACCCTTGTTCTGGTTGGATGTCCACATATCCATAGTTGCACTAAAGCGACTTTGAACGGTTTTGAAGTATGCATACAACTTATCCTTTTCAGCCAAATAATATTCCATTATTTCCTTTCTAACTGTGACACGAGACTTTAGAGGATAATGTGGACGCAATGATTTGACCCACTCTTGGAAATATTCATGCTCAACTGTAGGACCGAAATGGCGACAGAGGGGGGTGAATGTCGATCTCTAAAAATCGCCCCCAACAAATATCTTCTTCTCCAATAGCTATGGGAGCTATGAAGGTAGAAGACAAGTACTTACAGGAAGAACAACAGCAGAGAAAACCAAATCCAGAAAGAAGCAGCCAAGAAAAATAAATTCAGAGCAAGTCTGACTGCAAGCGGTAGTACCGCTGAGACGAGCGGTAGTACCTTTTGAGCGGTAGTACCTCTCGAGGAGCGGTAGTACCTCTGAGCGGTAGTACCTCTGAGCGGTAGTACCTCTCGAGGAGCGGTAGTACCGCACGAAGATCAGACTTGTCCGAACGTTTCTTCGCTGCCGATCAGACTGGTCCGAACAAAACCGGTAGTACCGCTAGGACGAGCGGTAGTACCTCTGAGCGGTAGTACCTCTCGAGGAGCGGTAGTACCTCTCAAGAAAAACAGCAAACAGGATTTTCAGGCTGGAACTTTGAGACTTCGGATTTTTGGCTAAAAAGAAGGTTTGCTCTCAATCTTTTTGATCCAAGGCCTTACTGCAACATACTAAATAGTAAGGGGACCTTGGGAAACAAGAGAATCAAACCAAGAAGCAAGAATTTTAGATTATGGATAAAAATCTGAATTTTTGCACAACCCGAGCCAAAAATCAAATTGCTTCCAAACCTTTGATCCTATGGCTAAGAGACTTTGCAGATATGTTAGCAATAGCCATAGGACTCTCCATGCCAAAACTCAGCCCATCTTGCAAAGGGAAACAAGAAATGCTCAAAAACCCTAGAAGGGCTAAAGAAGAACAGAGCAACCCAAAAAGCCAAATCTGAGATTAAAAGAGGTTTGCTCTTGGGAAACTTGATCAAATGATCTTGAGGCACTATCCCATCAAAGAGCAACCCATTTTGGGCCTTCCCAGCAATCAAGAACTCAAAACACGGAAAATCAAGAATTTGCTCAAAAGGGAAGAATGAAGAACAGAGAGCACGGGAGGAGACATAAACTTCAGATTTTCATTCCAATTAAACAGGAGGTACAAAGAACTACGTCCCCATACGCATGGACATTCGGAGGAATGATTACATGACTTCTCAAACCAACCTCTCCCTCTCAATCCTCAAGAACACCAAGAACTACATGGTTCTTGGGAGGAACACACACACAGAGAGTAACGAAGGAGACTCACATAGAAACCATCGTAGAGACACAGAGGGAGCACACTCTGCCTCTACCACCAACTCACACCAACTAAAGAGCTAAAGGAAACAACCTTCCTAAAGCCTCTTTTGACTCTAAAACCCTAATTCTATCACACTTGCTCAAGTGGGCATGCAGCCCCTCCACTCCTTTTATAGCCCATGGCTAACGGGTCTCCGCCCCGTTACGCCCGCTATTTCCAACGGAGCCCGCTCCCGCTTGTGCAGCCTTGCGAAATTCCCTTTTCGCCCCTCCTGCACCTTCCGGGAAGCTTCCGCGCTCCTTGTCTCGCACGCCTCGCAACCACCTCGAGTCCACGTCGTCTTCGACACATCCCGACCGTTCTGACCTCAGCGCCACCTGCGCCTAGTCCGGTCCACCGTGTCTCGCCACGACTCCACTCGACGTCCTGCAGCCACACAAACAAGAAAACACGTCAAATAGCACCGCTCGATACATGAAAGCACAAATACCATTATACTTACCACAGATGAAGTCCAAACCTGTCAAATCAAAGAATCAGCGTCCTAATCCCATACGACCAAGTTTGACCAAAAGTCCGACCGAGACCGTTGCACCACGCAACGTCAAGGTCCAAACCACCCAAATCAAACTCGGCTTATCTCAACCTATGTCAATTACTCATCACTCACACGGGATGACCACCACATGGTCTCTCATCAACCATATTAAAAGGGTACTCATGAACTATCATAGCCTCATAGAACTTTCTCAAGCTAGCTTCTTCATCATACTTGTAAGGTTGGACAACTGCGATGCCAGTATCTTTATCAGTTTTTGTTGTAAGCTGTTGCTGTCCTTTCTTGATGCTGTGATAATTAGCAAGATGGGTCCAAAAACCAGTTGTTCCAAATCTACTCTCAGCTCTGTGTTTGCTGGTCTTGTTTACACAACCTTTGACATTGCACTTTGCCCAAAGCTGATTTTCCTCCTTGCCATTCACCTTCACTGTTAGCTAGTACTTGGTGAAGTATTGCCACACTTCAGATGTGCTCTTCTTGGCCCTCTTGCTGGCAGGTTCATTTTCGTCCTCGCCATCGCTGCCTGCATCCACATCGATTGGATCAACACCATCTGTTTCAGTGCCACCAGTACCAGTATCACCACTTGGCACTAAACTTCTCTCAGTTGAATGTGTTGATGCAGGTGTTGCAGAAGAAGCAGACATGCCATTGCCAAGATTCTGGCTTGCATTTTCACTTGCAGCTGGCCTTGCACGTTTATGGGATCCTATCACAAATGAAGTGCAAATGTTCTCCTATTAGTATAAGATATAAATCTACACAGTGAAATAGTGCATCAGTGACACAAACATAAAGATTATATTAAAGCCTAGTGCCTACGGTCCTACACCTACACTGCTAAACTAAAAGCTACTGAAGTACTGATTGAGTAGCTTGACTACAAAGCTCAACAAATAAGACTACAAAGCTCAACAAATAAGGGATCTGCCAGAGTTCCTAATATCCACTGAACTTGCAGGATCTTAGCTTTGAAGTAAACCTATTTATCCTTAGCACCCAGTAATTTCTTCAAAAACCAAATACTTACACAACTGATACATTAAAAATCTACTGATGCTTACACCTATGAATCTACTGCCACAGTTGGAAAGGAGAGATGATACGGGGTCGCCCGATCTTCTCGACGTAGGATGGATACTCACGGGAGTCTTGATGAATCGTAATGATCCTCCAATGCCAATGCAAGGGACGAACACTCTTTAATCCGCCAAAACACACTCGTGTTGATTTCGCCAACCACCAAGCGAACATCTATCGTGCACCCAATTCCCAACGGAAAGGCTGAACGATCTTGATTGAAGAAGATACTCCTAATTCCATAAGGAATTTCGGCAGTAATGCAAACTCGAACAAACTTTAGTAGATTGATTTTTCTCAAATGTGGTCTGAGCCCTAAAGGCTACCAATACAAGGTTTATATAGCCCCTTGGGACGTCCATATGGTCCCCAAACCAAGTACAACTCAACCATATATGGTTTTAGATACAAACTCTCACAAAAAGGAAAACTATATTTTACACCTGTCATATTGTTTTGATCATAACTTTTTATCCGTGATGAATTTGAAGGTGGGACTAGATCCATTGCGTAGCCCTTGAAATTATCTTTCCAACGAGTACAAGAACACCTGAATCGGACTCCGTTTGTGAAAGTTATGGCCTTTTTAGTAATTGCCTATCAGGCTGTCCCGAACCGAATCCGAATTGAATCCTGAGTTGAATCCGAGTTTGAATTGGGTTGAGCACGTGGGAGGTCCGAATTTGGCTTGAAAATCTTATTCAAAACTTGTAGTTTAAGTCCTTGGGCTCCTCCCTTTTGCTCTCGCACTGCATGGGCTTCTTTCCTTCTTGATCAGCTACATGGGCTGCTTGACTTTCTCCATTGCTTTGGCCCCGGAATCATCATAATATTCAAACCTAATAATAAACAAGAATTTGGCATAAGGTAGTATATCGTTCCCACGAATAGAAGGAAATTCATTAAGAAACAAATTCACCTAACAATATTTAATGCGGCTCAATACTTCTTTCCAGTGAAATAATGTACTTGACTGAAAAGTGCTAAGCATGTGCATATCCGCATCAAGAGTTCACTAGTAAAATAAGAAGCTACATAACAGAATAAAAATGTGTTGCTACAAAGTTCCCAGAAAAATGAATCAGTGAATTTCTTTATCAGCATCGAGAATTTCTTTATCAGTGAATTAAAACATACACCTTTGGCAAGCAAGATTATAGGCTAACTGGGTAAGTTGCCAAACAACAGCAGCGAGGTTAGAAAAATCGAAGTTATCAAACGCAGCAGACGAAGAAGATGAGCTTACCAGACGAAGCTGTGGCCGCTGCCGAGGTTTGAGAGGCGGCGAGGTCGATTAGGAGTGGTGCCTCTGCCTCCATCACTCGCGCTCGGGGGCCTCAGGGTGTTGCATCCGTCGGCTGATCCGCATCTCCAGCCGGCGCCATCTTCGTCTCAGATGTGGCCGCCGACCGCCTGAAGAAGCAGAAGGATGGCAGCGTGAGTGGGAGACTAGAGGCGCCCAGCAGACCAGAACCAGCAGCGTGGGAGGCGCTCACACGACGTCGTGGCGAGTCGCGGAGATTGGAGATGGAGGCGGCTGGAGTCATGCTGGAGTCGTGAGGGTGGAGTCGTGAGGGTGAAGACGTGGGGGCGCTCAGCGGGCTTGCCTTTCACTCCCCCCGTGCCTGCGGACTCGGGCGGTCCCTCTCCGGCGGCGTCGGCGGCTAGGTCTAAGGCTGGCGTCTCGGCGTGGGGATCGGAGGCGTGTGTTTTTGGGGGAGTGGAGGAGGTGGGGTGCGACCGTGCGGGAGACGGAAATGGCCAAATGGGGAGACTAATGGGCCTGGGGGTGCTCAGTCAGCGGAGATGGGTCTCGGTGTGGGGATCGGTAATTATCGACGGTAGATTATCGGTTAAATACGGTATTTTTCGAAAATAATCGGAAGAGAGCTAAATCGTTTTCGTTTTCATTATCGGATGTTTTTACCGTTCTCGTTTCCGTTTTATCGGTTACCGTCACCGTTTCTGTTTAGGGGGAAAAATCGGTAATTTCTCGAAAATGATTTTTGGTAACCGAGAATTACCGTTTTCGTTTTCAGCCCTAGTACCGTCGGACTGGGTTGGGGGGTGGTGGGGCCTATTGTGCTTCTTCCCCTATGGGCCAGCGTATCTGTTTGCGCTATCTTTAGGTGTGCTTCTGTGTGGAAGGGGATCCATTTGTGTGTTTCCTTTTCTTCAACCTGCAGACTCCTTCCTCCTCTAGCTCCCTTTTCACTCTAACCGCCGCTCACCTTAATTCTGTAGTCCACCTCCCACCCTAATTCTACAACACTATACACTGGACATAGTGGGTGAGAGAGAGAGAGCGCAAGAGATGTACAACGGTACTTCGTCGCACACTGCAAGAATGGAGAACCTCGGACACATCAACGGAGGAGATGCACCAGCCGACGGTGGACCTCGATGATGACACAACTATCGGTGCACATCAATGATGACACAGAGAGGGAGAGAGATGTACACTAAAAGAAACATTGTACCATACTACTCCTATTTGTTAGGCAGTCACGTTACCCTTGCACGTAACATGCATGCCTTCCAGCCGAAGATACCCCAGGCGGCAAGCAAGGCAAGGAGATTAGCCCGGAGGAAATCAAGGATAGGCTTCCATGTTTAGCTGTTCTATTTTTAGCATGTATCTCAACTAATTCGGTTGCATCTTGTACTTTATATACTCATGCCGATCAATGGAAACCTTAAGTGCGATCTTCCAATTCGTCTTCATGGTATCAGTTAAGGTCCGATCCTAGCCTCGCCAATCCATCTCGTTCTTCTTCGCCACCGGTCTCTCTCTGCGACGCCTCCTTTGAAGCAGCAGCAGCTTCCTTTGATGCAAGAAGGCTGCCCCTCGCAACAAGATGACTGGCACTTGCAGCAAGAAGGCTGTTGAAAGAACCTAACTCTAATACCCTAATTAAGTAAGTAATTAGCAGGAAATTAAATTTTATTATTGCATTCCATCAAATATTACTACAATTAAGATTACAAAACTAAATTACATTTTGGCATTGCATTAACAACAACAAAGTACATTATTTTTACAAGTTTATTTTACAAAAATGGAAATAGAATCTGATCGACGAAATCTGCGGCATAGAAGCTGAAACATGTCTCGTATCCTTGCCTGCAATAGGAGTTTCCATTAGTATCTCAAAGCAGATATATTTTCATGTAAATAAAAGATTAGATAATTAACAATCCAAGGGAGAATAAATAAATTAAATAAAGATTGCCGTCAGTGCCCTTGGGCTGCTAGGGCCATTGCGAGAACGTCTTAGAGACTCCCTAGACCGTCCCGGGCCGATCGGCACCTCTCGTCTCGGTGGGTGTCATCATCCGGCAATTCTAAGAAAGCGAGCCCACAACCCTTACCTTAGCCCAAAAACCCGCAATGTCATGCATTTCCCAGCCCATTCATTTCAGCCCAGCATATACTCTTATAGCCCACAAAAGCCCACAAGTTCAATCCTCACATTACCAGCCCACAAGTCCAAGCCCACATTAAATTCCAACTAGCTCATTTCAGAGCACAGTGCTCAGACCCCTCTCTGGACCGAAGGTCCTTCGGCACAGGAGAGAAAGACTCAGGAAAGGATAAGAGCAAGCACAACGCAAGCAGCCAGCTGCATCCAAGCGTAGCCATCCCCAACAGAGAGAGGCCAGGAAGCACCTCCCCCAGCGCTCCCAAAACCAGCCCCATACTCTGTATTTGCCACAGCTCACACGAGAAAACACAGCCAGAGCACAGACTGTCCACAACCAACAACACAACTGAGCACACCCCAGAGCCTTCACTCATCCCAGCAAGAGCATAGCACCTTTGGCCGGAGGCCAGAAGGTGAAACCAGAGCATCGGCAGCAAAAGGGCAGAAGAAGCCGACGAGGAGAAGGCAGCCATCGGGGAACCGGTAAGGACCAGAGGACAAGGAGTAAGTCAACAGGGACCACCACGAGGCAAAAGAGCCCCATATCCGGCAAAAAGCGACAAGCCACATCTTCTTCCCCGACAGCGATAACGTGCAAGCAACAGTGGTCCCCATCAGCCCAACTTTCCTTCTTCAGCCCGACAACCCTCACAAGTAGGTTTCCAACTCTTCTGGGTATTCTTTTCTTTCTTTTTGGGGAGCCAGCCGAACCAATCCCATAGGAGAAAAAGCCTCTAGCCACCACCGCCACCCTGAAGACCGACGGCCAACCCCAAAGCCCGAGCACGCCCTAGAGTGAGGACAACCAGAGAAAGAACATTCCTCAACCTCTAGTACCGCCACCCGAAACCCTAGGCTCGGCCACCGATCTCAATAGCGTAGAGTAGATAGCGAAAAAGTAAACCATAAATCAAATACATGCAAAATACTTAGAGAAAGAAAGTTAGCACCGGGGGTGTCCAGCACGTGACCGTCGTCAACCGACCCCTAACACGGAAGCCGGCGCGGTCAGACGCCATGAAACCCAAGCCACCGCAAGGCCAATCTTCAAACCTGGCGAACACTGGTTCAGATCCAGCCATGGGAACACCGGGTAGGCGTAGATCCACCGTGGAAGGACTGATCTAGGCCGGATCCACCCGGATACGAGCCGAAGAAGAGGACGCCATGGCCGGGTGAGAGAGAGAACGGGGCCATGTAGTAGAGTAGAGGGAGGGGGAAGTAGAGTAGGGGAAGAAGTGGTAGCCGGGTGAGGGTAGAAAGAGAGGCGGCGTGGTGAGGCAAGGCGGCGTGGTGAGGCAAGGTGGCGCGGTGAGGAGGCGTGGTACGGCGGTGTGGAGAGAAGCGGCGTGGAGAGAAAAGGTGAGGAGGCGTAGGGAGGCGAGCAGGCGTGAGAGGCGGCGGCGGATTCGGTGAGAATGAGAAGAAGCAGGAAGTGAGAGGCGGCGGTGGATAAAGGGAGAGGAAGGGGAATCGGCGTAAAGAGAGGGGGAAGGGAAGCACCGCTGCTGCCGGTCGTTTTGAGGCCGAGCCGCGTGCGTGCGTGAGGCCAACGGGCCAAGCGGGTCGTGTGCATGTGTGTAAGGCCAAAAGAATTCAGGCAGGCTTGATAGGACTAGATTTCAGTTACTATTGTTATTCTTTCTTGTTGATATTTTCTTCCTTTAGTTCGTTATAGAATAGATTTTGTCGAGAGCCTCGAAAACCTAGGTAGTGCGATATCCCAACTAGAATTAAGTTAAGAGAGGTGGGTATTTATCTATTATTTAAGTCTTTTATAAAACTAGTAATTGTAAGTATTTTAGTTGTGAGTTAGCGTTAAAATTGCAGAATCTGAGTAAGCGTCACTCGAGGAAGCAAATCCGGTTTTCATCAGTTCTGATTTACACTACGACTCAGGCAAGCTCATTCCTCGACCATGCACGTAGTTATGTTAAAAATATGTGTATTTTCAGCAATAATAAGAAATCTATTTAACTGCATGAAAGCTTTTCTTTTAAAATGAAGAATCAGAGAATGATGATGTTATGATGAATAAGATGAGAAAAGAAAAGAGGAGAAAAAGAAAGAGAGAAAGTAAGAGAATAAATGAACAGTCATGGTACTGCTGAGAGGAGCAGCAGGCCCACAAGCAGAGATGTATACGGTGGGTAAAGAGGTTCAGGGAAAGGATGCAGAGAGGCTAGGCGGACCTCTTTACATAGGGTTATTATATAAGGACTTACCCCGTTTTCACTCGGATAGGGAACCGTACTTATCGTGCCAACCATTTCCCCATTTTGGACAGGCAGAGATTAGTATCCCGTTACGTTAACCAGTCCACCACATAGGGTAAGTATTTATGTGTGAGTAAAGAGATGGATGAAGCTCAGGACCAGTAACGCAAGTCTGGAAGTGAGTAAGTCCCAGACGCTATATGCGTTAGGTGGAGTGTTGGGCCGGGAGCCGGTCCAACCAAATACTATTGGAAGTCGGTGGGGCCCAAGTGAGCAACTTGGTACACCGATGAATAATAGATGGGCTGGTGGATGGAATAACGTAATCGGAGAAAGGTTCTGTACTCTGAACTTGATGCCATACCTAAGGCAGTGTGGAAGAACCTAGTTAAGAAGGTTCAAAGCATCTTTGGGTACAGTGGTGCAAGCCTACGCAGTGCTAATAAAATCATGAATTCATGCCAGTTCACTGGAATGTGGACTACGATGATCACTAGGGATCGTACCTTACTGGGTGAAAAATAGAAAGTATTTGGAAATTAAAAAGGCAAGACTCGATATTTTCATATGATTAATTTCAGAATAAGAGAAGTAGAATTTGGACTTAAGGACATGAGATCATATCAGTGTATCATTGCTATTATGCTTGCTGAGTACTGTGGTACTCACCCTTGCTATTAACCTCCTTTGTTAGACCCCAATCCGCTCGAGGAAGCTACGAGCAGGATGAGGGGGGAGCAGGTTGCGCCGAGTTGGCCGGAGAGGAGGATGGCGATTACGAGGAGCCAGGCGAGGTGGACCCCGTATACTTCGGCTGGGACGAGTAGGAGGTCCAGTGGAGTGGGCGGAGGAGCCCTGGGGTATTAGTCTTACTTTTGCTAATAGTGGTACTTTTGTAATATCAGACTGTAGGCCATGTGGTCATTGCTATAATAAAATCTACAGTATCTATGTTATTGTTCCGATGCGCAACTCTGGTAAAGATTTACCATTTGCCGGAGCGGTGTTCTACTGATCAGGCAAATAGTAACCCGTTTGTCCCATGCGGTTATCTGGAGGATAATAATGCTGGGGCGCCACAGCTGTCCTTGCAGCACGACGACTGGCAGTTGAAGCATTGTGTGCAGGAGCACTTACACAAGTTTGAGCAACCCGCGCAGGAGCATTTGAAGAACTTGAAGCAGCTGAAGCAGTTTGACCATCGAGGGAATGAGCAGGAGCAGCAATCTGCGCAGCTGCAACACTGTTCATTGCAGCAACTGCAGCTTGGTTTGCAGTCGCGGCAATTGCTAGAACACGAGCCGCATTCCGGTTTGCATTGACCGCAAGGGCTGCAGCTTGTGCAGGAACTAGGTTTGCAGTCGCAGCTCAGAAGGCTGCAGCAGCTGCACTGGGATTTGCATCATGAAGAGATCTTGAAGCAGCTGCAGTTTGGTTTGCAACATGATGTATCGCAGCATGAGCTTAAGTTTGGACTACAGCATAAGCAGTTTGGTTTCCTGCATGAAGAGTTCTTGAACCAGCTGCAGTTTCGTTTGCAGCATGAGCTGCAGTTTGTACTACAGCATGAGCAATTTGGTTTCCAGCATGAGCAGCTCGGCTTGCAGCATGATAAATCGCAGCACGAGCTGCAGTTTGGCCTACAGCACGGCTCTTCACAGCATGAGCTGCTCGCTGGCTTGCAGCACGACTCGTCACAGCATGAGCTGCAGTTCGGCCTGCAGCATGACTCGTCGCAGCATGAACAGCTAGAACAATTGAAGCAACTTGGTCTTTTGCACTTAAGCATTGGCTGGAGCAACAAAACCATTACATGCAGATGCATAATTTCGATCTGCAGAAAATTTATTTTTACCATGTAAGATCAGTGTTGTCATAGTACAGATAGTTTTGCCAGAAGTTCAACGAGACAAGGTAATAGAATTTTTCAACACTGCTACCAGAACTGGGCCGTACAGATGGGTATGGCACCCTTATCAAGAAGAAACCAAGTTTTTCACTTAGAATCTGTACAAAATAAAGACAATTGTGTTTGATTTTTGGAAAATGCTTGCATGCTCTACTAGAACGAAGACGATGAGTTCAGGGCTGATAAGTACGATGCCATTTGAAAACAAGCGTTTAGAATTACAAAGAATTAACTCCCAAAGTGCATTTTGCTACAGCAATGGAATGTTTCTTGAAAAATTCTGTGAGATAACTATCAACATAAGACAAACATACTGCCTGGGTGTATAGTCAGGCTTTGTTTGGGTCAATGAAACTATTTTAAAATAATTTTCACATCTGATCACAGAACATTCTGTAAAGTACATCTTACGATAAGGGAAGCCATCCTAAAAGACTTAATGACGCTTGACTGCAGAAGCAACAAATAGCCTCAGTATTCTCATTGTAGAAGAGTAGAGGTAGAGGAAGATTAGAGCAAACACCACACAGCTAAAGGGCTGGGGTGGCTTGTATATATATTGGCCTGATGTAGGCATACAAGGAAAGCATATACATGGAAGGCGCATACATGGAAGGCGCAAATAAAGTAAGATATCTAAATATTCTAATACCCGCCCACAGTCGTAGCGGCAGTCCGGACGCAAAGACTGGATCGAAACTCCTGAAACAATTGCGTCGGAAGACCTTTTGTCATGATGTCCGCGAACTGATGAGAGGATGGTACGTGCAAAACATGAACCTCGCCAAGGGAAACCTTCTCGCGGACGAAGTGAATGTCAATTTCGATGTGCTTCGTGCGCCGGTGCTGGATAGGATTCGTTGACATGTAGATGGCGCTGACATTGTCGCAGTAGACAACGGACGCTGAAGCAACTGGGGCGTGAAGCTCTTGGAGAAGTTGCCGCAGCCAGCAGCACTCTACTACAGCATGGGCAACAGCACGATACTCGGCTTTTGCACTTGATCGAGACACAGTTGTCTGACGCTTGGAGGACCAAGAGACAAGGTTATCACCGAGATAAATGCAGTAGCCGGAGATGGAGCGCCGAGAGTCGGGGCAACCGGCCCAGTCGGCGTCGGAGTAGGCGGTGATAGATGTCGCCGGGGAGAGGCCAATGTGAAGACCGGCGTCGAGAGTACCCTTGACGTACCGCAGTATGCATTTGATCAACACGAGGTGGGGCTCTCGTGGATCATGCATGAAGAGGCATACTTGCTGGACGGGGTACGCCAAGTCAGGGCGTGTAAGTGTCAGGTACTGCAGAGCCCCTGCAAGATTGCGATACTCAGATGGATCGGCCACGGGAGCTCCGTCGTGGCCGGATAGCTTGGCATGAGTGTCCACTGGTGTGGCTGTAGGGTGACACTCAGCCATGCCAGCACGTCGCAGGAGATCAATGGCATACTGTCGCTGGAACAGGAAGAGGCCGTCGGAGGAGCGTGCGACAGAGATGCCGAGGAAGAAGTGCAGGTCGCCTAGGTCCGTCATGGCAAACACCGAGTGGAGCAAGCTTGTGAGGTGCTGAAGAAGACCGTGGGTGGAAGCCGTGAGGACGATGTCGTCGACGTAGAGTAGTAAATAGGCCATGTCAGTCCCTCGACGAAGAACAAACAGGGACATATCGGAGGAGGAGGCGACGAAGCCGATGCCGCGGATGTAGGAGGCGAACCGTTGGTACCAAGCTCGGGGAGCCTGCTTCAAGCCATAGAGGGACTTCTGGAGAAGGCATACGTGGGTGGAATGAGCAGGGTCCACGAAACCGGAAGGCTGCTGGCAGTAGACAGTCTCATTGAGAGTGCCATGGAGGAAGGCGTTCTTGACATCAAGCTGATAAATCGGCCAGGAGCGGGATGCAGCAATGGAGAGGACAGTCCGGATGGTGGCCGGTTTGACCACTGGACTGAACGTCTCGTCGTAGTCGACACCGTGCTGCTGAGAGAAGCCACGAACAACCCAGCGTGCTTTATAGTGGGCCAGACTGCCATCAGAGTGGAACTTGTGCTTGAAGATTCACTTGCCGGTGACAACGTTGGCACCTGGCGGGCGCGGTACAAGACGCCAGGTGTCATTGTCCATGAGAGCCTTGTACTCCTCAGCCATCGCGACGCGCCAATTGGGATCGGCGAGGGCGCTGCGATAATTCGCCGAAACGGGCGAAGCTGGGAGTGGTCGGCCGCTAGGGAGAAAAACTCCACAGAGGGATCGGCGACAGACCGAGCCCGTGTCACCATCGGATGGCCCAAGGGAGCATCCGATCGAAGAGGTGCGAGCGCTGATGAAGTCGGGGTAGCGGGAGCCGACGCGAGCAACGGTGCTGGTGCAGCTGGGTCGGAAGGAGCCGCACGTGGCAACGGTGCTGGTGCAGCTAGGTCGGAAGGAGCCGCATGTGGCAACAGTGCTGGTGCAGCTGGGTCGGAAGGAGCCGCACGTGGCCGTCTGGAGTAAACCAGATGCACGGGCGGACGTGGTGGCGGAGCGACAAAGGACGCCGTGGACGAAGGAGATGATCGCTCGACACCATGCAGTGGTGGAGCAGTCATCTGGGGGACCTGCAGGGGTGCCATTGCAGCAGTGCGAGGCACCGACATGGCAGTGTCGTCGTCGAGGAAATCGAAGTCGGAGCGAGAGGGAGGGGGTGAAGATCGGTCACTACTGGCAAACGGGAATATGCTCTCATCAAAGACAACATGGCGGGAGATGATGACACGTTTGGTGGCGAGATCGAGACAGCGGTACCCCTTATGGTGAGAAGGGTAACCGAGAAAAATACAGACCGTGGAACGTGGAGCAAGTTTGTGAGCAGAAGTGGCAGAGAGGTTCGGAAAACAGAGACAACCGAAAACCCGGAGATGACTATACTGTGGTGGGGAGCGATGAAGGAGGGCATAGGGAATGTCACCACCAACAGAAGAGGATGGGCAACGGTTAATGAGATAGGTGGCAGTTGCGAGCGCCTCAGCCCAATATTTGGGAGGCATAGTGGCGTGGAGCAGGAGCGTGCGAACAGCATTGTTGAGGGTGCGAATGATGCGCTCGGCTTTGCCATTCTATGGGGAAGTGTATGGGCAAGAGAGGCGTAGGGTAATGCCGCGGGAAGCAAGGAAGGATGTGTTGGTGTGGTTCACAAATTCGGTGCCATTGTCGGCCTGTATGGATTTTAGAGGGAGACCGAATTGTGTGCTAGCATAGGCGGCAAAATTTGCTAAGTGCTGGGAAACTTCTGATTTCTTTCTAAGAGGAAAAGTCCAACAATAATGAGAGAAATCATCAAGTAGCACTAAATAGTAGAGAAAGCCAGATATGCTAGGAACTGGAGATGTCCACACATCACAATGAACTCGCTCAAATGGCGCAGAAGAGCGCGAAGAAGAAGTAGCAAAGGGAAGGTGCGTATGTTTGCCAAGTTGACAGGACTGGCAAAAGGAGCGGTCTACTTTATTGCATGAGATGAGCGAGTTTTTATGGAGGGTGTCGAGACAAGTGACGCCGGGATGACCAAGACGCTGATGCCATAGCTGGGAGGAGATGGCGAGGTGGGTGCTGGGTGGAGCTGTGGTGGTGACTGGAGGAATAGTGTAAAGGTCGCCCGCACTATTGCAGCAAAGCAGCACACGCTGCGTCTTGGGATCCTTAATAGAAAACCCAAGAGCGTCAAACTCGATGGAACAATGATTGTCACGAGTGAATTGTCTAACGGAAAGGAGATTGTGAAGTAGGTTAGGAACAATGAGAGTGTTGGGAAGAAGAAAACGAGTGGATGGTGTGTGAAGAAACGTGTGACCACGAGAAACAACAGGGAGATGGGAACCATTGCCAACAGTGATGACCGAATGAGGTGGGGGGTGGGAAGAGAGGAGTGTACTGACGTCTGTCGTCATGTGAGAGGTGGCGCCACTGTCCATGACCCAGCCACCATGTCCTTGGACAGCCGGTTGGTTGAAGGCGGTGAGAGCATGAGGTGGAGCACCGAGGAGGCCATTAGGGGCAGTCCATGGGTTGAAGCGAAAATAGGGACCGGTCGATGGTGAGGCGGCGCGGCCTGGATCGGCGAGAGGAGGCCGGCGGTGGCGGGACGGCCCGAGGGGAGGTCGACGCCCGGCGGCCTGAGGAGGGGAGACGATGGCGCCGAAGGTGGCGCGGGTCAGCGGCCTGGGTGCCGGATCCGAGAGGAAACTCCGAGGTGGCAGCGGCCTGAGGAGGGCGCGGCGACGGGTCGGCGACCTGGAGGCTGGCGACGGCGACCTGCACTGCAGCCAGGATAGAGGAGCAGCGGAGGAAGGCTCAGAGATCGCAAAAGAAATCTGATACCATGTAGAAGAGTAGAGGTAGAGGAAGATTGGAGCAAACACCACACAGCTAAAGGGCTGGGGTGGCTTGTATATATAATATGGCCTGGTGTAGGCATACAAGGAAGCATATACATGGAAGGCGCATACATGGAAGGCGCAAATAAGGTAAGATATCTAAATATTCTAATACTCATAAAAAGGAGGAAGCTGATGTCACTGGCAGTACTAAAAAAAAGTGGCATTTAACACCAATTATTTTGTTGGAGTGGTAAGTGCTACAATTACATATTACTGAGTAAAAATGGCAAATTATGCTTTACTAAGATGGATTGCTAGAAAACGACACTACGCTGTCATGTTGTTGTATCAATTTTCCAAAGAAACCAGAGGTCGTGGAAAAAATTATCATTATGGATATATTAATATGGATTCTTCAAGCAGAAATATTGCAACCTACTGGTATGCTTATTCACTTTTTACCCCCAGAGGACCAGAGTGTATTTTCGCTTGAAGATTTGTTAAAAGTTGAATATATACTCTTGCCACTCAATCCCTGAAAGCAATGTATAAGGGAACACAAACCTGATCCACCAATAAAGACGGCAGGATCTGTATGCCTACTTTTCTTTCTGGAAAATAAAAATGGATGTCATACAAACAATGTGCATGCTTAAAAGGAATTGGAACATCAAGTCCAAGAGGCCGTACATTGGTATTAGTGGGTCTTGTTTTATACCAACAAACTCATTTACCCTGAAAAGTATTTTATGAGGACATTAGCAACTTGTAAAAGAATTTTTTAAAAAGAAAATGTAAAAGAACTAGCTTCTAACAATGAACAAAGTTACGTAGTAGTCCAATGCTGGGCAAACATGTCAACTTGAAAAGCAATATCATATACTTTCATTATAAGAATGTAGCCCTCCATGTCAGCTATTTCAACTTCAAGAGCAATATCATATACGACACTAAAAAAATACATCGATAAGAAAAAAAATTAGTAACCTAACCCGGCTATTTGATTAAGAACATATGCACATTCCATGGTGAGAACCATTGCGAATACAAGCATCCAGATTCAAGACTGACTGTTGTAATAGGGAACTTCAGGCGAAAGAGAATAATTTCAGTACTTCAAAATATTGGGCCGCTGGACCACAAGCTAATAACTGACACACAGGTATTCAATATCAAACTGTGTAGTGAACGCTGTGATGCAGGTGGGCTTGTTTGCTGAGTATGTGTTAGAAAGCAGTAGCTTTCGTCTTTTCCTTTAAGAGTACAAGTTAACATGCATTCCGAGCGCCAGAACCTCTACTAGAAAAAACCGCACCCTACAAGTGGCTCTCACAAGGAGCATCTGGATGCACGACTTAAATTGAAAAACCGGGCCAACAACTCAGTACATTCAAGAGCTGATTGTGATTGGGGGCCACATCGCCGCGTTGAACCTACAGCAAGGATGGAAGGACACGGTCATATGGAAGCTTACCCCAATGGAGTTTATAGTGCGGCCTCAGCCTACCAGGCGCAATTCTTGGGGGCAACAGTAACTTCTATGAGCTCCCTAGTTTGAAAAGTTTGTGCACCTAATAAATGCAAGTTGTTTGCCAGGCTCGCCATCCAGAATTGACTTTGGACAGCTTACCGTCTCTGTATATTTGTTTGTGGTATATTGGACGTGGGAGTATGTACTCCCGAAAGTACGAAATAGGCTTCCTACACACACATGTGTGTGTACGGTAGCGCTATTCAGTGCCTGTACGCACGCTACATGCAGGTCTACTGCCTGGCTTCCTAGTGCAAGCTGTGTTGATTCAGTAGTAACTATTATACGTGAAGTTACCATCAAACAAATATGAAGTTACTTACTTGTGACTAGTATAAAAAAATATGAATTTCGCAGCATCGAAACATATTCAACATGAATATTGTTTTATTAAGCTCGTAATTTTGAATACAATGACGCAAACAGATCGCAGATCGAACTTTCCATAAAAGAGTTATTGTATTTTTAGTTTGTAAACAAGATAAAAAAAAGTCCCCACGTCAACTGTACTACTGCACGCATGTGATAATTTAGTAGATTCGGTCGTGGGGAAAGTTACTGCCTATTATGAGTGAAGTTACTGTCTGTTGTGAGAAAAGTTATTACCTGCTGTGTACTATGTGCATTCGGCAATAACTTCACTCACTACCGATGGTAACTTCGATTACAATGGATGATAACTTGATTGCATATGATAGTAACTTCACCATAGGATGATAACTTCGCATGGGGATGATAACTTCATTCCATATGGATGATAACTTCATGCGTAACCGAAATTAACTTTCCAGAATAGAGTGGGTTGGCGGGGCTTCAATATGAGGATGGAAACTTCATTCCATATGGATGATAACTTCATACGTAACCGAAAATAACGGCAAATATTATAGACAATAACTTGATGTACATTCAATAATAACTTTACGATAATTAACAAATACTAGTAACTAAGCCTGGGGTGGGGGTGGTGAAACGGTTAGCTGGTTGGGTCAATTAGGAGCGCACGCTTATTTTACACTTGTGCACTGGTTAGTGTGTGTGTGCGCGCGCGCGTGTGAAGCCTTTTTTGTACTCCCAGGTGTAGTACTTCCTATGTCGTATCTTGCAAAGTAAGAAGTATCTAACACAACAGAGAGTATGTACGTGTAGTATTTGAGTATATAATACCATCTAAGCAGTATGCATACTTTTTTAAGGTGGTATACAGTTTTTTGAACACACTTCTTTTTATGTATGAATATGAAGGTATTAGCAAAATATACCAAAAACCATGTGCTACTTTGTAATTTTTTTTCATGTGACTAGCATTGGAGTATCTTAGAATTAGTATATGAGTATAATATATATATACACATATGTATGTATACACATGCATACATGTATATATATACATGTGTGTATCGCAGAAGCTTAACTGAAGCAATAGCGAGCAGCATCACAAGTAGATTAATGATTAAAGCTATGGTAAGAACCAGAACAACACCAAGAGTGGCTGCCGACTTCTCAAAGTACTAGCAGAAATCCTAAAACATCATCTTAATCTCATATAGACCACGAATCATCGTCGAGCAAACATTAATCCTATAGATTATCATGCAATTGTCTCTCAGAACTAGTGATTCAATTATTAAATACTAAAGTACACTAGAATAGCTTATAAATGCACAATAACAATAAGAACTGGAGACAACTCATGAGGTGATGGCACTCAAATGCATTCGGAAGGCAGCAAGGCTAGGCACGCCAAAATTGACGTTGTTCCAGAAAACCTATCGTTACTATTTGCACCACAGCGTGGTTCTCGGAGATACAAAGCCACCCACACAAGTTGTCTAACATCACAGACGTGAGGTCGAGGGTAGGAGAATGCCGCATAAGATCTAACCTTAGCACTAGCAAAAGCACTAAAGTTGCCAAAACACACAAACACAAACACGATCGAACAAAATCGTGCAAGAACACCACCACCACGGGACCACCTCCAAGCCAGCAAAATCGACGTTGCCACATCCGAAAGACAGTACAAAGCCACAACCCAAGACCAAAGACACACCGTCACAGCCGCTTGGATTTGGCTCAAACCCTAGAGGCCTAGAGCAATCACTCGGTGAAGGAGGAAGATGAGAGATGGAGAAACTCGATTGGATCTTAAAGTACTTGTGGGAGGAAAACCCAAACCGGTATAAGGGCATGTACAATGCAAGATGCTTATATATGAATGCTTAAAGAGAGAGAATATAGCCACATCATCAAGCACCCATACAAAAGTTATTTCCTCCAATGCAAGCATCTCTTCTATGGGTGTTTAAATGCTATATTATCTATTAATAGATATAGTTATACACATAAGCACCTACTAAACACCGATGCTTATTTAAGCATCGGTGCTTCAAAATAAGCATCTTATCTATCCTATGTGGCAAGAAAAAAATCAGTTTTTCATTACTAAGCATCCCTTTAAACGCCTGCATTGTACATGCTCTAAGAAGATGGAGAGAGGAGGGCCGCGCCTCCAACAGCTAGTGCCGAGGACGCTGAAGTTGGGGAGGTAGGGAGCGGATCAATCCCTAACTCCCTCTCAATCTAGCGAACATAATGAACGAGAGGCTTCTTATCCTCTTTCTCTCGCTTAATGACAAGTGGGCCTCTCTATTTCTCCTTTTTAATCGAAAAATTCAAATAGAAAATTCCCAAAATGCCCTCAGCAGCAAACAGAACACTGGTTGCAGCATGCAGAGATGTCTGCTAAAATAAAGACTTACAATTTGAAACTGTGAACGAAATGTATTATACTCCAAATGTATGCAGCATGTGTAGTGAGATGGATTTGAGAATCTTAAGTTGCATCTATCTAAGAATCTTTAGTTTGCAATATATAATGCAATACAGCGAGTTGGATCTGGGAATCTTTAGTTTGGACATCACCTGCACTGACTTCACAGATGATATTTTTAAAGGCGACACTGACGCAAATTTTTTTAGACAAAGATACTGATGCAAATTTAACCCAACCTGGTGCAGGGCATGGAGCACGACGATGTCTCACATTAATATTTAAGTCATGCTCTTTGCCTCCATGGAATCGGCGGGCAAGGCCAGTGCCGAAGCAGCACACGCAATCTGCACTCAATTCTTGAATAGTTCTTCAGCCTCTTCTCGTATGGATTACCAAAAAAGACACTTTAATGCCCCAAGCGCAGCCAAGCTACCAAATATGGGCCTGATTCCACGCGTTTGAGGTCCAACCTGTGCACGCTGGTACGCGTACGCCCGGCCCACCCACACCGCTACCCTCTTACCCCACCGGCCCACGGAGCCGCTTCTCGTGAGGCCTGATCTAGCGCGCGGCGCCGCAGACTAACTTGTCACGGCCTAGTTTACCCCCGCGGGATCAGCCTCTTCCTCTGAGCTTCTAAAAAAAATCATTTTTCTATAGTAACTAATTTTTTATAGTAACTAACAATATGGTCCACGTATTTATACAACTAGATTTATTTTAAAGTTTTAATATCAAATGATATAGCTTAGATGTTTCATAATATTTTTATATATCTCATAGGTTATTTAAAATTTTAAGACATCATAAACATTATAAATAATAATAAAAACTTGAAAGAAAATATAACTTGAAGAATGTAAATATGTAATTGAACTATAACCTTGATGGAAGAAAATCATTGAGCATATTGTGCTGTTGAGATTCTTAAAAACGTAAGCACTCTCTATTATGCATGGATCATGTAGTTGCATGTCCTTATTCTTCCTTGCTTAGATACTCTTTTCAAAAAAAAATGTATACATATATATGTACCTCTATTTAATCTTAAAGCAATACATTGATTATATGTGCGATAAATTATCTTATTAATTTATATGCTATTAGAGTATATGGCTCACGAATACACCGATGCACCATAGGCAACCTACCTTAAATTTATAATCCCTCACACGCTGGCTACCCTATCAAACCATGTGTCCTCTATTACTTCTCGTCACTACAATTTTTCTACCTCAACCTCCAACAGCATGTCCAATTCTTGATCTGTCCCTCTTAGTTGTTACCCATTCCAATACAATTTTTTCGTTGCTATCTATTCCAACACAGTACTCCACATAGTTATATCTTTTTTTTCTAATTATTACTTGATGATAATCGTTACAACATCAAACATGCATAAATATGCAACCGTCGTTGACCCCTACCAAGGACACCAGTCACGCTGTCACGGGTGGTCCTAAGCCTATTTCCTATAGTTGCACCATCTCTGTTTCATACATCTATGCTTCTGTTTATACATATGCATATATGGATACACACATGCATGATATTATACGTGTTTAATGTGCCTCTTCTCTTGTGTTGATCGCATCTCTTCTTAGATATTGGCCACCTCAACATTATGGCTTCCTCACTAACCACGGCGACTTTGTATCTTCACTGATGCGTGCATGTCTGCTTTAGTAGTGTCTGACAATATAGAGAATATTCTTATCATCCTCGATGATATCACTATCCTCACCAGTCATGGCACGCTTCTAGCTACCTGATGGCCGCATATCGTTATAACTCATCTTTAATGCAAAGCTGCATCTCCTCTCTACTGAAGCTTTTCCATTATTAAGCTTATTTAGACACTAACTTCTCTCAATAATTCTGATGTTGACCACTCATCATCGTGGCCCTTAGCTCTTTTGATTTTGGTATTTTTCTTCAACAACTTCGGCTAGTAGCACGATATTTTCCTTGTCAAACAGCTAAGTAGGCAATACGACATTGTCCTCATCTCCCCCACCATCGCATCTGTTCTTGCTTCCTGATGGGCCAATGCCTTCTTATTAGATAAATCGACACCATTGCACCCTTTCATGGTCTCCTCCGTTACAACTCAGGCTACCTTTATTATAACTTTTATTTTTATTAAACAATTTATTTTCTTTTTATTTGAGATCGTATACAAATTAAATTGCTAATTTTAGTTAAATTATTTTGAATTTTAGTTATTTAGGGATTATATTTTTGCAATTATATAGAAATCAAATTGAAATTTTCTTTTATTTTTGAAATTTAAATTTAAATTATTTTATATTTGAATTTGTACACAAATCCCATTGCTAATTTTTATTTATTTTTATTAGGAATTATAATTATTTAAGGATTTTTATTTGGATTTTGTATCAAAATTAAATTGCTAATTTTATTATATTTTTCTAAATTTCAATTATTTTTTTGAATATTTGTTTAATTTTTGTTATGAATTATGTTTATTTAGGGATTTTACTTAGTAAGTTGTATGGAAACCAAATTGTTAGTTTTATTTAATTTATTCTAAATTTTTCTAATTTAAGGATTTTACTTAAAAAATTGTATGAAAATTAAATTACAAATTTTATTTCTTTATCTATTTCAACTTGTTTAGTTGGAATTCATATGCAAATCCAATTGCCAATTTTTATCTAATTTATAGTTATTTAGGTATTTTACTTTGGAATTCATATTGAAATAAAATTACTAATTTTATTTTATTTTTATTCCGAATTTTAGTTACTTTTTGTTAGAATTCATATACAAATTTAATTGTTGTTTTTAGTTTATTTTTTATTCTAAATTATTTTATTTATATATTTTACTTTGGAATTTGTATGGAAATCAAATTGCTATTTTTATTTATTTTTTATTCTGAATTTCAGCTATTATTTGAGTTTTACTTGACATGAACTCTTTCTTTTAATCTAGACCATTATAATATGAACCCACCACGATCAACGGCGTTGATCTTTCTCTTTTTTCTCTGATTAACGTGAAATTTCTACCCCTTGAGAGAGAACGTGTTGGTAGGATTGTAAAAAAAGCTCAAGCCTCATGAGTCGCTTGAGCTTGACTCGCTCTAGGCTCGATTCAAGCTAAGTTCAAGCTCCAATTGAGCCAAACTCGAGCAAAAAGGTAAACTTCTTTTTTTCGGCAATACACAAACTTGTCAACTATCGACTGTAAATGGGCCCTCTTTAAGCGTTTAATTGAGAGAGGTAGTCCTAAGTAAGAGCAAGAAAAATCTGAAATTTGGCAATTCAAACTCTTAGCTGATACCTGTAGGTCATTCTCTGAGCAACAAACTGGTGTCGTCGAATATTTATCCAGGTTTGTATGCAATCCAGAAGCAGTGCCAAATAATTTTATAATCCTTTTAATCATGTCAAATTCTTGTGGCGATGGTGTGACTAACAACATTACATCATCTGCATAGAAGAAAGCTCTGTACTTGATGGCTCTATGGCCTAATGGCTACAACAAATTTTCTATGCTTGCCTTTTGCGGAATCTTGTTAAGGACCTCCATAACTAGTCCATAGAGCCAACTTTTCTATGCTGAAGAATATTGTCAACCTTTCTTATCGGCTGAAGCTTTTAAATAAACTAATTGGCACATACAATTTAATAAATTTCTTGATTACAAGTGAATGGGCTAGCACACCATAGATGAGGATTAACATTGCCAAAATGCCAACTCTAAGTCGGTCCTCCAAGAAGAAAGTCGCCTGCTCAATTTCGTAGCATTTACATGTTTGCTTCACGCAGCATGTTTTGCTCAGGGGAAAAAAGGTTCTTATGCGTATTTTGCCCAACCGCTAACTACCAATCCATATAGTAGGAAGGATGGTTAGGTTTTTGAGTGTCTTTTGTTAGTGCCAGTTGCCGCTGTTTGAATAGCAACAGTGGCCGTCGGCGGTCAGCACGACGCTGATGCTCTACCCACAGCGCCTCCGACCAGTTCGGTTGGTGCACCTGCCAACAGTTTTCGCCCAGCCGCAAGCCCACATAAGCTCATCCTATCTGCGTTAAGCTGTGCGCGGCGCATAGTGATCACCTTTCTCACTGACCAGTTCTTCCTTCCACACGGGGATATCCCTCGCGTTACGTATGCTGTTTCGAGTGTCCGGCCGCGACCGGGTCGCGCCCGCGGGCCGGCGGAGGATGGCGGTGGCGCGCCTCGGCGAGGCGGCGGATGCACGTCGGCGCCGCAAGCCGCTCCTCCTTAGGTTCATCCCGCGGTTGCGGCTGAGGTCGCTGCTGCTGAGGTCTCGGCGCGCGCTCGCGCGGGTCAGGGAGTGCTACGCCGACGTGATGAGAGGGCTCATCGCCGAGGCCGCCGCCGTGGAGTCCACGAAGGGGCGGAGGAAGGTCGAGGCGGCTGGCGAGGTGGCGCCGGCGAGGCCGGTGGCCGTGCCCCCCGTGGTCGCCCGCACTGTGCTGAGGTGCAACTCTCACTACTATATCCGTTGAGGAAAGAAAGCGGCAGCCGGGCTGGTGGTGCGTCGTTAGATTGCTTTGCCATACCCACGTATCTTGGGATATGATTGTTGCATAGAAGTGTCTAGTATTATTCGGATATTTTCTTTCTAATTATTATTTAAATTTGAGTTATTTGGATTAGAGATTAAAGAGTCCCTTGTTTTTGAAGAGAAGAGATTTTTTCAAGAATAAGAGGGTAGAATTCAAGGAAGAGGGGGGAGAATTTATGGCTATTGGATCTCTAATCCAATAGTTCTAAATCTGAATGATAGTTAGGAAGAAAACATTCAGATGATATTTAACAAAACCCTTGTTGCAATTGTAAAATTTCTCCCACGTATTTCCGTTCAAAAGGTGGTGAAATCAATGTTTACTGAAATGAAAATTAGTGCACGTACCGTTGAAATCGATCACGAAAGTTTCTCCTTGATTTTTGGTGAACTTTTTCTGCTTTTCCCCTTCTGCATTCAGTTTTGAGCATCGTTGTATGTGTGGTTCATACAAACCACAACAAAAGGATACTGTTACCATCGTACAACTGTTAACATGCATGGTTCGTTCTCATGTCGCGCTCACTTCTTCCGTACAACTTTCCACGGTGAATATAGACGTTTGTGTGATTTTCGTACGGTAATTGCCTGTTTTTGAGTACTAGGCATGAAAGCTTCACGGTGGTCAGTCCAACCAACTTTAAAACACGGTGAGATCGATCAGCGCACACAATAAACCAAACACTGTTTTGGAAAATGAAACACTACTTATCGGTTACTTTCACATTTTCTACTGGCATTACTCACTGAAGGACCACGAGAAAGGTCAACTGGACCAACCAAAATGCATGAACAATGCATGGAGTAGGAGAAAGGTCAGCCTGACCAACCAAAATGCATGAACAATGCATGGAGTAGGTGAAGAAAAGAATGTGCGCAAGTACAGATGACCTTGCAGAGCTGGAGTTGGTGAAGAAAAGAATGTGCGCGAAGCAGAGATGACCCTCCAGAGCCGGTAAGGCCAACGGCCGGGCAAGGCAAGGCCTATCCAGACTCGATTTAATTTTCTTACCAAAATTGCGCTCACGCAAGGCCGGGAGTACAGGAAGCCCAACCTCTGCTCTTTTTATTTGTTTCTCTTTGTTTACATCAGCGCAGGTTGCAATGAATTCGGTTATGTTCTTTTCAGCTTTTAGTTTTTGTTTTTAATTTTTTATAGTAACTAACTTTTAAACGGAGTGTCTTTTCAAGATAAGGTCTACTAAGTTAATTGTAGTACATACTATACCGATTTTATTTATATCGGCAAAAATCACACGTGAGTTTCTGTTACTCTGTAATCTCTCACATGAACAGACTAAAAATTATAAGTTTTGGTTAAAAAAACAGGTCCTGGAGTTTGTGGGAACATCAGAGATTTGTCCAAGAGAGGCTACATATGCAAATAGCCGCAAAATGTTATATGCCGCTCGCGCGGCAATTAGCATCGCGCCGCCCGCCCTCGGCCCACCATTCAATAGCAACTGCGTGGCCATTTGTCCGACTCCGGCAGCCCACGCGTAGGTCAGAAGCTTAGGCCGTGCGGAGCGTAGCCCACCTGCACGAGCTCAACTGTGAGCACACGTCTAGACTCTAGAGACAGCTGACGTATCCTTTTTTTTATTTCCTTTTCATTTTTTTTCTTCGTCATTCTTCTTTTTCATCCGGTTGCCATTTCTTTTCTTTCTTTTTTTATTTTTCTTTCTTTCTTTTTATTTTTTCATCTATTTGCAGTCATTCCTACCGATGATGTACTAGATATTTTTTTGTTCCTCATGTCTAGGGGTGGAAATTTTTATACCGAACCGAAAATTAAGATTTATTCGGTGTATGGTATTCGGTGCGATTTATATTTTTATATTAGTTGGTTTTGGTGCGATTTTTAAGTCACAAAAACCGAATTAACCAAAATATTATTTTTCCTTATGTGAAATTGTAGTAAACAAAGGCTATTTTTTATTTCATTTTGTAGGTATTTTTCAACATCTTAAAAGGAAGAATATTAGTAGATTCTAGAGATATCATTCGCTCAAAATAAATTCGGTATGATAAAACTAGACTAAAGAATATTATTATACGTTAAAGCATTGTACATATTTCGATTAACCAAATTAATCGAACCAAAATAATTTGATTAATTATGTTCAGTTTTCTATTTTAGTTGTCAACTTTAAAAAATAAAATATTTTTTAACGAATAAACCGAATGCCGACTCCTACTCATGTCATTTCTTCCACCATTGCGTTATTAATATTTTTTATTTTGTGCAACTAATTGTCTCGATTTGCACTGGTAATAATATTCATTTATTCTACTAATTAATTTCTTTTGAACATTATTGCTGAATTGTTGAAACGTCGTTGACGACCTACTAGAACATTAAAATAAAATGCGTGAAAATTGATACATTCCCCTTAGAACTTAATGTGTGAAACATTATCGATAAATTATTGGAATATCATCGATGGACTGTTGGAACATCACCAATACGTTGTTGGAACATTGGGATTAAATACATAGAATATTGGCATATTCTACCTTAGAACTTAAATACATCACCAATACATTGTGGACGAACTATTAGAACATTAAAACAAAATATATAGAACATTTTATTTTACAAAACAGAAATATCCAACACTGATAAACATGCTTATGGGACAAATCCTACAAGCAAAGCTAGTATTTTTACACATTTTAATCTAACATCAGAAGAAACACACCGAGAAAATCCTACAAATTAAAAGATACTTCAAATTTAAGCAGTGAAACAAGACCACCGTTTGGCCCGTCTATAACTCCGTTGTCAAGGAAGCTGAAGCTTAATCTAGCCAAGGCAAACGTTACATCACCTTCAAGCATAATAGATCTACGAGCAAGACAAGGAGAGCATTTAATGGAGGATTGTTAGTGATATGCATTAGAGACAATCATGAAGATGATTATATTACTTTTATGTTTATGATCTTTTGAATAATATGTTATTATGTCCATTGAATAAATGCATTTAATATTAATCAACAAGTATGTGATTTGTTCGTGAAACTCTTTATTCATGTTTTTGGTGTTGTTCTAAGTTATTCCTGATCTTATGTCATTATATGTGACAATTATGATTCACATATCAGCATATATATTAATTGATGATCATATTTTTATGGATCATGGATATAGAGATATCAAACCAATAATGTAGATACATATTAGAGAATATGGTGTTGAATTGACATACCATGAGACACTGAGGGAATTATTATATCCTTAAGTATCATCAGTTGTCTCATACAAAATGTATATAGGATATTTAAACCTAAGATCGTCATGGTTTCCTACATATGTAATAGTTTACTTAGGAGTTGCTAAACATTACTCCGTAGCTGAATGGTCATAAATGTAACTTTTGAGTTTGCTATAAAATATGAGGAGGATTGTGTACGATAAAGATGAAATTTGCCTCTCCAATATAACAAGGGAGATATTTCTAAACCTCTCGATGTGGTAGGATTAAGAAAATGTATGGACATGCCGAATATGGTTGAGGAGTCAATCACAACTGAGTAATCCACTATAGATTCGAGTGAAGAATCAAGCAATCATCGGATAGCACGCTTCTCGTTTTGAGTTCGATTTGGTATCATGAGACAAAGAAATCGGTACATGAGCACTATATAGATTCGTTTGATATGATCTTTATGTATATTTGAGAGTCGTTATGTCTTCATAGGGACCGCTACCGACTTATGGACCAACAAGGAGTTTTCGGCCTATGACCAAATATACATGAATCTACAGGGTCACACGCTTAACGGGTTAGAACGATAAGGGTACGGATGATAGACTCCGAGTGGGACACGATCTTTACTCATTTGGATTCGGTTGGAGGTTCTCTGAGTAGGATACAATCTCTACTCGTATTAGATCAAGATCTAGCCTAAGGCTTTCCGTGTTGGATATGATATCTGATTGTATTGAGTAAGGATCCGATTAGAGGTTATATAAAGGGAGATGTGAGGGCTAAAGGAGGCATCCCGAGACACCCATCGAAACCCCATAACCCCTGCCGTGCATACTGGTGCTAGCACACCGGTACACGATATTTTATTCTAGATGTATGGACCTTGATAGAGGTGCTACTGCGACTACGGCACTGATCGAGACGTTCGTAAGGAGGAGACAGTTGGCCAGAGGACGATCAACTACTTCCACTATACTGACGCGAGCTTCGTTGAACCGACCGCTTCAACTTTACTTTCGCTACACCACGCGTTTAGTAGTAACGATATATAATTTCTCACTCATATGGTTTTTGGTTTATATGGTAAAAAATTTTGATCTACGCTAATATAATCTACCCATATTCCAACAAGGATAACAAAAGGCAAGTGGTACTATTATCCAATAAGCAAAGCAGATACCGGGAACAGCGACAAGGGAATAATAAGCTTCCTTTCCGTTCTACACGATCTAACGAGCCTTCCAAGGAAAATCACCGTAGCATACTCTACCTCCTAGCCGCTCTATATCTCACGCCACTCATGAGGAAATGCACCTAGCAGGCTAGCGCTCACTGCAACAAGCTGTTCATGTGAGCGGAGGTTGCCAACTGCCAAGGACCAACCAACCCCCTCGTTTCACAATCTGAGACGACGGTGAACCACATCACATCACAGTGCAATCCAAACATGAAAAGGCATGAACAGACATTTCTTAGCTTTTACTCCAAGTTCTGATTGAATCAAGAGTACATACAATGCTTTCGGGCCTTTCATTAAGTTCTACATCGATCGCCAGACAAGCAGAGCTCCACAGCTCAGCAAGCTAGCATGGCGAATTGCCCATGAACTCGCGCAAAACTGTAAAAAACAAAAACAAAAAAAAAACACCGATCACAAACAACGGTTTTCCCCATGTCTTCTCGTTTTCATGTACTCGCAGTCGCAGGGACAGCCACCTTCCATTCATAAGGAGGCCAAAAAAAGACATTTCCCTTAATCTAATTAAGCTCCTCCTGTGTCAAATATCTAACTTTCAATTTCTTCCAGGAAAGGTGTTGCTTCTCTTCCCGCAGGGACGGCACATTCTTGGATTCGTGACAACGCAACAAAAACAAAAGGATAAAATTATGTCCATTCTAGGGGTTAATTATTCCTTAATTTGATCTCAATTAACCACCAAAGAGATCGTCTTTACCCATTGTTCGTTCACAAAGGAATCGATTCATCAATTTGTCGGGGAAAAAAAGACAGCAACTTTTCCGATTCTGCATTCTACAATTCCCCCAGATTACACAAATATTGAGATCCCCCCATCACACAACTCAATTTCTACATAATTTTATTTACTACTTGTGTTATACAACATGAAGAAAGAGAAACCACACGGTCCACACCTGAGGCAACAGGCAAGCCGGCCACCCCTATCCCCTACGCGCAGGCGCAGGGGTTGTCGACCTCGACCACGACGAGGTCCTCCCCATCGCTGCTGCGGAACGCGAGGTACCCGGCCGCGAGCCCGACGACCACGGCGACGAACACCCCGCCGTTGAACGACATGACGGCGAGCATGAGGAGGTAGCCCAGGCCCGAGTTGACCCCGAACAGCGCCGCCGTCGCCAACCGCGCGGGCCAGCGCCCGACGGCGAAGGCGGAGGCCGACGCGAGGAGCGGGGTCCGCGCGTCGGAGCCTGCAGGCGGCGGAAGGGGCTCCGTCTTGGCGCCGGCGAGGAGCTTGAGGCGGACCCGGAAGGCCTCGAGGTACTGGTAGAAGGCGGAGGCGAGGAGGAGCGCGAGGAGGGAGAGGAGGTAGCCGGTCCACGTGGCCGTGCGCCAGCCGTCGAAGAGGATCGTGACGGACTTGCCCCAGTAGAAGGTCATGTGCATCATGGTGGCCGCAGGGGTGGAGGCGGCGACGGCAGTTTCGGGATTTCGGCGGGGTGAGGGAGCAGGGACGGGGATGGCGGAGGAGAGGAGGAGGAGGATTGCCGGCGAAGAGACCGGTGTGATTTTAAAGGGGCGACCTTCATTAACGAGGTGCGTTTTGGGGCACGGGGTTTGGATGTTTTTACGTTCGCGCCACTGGTATCAGGCTGGGTTTCCCGGCACAGTAGGCCATGCTCCATTCTTCGCGTCCGGGTCAATTTGGATTTAGGGAGAAAACAGAAGAGCGCTTGGATAGTAACCAATGTCTTGTGTTTCACGGAATAGAGTACTCTTCTGTTAATCTGTTTGCATAAGAACTCTCGTACCAGTCATTTTTAAACCTGAATTATCTTCTTGGACACTGAACATTTTAACTTAGAAGCTATTCTTCTGGATAAGATCCATCATTGTTGACCGAGAGGATTAAGAATAGCTATTTTAGCATACTAGTGCAGTTATCGTTAACAAGAAGCAAAGATTTGTGTCAATTTTCCAACTATACGTAGGGCTGTGGAAATACCAGTAGGATTGTTTATTGGTTGGTAAGAAAAAGTAGGTTATTTTTGTTGAGATACGGGTAGGCTACACTAGCACAAATTAAAACTTTATATTACGTAAACTAGAAAGCTATGTGAGTAAGATATCGTGGATCGTAACTACTAAATGTACAGTATAGCGGAAGAAGAGTTGAAGTAGCCCGGTTTAACGTAATGTGTGTCGATGTAGTATAAGTAGTCGATTATCTATGAGCGGTAGTCGATCTTCACGAGCTCACTCTCTCCTTATGATCGTCCCAATTAAAACCGTAGTCACAGTAACGCCTCTACCGAAGTCCACACGTTCGGGGATGGAACACTGTGTTCCAATGTGTTAGCACCAGTGCGCACAGTAGAGGTTCCGAGAGGTGGTGGCTAAGGTTTTGGTGGGTATGTCTCTAACGCATGCAACCCATAACCCATGCATCCCTTTATATAGACTCCGATTGGATCTATATCTAATACAAGTAGAGATCGTATCTTTCTTTAAAGTCTCTGATCGGATTCTTATCCAATTCGAGTAGAGATCGTATCTTACTCAAAATCTATCATTCGGATCCTTACTATTATAACCTATTAAGTGTGTGACCCAATAGTTTCATATATACTTATTTGTAACTTAGAAAAATCTTTTCGGGCACTGGTCAGTAGTAATACCTAGTAGGACATATCGACCTTCAAGTATATAAGATCAATCTGAATGAACCTTATACAATATGATATGTAATTAGGTCATAGTTACTCATGATCAGCTCATAACTCTTTATGACCATATCGTACATGGTCACGACCAGTTCGTATATCTATACTACCAGTTCACATACCAGTCTATGATACATCCAACTAACTCACGATCAGTCATTATCTCTATATGACCAGTTTGTATCTGGTCAAACCTATTGACCTGTTTGCGTATTCTTCTTTTGCCTCACGATATCCGATCGAACTACAGATGAGAAGCATGTCATCCATGAACTGTTCAATCTTTTTCTGATCTAGTGATCATAAGTTCATGTGGTCGACTCTTCGACTGCTCGTGGCATGGCCATGCACTTTCTTTATCCGACCACATCGAGGGCCTAAAGATATCTCTCCTCCTATATAGGAAGGACACTACGTTTTCTAACATGTGTATATATTATTGATTTGATATCTACATATCTATGACTGATGGAACATGATGATAAATCAATACATATGCCGGTCTTATAAGTTACTAGTGTTCTGACCAGTGGCATCCAACCAAGGATCCTTTTAGAATAATATCATATAACAAATAAGGGGCTTAACCAATAAGTCACATACTTATTGATATTTATAAATAATAATTCATTCAAGGAACATAATAACATTTAGGGGTAAAAACAAATGTGGATATTACTCGGATATATATATCTGGCTACCGAATCTGGATATGTTGGATCTGAATACCAAATACCCAGATGCAGATGCGAATCTAGTATGGTCGGTGCGGATTTGGATCTAGATATCTGAATAAGATCCGGATTCAGAGTCGGATATTCGGATTTAGCAGATATAATAGCAACAACTTACTAATACGCATCTTTTGCATTTGACTTTCAAATTAGACATGTTATATATGCATTTCGATCATCTCGGCGAGCCCATCATCATGGTAGCTTTAATTTAGCGTTTCTTTTTTATTTTGGCACATTCCTCAATAAAACTTTTTGCATGCTTTTTTAGCTAAATTTGATATATTTATAACTGAATCATTTGCAATATATCTAGAGTTAGTTAGGATTAGTGATAAAATGGCAGTAATGATCAATGATTACATGATAAACTAGAGGAAACGAGGCATAAATATTACTATAAAACTGGTATTGATTTGTTAAACTTCATTGCGTCATATGATATGAAGCTGTTCTCAAAAGCTGCATTATACAAATACGTGAAATGAACAATTCATTTGTTGCTATCAATATTTAACGCATAGTTACATGTTAGAGTCACTGAGTCAGTTATTTATCAATTTAAAATATTAAATAATTTGGTGCCATGTTTTAAATAGGAGAGGCCACGAATAATTATTATAATCCAAAAAATAGTCGAATCTGATTCGATTTTGAGTACAATCCGATCCAAATTCGTATCCGACATTTGTCTGGTCCATATTTGTATCTGGCATTTGCCCGATTCATATTTGAATCCGAGAAAAAAATATATATATGCAAATATGGTTTGAATACTATCCAATCCGTTTTCACTCATAATAACATTTATTCGAAAAATCACAAATATAGAAGTGATACAATCATCTTTATGATTGTCTTTAGAACATACACTAACAATTTTATCGGAAAGAAACGGATAGAATTTTCTTGGCTTACCCCTACTTGAAATTACTTACTGCCTTTGGATGTATCCTTCGGAGCCCTTTCAATTTGTTTTGTGGGTGTTTGTTTTGAGACGACCTTTGCAACGAAGCAGGGTCAAATTGTCTTGTGGGTGTTTGTTTCGAGATGACCTCCGGAATGAAGCAGGGTCAAATTTGCCAGATCCAAAACCGGCCGGCGCTAGGTGCATGCGAAACCTGCCTTTCGTCCCTTCCCCTAATCCCCTCCCCTCCAGTGGCGCATCTTCCCCGCCCGGTTCTCCCGACTCCTGACCAAGTGCTGTGCTGTGCTGGTCAGTCACGCCCACGTCGTGACAACGTGCGAATGGAATCATGGGCAAGTGACAAAACAAGGCAGCCTACAGAGTCCTTAACATAAAATTGGCGGCGAGCGAGACTAGGCATCAGCGTTGCAGAGTGCAGACGACGCCAGGGGCTCCCAAGTAATTTAGCGGGCGAGGCGTGCGCGCAGGCAGCCGCGCAGTACAGATGCACGATCTGTACTGCAGAGACTGCGGTTGTACTCGCGGGCGGCAACGGCCGCTGGGACCGCGAAGAAAAGTAATCTTACCGGTACCGACAGGTATATACTGTACCGTCATCGAAACGGTATAAAATAAGGCTAAATATTATATGGTCCAAATACTGATTAATATTGATCATACCGGCTCAATACTGGTTATACCGGCTTTGATACCGATCAAATACCGGCTGGTACCGACTGAATTGATGATATTATCTATTGAACTATATGTTATATGTGATTATATTACTATGAATTTGAAATACTATTATAAGTGATACTTGATGCATATATAATTAAACAAATATATACCTATAAATATATACTCGTATTATTATATTAAATCCAAAATAGTACGCCGGAAAGGATCAGTACTGAAACGTACCATTCTAAGAATCAAACCGGTATGTCGACCTCCGGTACGGTATTGATAACTTTGAAGAAAAGTTGAGTGAAGCTTTCATGCCTGCGCTAAATTAGCTTTGCTCATTGCCACTGATTGTTTGTGTTTCTGTTTTTTTTTTTTTGCGACAGCGGCAGACGCTGATATGAACGGCATATGCTAGTTTAAACTTAAAAAAGCTATTTTAAAAATCTATTTTAAGAAATTATTTTATTTACCTTGATTTTTAGAGAAGCTAAAAGATAAAAACAAAGAGGGCCGAAGTCTTGTGTGTTGGGCGGGATTTTTGGACTTTGTTCGGCTGCGTGCGTGCTGGGAGCGCCGGGTAGGGAAGGGATCGGAGGGAGGAAGGAGTGGCGTGTCCGCAAATGGCAAGCGTTCCGTGCTCCGCTACCTCTGTTGCTCGCGAGTCGCGACTGGGCGTGTTCTCGCCGAGGACTAAGAGCTGACGCGTGACGAGCGAAGCTGCACGGGACCTAGGGCTTCAGCGGCCACTGGCTTTGGACGGAGACAAACCGTTTTGGGTCAAACAATGAGGGTTCTTAAGCACATTATCAGGTACTGTCAAATATGCGTGAGCAGCTATTACGAAAACCACAACTTAATTGGTAGCACAAACACAAAATGTTTGTAAAACGACGAACCGTCTCTGCGCACGCATAGCCTGTCTAGAAAGTACAAACATGGAGTATAATAGTTCATTGCTCATATTTTGCTATGGGACTAAAGAACCATATTAAATCAACAACATTGAGCCGCTGTCATTAGCCGTTGCCATATAGGTATAGTAAACTATAGGTGTAGTAAACTGTATATGAGAAATAAATCATGTGCATAAGAGGCGGAACTAGCCCAACCCAAGCCCTAAGTTAGGCCAGCTGCTCTTGGGCTGACTCTTGGGTTAATTTTGTTTTTTTTTGTGATTTTTCATAAATTTTGCATGGGCTTTGGTTGCCAAGCCTCGGGCTACATCCCAAGTAGCACGAGGCCTAGTTCTACCACTGCACGTGCATGATAGAAAAGTGAAAAACTGAGAGTTACAGAAGGTGTAGCTCTTTACCTCCAATCAATGCATGCAGTGGTTATGGCACAATACAAGATTAGTCATTATATAGTAAAATGCCAACTGATTCAAGCAAGGATGGAAAAACATGTTTGAGTGTAAAAGTGTAGAGATTACAGGATTAGTTATTTAATTACTCCTTACATTTTATATCTAGATGACAGAAGATTAGTGATTATGATGTTTACAAAATTAAACCCAAATTATATATGCTCAAATTTCCAAAACATTTGCAATAGCTAGAGCATAGAGCATACATAATTACATACCTCGTTTCTTTTTTTGTTTTGATTCTGATTCCACGTGCTTTTATCCCAAAGGTGAGCCTCATATGGATCTGTTCATCTATGCATATCGATAAGACATCAAACTCAGTAAATTTTTTATTTATAACAAAGTTAAGAAAGAAGTACTGCTAGATGCAGCAAGCTGATAAAATTGCTAATAGTAGTGTTGGATCATATTCATAAATGATGAATTCAGGTGTGGTGGATTGGAAGATATAATATTCATTCCAATATGCTTAGGGTAAGAAGCCAAAACAGTGTCAACTGCCAACTCTTACGATAAAACAGTGTCAGCTAAACCCTGTCAACCTAGCTTATACACAAATCAAGTTGATCTCAATATGCTAAATGTGCCAAGTTCCTTAAGAATTTGAGATCGTCTCATTTCCAGCCACAGCCAACAATTCCATGATAGATAAATCTCGCGCACAACTCATCCGACCATACAGTTACTAAAAAGTAGCAAACAAATTCTAGATCCCGAATCACGGGTAACGCATGCCGACGGTGCCCAGACAAACAATTGGATTTAGCACCAGAGATCAAACCAAACAATTGTTGGATTAATTGGGCTTGGTCCATTTTAATTTAGCAATTAATCAAATAAAATTCCTAGGTCCACATGGAAAACTGTTTAGTCCCATATGGAGAGTTGAATGTGAGTTGCACCACTTTAAAAGGTTTAAAAGGTGGAACGTGGTAACCCCTTGTGGAATTGGAGAGAGCCAATACACGCGCGCTCGCTCGCCTCGCCGGGCCGAGCGTGTTTTTCTTTATCTATTCGAAAATCGAAACGCACTGACTGTGTGGCTGGTAGTAACGGTGTAGTTACTAGTGAATCATGGCTGCAATTACTCTGGCCTCTTCGTTTTTGCTGTTACAAAAGAACAGAGCATAAACAGGAAAGAATAGTATTGCGGTTCTGTTTTTGTGGCTGTTCTCTGCAATCTCCGGTCCAGAATCTTGCACGCAAAAGGGTTCTGGGCGAGTAGGCCTCCGAAACTCCGTCCGTTTGCGTACCTGCACGAGTAGACGGGCGATCAAGTTTTTGGGGAGCGCATTGGCGCGACTACTCAATCTGTGACGTACGTCGTCTACTTCCTGGTAGTGAACTGTTCGCGAGACTGCACTGCGAACATCTTCCTGCATCACGCCTCGATCGACTACATCGAATAGGTCATCATGTCGACTGATGGTAACGGCGCATCCGGTGTCTCCGACACTAGCCCCGCCCGAGGGTATAACTTGAAAACTTCTCTGGTGTATTTGTTTTTGTGCGCTATGAATATGTTAATAGGTGCTGCTGTTAGCTTGTTCGTTAGCGAATATGAATACAGCATTGTTGAATCACTCATGCTTTTGTATGTCATGTTTTATATGCTGAATTTCTAGATTAAAATGTGCCGAAAATTGACTAGATACTCAACAATAATTACTCAAAACATGTATATGTGGAAGCTTAATATCGATCTAAACATTAGCAGGCAGAGCACCAGATTGAACTTCCGGCACCGGTTGGGCCGGAAAATGTATTGTGTCCAACTAAACTTCGGGCCGAGGAGTGGCAGGATCTGGATAAATTTGTTGTGATTTGACTTTCTGGCCGAATAACGAAAGGTACGTAAGCAGGCTTGAGTGAAGTTTTATAGCTTACGATACATGGATATTGGATCCCAACGGGCTCAGTTCTTGACCGGCCAAATCTCTAGTTAGACCAGGATTTTTCTTTAGAATCTTTAGGGCCTGTTTGGAATGCGGGAATTTTTCCCGATTCCTGCGAGAATTGAACTGTTTCCTGCAAAATTCCTACAAAATTCCTGTGAAATTCCTGCGCCCAGGAGAATTCGCAACAACATCAAAACCCAAAGTACACGCCCTCACAAAAGAAGTGGAGGAGAAAGTGCACGTGAAAAACAGAGAGTACATTGTAAATTGTAATGTAATCCTGACCAAGAATGGTCAATGATAGTACAGTATATTTTCCACGATTCTCTCTGTGCAAACTTCAATCTTTTTAGATAGTTTATCATGTTGCACGCCTTGCGCTGAGGAAGTGTCGTACGGGACACCGCGCGCTCGAGCGATAAGAACAAACGATTTTTATCTTGCCGTTGCCGTTTCACGAATGGAAAAGGAATATTTTGCTTAAAAAAAAGGGGAAGTGCTATTGCAAGAAGTGATGTCGCCGACGACTCTGACCCAAAAAACTTGTTGCTATCAAACGTTTCCATGGAGCCCAAGTTAAGGGCCTGTTTGGAACAGAGGAATTTTACAGGAATTTTGTAGGAATTTTGCAGGAAACAGTTCAATTCCCGCAGGAATCGGGAAAAATTCCCGCATTCCAAACAGGCCCTAAGCACGGCTCCCTGTGGACGATGGAGCACAATTGCACAAAGACGTTTGCGTTGACATGTGGCATATGAATAATAAAAATTATTTTTTACTGTTTTGTACGGGAGTAAATCAATAAATTTTTTTCTGTTTTGCTACAGTAGAAGTAAAAAAATATTATTTTTATTAATTTGCTACAGTATAAAACAACAAAAATAAATTTTTTATTATTTGTATGTCACTTATCAACGACCGATTGGCTTGTAACATAAACACCTTTATGTCACCGGATTACAACAGAATTTTTCGTGGACGATGATAGCGGAGAGCCGGAGAGGCATCCACACACGGCACGCCTTTGTGAGCTGTGCTAACAGTGACCTACTCTGTCATTTTCATTTTTGTTGTACTACTCCTTATCTTTCAGGTACTGACGTACTGTTGGCATCATGGCATGGGACAAGGGACAATGGCCCGTGATAGTTGATGGAATAAAATAGGGCTTGCACACTTGGATGGTTCTCATGGAAACCTTGAGCAAATCGCTTTGTGAGAAATGCTACTAGACTGAAGTTATTATAAAATAGAATAGGGACTTGCACACTCGGATGGTTCTCTTGAAAACCACGAACAAAATCGCTTTCGGAGAAATACCAACCGACTGAAGTTCTCCAGATTGGAAAGTTCTTCACTGACGTGCTAGGATAATATTTCTCACGCGATAGAGACTGTGGTTAAAAGTTTAATAAAACTAGGTGACGGGTGCGTTGCAGCACTCGATACAGCTCAATCCGTTATATCCTCTATATGTATAAGATGCAAAGAGGGAGCCCGTCAACCTCAAATCTGTCCAGGTGAGACAAGATCTGTGGGATGTAAGCTCATCATCCTCTACACTACGAAATCCTTTCAAGTTCCAATTAGCCTTATGTTACTCGCTTGTGCCCTTCCTATTTCTGTATTAACTATTTTATGCCCAACTATGTAACTCTTATCATGCCATTACATTTTTTTAGCCGAAGGCCGGCTTTATTCATTAATCATCATAGGGATTAGCAACCAGTCACTGTAGTAATCGTCAGCACGAGTGGTCGCGGAATGACGTATGACGTGTAACGCCCCCGTTTCCAGGGGCGCGTACGGACACGGCACCCCGTAACTATTCACGCATGAACAGTTATGGACTGTCGCGCAAGAGTATACCATTGCATGCTAACAACAAAAGTCCAGCATATACTTGACATACGGAATAACATCCAGTTTTTACAGCGGGGCGTGCAAGCCCAAAGTATAATACATTACAAAAGGCTCCAGAAACTGCTTCAAGCGCGGCGGAGACCTACAGCCAAGGGTCCTCGTCGAAGAAAAGATCCTCGGGGACTTCTTCAACGGGAAGACCTTCTCCTTCGTCTTGATCCTCTAAAGGGTGGATTAAGCAAGCCGTGAGCCAAACAACCGGCTCAGCAAATCCCAAAGGGATCTTAATTTACTATATGCACGGAAATTCCAAGGATTGGTGTATACTTGGTTTATTACATTTGGTGGATGCAATTTTATTTGCAAACATTTTCATAAGACGGACTCAAAACTTACTCCTTAAGATCTCAGGGGTTTTCATCAAGAGTTCATTAACCAACTAACCAAGTTAAAGTATTTACAAATCTACTTAAGCTTTGCTGCTGGAATCACCCAAGTGACACAGCTCCAATAACCGGGAGCACGGCGTATTCGAATACCATTTAATTGACTCTGCAGAGTTTGCTCAGCTTTACCCACATGATCTCTCAACTCCCGCTAAAGAGTTAAGAAAGCCAGGTCTTTTCACTGCTCGACTCTTTGTATAGGCTCTACCCAGTAGAATTCACTCGGGTCTGGCTCACATCCACACACACACACACACACACACACACAGGAGGACAACGTCCGCTTCGAGTGAATTCCACCGTTGTTAGGCATCCGTAGCACGGCCTGCCTAACCTCACTGCTACCCTCCTGTAGAGTTTCAATCGAGTTGAGCAGCTAAAAGACAAGGGTTGACAAGTCAACTCCTGTGGTTGAGCGATCACTGTGACATTTGCTCAGCGTAAGGGTTTCAGTCCTTATATTTTCACATGGCCCGCAACCTCGCCAGGTCCGCGACCCAAACTAAGGTAAGCGGTGGGCGCAGACCGTCCCGCGGTTTCCCACTCACCCTTACCCTACTCCAGCCCTAGGATAAGAGGTGGGCAAAGACCGTCTCGCGGCTCTCCCCCAACCCTTACCCTACCTTGTGCACGCCGGCACTCTCCGCTCTAAGATACGGTGTCCCATACCACCCTACCTTAGAGTCGGGTTTTCCAAATTCTATTGGCTCACAGCCACAACCTTATTAGTGTAACATTTTGCATGATAATAATATCCTACAATTATCTAGATTAACAGATAATTAAATCTAGGGTTTCAAAGGCATGGCTACAATTTAAACAGGGCATTTAACGGTGGTAGGACTAACTATATCACATGTCATTCTAAACATTTTATTTTTATTTTAGAACTAACATTTCAGAACTAGCTCAATGCAAATAATGTATTAACATATTTAAACATTATGGGATACAATATGATCAAAGGATTTGGGACTTGCCGTTTATCCGGATGATTTCTGCGAGCTCGAACGTAGAAGCACCGGGGTCCTGAATCTGCTCCTGTGCTTCCGGGATCTCCGACACTAACGCAAACAATTAAAATAAATTAAATCCAGCTTGAGACTAATCAAGCGAGGCAAAATAATCTAATTAAAAAGGAATAAAATTCATAAACACTCCAAATGGAATTTTAGGAATTTATCTGGGATGAAATTGTGGAAATGGATTTCACCAGAGGGTCTGGAATATTATTTGGAGCAAAGTGGTGAAATTTGGGAATTTTTGGGATTTCCTGTGATTTTCTGGGATTTATTTGGATTTTCTGGCATTTTGGAAATTGATAAAATCCTGGAAAATCGGATGAACAGTGCGGCCCGGCCGCTTTGCTACAGTGCGGCCTGGCACTGTTTTGGCCCGCGCGGCCGAAGGCCGGCGCGGCCCAACGGCGCGCGCGCGCGCGGGCAACGGGCGGCTGGCTCGGCCCACAGGCGCGCCCATGCGGTCGCGATGGCCGACACGCGGCGCTGGCGGACGATCCAGATGGGGGCGGGGCGAGCGGGTGAGATGGACTGCGGGGAATCGGACGGCTGCGGAGTGACGGGAGCGGCGAAACGGTACGAGGGAAATCCGACGGCTGAGGTTAGAAGGTGGGGGTAAGATCCGACGGCGAAGGAGGGACCACGTCCGTCGTCGTCTACCTCCAGCCGCTACAGTGACCGCGCGGCAGGATCACGGTGGCGACGGCGGCCTGGGCGCTGGAGGGCTCGTCGGCGATCACCGAGGGTACCGGCGGGTAGAGGGGACAGCGGGGAACCCATTTCGGGTGGTTAGCATTTGCGGAGACCAAAGGGGAGAGAGGGAGGGAGAAGGGGGCGGTTCGGGGATTTCACGGTGGAGAGGGTCACCGGCGGCGAGGAAGCTCAATCGGGGCCGGTTACACCATCTGGGGAGTTGGGAGCTCACATTGGCGGCGGAGGTGGGAGCTGGGGAGTTGTGGAGCGAGCTGGCCACGGAGAGGGTGCGGCGGCCGAGGAGGGTCGTCGACGCCGGCGCAGCACAGAGTTCCACCTGGCCAGGGGCAAATACCAACATGATTAGCATACCGTGGAGGTGCTCTGGCCGAATGCAATTGAAGAAAGGGGAAGAGGAGAGGGAGTTTGGCTCCCGGGGGTCGCCGGCTCACAAGGCGGCAATGGCGGAGTTCGGAGCGGCGGGGCTTCAATCGGCGGCTTAGGAGAACTCACTGGAGGTTGGGGAGGCGAGTGGAGGCGGTGGAGCGGCTCGGGAAGCAAAGGAGGAGCAAGGAGTCGGAGGGGGAACTTTACACCCGCGCGAAGAGGGGCGAAGCTTCGGGGAGAAGGCAACGGGAGGGTCTCCAGGGTCAACAGGGGCAGGTCGGCCGTCTCCTCCGCGGGATGGAGCGGCGACCGGGGTGACGCCGGCTCTGCACAGGAGTAATGGCGACGGGACTGCACAGGGGCAGGTGAGCTCGGGCATGAGCTGGAGCGCGTCCGCGCGTGGGAGAGGGAGGAGGTGGGGCTGACAGGCGGGGTCGGGCGCAGGAGCTGGGCGACGCGTGGCGCGGAGACCCTGCGGCGGTCGGGACAGCGCGGCGGGGCGGAGCGGGCGCGAGGAGGGGGTCCGAGGGGCGGCGCTGTCCGCGCGCGGGAGAGCGGGCGCAGGCGCAGCGCGCGTGCGCGAGGAAAGCGGGGAGGGAGCGGGCGCCAGCGAGGGAGAAGGAGGCGTCCGCGCGGGAGGGAGCCGGGCGCGAGGGAAGGCGGGAAGAGAGGAGGGCGCCGGCGAAGGAAGGAAACGCCCGGCCGAAAAGGGAAGGCGGAAACGGGGAGACTTTCCCGAAAAGGAAAGTTTCCAAAAATCACCCAAAAATCGGCAAAAAATCACAAATTTTTGGATTTTGAAATTTTGGGGTTTTTCAACCTACCCCCCTTAAAAGAATCTCGACCCCGAGATTAACTTGGTCCAGGGAGTAAGTTGGGGAAATCCCGCTGCAAATCTGATTCTCGTTCCCAGGTGGACTCATCCGCTGTGTGATTCTTCCACTGCACTCTGCAAAACTTGATATTCTTGTTTCTGAGCTGCCTTTCTGATGTTTCAAGTATTTGTAGTGGTTCTTCAGCATACGTGCAGTCATCTTGCAATTCAATATCTGACAATGGCACTTCATCTGTTGGTTGGCGTAGACACTTCCGAAGCTGGGATACGTGGAATACGTTGTGAATTCTGGATAAGTTGGGCGGAAGCTGCACTTGATAAGCTACTTCCCCAACTCTTCCAATTATCTGAAACGGTCCCACATATCTTGGAGCTAATTTGCCTTTGACTTGAAATCTCTTGACTATTTTGAATGGGGTAACTTTGATGTAAACATAATCTCCAACTTCGAAACTCAAATCTTTCCGGCGGTTATCTGCATAGCTCTTCTGTCGATCTTGTGCCATTCTGAGTCTGTCTCTGACAATTCTGACATGTGCTTCTGCATCCTGAACAATTTGGGGTCCAATAAGTTGTCGCTCTCCTGTTTCTGTCCAATTCAGTGGAGTCCTGCATTTTCTGCCATAAAGTGCCTCAAACGGTGCCATTTGGATGCTGGCTTGATAACTGTTGTTATATGAGAACTGAGCAAATGGTAGACAGGTGTTCCATGTTGCTCCATACACTATCGCACAAGCTCTCAACATGTCTTCTAAAATTTGATTGGTTCTCTCTGTCTGTCCATCCGTCTGCGGATGATATGCTGAGCTGAAATTCAGATCGGTGCCCATAGCTTCATGCAATTTTTCCCAAAACTTGGATGTAAATTGTGCTCCTCTATCTGACACGATCTTCTTCGGAACTCCATGCAACGTCACAATTCTGGTCAGATACAACTCGGCAAGTTTATCCTTCCCATAAGTTTGCTTGATCGGGAGGAAATGAGCCACCTTGGTCAATCTATCAACAATGACCCAAATAGCATCAAATCCTTCACGAGTCTTGGGAAGTCCAGTGATGAAGTCCATGCCAATGCTATCCCATTTCCATTCGGGAATTGGTAAAGGTTGTAACAATCCCGATGGTTTTTGGTGGTCTATCTTGATCTGCTGGCAGACATCACATTTAGCTATATATTCTGCCACTTCTTTCTTCATTTGGTTCCACCAATATCTTTTCTTCAAATCTTGATACATCTTTGTGCCTCCTGGATGAATTGAGAATTGAGAGGAGTGGGCTTCAGCTAAGATCAACTCTCTCAACTCTTTCTTGTTGGGTATGCAGTAGCGACCACGGAAAGTAAGGATTCCATGTTCGTCTATAGTATACTCTGATGAATTTTCTCCTTGAATATCCTTTTTCAGTTTTTGAATCTCTTCATCTTCATCCTGGGCTGCTTTAATCTGGTCTGGCAACAGTGGTTGAATCTCTAAGGCTGCTTCTTCACCTTGTTCTGTGATTACCAAGTTCAGTCGTAATATGTCTCTCTGTAGCTCTGGTGGGTACTCTGATTGACTGCCTTTGCTGGGACGAGCCTTGCGGCTAAGTGCATCAGCAACTACGTTTGCCTTGCCTGGGTGATACTGGAGATCAATATCATAATCTTTAATCAGTTCTAACCATCTGCGTTGTCTCATGTTCAACTCTGGCTGGGTGAATAGATACTTCAAACTCTTGTGATCTGAGAATATCTCACAACGATTTCCTAACAGGTAGTGCCGCCAAATTTTGAGGGCATGCACCACAGCTGCTAGTTCCAAGTCATGTGTGGGATAATTCTCCTCATGTGGCTTCAACTGTCTTGATGCATAGGCAACAACCTTTCCGTCTTGCATAAGCACACAACCCAAACCTTGCTTTGAGGCATCACAATAAATCTGAAACTCCTTCTCTGGATTGGGTAAAATCAGCACTGGTGTTGTTGTCAACTTGGTCTTCAACATCTGAAAGCTTTCTTCGCATGCATCAGTCCATGTGAACGGTTTATCTTTCTTCAACAATTGTGTGAGTGGACGAGATATTCTTGAGAAACCTTCTATGAATCGGCGATAATAACCCGCCAATCCTAGGAAGCTCCTCACTTCAGTCACTGTCTTAGGCTGTTTCCATTCCATCACTGCTGAAATCTTTTCTGGATCGACTTTCACTCCATCTTCAGATATAACATGACCCAAGAAAGCGACTTCTCTCAACCAAAAACTGCATTTATCAAATTTTGCATATAACTTATGCTCTCTCAATCTGGTCAAAACCATATGCAAATGTTGCCTGTGCTCTTCTTCACTCTTGGAGTATATCAGAATATCATCAATGAAAACAATCACAAATCGATCCAATTGGTCCATATGCACCAGGTTCATAAGATTCATGAAATACGCTGGTGCATTAGTCAAACCAAAGGGTACGACCGTGAACTCAAACAATCCATATCTGGTGATGAAGGCGGTCTTCTCTCGATCTTGCTCTCGGATCTTGAGTTGGTGATAACCCGAGCGCAAGTCGATCTTGGAGAACACTTTGGCTCCTCTAAGTTGATCGAACAGATCATCAATTCTTGGGAGGGGATACTTGTTCTTGATGGTAACAGCATTCAAACCTCTGTAATCCACACACATTCTCAATTCACCATTCTTCTTTTTCACAAACAGTGCTGGGGCTGACCATGGTGAAGTACTGGGTCGGATGAATTCCTTCTCTTGTAACTCATCTAACTGCTTCTTCAGCTCTTTCAATTCACTAGCTGACATTCTGTATTGGTGCTTGGCAATTGGCTTGGTACCAGGTACCAATTCTATCGCAAGTTCTACCTGTCTGTCAGGGGGTCTACCTGGTAGTTCTTCGGGGAACACATCAGGGTACTCTTGTACTATTGGCACTTGGTCAGGTGTAGCTGCTATCATGTTGATCATACGCTTCTTGGCATCTTTCAGCACTTTTCGATCTGTCTCTACTACTGTTTTCTGACCTTCAGAGTTAATCAATGACACTGTTTTGACCTCGCAATCTACCTTGCCTTTATTTCTGGCCAACCAGTTCATGCCCAAGATGGCATCTAACCCGGACATGTCCAACTGCAACAAGTCGGCTCTAAAATCTACCCCTTGGATTTTTATGTTGAGTCCCGCACACCCACGGTGGGACTCCATTCTAACCCCAGGGGTTTCCACCACATAAGGTCTTGGTAATGCAACAGAAGGCAATTGATTTCTTGCAGCAAAACTCTTTGAAATAAAAGAATGCGTTGCACCAGGGTCAAATAAAATCAATGCAGGTATGGAATTGATTGGAAACATACCGGCAATGATGTCACTTGCACCAGCGGCATCCTCTGCAGATACATGGTTCACTCTGGCATAGAAAGTGGGTCTGACATTGCTTCTGCCCCTGCCTCTGCCTGTAGCTGAGAAATTTGCAGTGCCTGCAGGTGACTGAGAGCTGGCTGCTTTAATCTGCAAGAATCCTCCTTTGGGGGTACCGGGGGTTGCTTGTGACTTGGCCTCTTGCGGCTGTTGATTTTGAACTTGTAACTTGGCTGCATCTGATGGCAAGTTCTTCCTGGGACACTGGTCTCTGTAGTGCCCTATTTCACCGCAGTGAAAACATGCGTTTGACCTTCGCGGGCAGCCACTAGCCAGGTGGTTTCCACCACAAGTGGGACACTTGAGAGCCAATGGTGGAGGGGAAACATAATGCTGAGTCTGGTTGGAATGATTCTTCGGCATCATCACATACTGTCGGGAAGATGGGGATCGATATGAAGAAGATCCCGATGTCTTGGTTCGTTGGGCAGTGTGTGAAGATGACTGCGATCTGTGTGCTGCCTTGCGTTTTCTATAGTCTTCCATGTCACTTCTAGCTTCTTCGGAGGTGATCAAGCCATCAACCATATCATTCAGATCTTTGAACTTCAAGGCTGAAATATGGAATCTCAAAGACTGCTGCAAACCTGCACGAAACTTGCTCATTTTCTTGTCCTCATTGTCAACATCCTCAGGGGCAAATCTGGAGAGGTGGTTAAACTGGTGTAAGTATTCCATCACAGTGCGACCACCTTGTTTGAGCGCCAAAAACTCCCGGCGCTTGGCTTCCATAATACCCTCGGGGATGTGGGCCTTACGGAAGGCCCTGGAGAAATCTTCCCAACTAATCTCTCTATTCTGGAGTGTGCGCTGGTAGTTGATCCACCAGGTCGCTGCTGCACCCTGTAACTGGTGGGATGCATATAGTACCTTCTCTCTATCGTCACACTGTGCAGTTTGAAGTTTTCTCTCCACATCTGCCAGCCAATCTTCAGCAACCATAGGATCGGCGGTGGTGGAGAAAGTGGGTGGACGTGTTTTTAGAAAGTCATTCCACCGGGTGGTAATTGGAGCACCATCCCGTGGAATATTGCCTCCACCCTGTACTCCTGGAGATCTGGTTGCGATCTGTTCAAGTAGACGGGCCTGCTGATCTAACACTCGTAAGATGTTCTGCTCTCCCTGGTAACGATTTTGCTCCAACATTGCTATCACACTGGCGAGCGTGGCTTGATCTGTGGCAGGTGCACCCTGCCCGCTGGTCTGACCTCTCTGCTGTGCTGGGTCCATCTGTTGATTGGGAACTTGAGGTTAGCCTTGCAGCGGCTTTGGCAATCAAGAACAGGTAAGTAAGACTTTGAATTTTTCAAGGCAAGTATAGGACGAAAAGATAAGGACGAGAGCGAAGGGGACAGGAGAAAGCTTTGAACACAGGAAGAACATACTGATAATTAAGCAAACAAATTAAAAGAGGTAGCAACATAATTTACATTAAGCAAGTGGTGCACAGACCACATAAAGGTTCATGTTACACTTGCATTACATACAAAAGTACATCTATCACCAAAAGGTCAGGCTACCACTAACGGACGGCGTCTACTCCTTCCTGTCCCCGGGTGCTGGAAGGGCAAGCGGGGCTGCGGGGCGGAACCGGGCACGGTACTGCGCCGCAGTCATCCGGCGCTTGGGCCTAGACTGCACCGAAGCACAAGAAGAGTGAACACTGGGCGACTCCGCACTGTCTGAACCCTCTGCTGCCTCCTGGGCCTCAAAGCGGGCGAGGGACTCCCGGAGGCGCTGAACCTCCTCACGAGTGTCCCACAACTGCCTCTGCCAGACTCTGGCCTCCTCGACGGCTCTGTCGTAGCTGGCGACCTGCTGCGCCATAAGGGTGGCGATACCCGCTAGGCGGGGATCGTCATCCTCACCGAACCTAGGGACTATAAAGTCCCCAAAGTGCGGGCGCGGCACCAGGTCGAAGGGCGTCCCTGCTAGCTCCTGGTGGTAGTAGTCCCTGAGATAGAGCGCGGCTTTCAGAGCCACGTCCTGAACAGCATCCTCGTCGTCCACCCGTCGGGCTGTGAACCTCCGCTTCCTGTCTGGGCGGACAGGCAAGGGATCGAGGACCACCCAAGCCTTGTACTCGTAGAACTGGTCCTGGCGAAACTGTCCCTCAGCGTAGATCACTGGGCCGTGGTTTCCTCTCGCTCCGAGGAATCGTCGCATTTCCCACAACTTGTGGTGCCATCCATCCCTTCGGTCGGGGCGGGAGAAAACGAGGCGCACCATCTGCCGGAAACGAAATTTTGAAATTAGACAAGTAAGACAGTAAACATTTGCGAAAATTAAAACTTAAGCAGAAATAAATTTAAGACAGGAAAGTAGCAACAAGAGAGGAACAAGACAGCAATAGACCTTATATTTTTCATAAACTCTTTTTATGCCTTAAATTAATTTTTGCGATAAAATCGCTTCCTAGACAGCCTTAGGTCTCAACCTACGGTCAAAGAGCCTGCTCTGATACCACTTCTTGTAACGCCCCCGTTTCCAGGGGCGCGTACGGACACGGCACCCCGTAACTATTCACGCATGAACAGTTATGGACTGTCGCGCAAGAGTATACCATTGCATGCTAACAACAAAAGTCCAGCATATACTTGACATACGGAATAACATCCAGTTTTTACAGCGGGGCGTGCAAGCCCAAAGTATAATACATTACAAAAGGCTCCAGAAACTGCTTCAAGCGCGGCGGAGACCTACAGCCAAGGGTCCTCGTCGAAGAAAAGATCCTCGGGGACTTCTTCAACGGGAAGACCTTCTCCTTCGTCTTGATCCTCTAAAGGGTGGATTAAGCAAGCCGTGAGCCAAACAACCGGCTCAGCAAATCCCAAAGGGATCTTAATTTACTATATGCACGGAAATTCCAAGGATTGGTGTATACTTGGTTTATTACATTTGGTGGATGCAATTTTATTTGCAAACATTTTCATAAGACGGACTCAAAACTTACTCCTTAAGATCTCAGGGGTTTTCATCAAGAGTTCATTAACCAACTAACCAAGTTAAAGTATTTACAAATCTACTTAAGCTTTGCTGCTGGAATCACCCAAGTGACACAGCTCCAATAACCGGGAGCACGGCGTATTCGAATACCATTTAATTGACTCTGCAGAGTTTGCTCAGCTTTACCCACATGATCTCTCAACTCCCGCTAAAGAGTTAAGAAAGCCAGGTCTTTTCACTGCTCGACTCTTTGTATAGGCTCTACCCAGTAGAATTCACTCGGGTCTGGCTCACATCCACACACACACACACACACACACACACACACAGGAGGACAACGTCCGCTTCGAGTGAATTCCACCGTTGTTAGGCATCCGTAGCACGGCCTGCCTAACCTCACTGCTACCCTCCTGTAGAGTTTCAATCGAGTTGAGCAGCTAAAAGACAAGGGTTGACAAGTCAACTCCTGTGGTTGAGCGATCACTGTGACATTTGCTCAGCGTAAGGGTTTCAGTCCTTATATTTTCACATGGCCCGCAACCTCGCCAGGTCCGCGACCCAAACTAAGGTAAGCGGTGGGCGCAGACCGTCCCGCGGTTTCCCACTCACCCTTACCCTACTCCAGCCCTAGGATAAGAGGTGGGCAAAGACCGTCTCGCGGCTCTCCCCCAACCCTTACCCTACCTTGTGCACGCCGGCACTCTCCGCTCTAAGATACGGTGTCCCATACCACCCTACCTTAGAGTCGGGTTTTCCAAATTCTATTGGCTCACAGCCACAACCTTATTAGTGTAACATTTTGCATGATAATAATATCCTACAATTATCTAGATTAACAGATAATTAAATCTAGGGTTTCAAAGGCATGGCTACAATTTAAACAGGGCATTTAACGGTGGTAGGACTAACTATATCACATGTCATTCTAAACATTTTATTTTTATTTTAGAACTAACATTTCAGAACTAGCTCAATGCAAATAATGTATTAACATATTTAAACATTATGGGATACAATATGATCAAAGGATTTGGGACTTGCCGTTTATCCGGATGATTTCTGCGAGCTCGAACGTAGAAGCACCGGGGTCCTGAATCTGCTCCTGTGCTTCCGGGATCTCCGACACTAACGCAAACAATTAAAATAAATTAAATCCAGCTTGAGACTAATCAAGCGAGGCAAAATAATCTAATTAAAAAGGAATAAAATTCATAAACACTCCAAATGGAATTTTAGGAATTTATCTGGGATGAAATTGTGGAAATGGATTTCACCAGAGGGTCTGGAATATTATTTGGAGCAAAGTGGTGAAATTTGGGAATTTTTGGGATTTCCTGTGATTTTCTGGGATTTATTTGGATTTTCTGGCATTTTGGAAATTGATAAAATCCTGGAAAATCGGATGAACAGTGCGGCCCGGCCGCTTTGCTACAGTGCGGCCTGGCACTGTTTTGGCCCGCGCGGCCGAAGGCCGGCGCGGCCCAACGGCGCGCGCGCGCGCGGGCAACGGGCGGCTGGCTCGGCCCACAGGCGCGCCCATGCGGTCGCGATGGCCGACACGCGGCGCTGGCGGACGATCCAGATGGGGGCGGGGCGAGCGGGTGAGATGGACTGCGGGGAATCGGACGGCTGCGGAGTGACGGGAGCGGCGAAACGGTACGAGGGAAATCCGACGGCTGAGGTTAGAAGGTGGGGGTAAGATCCGACGGCGAAGGAGGGACCACGTCCGTCGTCGTCTACCTCCAGCCGCTACAGTGACCGCGCGGCAGGATCACGGTGGCGACGGCGGCCTGGGCGCTGGAGGGCTCGTCGGCGATCACCGAGGGTACCGGCGGGTAGAGGGGACAGCGGGGAACCCATTTCGGGTGGTTAGCATTTGCGGAGACCAAAGGGGAGAGAGGGAGGGAGAAGGGGGCGGTTCGGGGATTTCACGGTGGAGAGGGTCACCGGCGGCGAGGAAGCTCAATCGGGGCCGGTTACACCATCTGGGGAGTTGGGAGCTCACATTGGCGGCGGAGGTGGGAGCTGGGGAGTTGTGGAGCGAGCTGGCCACGGAGAGGGTGCGGCGGCCGAGGAGGGTCGTCGACGCCGGCGCAGCACAGAGTTCCACCTGGCCAGGGGCAAATACCAACATGATTAGCATACCGTGGAGGTGCTCTGGCCGAATGCAATTGAAGAAAGGGGAAGAGGAGAGGGAGTTTGGCTCCCGGGGGTCGCCGGCTCACAAGGCGGCAATGGCGGAGTTCGGAGCGGCGGGGCTTCAATCGGCGGCTTAGGAGAACTCACTGGAGGTTGGGGAGGCGAGTGGAGGCGGTGGAGCGGCTCGGGAAGCAAAGGAGGAGCAAGGAGTCGGAGGGGGAACTTTACACCCGCGCGAAGAGGGGCGAAGCTTCGGGGAGAAGGCAACGGGAGGGTCTCCAGGGTCAACAGGGGCAGGTCGGCCGTCTCCTCCGCGGGATGGAGCGGCGACCGGGGTGACGCCGGCTCTGCACAGGAGTAATGGCGACGGGACTGCACAGGGGCAGGTGAGCTCGGGCATGAGCTGGAGCGCGTCCGCGCGTGGGAGAGGGAGGAGGTGGGGCTGACAGGCGGGGTCGGGCGCAGGAGCTGGGCGACGCGTGGCGCGGAGACCCTGCGGCGGTCGGGACAGCGCGGCGGGGCGGAGCGGGCGCGAGGAGGGGGTCCGAGGGGCGGCGCTGTCCGCGCGCGGGAGAGCGGGCGCAGGCGCAGCGCGCGTGCGCGAGGAAAGCGGGGAGGGAGCGGGCGCCAGCGAGGGAGAAGGAGGCGTCCGCGCGGGAGGGAGCCGGGCGCGAGGGAAGGCGGGAAGAGAGGAGGGCGCCGGCGAAGGAAGGAAACGCCCGGCCGAAAAGGGAAGGCGGAAACGGGGAGACTTTCCCGAAAAGGAAAGTTTCCAAAAATCACCCAAAAATCGGCAAAAAATCACAAATTTTTGGATTTTGAAATTTTGGGGTTTTTCAACCTACCCCCCTTAAAAGAATCTCGACCCCGAGATTAACTTGGTCCAGGGAGTAAGTTGGGGAAATCCCGCTGCAAATCTGATTCTCGTTCCCAGGTGGACTCATCCGCTGTGTGATTCTTCCACTGCACTCTGCAAAACTTGATATTCTTGTTTCTGAGCTGCCTTTCTGATGTTTCAAGTATTTGTAGTGGTTCTTCAGCATACGTGCAGTCATCTTGCAATTCAATATCTGACAATGGCACTTCATCTGTTGGTTGGCGTAGACACTTCCGAAGCTGGGATACGTGGAATACGTTGTGAATTCTGGATAAGTTGGGCGGAAGCTGCACTTGATAAGCTACTTCCCCAACTCTTCCAATTATCTGAAACGGTCCCACATATCTTGGAGCTAATTTGCCTTTGACTTGAAATCTCTTGACTATTTTGAATGGGGTAACTTTGATGTAAACATAATCTCCAACTTCGAAACTCAAATCTTTCCGGCGGTTATCTGCATAGCTCTTCTGTCGATCTTGTGCCATTCTGAGTCTGTCTCTGACAATTCTGACATGTGCTTCTGCATCCTGAACAATTTGGGGTCCAATAAGTTGTCGCTCTCCTGTTTCTGTCCAATTCAGTGGAGTCCTGCATTTTCTGCCATAAAGTGCCTCAAACGGTGCCATTTGGATGCTGGCTTGATAACTGTTGTTATATGAGAACTGAGCAAATGGTAGACAGGTGTTCCATGTTGCTCCATACACTATCGCACAAGCTCTCAACATGTCTTCTAAAATTTGATTGGTTCTCTCTGTCTGTCCATCCGTCTGCGGATGATATGCTGAGCTGAAATTCAGATCGGTGCCCATAGCTTCATGCAATTTTTCCCAAAACTTGGATGTAAATTGTGCTCCTCTATCTGACACGATCTTCTTCGGAACTCCATGCAACGTCACAATTCTGGTCAGATACAACTCGGCAAGTTTATCCTTCCCATAAGTTTGCTTGATCGGGAGGAAATGAGCCACCTTGGTCAATCTATCAACAATGACCCAAATAGCATCAAATCCTTCACGAGTCTTGGGAAGTCCAGTGATGAAGTCCATGCCAATGCTATCCCATTTCCATTCGGGAATTGGTAAAGGTTGTAACAATCCCGATGGTTTTTGGTGGTCTATCTTGATCTGCTGGCAGACATCACATTTAGCTATATATTCTGCCACTTCTTTCTTCATTTGGTTCCACCAATATCTTTTCTTCAAATCTTGATACATCTTTGTGCCTCCTGGATGAATTGAGAATTGAGAGGAGTGGGCTTCAGCTAAGATCAACTCTCTCAACTCTTTCTTGTTGGGTATGCAGTAGCGACCACGGAAAGTAAGGATTCCATGTTCGTCTATAGTATACTCTGATGAATTTTCTCCTTGAATATCCTTTTTCAGTTTTTGAATCTCTTCATCTTCATCCTGGGCTGCTTTAATCTGGTCTGGCAACAGTGGTTGAATCTCTAAGGCTGCTTCTTCACCTTGTTCTGTGATTACCAAGTTCAGTCGTAATATGTCTCTCTGTAGCTCTGGTGGGTACTCTGATTGACTGCCTTTGCTGGGACGAGCCTTGCGGCTAAGTGCATCAGCAACTACGTTTGCCTTGCCTGGGTGATACTGGAGATCAATATCATAATCTTTAATCAGTTCTAACCATCTGCGTTGTCTCATGTTCAACTCTGGCTGGGTGAATAGATACTTCAAACTCTTGTGATCTGAGAATATCTCACAACGATTTCCTAACAGGTAGTGCCGCCAAATTTTGAGGGCATGCACCACAGCTGCTAGTTCCAAGTCATGTGTGGGATAATTCTCCTCATGTGGCTTCAACTGTCTTGATGCATAGGCAACAACCTTTCCGTCTTGCATAAGCACACAACCCAAACCTTGCTTTGAGGCATCACAATAAATCTGAAACTCCTTCTCTGGATTGGGTAAAATCAGCACTGGTGTTGTTGTCAACTTGGTCTTCAACATCTGAAAGCTTTCTTCGCATGCATCAGTCCATGTGAACGGTTTATCTTTCTTCAACAATTGTGTGAGTGGACGAGATATTCTTGAGAAACCTTCTATGAATCGGCGATAATAACCCGCCAATCCTAGGAAGCTCCTCACTTCAGTCACTGTCTTAGGCTGTTTCCATTCCATCACTGCTGAAATCTTTTCTGGATCGACTTTCACTCCATCTTCAGATATAACATGACCCAAGAAAGCGACTTCTCTCAACCAAAAACTGCATTTATCAAATTTTGCATATAACTTATGCTCTCTCAATCTGGTCAAAACCATATGCAAATGTTGCCTGTGCTCTTCTTCACTCTTGGAGTATATCAGAATATCATCAATGAAAACAATCACAAATCGATCCAATTGGTCCATATGCACCAGGTTCATAAGATTCATGAAATACGCTGGTGCATTAGTCAAACCAAAGGGTACGACCGTGAACTCAAACAATCCATATCTGGTGATGAAGGCGGTCTTCTCTCGATCTTGCTCTCGGATCTTGAGTTGGTGATAACCCGAGCGCAAGTCGATCTTGGAGAACACTTTGGCTCCTCTAAGTTGATCGAACAGATCATCAATTCTTGGGAGGGGATACTTGTTCTTGATGGTAACAGCATTCAAACCTCTGTAATCCACACACATTCTCAATTCACCATTCTTCTTTTTCACAAACAGTGCTGGGGCTGACCATGGTGAAGTACTGGGTCGGATGAATTCCTTCTCTTGTAACTCATCTAACTGCTTCTTCAGCTCTTTCAATTCACTAGCTGACATTCTGTATTGGTGCTTGGCAATTGGCTTGGTACCAGGTACCAATTCTATCGCAAGTTCTACCTGTCTGTCAGGGGGTCTACCTGGTAGTTCTTCGGGGAACACATCAGGGTACTCTTGTACTATTGGCACTTGGTCAGGTGTAGCTGCTATCATGTTGATCATACGCTTCTTGGCATCTTTCAGCACTTTTCGATCTGTCTCTACTACTGTTTTCTGACCTTCAGAGTTAATCAATGACACTGTTTTGACCTCGCAATCTACCTTGCCTTTATTTCTGGCCAACCAGTTCATGCCCAAGATGGCATCTAACCCGGACATGTCCAACTGCAACAAGTCGGCTCTAAAATCTACCCCTTGGATTTTTATGTTGAGTCCCGCACACCCACGGTGGGACTCCATTCTAACCCCAGGGGTTTCCACCACATAAGGTCTTGGTAATGCAACAGAAGGCAATTGATTTCTTGCAGCAAAACTCTTTGAAATAAAAGAATGCGTTGCACCAGGGTCAAATAAAATCAATGCAGGTATGGAATTGATTGGAAACATACCGGCAATGATGTCACTTGCACCAGCGGCATCCTCTGCAGATACATGGTTCACTCTGGCATAGAAAGTGGGTCTGACATTGCTTCTGCCCCTGCCTCTGCCTGTAGCTGAGAAATTTGCAGTGCCTGCAGGTGACTGAGAGCTGGCTGCTTTAATCTGCAAGAATCCTCCTTTGGGGGTACCGGGGGTTGCTTGTGACTTGGCCTCTTGCGGCTGTTGATTTTGAACTTGTAACTTGGCTGCATCTGATGGCAAGTTCTTCCTGGGACACTGGTCTCTGTAGTGCCCTATTTCACCGCAGTGAAAACATGCGTTTGACCTTCGCGGGCAGCCACTAGCCAGGTGGTTTCCACCACAAGTGGGACACTTGAGAGCCAATGGTGGAGGGGAAACATAATGCTGAGTCTGGTTGGAATGATTCTTCGGCATCATCACATACTGTCGGGAAGATGGGGATCGATATGAAGAAGATCCCGATGTCTTGGTTCGTTGGGCAGTGTGTGAAGATGACTGCGATCTGTGTGCTGCCTTGCGTTTTCTATAGTCTTCCATGTCACTTCTAGCTTCTTCGGAGGTGATCAAGCCATCAACCATATCATTCAGATCTTTGAACTTCAAGGCTGAAATATGGAATCTCAAAGACTGCTGCAAACCTGCACGAAACTTGCTCATTTTCTTGTCCTCATTGTCAACATCCTCAGGGGCAAATCTGGAGAGGTGGTTAAACTGGTGTAAGTATTCCATCACAGTGCGACCACCTTGTTTGAGCGCCAAAAACTCCCGGCGCTTGGCTTCCATAATACCCTCGGGGATGTGGGCCTTACGGAAGGCCCTGGAGAAATCTTCCCAACTAATCTCTCTATTCTGGAGTGTGCGCTGGTAGTTGATCCACCAGGTCGCTGCTGCACCCTGTAACTGGTGGGATGCATATAGTACCTTCTCTCTATCGTCACACTGTGCAGTTTGAAGTTTTCTCTCCACATCTGCCAGCCAATCTTCAGCAACCATAGGATCGGCGGTGGTGGAGAAAGTGGGTGGACGTGTTTTTAGAAAGTCATTCCACCGGGTGGTAATTGGAGCACCATCCCGTGGAATATTGCCTCCACCCTGTACTCCTGGAGATCTGGTTGCGATCTGTTCAAGTAGACGGGCCTGCTGATCTAACACTCGTAAGATGTTCTGCTCTCCCTGGTAACGATTTTGCTCCAACATTGCTATCACACTGGCGAGCGTGGCTTGATCTGTGGCAGGTGCACCCTGCCCGCTGGTCTGACCTCTCTGCTGTGCTGGGTCCATCTGTTGATTGGGAACTTGAGGTTAGCCTTGCAGCGGCTTTGGCAATCAAGAACAGGTAAGTAAGACTTTGAATTTTTCAAGGCAAGTATAGGACGAAAAGATAAGGACGAGAGCGAAGGGGACAGGAGAAAGCTTTGAACACAGGAAGAACATACTGATAATTAAGCAAACAAATTAAAAGAGGTAGCAACATAATTTACATTAAGCAAGTGGTGCACAGACCACATAAAGGTTCATGTTACACTTGCATTACATACAAAAGTACATCTATCACCAAAAGGTCAGGCTACCACTAACGGACGGCGTCTACTCCTTCCTGTCCCCGGGTGCTGGAAGGGCAAGCGGGGCTGCGGGGCGGAACCGGGCACGGTACTGCGCCGCAGTCATCCGGCGCTTGGGCCTAGACTGCACCGAAGCACAAGAAGAGTGAACACTGGGCGACTCCGCACTGTCTGAACCCTCTGCTGCCTCCTGGGCCTCAAAGCGGGCGAGGGACTCCCGGAGGCGCTGAACCTCCTCACGAGTGTCCCACAACTGCCTCTGCCAGACTCTGGCCTCCTCGACGGCTCTGTCGTAGCTGGCGACCTGCTGCGCCATAAGGGTGGCGATACCCGCTAGGCGGGGATCGTCATCCTCACCGAACCTAGGGACTATAAAGTCCCCAAAGTGCGGGCGCGGCACCAGGTCGAAGGGCGTCCCTGCTAGCTCCTGGTGGTAGTAGTCCCTGAGATAGAGCGCGGCTTTCAGAGCCACGTCCTGAACAGCATCCTCGTCGTCCACCCGTCGGGCTGTGAACCTCCGCTTCCTGTCTGGGCGGACAGGCAAGGGATCGAGGACCACCCAAGCCTTGTACTCGTAGAACTGGTCCTGGCGAAACTGTCCCTCAGCGTAGATCACTGGGCCGTGGTTTCCTCTCGCTCCGAGGAATCGTCGCATTTCCCACAACTTGTGGTGCCATCCATCCCTTCGGTCGGGGCGGGAGAAAACGAGGCGCACCATCTGCCGGAAACGAAATTTTGAAATTAGACAAGTAAGACAGTAAACATTTGCGAAAATTAAAACTTAAGCAGAAATAAATTTAAGACAGGAAAGTAGCAACAAGAGAGGAACAAGACAGCAATAGACCTTATATTTTTCATAAACTCTTTTTATGCCTTAAATTAATTTTTGCGATAAAATCGCTTCCTAGACAGCCTTAGGTCTCAACCTACGGTCAAAGAGCCTGCTCTGATACCACTTCTTGTAACGCCCCCGTTTCCAGGGGCGCGTACGGACACGGCACCCCGTAACTATTCACGCATGAACAGTTATGGACTGTCGCGCAAGAGTATACCATTGCATGCTAACAACAAAAGTCCAGCATATACTTGACATACGGAATAACATCCAGTTTTTACAGCGGGGCGTGCAAGCCCAAAGTATAATACATTACAAAAGGCTCCAGAAACTGCTTCAAGCGCGGCGGAGACCTACAGCCAAGGGTCCTCGTCGAAGAAAAGATCCTCGGGGACTTCTTCAACGGGAAGACCTTCTCCTTCGTCTTGATCCTCTAAAGGGTGGATTAAGCAAGCCGTGAGCCAAACAACCGGCTCAGCAAATCCCAAAGGGATCTTAATTTACTATATGCACGGAAATTCCAAGGATTGGTGTATACTTGGTTTATTACATTTGGTGGATGCAATTTTATTTGCAAACATTTTCATAAGACGGACTCAAAACTTACTCCTTAAGATCTCAGGGGTTTTCATCAAGAGTTCATTAACCAACTAACCAAGTTAAAGTATTTACAAATCTACTTAAGCTTTGCTGCTGGAATCACCCAAGTGACACAGCTCCAATAACCGGGAGCACGGCGTATTCGAATACCATTTAATTGACTCTGCAGAGTTTGCTCAGCTTTACCCACATGATCTCTCAACTCCCGCTAAAGAGTTAAGAAAGCCAGGTCTTTTCACTGCTCGACTCTTTGTATAGGCTCTACCCAGTAGAATTCACTCGGGTCTGGCTCACATCCACACACACACACACACACACACACACACAGGAGGACAACGTCCGCTTCGAGTGAATTCCACCGTTGTTAGGCATCCGTAGCACGGCCTGCCTAACCTCACTGCTACCCTCCTGTAGAGTTTCAATCGAGTTGAGCAGCTAAAAGACAAGGGTTGACAAGTCAACTCCTGTGGTTGAGCGATCACTGTGACATTTGCTCAGCGTAAGGGTTTCAGTCCTTATATTTTCACATGGCCCGCAACCTCGCCAGGTCCGCGACCCAAACTAAGGTAAGCGGTGGGCGCAGACCGTCCCGCGGTTTCCCACTCACCCTTACCCTACTCCAGCCCTAGGATAAGAGGTGGGCAAAGACCGTCTCGCGGCTCTCCCCCAACCCTTACCCTACCTTGTGCACGCCGGCACTCTCCGCTCTAAGATACGGTGTCCCATACCACCCTACCTTAGAGTCGGGTTTTCCAAATTCTATTGGCTCACAGCCACAACCTTATTAGTGTAACATTTTGCATGATAATAATATCCTACAATTATCTAGATTAACAGATAATTAAATCTAGGGTTTCAAAGGCATGGCTACAATTTAAACAGGGCATTTAACGGTGGTAGGACTAACTATATCACATGTCATTCTAAACATTTTATTTTTATTTTAGAACTAACATTTCAGAACTAGCTCAATGCAAATAATGTATTAACATATTTAAACATTATGGGATACAATATGATCAAAGGATTTGGGACTTGCCGTTTATCCGGATGATTTCTGCGAGCTCGAACGTAGAAGCACCGGGGTCCTGAATCTGCTCCTGTGCTTCCGGGATCTCCGACACTAACGCAAACAATTAAAATAAATTAAATCCAGCTTGAGACTAATCAAGCGAGGCAAAATAATCTAATTAAAAAGGAATAAAATTCATAAACACTCCAAATGGAATTTTAGGAATTTATCTGGGATGAAATTGTGGAAATGGATTTCACCAGAGGGTCTGGAATATTATTTGGAGCAAAGTGGTGAAATTTGGGAATTTTTGGGATTTCCTGTGATTTTCTGGGATTTATTTGGATTTTCTGGCATTTTGGAAATTGATAAAATCCTGGAAAATCGGATGAACAGTGCGGCCCGGCCGCTTTGCTACAGTGCGGCCTGGCACTGTTTTGGCCCGCGCGGCCGAAGGCCGGCGCGGCCCAACGGCGCGCGCGCGCGCGGGCAACGGGCGGCTGGCTCGGCCCACAGGCGCGCCCATGCGGTCGCGATGGCCGACACGCGGCGCTGGCGGACGATCCAGATGGGGGCGGGGCGAGCGGGTGAGATGGACTGCGGGGAATCGGACGGCTGCGGAGTGACGGGAGCGGCGAAACGGTACGAGGGAAATCCGACGGCTGAGGTTAGAAGGTGGGGGTAAGATCCGACGGCGAAGGAGGGACCACGTCCGTCGTCGTCTACCTCCAGCCGCTACAGTGACCGCGCGGCAGGATCACGGTGGCGACGGCGGCCTGGGCGCTGGAGGGCTCGTCGGCGATCACCGAGGGTACCGGCGGGTAGAGGGGACAGCGGGGAACCCATTTCGGGTGGTTAGCATTTGCGGAGACCAAAGGGGAGAGAGGGAGGGAGAAGGGGGCGGTTCGGGGATTTCACGGTGGAGAGGGTCACCGGCGGCGAGGAAGCTCAATCGGGGCCGGTTACACCATCTGGGGAGTTGGGAGCTCACATTGGCGGCGGAGGTGGGAGCTGGGGAGTTGTGGAGCGAGCTGGCCACGGAGAGGGTGCGGCGGCCGAGGAGGGTCGTCGACGCCGGCGCAGCACAGAGTTCCACCTGGCCAGGGGCAAATACCAACATGATTAGCATACCGTGGAGGTGCTCTGGCCGAATGCAATTGAAGAAAGGGGAAGAGGAGAGGGAGTTTGGCTCCCGGGGGTCGCCGGCTCACAAGGCGGCAATGGCGGAGTTCGGAGCGGCGGGGCTTCAATCGGCGGCTTAGGAGAACTCACTGGAGGTTGGGGAGGCGAGTGGAGGCGGTGGAGCGGCTCGGGAAGCAAAGGAGGAGCAAGGAGTCGGAGGGGGAACTTTACACCCGCGCGAAGAGGGGCGAAGCTTCGGGGAGAAGGCAACGGGAGGGTCTCCAGGGTCAACAGGGGCAGGTCGGCCGTCTCCTCCGCGGGATGGAGCGGCGACCGGGGTGACGCCGGCTCTGCACAGGAGTAATGGCGACGGGACTGCACAGGGGCAGGTGAGCTCGGGCATGAGCTGGAGCGCGTCCGCGCGTGGGAGAGGGAGGAGGTGGGGCTGACAGGCGGGGTCGGGCGCAGGAGCTGGGCGACGCGTGGCGCGGAGACCCTGCGGCGGTCGGGACAGCGCGGCGGGGCGGAGCGGGCGCGAGGAGGGGGTCCGAGGGGCGGCGCTGTCCGCGCGCGGGAGAGCGGGCGCAGGCGCAGCGCGCGTGCGCGAGGAAAGCGGGGAGGGAGCGGGCGCCAGCGAGGGAGAAGGAGGCGTCCGCGCGGGAGGGAGCCGGGCGCGAGGGAAGGCGGGAAGAGAGGAGGGCGCCGGCGAAGGAAGGAAACGCCCGGCCGAAAAGGGAAGGCGGAAACGGGGAGACTTTCCCGAAAAGGAAAGTTTCCAAAAATCACCCAAAAATCGGCAAAAAATCACAAATTTTTGGATTTTGAAATTTTGGGGTTTTTCAACCTACCCCCCTTAAAAGAATCTCGACCCCGAGATTAACTTGGTCCAGGGAGTAAGTTGGGGAAATCCCGCTGCAAATCTGATTCTCGTTCCCAGGTGGACTCATCCGCTGTGTGATTCTTCCACTGCACTCTGCAAAACTTGATATTCTTGTTTCTGAGCTGCCTTTCTGATGTTTCAAGTATTTGTAGTGGTTCTTCAGCATACGTGCAGTCATCTTGCAATTCAATATCTGACAATGGCACTTCATCTGTTGGTTGGCGTAGACACTTCCGAAGCTGGGATACGTGGAATACGTTGTGAATTCTGGATAAGTTGGGCGGAAGCTGCACTTGATAAGCTACTTCCCCAACTCTTCCAATTATCTGAAACGGTCCCACATATCTTGGAGCTAATTTGCCTTTGACTTGAAATCTCTTGACTATTTTGAATGGGGTAACTTTGATGTAAACATAATCTCCAACTTCGAAACTCAAATCTTTCCGGCGGTTATCTGCATAGCTCTTCTGTCGATCTTGTGCCATTCTGAGTCTGTCTCTGACAATTCTGACATGTGCTTCTGCATCCTGAACAATTTGGGGTCCAATAAGTTGTCGCTCTCCTGTTTCTGTCCAATTCAGTGGAGTCCTGCATTTTCTGCCATAAAGTGCCTCAAACGGTGCCATTTGGATGCTGGCTTGATAACTGTTGTTATATGAGAACTGAGCAAATGGTAGACAGGTGTTCCATGTTGCTCCATACACTATCGCACAAGCTCTCAACATGTCTTCTAAAATTTGATTGGTTCTCTCTGTCTGTCCATCCGTCTGCGGATGATATGCTGAGCTGAAATTCAGATCGGTGCCCATAGCTTCATGCAATTTTTCCCAAAACTTGGATGTAAATTGTGCTCCTCTATCTGACACGATCTTCTTCGGAACTCCATGCAACGTCACAATTCTGGTCAGATACAACTCGGCAAGTTTATCCTTCCCATAAGTTTGCTTGATCGGGAGGAAATGAGCCACCTTGGTCAATCTATCAACAATGACCCAAATAGCATCAAATCCTTCACGAGTCTTGGGAAGTCCAGTGATGAAGTCCATGCCAATGCTATCCCATTTCCATTCGGGAATTGGTAAAGGTTGTAACAATCCCGATGGTTTTTGGTGGTCTATCTTGATCTGCTGGCAGACATCACATTTAGCTATATATTCTGCCACTTCTTTCTTCATTTGGTTCCACCAATATCTTTTCTTCAAATCTTGATACATCTTTGTGCCTCCTGGATGAATTGAGAATTGAGAGGAGTGGGCTTCAGCTAAGATCAACTCTCTCAACTCTTTCTTGTTGGGTATGCAGTAGCGACCACGGAAAGTAAGGATTCCATGTTCGTCTATAGTATACTCTGATGAATTTTCTCCTTGAATATCCTTTTTCAGTTTTTGAATCTCTTCATCTTCATCCTGGGCTGCTTTAATCTGGTCTGGCAACAGTGGTTGAATCTCTAAGGCTGCTTCTTCACCTTGTTCTGTGATTACCAAGTTCAGTCGTAATATGTCTCTCTGTAGCTCTGGTGGGTACTCTGATTGACTGCCTTTGCTGGGACGAGCCTTGCGGCTAAGTGCATCAGCAACTACGTTTGCCTTGCCTGGGTGATACTGGAGATCAATATCATAATCTTTAATCAGTTCTAACCATCTGCGTTGTCTCATGTTCAACTCTGGCTGGGTGAATAGATACTTCAAACTCTTGTGATCTGAGAATATCTCACAACGATTTCCTAACAGGTAGTGCCGCCAAATTTTGAGGGCATGCACCACAGCTGCTAGTTCCAAGTCATGTGTGGGATAATTCTCCTCATGTGGCTTCAACTGTCTTGATGCATAGGCAACAACCTTTCCGTCTTGCATAAGCACACAACCCAAACCTTGCTTTGAGGCATCACAATAAATCTGAAACTCCTTCTCTGGATTGGGTAAAATCAGCACTGGTGTTGTTGTCAACTTGGTCTTCAACATCTGAAAGCTTTCTTCGCATGCATCAGTCCATGTGAACGGTTTATCTTTCTTCAACAATTGTGTGAGTGGACGAGATATTCTTGAGAAACCTTCTATGAATCGGCGATAATAACCCGCCAATCCTAGGAAGCTCCTCACTTCAGTCACTGTCTTAGGCTGTTTCCATTCCATCACTGCTGAAATCTTTTCTGGATCGACTTTCACTCCATCTTCAGATATAACATGACCCAAGAAAGCGACTTCTCTCAACCAAAAACTGCATTTATCAAATTTTGCATATAACTTATGCTCTCTCAATCTGGTCAAAACCATATGCAAATGTTGCCTGTGCTCTTCTTCACTCTTGGAGTATATCAGAATATCATCAATGAAAACAATCACAAATCGATCCAATTGGTCCATATGCACCAGGTTCATAAGATTCATGAAATACGCTGGTGCATTAGTCAAACCAAAGGGTACGACCGTGAACTCAAACAATCCATATCTGGTGATGAAGGCGGTCTTCTCTCGATCTTGCTCTCGGATCTTGAGTTGGTGATAACCCGAGCGCAAGTCGATCTTGGAGAACACTTTGGCTCCTCTAAGTTGATCGAACAGATCATCAATTCTTGGGAGGGGATACTTGTTCTTGATGGTAACAGCATTCAAACCTCTGTAATCCACACACATTCTCAATTCACCATTCTTCTTTTTCACAAACAGTGCTGGGGCTGACCATGGTGAAGTACTGGGTCGGATGAATTCCTTCTCTTGTAACTCATCTAACTGCTTCTTCAGCTCTTTCAATTCACTAGCTGACATTCTGTATTGGTGCTTGGCAATTGGCTTGGTACCAGGTACCAATTCTATCGCAAGTTCTACCTGTCTGTCAGGGGGTCTACCTGGTAGTTCTTCGGGGAACACATCAGGGTACTCTTGTACTATTGGCACTTGGTCAGGTGTAGCTGCTATCATGTTGATCATACGCTTCTTGGCATCTTTCAGCACTTTTCGATCTGTCTCTACTACTGTTTTCTGACCTTCAGAGTTAATCAATGACACTGTTTTGACCTCGCAATCTACCTTGCCTTTATTTCTGGCCAACCAGTTCATGCCCAAGATGGCATCTAACCCGGACATGTCCAACTGCAACAAGTCGGCTCTAAAATCTACCCCTTGGATTTTTATGTTGAGTCCCGCACACCCACGGTGGGACTCCATTCTAACCCCAGGGGTTTCCACCACATAAGGTCTTGGTAATGCAACAGAAGGCAATTGATTTCTTGCAGCAAAACTCTTTGAAATAAAAGAATGCGTTGCACCAGGGTCAAATAAAATCAATGCAGGTATGGAATTGATTGGAAACATACCGGCAATGATGTCACTTGCACCAGCGGCATCCTCTGCAGATACATGGTTCACTCTGGCATAGAAAGTGGGTCTGACATTGCTTCTGCCCCTGCCTCTGCCTGTAGCTGAGAAATTTGCAGTGCCTGCAGGTGACTGAGAGCTGGCTGCTTTAATCTGCAAGAATCCTCCTTTGGGGGTACCGGGGGTTGCTTGTGACTTGGCCTCTTGCGGCTGTTGATTTTGAACTTGTAACTTGGCTGCATCTGATGGCAAGTTCTTCCTGGGACACTGGTCTCTGTAGTGCCCTATTTCACCGCAGTGAAAACATGCGTTTGACCTTCGCGGGCAGCCACTAGCCAGGTGGTTTCCACCACAAGTGGGACACTTGAGAGCCAATGGTGGAGGGGAAACATAATGCTGAGTCTGGTTGGAATGATTCTTCGGCATCATCACATACTGTCGGGAAGATGGGGATCGATATGAAGAAGATCCCGATGTCTTGGTTCGTTGGGCAGTGTGTGAAGATGACTGCGATCTGTGTGCTGCCTTGCGTTTTCTATAGTCTTCCATGTCACTTCTAGCTTCTTCGGAGGTGATCAAGCCATCAACCATATCATTCAGATCTTTGAACTTCAAGGCTGAAATATGGAATCTCAAAGACTGCTGCAAACCTGCACGAAACTTGCTCATTTTCTTGTCCTCATTGTCAACATCCTCAGGGGCAAATCTGGAGAGGTGGTTAAACTGGTGTAAGTATTCCATCACAGTGCGACCACCTTGTTTGAGCGCCAAAAACTCCCGGCGCTTGGCTTCCATAATACCCTCGGGGATGTGGGCCTTACGGAAGGCCCTGGAGAAATCTTCCCAACTAATCTCTCTATTCTGGAGTGTGCGCTGGTAGTTGATCCACCAGGTCGCTGCTGCACCCTGTAACTGGTGGGATGCATATAGTACCTTCTCTCTATCGTCACACTGTGCAGTTTGAAGTTTTCTCTCCACATCTGCCAGCCAATCTTCAGCAACCATAGGATCGGCGGTGGTGGAGAAAGTGGGTGGACGTGTTTTTAGAAAGTCATTCCACCGGGTGGTAATTGGAGCACCATCCCGTGGAATATTGCCTCCACCCTGTACTCCTGGAGATCTGGTTGCGATCTGTTCAAGTAGACGGGCCTGCTGATCTAACACTCGTAAGATGTTCTGCTCTCCCTGGTAACGATTTTGCTCCAACATTGCTATCACACTGGCGAGCGTGGCTTGATCTGTGGCAGGTGCACCCTGCCCGCTGGTCTGACCTCTCTGCTGTGCTGGGTCCATCTGTTGATTGGGAACTTGAGGTTAGCCTTGCAGCGGCTTTGGCAATCAAGAACAGGTAAGTAAGACTTTGAATTTTTCAAGGCAAGTATAGGACGAAAAGATAAGGACGAGAGCGAAGGGGACAGGAGAAAGCTTTGAACACAGGAAGAACATACTGATAATTAAGCAAACAAATTAAAAGAGGTAGCAACATAATTTACATTAAGCAAGTGGTGCACAGACCACATAAAGGTTCATGTTACACTTGCATTACATACAAAAGTACATCTATCACCAAAAGGTCAGGCTACCACTAACGGACGGCGTCTACTCCTTCCTGTCCCCGGGTGCTGGAAGGGCAAGCGGGGCTGCGGGGCGGAACCGGGCACGGTACTGCGCCGCAGTCATCCGGCGCTTGGGCCTAGACTGCACCGAAGCACAAGAAGAGTGAACACTGGGCGACTCCGCACTGTCTGAACCCTCTGCTGCCTCCTGGGCCTCAAAGCGGGCGAGGGACTCCCGGAGGCGCTGAACCTCCTCACGAGTGTCCCACAACTGCCTCTGCCAGACTCTGGCCTCCTCGACGGCTCTGTCGTAGCTGGCGACCTGCTGCGCCATAAGGGTGGCGATACCCGCTAGGCGGGGATCGTCATCCTCACCGAACCTAGGGACTATAAAGTCCCCAAAGTGCGGGCGCGGCACCAGGTCGAAGGGCGTCCCTGCTAGCTCCTGGTGGTAGTAGTCCCTGAGATAGAGCGCGGCTTTCAGAGCCACGTCCTGAACAGCATCCTCGTCGTCCACCCGTCGGGCTGTGAACCTCCGCTTCCTGTCTGGGCGGACAGGCAAGGGATCGAGGACCACCCAAGCCTTGTACTCGTAGAACTGGTCCTGGCGAAACTGTCCCTCAGCGTAGATCACTGGGCCGTGGTTTCCTCTCGCTCCGAGGAATCGTCGCATTTCCCACAACTTGTGGTGCCATCCATCCCTTCGGTCGGGGCGGGAGAAAACGAGGCGCACCATCTGCCGGAAACGAAATTTTGAAATTAGACAAGTAAGACAGTAAACATTTGCGAAAATTAAAACTTAAGCAGAAATAAATTTAAGACAGGAAAGTAGCAACAAGAGAGGAACAAGACAGCAATAGACCTTATATTTTTCATAAACTCTTTTTATGCCTTAAATTAATTTTTGCGATAAAATCGCTTCCTAGACAGCCTTAGGTCTCAACCTACGGTCAAAGAGCCTGCTCTGATACCACTTCTTGTAACGCCCCCGTTTCCAGGGGCGCGTACGGACACGGCACCCCGTAACTATTCACGCATGAACAGTTATGGACTGTCGCGCAAGAGTATACCATTGCATGCTAACAACAAAAGTCCAGCATATACTTGACATACGGAATAACATCCAGTTTTTACAGCGGGGCGTGCAAGCCCAAAGTATAATACATTACAAAAGGCTCCAGAAACTGCTTCAAGCGCGGCGGAGACCTACAGCCAAGGGTCCTCGTCGAAGAAAAGATCCTCGGGGACTTCTTCAACGGGAAGACCTTCTCCTTCGTCTTGATCCTCTAAAGGGTGGATTAAGCAAGCCGTGAGCCAAACAACCGGCTCAGCAAATCCCAAAGGGATCTTAATTTACTATATGCACGGAAATTCCAAGGATTGGTGTATACTTGGTTTATTACATTTGGTGGATGCAATTTTATTTGCAAACATTTTCATAAGACGGACTCAAAACTTACTCCTTAAGATCTCAGGGGTTTTCATCAAGAGTTCATTAACCAACTAACCAAGTTAAAGTATTTACAAATCTACTTAAGCTTTGCTGCTGGAATCACCCAAGTGACACAGCTCCAATAACCGGGAGCACGGCGTATTCGAATACCATTTAATTGACTCTGCAGAGTTTGCTCAGCTTTACCCACATGATCTCTCAACTCCCGCTAAAGAGTTAAGAAAGCCAGGTCTTTTCACTGCTCGACTCTTTGTATAGGCTCTACCCAGTAGAATTCACTCGGGTCTGGCTCACATCCACACACACACACACACACACACACAGGAGGACAACGTCCGCTTCGAGTGAATTCCACCGTTGTTAGGCATCCGTAGCACGGCCTGCCTAACCTCACTGCTACCCTCCTGTAGAGTTTCAATCGAGTTGAGCAGCTAAAAGACAAGGGTTGACAAGTCAACTCCTGTGGTTGAGCGATCACTGTGACATTTGCTCAGCGTAAGGGTTTCAGTCCTTATATTTTCACATGGCCCGCAACCTCGCCAGGTCCGCGACCCAAACTAAGGTAAGCGGTGGGCGCAGACCGTCCCGCGGTTTCCCACTCACCCTTACCCTACTCCAGCCCTAGGATAAGAGGTGGGCAAAGACCGTCTCGCGGCTCTCCCCCAACCCTTACCCTACCTTGTGCACGCCGGCACTCTCCGCTCTAAGATACGGTGTCCCATACCACCCTACCTTAGAGTCGGGTTTTCCAAATTCTATTGGCTCACAGCCACAACCTTATTAGTGTAACATTTTGCATGATAATAATATCCTACAATTATCTAGATTAACAGATAATTAAATCTAGGGTTTCAAAGGCATGGCTACAATTTAAACAGGGCATTTAACGGTGGTAGGACTAACTATATCACATGTCATTCTAAACATTTTATTTTTATTTTAGAACTAACATTTCAGAACTAGCTCAATGCAAATAATGTATTAACATATTTAAACATTATGGGATACAATATGATCAAAGGATTTGGGACTTGCCGTTTATCCGGATGATTTCTGCGAGCTCGAACGTAGAAGCACCGGGGTCCTGAATCTGCTCCTGTGCTTCCGGGATCTCCGACACTAACGCAAACAATTAAAATAAATTAAATCCAGCTTGAGACTAATCAAGCGAGGCAAAATAATCTAATTAAAAAGGAATAAAATTCATAAACACTCCAAATGGAATTTTAGGAATTTATCTGGGATGAAATTGTGGAAATGGATTTCACCAGAGGGTCTGGAATATTATTTGGAGCAAAGTGGTGAAATTTGGGAATTTTTGGGATTTCCTGTGATTTTCTGGGATTTATTTGGATTTTCTGGCATTTTGGAAATTGATAAAATCCTGGAAAATCGGATGAACAGTGCGGCCCGGCCGCTTTGCTACAGTGCGGCCTGGCACTGTTTTGGCCCGCGCGGCCGAAGGCCGGCGCGGCCCAACGGCGCGCGCGCGCGCGGGCAACGGGCGGCTGGCTCGGCCCACAGGCGCGCCCATGCGGTCGCGATGGCCGACACGCGGCGCTGGCGGACGATCCAGATGGGGGCGGGGCGAGCGGGTGAGATGGACTGCGGGGAATCGGACGGCTGCGGAGTGACGGGAGCGGCGAAACGGTACGAGGGAAATCCGACGGCTGAGGTTAGAAGGTGGGGGTAAGATCCGACGGCGAAGGAGGGACCACGTCCGTCGTCGTCTACCTCCAGCCGCTACAGTGACCGCGCGGCAGGATCACGGTGGCGACGGCGGCCTGGGCGCTGGAGGGCTCGTCGGCGATCACCGAGGGTACCGGCGGGTAGAGGGGACAGCGGGGAACCCATTTCGGGTGGTTAGCATTTGCGGAGACCAAAGGGGAGAGAGGGAGGAAGAAGGGGGCGGTTCGGGGATTTCACGGTGGAGAGGGTCACCGGCGGCGAGGAAGCTCAATCGGGGCCGGTTACACCATCTGGGGAGTTGGGAGCTCACATTGGCGGCGGAGGTGGGAGCTGGGGAGTTGTGGAGCGAGCTGGCCACGGAGAGGGTGCGGCGGCCGAGGAGGGTCGTCGACGCCGGCGCAGCACAGAGTTCCACCTGGCCAGGGGCAAATACCAACATGATTAGCATACCGTGGAGGTGCTCTGGCCGAATGCAATTGAAGAAAGGGGAAGAGGAGAGGGAGTTTGGCTCCCGGGGGTCGCCGGCTCACAAGGCGGCAATGGCGGAGTTCGGAGCGGCGGGGCTTCAATCGGCGGCTTAGGAGAACTCACTGGAGGTTGGGGAGGCGAGTGGAGGCGGTGGAGCGGCTCGGGAAGCAAAGGAGGAGCAAGGAGTCGGAGGGGGAACTTTACACCCGCGCGAAGAGGGGCGAAGCTTCGGGGAGAAGGCAACGGGAGGGTCTCCAGGGTCAACAGGGGCAGGTCGGCCGTCTCCTCCGCGGGATGGAGCGGCGACCGGGGTGACGCCGGCTCTGCACAGGAGTAATGGCGACGGGACTGCACAGGGGCAGGTGAGCTCGGGCATGAGCTGGAGCGCGTCCGCGCGTGGGAGAGGGAGGAGGTGGGGCTGACAGGCGGGGTCGGGCGCAGGAGCTGGGCGACGCGTGGCGCGGAGACCCTGCGGCGGTCGGGACAGCGCGGCGGGGCGGAGCGGGCGCGAGGAGGGGGTCCGAGGGGCGGCGCTGTCCGCGCGCGGGAGAGCGGGCGCAGGCGCAGCGCGCGTGCGCGAGGAAAGCGGGGAGGGAGCGGGCGCCAGCGAGGGAGAAGGAGGCGTCCGCGCGGGAGGGAGCCGGGCGCGAGGGAAGGCGGGAAGAGAGGAGGGCGCCGGCGAAGGAAGGAAACGCCCGGCCGAAAAGGGAAGGCGGAAACGGGGAGACTTTCCCGAAAAGGAAAGTTTCCAAAAATCACCCAAAAATCGGCAAAAAATCACAAATTTTTGGATTTTGAAATTTTGGGGTTTTTCATGACGTAAGCCTTCAGTCAGTTGGCGAACTGCTCAGTATGGGTAAGTAGTCAGTGTCAGTCAGAGTCGTGTGCGTGGAGTGGGTGAGTGACCTGCTGTGAGGCCCAGTTGTCTATATATAGCATGTAATTTGTTGAGAAGTTCTTTGAGCTAGAGAATAACAGAGAAAACACAAGAAAAGGTGCGTCAGTTTACACCGTAATATCATGCCTCAGTTCTAGTGTTTAGCTCAGTTGTTAAGCTCCACCTTATCGGTCTCATCTCCGACAAGCCATCCACTGCCAAAGCATGCGCTTGGGAGAGCTATTTTCCAACATCTGGTATCAGAGCCTAGGTGATTATCCAGACGCAGATCGAGAAGAAAAGTAGAGCTTTGGCTCTCTCTGTTCTCTCGGTCCCGGTCCGTCCACAGCAGAGCCTGAATTCTCTCTTGGGCTAATCCCTACATTGGGGGACCAGTGCTTTTGGTCGTGTACACCTTCCTCCATGTCGCGTTCGAGCTCGCTGAAAAATGCCACCAACAACATGGGCATTCTAAAGATCGGTGATGAGAGCGAGCCGAAGGCATTGGCGCACGAGGGCAACTTTTCCCTCCCGTATCATATGCTTACGAAGAGCAACTATACGATTTGGGCTGTGAAGATGAAGGTGTTCATGCGTGCTCAGGGCATGTGGAATGCAATTGTGAATGAGGAGGTGAACGAGAGGCGGCGGAGGCGCATCTCGTCGTGGCGGATGCTGATGACGAATTGGTGCTTATGTGAAAAAGATGCAATAAGATTAAAGGGGTGATTGTTGGATTAATCTTGTTGCATGTGTGTTTTGCTCGAGTGTATTTGAGTACTCCAGTGTGTGGTCGTTATGACCAGTCTGTGTGTGATCGTTACGACCAGTTTGTGTGATCGATACGATCAATTTATGTGTGATCGTTACGACTAGCCTGTGTGATGTCATTATGATTGGTACTAAAGCTACACAAAATACTATAGCTCCCGAGTACTAAAGCTACACCAAGCACTGTAGCTACACTAAGTCCTGTAGCTCCGAGGACCGTGCGGTCGTAGTCGTAGCGGCCGTGGTCGAAGTTGTAATGGTCGTAGCTACAACGGTCAAAGCTATGGTCAGAGCTGCAGTCAGAGGACTACTAAAGCGGTCGGTGCTCGAAACACCTGTGTGGTCAAAGTGCCACAGTCGGTGCTCGAAAGACCAGTGTGTGGTCGAAGTGCTGTGGTCGGTGCTTAGACGACTTGTGTGATCGAAATGTCGTGGTCGGTGCTCGAAAAACCAGTGTGTGGTCAAAGTGATGCGGTCAGTGCTTAGACAACCTGTGTGGTCGAAGTGTCGCGGTCGGTGCTCGGAAGACCAGTGTGTGGTCGAAGTGCTGCGTTCGGTGCTTAGACGACCTATATGGTCGAAGTACCTCGATCGGTGCTCAGACGACATGCATGATCGAAGTGCCATGCTTGGAGGACTCGTAGCCTGTGTATGTGGTTGTGGTTGTAGCGCTTGTGTGTATGGTCGTAGCGCCATGGTCGAGGTGCCTGTGTGGTCGTAACGCCGTGGTCATGGCGCCTGTGTGCGAAGTCATAGCAACCATGGTCACAGTCATAGCTACCATATTCGTAGTCGTGGCAAACCAGTCATACCTACATCGAGTACTGTAGACGTTATACTCGGAGGAGTACTGTAGATATCATACTTGGTAGCAGCCACTGCAGCATCCGCCAGCACTGCAATAATCGTTGGTTACTGTAGCAATTTTGTTGGTCGTTGTGGCAGTCAGGTATAGACGGTCTCTGCAGCAGTCGTGTGCAGCCAGTCACTATAGCAGTCATCAGTATGAGTGGTCGTGGAATGACATAAGTCTTCAGTCAGTTGGCGAACTGCTCGGTATGGATAGGTAATCGGTGTCAATCAGATTCATGTGTGTGGAGTGGATGAGTGGTCGATTGTAAGGTCTAGTTGTCTATATTGGCCCCGTTTGGCAGAGCTCTAGCTCTAGAAAATCTGTAGATTTCCTAGAGCTGGTCATCTGTAGCTCTAGGAAATCCTGAATCTAGAGTTGCAGGCATGTTAAATGCATTTACATGACTCATTTCATTTATATTATATATTAATTAAAAATATTTAAATCACTTTAATTTAGTCAACAAACTACATATCCAGCATAGATCTCGGAGCTAGAGCTATGCCAAACGGGGCCATAGCATGTAATCTATTGAGCAATTCTTTGAGTAAAAAGAATAATAGAAAAAACACAGAAAAAATGCGTTAGTCAATTCTAGTGTTCTCGGTTACTCAGCACCACCTTCTCATTTCGGATAAGCCATTCATTGTTAAAGCCTGCGCTTGGAGAGCTATTTTCCAAAGCAGAAGCCACCTTCTAGAAGGAAGCGACCCTTCCGCCGCGCCGCCCACCATGGGGACCTTCGCGAGGAAGGAGCACCAGTTCCTCGCCGAGCTCGGCCTCGCCCCGCGCAACCCGGGCTCCTTCGCGCGCGGCTCCTGGGGCGGCTCGGGCCCCGTCGTCGCCTCCACCGACCCCACAAACAACCAGGCGCGTCTCGGTCGGACCCGATCCGCTCGGTTTAGAGCTCGATTTCGTTTGATTCTGGCAATTCGGTGTGTTTTCGATGGATTTTGAGGGGTTTTGTGGGGGGGGGGGGGGGGGGGGTCTGTTTGTTTTAGGTCATTGCTGAGGTCGTGGAGGCGTCTGTGCGCGACTACGAGGAGGGGATGCGTGCCTGCTTCGATGCCGCGAAGATCTGGATGGCTGTAAGTTTCACCAACTTGCCGGGTTAAAATGCTCATAGGCTCGTGGCGATTTGCTCATGTGATGAGGTGCTAGCAATCTAGCAAGTTGTAGGCGTGATTTGCTAATATCTTCAAAAGTTTGCAATTTGGCCATTTGGGTCCCTTACGGTTTCGAGTTTTTAGGAAGTTTGTATTGCACTATTATTCTTCATGAGATGTTGAAGCGGCTGTATTATGGCTCCTCACTTTGACTCACGAACAAGAGAATCCAGTATAATACGTGAATTTGCGATCTAACCAAGTGATGTTGTTAAAATGCTAAGACAATAGAGCACGTCACTTGGTTTTACACTGCAATGTCAGAGGCCATTCACATGTTTGGATTCATCAGATTTTGGATCCAAATGCTTGTGTATGTACTGAAGGTTAGCAGTGCTGTTGTTATGTGAAATTCCATATATTCAAGGAGCACCGCTGAGTGCTGAGGAATCTGTTTTGTCTATCAAGTAATTCAATCATAAGATTATGTTCTTACGTTTGTACTTATGACGATATATCAATATGTCCAGATTCCGGCTCCGAAGCGAGGAGAAATTGTTAGGCAGATTGGTGATGCACTGAGAGCAAAGCTCCATCACCTTGGCAGGCTTGTGTCACTTGAGATGGGGAAAATTCTGCCTGAAGGGATCGGGGAGGTTCAGGTAGGAGCATAATTGCTGCTAGTGCTTTCATTAGGAGCTTCAGATCATGGAGTTATCTTTTTCAGAACAACCATTTGTGTTCCTCTTTATAACAACAGTGTTATAATCATCATCAACTGCATTATCATCTGTATGGTACCATTGCCCTGTCTTCTTGAATTGCAGCTTAGCCAATTAACACATCATTCCCATGATATGCAGCAGTATCTGAATAAGGAGCGGTTTGTTGGTGTTATCTTTCTTTATCTCTAGATTTAATTGACTTTGTGCCAAACTGCCAAGAAACTATGTTGCCTAAGCTTATGACTTTTAGTGGAGATAACTGAATGATCAAATAAGTTCAAATGCAATGTACTGTTGATTTCTCGCCAAGCACATGATGACATCAACATAACCATTTTATTGTAGGAAATTATTGACATGTGTGATTATGCTGTGGGTCTAAGTCGCCAGCTAAATGGATCCATCATACCATCTGAACGTAAGACCATTCTCCTTTCATTATATTATATTCTGATGGTCAGTTTAAACCCTGAGCATAATCTATGATGAGATGTGCACTTTTGACCATATTGGTTGCACTTGGTTAGAGAGCAACTAAAAGGTTATACTATCTGCTAGAGTACCTCCAATCTATCTTTCTAGGTTTTTACTATACAAACTTATTTCAGCTGGAATTAGCAAATTTATAATTTATTGCCACCTTACTAGTACACCTCGTAATCTACGATTACGATATATCTTCTTCCATGTTAAATGACTTTCCGAGTCACTAATTTGTACAAACTCATGTCCTCTGACATGTTGCACCACTATTACTTACCAAAATGTATCTGTCTATATGATATTCTCATGGTAAAGGAGCGTGATATTCACTGATTCACTCCATTAGACAACAAGGTGTTAGAGAGTCCTGCAAATTCTCAACAGTGCCTTCTCTGATTTAGTTATAGAAGGCTGTGTCCTGGTGGAGTTGTGAATTGTAGAGCAATCTGTCATGAATCGGGGTAAACACCACCAAGAAGATAGCCGGATGGCGTCGGCGTAGAACGAGAGGGAGAGAGACTTGAGATTTAGATGAAGAGAGACTTTGATATTATTCTACTTGATTCAATAGCATGCGGTAGCCTCCTTATATAGATGGCTCCTCCTAACAGATCGAATCTAATTCCAATCCTATCTCTAATAATATGGAAACTCATATCATATCTCTAACTCTATCTCTAACATAAGGAAACTAATCTCTAACTCAAATAGAAACCAATCTCTAATTCCTAATAATAACCCGACTGGGCCTTGGGCCCAAGGCCCACACCCCTGACACTACACCCCTCTCGGACATGCAGCTCGTCCTCGAGCTGCTAGACGGCGGCCAATGGAAGACCTTCGACGCCGATGTGGAAGACAAATGGTGGCGGGGTGCTGCAGCGGATGGAGACGACCGGCCCGATCCAAGCGGAACAAGGCTAGACGAAGTGTAGCACCTTTGGAATATAATGCCTGCAAAATAAGCTTCTTCTCTTTTTTTTTTTTTGGGGAATTTTCTCTCTCTCTTTTTTTTTGGATTTTTTTTAAACAGTTTTTTTAACAGTTTTTTTTTGTCCGGTTGGTCACCCGTTTACAAAACCAATCGAGGCGTCGGTCGGTTATCGTTTCTAAACCGACCGCGACCCACAAAGGGCCCAGACGTCGTCCGTCGGCGGCGACGCCAAGGGCGACGACGGGGCGGTCGGCGGCGCGGCCGGAGGAGCGACGGCCGGCGGCGCGGCGGCCGACAGAGCGGCGGTCTGCGGAGCAGCAGCGACGGCGGCTCGGGAGGAGGCAGACCCGGCGGCGGCGGCTGCGACACGGGCGAAGGTTCCGCGATCGGCATCGGCGGCCGGCGGTGGCGAACGCCAAGACAGCGGCGTGGCTTCGGGCGGCGGTGGCCGTCGGAATCGTGAGCGCCAGCAACTTCGAGCCCAACGCGGCCCACGGTGGTGGAGCGCGGCGGCGGCCGTCGAGAAGGCGGCCTGCGGAATGGCGACGAGCGGCGGCAGCTGGCGGAGCGGAGGTGGCCCGGGCGGCGGCGCGAGCTGATGCGGTGACGGTGGCCCGGGCGAGAGCGCTCTCGGCGGCGGCGGCTCGGGCGGAGGGGCGACGGATCTGGCAACGGCCAGATCTGTCGATGGCGGCGGCCGAGTGCAGCGGCGTCGGTCTTGGCGATGGAAACGACGGCGGTGGCCCAGGCGAACTGGCGGATCTGGCACAACGGCAGCGTGAGGCGGCGGAGATTGCGGCCTACTGCAGGAACCGGCGGCAGACGTCGTGGCGGCGCGGCAGCAGACCGAACGGCGACGGCGGTTGTGTAGCTGGATGGAGCCGCCGGTGAAAGAAGCACCGGCTTGGGCAGCGAGGGTGCTGGGTCTGGGGCGATGGCCGGCGACGTCAGAGAAGACGCTGAGGCGATGTGGTCGGCGGCATCTGGCGATGGCTGTGGATCTTGATTTTGTTGTTGTAGATCTGATGTGGGATGATGACGTGCCTTCATCATCTCTTGTAGCTTCTTCATCGCATTCTCATTCGATTCCCTGATTTCCTTCAACTGCTCACGGATCTCCTTGCAGAGCGCGATCGCGTCGCTCCAGCCGTTAGCCATGGTAGCAGAAGTCGTGGGAGGGGATCGACTGCTCTGATACCAAGTTGTCATGAATCGGGGTAAACACCACCAAGAAGATAGCCGGATGGCGTCGGCGTAGAACGAGAGGGAGAGAGACTTGAGATTTAGATGAAGAGAGACTTTGATATTATTCTACTTGATTCAATAGCATGCGGTAGCCTCCTTATATAGATGGCTCCTCCTAACAGATCGAATCTAATTCCAATCCTATCTCTAATAATATGGAAACTCATATCATATCTCTAACTCTATCTCTAACATAAGGAAACTAATCTCTAACTCAAATAGAAACCAATCTCTAATTCCTAATAATAACCCGATTGGGCCTTGGGCCCAAGGCCCACACCCCTGACACAATCATTCTTCATTTTTCTTGGGTGTCAACTATCAATGCATCAATGCTCAGTTTGATAAGTATGTGAAAGATTTGCTAATGCCACCTTTTGTATTCTTTGCAGGCCCAAATCATATGATGATGGAGGTTGGTGACAACTAGTGCTTGCTATTATTAGTTTCTCATGTGTTATACCCCATTCTCAAATATCATCATGGAACGTGCTGAATTGCTAATAACTAATGCTTATCCGAATAGGTGTGGAATCCTCTTGGAGTTGTTGGTGTCATCACAGCATTCAATTTTCCTTGCGCCGTGCTGGGTAAGTCTCTCCATTCAGATACTTCATGCATTACACCCTTTTAGATTATCATTAGAATGACAATCGACTCAGTGCACTGCAACTCCCTGTGGTTTGCATTTTCATACTCTTGTTTTAGCAAATGTATGACATTACTTTAACAATTGAAAGTTAACTTGTGTGATCCAACTTGTAACTGCACCCAATACACTATGCATGATATGTGGTATGCATTGCTCATTTCAAGCGCTATGTTGCTGGTAACCTTTACCATATACTCAGATGCATGTGATTCTTAACAGCAGCAAATAACTCAATAGGCACTTTTGTGTCATGTTTTAGGTTGGAATGCTTGCATTGCTTTGGTCTGCGGAAACTGTGTTGTTTGGTAAGAATAGTCTACTTTTGATAACTTTTAATACTGTTTTACTACATGTTCTCAACACAATAACTTATTTTACTTGAATTATTGATAGTGTTTGCTCTTACCGTCTTATGTGATAGCAGATGTTGTATTCTAAAAGTATCTTTAGCTTACTGTTCCAAAATTCTATAGTTTGTAATGTTTGTCAAATTGGTGAAGGTCCATGGTACCTTCTGGCATGTGTCCTTGTATTCAGTGTTGCAACTTGTCCTAGTCATCTGCACATACTATGCAAGAAGTATCCCGCGCAGGATGAACTGCTCAGAGAATCTGTGGCATGCTTCTAGGTTTGTCGTGTCTGGAGGAAAATATGACAAAGCAACTTAAAGACAAATAGTGAAAAATTATCCATATGCTAATGCAAGAACATTAAAATGCTAAATTGAATATTATCTTTTTAGTAGATCTCACTTGTTGCTTTGTTTTCTTTCAGTGTTAGCAAGCTCTGTCAGTCTTGCAAAGTGTGCAATTTCATTTTGTAATTTTGTTCTAATTATTGTAGGAAAGGTGCTCCAACTACTCCATTGATCACTATTGCAATGACTAAAATAGTGGCTAGTGTATTGGAGAAGAACAACTTGCCAGGCGCAATTTTCACATCATTTTGTGGGGGTGCTGAAATTGGCCAAGCAATTGCTCTTGACACAAGGATACCTTTGGTTTCATTCACAGGAAGTACGAAGGTATTCAACTTCTGCAGATCGCTGCCCTTGTGTTCTGCTTATTGTGTAGATCTTATAGCAACCATGAAGTTGAACTTTGTTGCCTAGATCTCCTTGCTTGTATGAACAGTAGTATCAGAATGCCCTGATCCAAACCCATTTTGATCTAATGATCGCCATAAATTTCATCTATTGGTGTATTCTGTGCTGTTTGAAGTCCTTTTTCTTGTGAGAAGCCCTTGGAGCATTTGCTAATTATATCTCTATTGAGCTGTGCTGATCTCCTGTAAAGTATATAACAGTGATTATTCAATGCAGGTTGGTCTAATGGTTCAACAGCAGGTCAATGCAAGATTTGGCAGATGCCTTCTTGAACTTAGTGGGAACAACGCAATTATTGTTATGGATGATGCAGACATTCAGCTAGCTGTGCGCTCTGTGTTGTTTGCAGCTGTTGGTACGGCAGGACAACGATGCACTACATGCCGTAGGCTGGTAAGATACATTATTATTTCTTTAGTTGTCCCTGTGGTTGGTGTTCGAGTAGTCTTAAGTGCCTTTTTTTGGTTGATACAGCTTCTTCATGAAAGTATATATCGAACAGTTCTTGATCAACTTGTTGAGGTTTATAAACAAGTTCGAATTGGCGATCCTTTGGAGAAGGGCACCTTGCTGGGACCGCTGCACACTACTGCTTCAAGAGAGAGCTTTTTGAAAGGCATCCAAACCATCAAATCTCAGGTGAAATTTATGTAATGTTTATTTATGCAGCAAGTGTTTCTATAATGATACCTACTTCCATTATAATCTCTCGCAGTATAACATCTATTAGAAGAAATCATTTAGCATTTACATGTGGCCTTGATTCGGTTGATAACTTAATGTAAGCAATGATGTTCTAATAATCTAATTTGACTACCATCCAAATTTATTCAGGGGGGAAAAATCCTTTTTGGAGGATCTGCTATTGAATCAGAGGGAAACTTCGTTCAACCAACCATTGTGGAAATTTCACCTTCTGCACCAGTTGTGAGAGAAGAACTGTTCGGTCCTGCCCTTTATGTCATGAAATTTCAGGTAGCAAATAATCCAGTACTTGTTATTGACCTGTTCTATGTGGTGTTGATTGTACACCATTGCATCGTATCATTATCATATACATATATTGTCCTGGTTTTCATTATCCTGCAGACCCTGAAGGAAGCAATTGAAATCAACAATTCTGTTCCTCAAGGATTGAGCAGTTCTATATTTACAAGGAGACCAGATGTTATTTTCAAGTGGATTGGGTATGTATCGGTTCAACAACCCAGAGTGTTACCCTTGCTTGCTTGTTTTATTATCAAATTGTCCATGTTGATACTTGGAATAATGGCTATCGTACATCCATAGCATTCTATTGTAAACTTTGCTGTGCTGAAGGATTATGACTTCGATTTTTTTTTTAAGATCTAGCATTAGATATTTTGTGTTCATCAAATCGAACTAATGTATGATTCAACTATGTTTTAACCTTTCCCTTCAGTAACTATATACACTATGCACTAATTTCCTTTTTTTTGGGCAAAACTTCCTGCTAATTGACACTTCAAGAATCATAAATTGAATTTTATAATACTAAAATTCCTGTTTATTGACACTTCAAGAATCATAAATTGAATTTTATAACACTAAAGTTCCTGTTTATTGGCACTTAAAGAATCATATATTGAATTTTATAATACCTGTAAGGTAATAACTCTACTGGAGTTCCCCTACGTGGCATGAGTAAATCACTAACCATACTCCTGTGTCATAAGTATGTCTTTCATAATTCATAATAATTAAAACAATGAATCCACCTGCAAAGACAGTCACATCTATCTTTTCTGTACCCCTTTCCAGATTTTGTTTACTGCCACATCCAAGACAGGAAGTGACTATAGTTTGTAGTTGTGATTGCTCTTCTTCTTCTTGCTATGCAGGCCCCTTGGTAGTGATTGTGGTATAGTGAATGTAAATATACCCACTAATGGTGCTGAAATCGGTGGAGCTTTTGGTGGAGAAAAAGCAACTGGTGGTGGACGAGAAGCGGGAAGTGATTCGTGGAAGCAGTACATGAGGAGGGCCACTTGGTAAGTAGACAAATTTTGGCTGTGAAGTTGAATTTCAAATGGTATATTGTTGTGGTCATAGGGAACAAATCATTGGTGATACCTATTTCATTGCTCAATATTACTCAGAGGTCCTTTTATAGCCAGGGAGAAGAACAAGTGCTAGAACCATCTACCATAATAATAAAGTTTTCTTCCTTTGGAACCTGTGTAAGCTTGTAAAATCAAAGTCCCTATCTAGTCATCAGTGAAAAATATTCCTCCATAACCGGGCTCCGATTGCCACCAGCAATTTTCTATTACCTTGATGCAGAGTTGTGACATTTTTGCCTAGCCTCTGATTGGTCGTTTAATTGTCATAATTTGGCCTCAACTATCGTCACACTATCACATCTGCTACCAGGCTAATTTAGTTCTGGTAGTCACAGACTCACAGTATCACAGTACAGGTCTACGGTATCCAGTCTGATCGGTTTGAGGTCTGGCATTAATGAAGTATTTGAACTTAGGCTGTACACTTTGGTAACTACTTTACATCTTACTGGGAAAGACTAGGGAGACAACTCTATCTCCTTAACAACTACAAACATCTTAGGCTATTAGCATCAGTAGAGCAGTGACCACAAACAGAAGAACTGCACGAGTAAATTAATTTATCACTGAGAATTTATTTTTTACCCCCTATATTTGTGGATGGGCATTTGTGATAATCCGAATTTCTCTGAAGCAGAGGATAACAACACCCCCTATTATGTATAGATCCTTTCTACAATAGTCTTGTCCTGTATACATTGAATTCTTCAACTACTAGTGCTTTAATATGTGACCCAATGTCATGAAGATAATTACCTCAAGGGTAGCAATTTTTCAGCCGTAAAGACAGTTTATCAGGTCGAGAATTCTAGTGTATTCAGTGTGATAAACAAATATTTAGTGTAGATATTTATTTATGTATTGGTTCTGCATATTTCATTTACTAATGCTAGATCCAAAAATATTTTCAGTACAATCAACTATGGAAGCGAGCTACCTCTAGCTCAAGGAATAAATTTTGGCTAGTTCGGTGGTGAGGGACTGCTGACGAACAGGCTGCCTGCGTGAAGAAAAGGTGTTACTGTGTTGTTAACATCTCTGCGTCGATCGACTTCAGGAATTGCTAAACCCAAATTGCAAGGCAACAGCAATGCTGTGTAATACATATAATAAGATACGTGCTCATCTATGTACTGCTTTTGGTATGTTTAGCCATCGGAGTCCAAGCCTCTTAATAATCTGGAAAATTTACATCTCTTGCAGTAAGCGCAACATTTTGGATGTAACATTCAAAAACAGACCATGTGAAATAAAAGGAGATCGTATCATTCAACTCGTTGTGCAAAACCTTACGATTTCAGACTGAAACAATCGTCCTATTGTTAACCTCCCCTGATCACACTGCGAACATCAGAAGACATTTTTTTTTACCATTCCTCTAAATTAAAATTTTCATTTTTGTTCATTCGAAATCTGATCCAAAAAGGATAAATTTGCAGTAAACAATGAATTTACAGGTATTAGCTTGCGAGGTGTACGTCCCGTTAGGATTGGAGGAATTCCGAAGGAAAAGTATGGGAACCGTAAAATGGAGGAAAGTCACGAATTTGGCATTTGGAATGGATTATCGAACAAACCAATTTCTATGGAATACTGTTGTTTACCCATAATTTCACGGGAAAATAAACATCTATCCAAATTTCTTTTGTAAACTTACCTAGGATTTAGGAAGCAAGCAAGAGGGGAGAGGAGAGGACCCTTCCTTGTTGGAGCTCGACCTGGTTTGTCGTCACCACAGCGCCTCTATCCGTCTAACATGCATGATCCAATTCGCCATGCTTGATGTTGCCACTGTCACCACCCTAGCCCGCATGGCCCTCTTGGGTCGGACCGCAGCCATTGTCGCCCCATGGCCCTCCTGGTCGGACTACCACCACGTCCACCGTCGCCACCCCTAAGCACTCAGCCCTCCAGGTTCGCCCGCCGTTGTCCCATCCAATCTACATGGCCCTCTTGATTCTTGACCAGCCTGCCACCGTCCCACCCGAAGGTCCCACCACAGCTATCGCCGCCCTAGGCCGCACAACCTTCCTGGCTGGCTCACCGCCGTCCAACCCAAGTCCACCGCCCCTCTTATGGAGAAAGGATAAACCCCGATCGGTTGGGCTTAAGCTTCTGGCTTCCAGCTTATTTTTCACTATTCATAAATTTCGTTTTTTTCCTGAATTTTTGGCTTTTTGTTGAGCTTTTTTGCCGGTTCTTTTTTTCCCCGTATTTGTTTGTATTATACGTAATGGGCTAACATATTTTTTTATATTTTTAAATTTTTTTAAATTTAATTATGCTAAATAAGCCTCTGTCAGCTACAGTGTTTTTTTCAACTAGCTACAGTGTTTTCAGCCATAAACCATGAGCTTTTAAGCCCAACCGATCACCACAGCGTCTGGAAGAATTATAGCAATAGGATAAGAAGTATATGTGTTAGTTACTGAGCGGTGAGACCTCCAATTTGAGTTCAAATGAAAATGTACTAAAATTTTTATGACATTCCTACTTGTTCTTATTCCTGTGTTATTCACTTACTACGTTTTCCCTATATTCCAAACATCTCTTTCTATATTTTGTATGCTGTCCAATCCTCTGTTTTACCACTATATCCTATATATTATCTGTGTTTTTCTCCGTTGCTCTGTTTTCTATTACTACATTCCAAACACGCCCTCATGGATAACGGCAGAAAGCCCTACCACAGGAATCAGATTCCAGGAATCATACCTAGGGGCCACAACCTTCTGAAAAAAATACTACCGAACTGCATCTGCATGAAAGTATATAACATTGCGATTTTGCGGCTGAACGATCCAACAGAATACTTTTCATTAAGCTGTATATTTTCTACAATTTTATTCTGCATACATGGTACACCGTTCTCAACCTGTAAGCAACAAACAAATCTGACTAAATGGCACCGAGTTCATGCCCTAATCACAAGCTCATATACATTGCTATTATTCTCTCTGTTAAGGCGCTTTAGTGCCTCAAAACTCCTTCGACTTCCCAAAAAATCAATTCTTTTGAATGCTACAAACCCTCTTTCTGCGGATTCAGCACTTGCGTACAGTGAACGAAGTCGATCAGCATGTCGTGAATCCGTATGCAAGGCAACATCTATCTCGTCGGTTGACATGTTCTCCTGCACAAAGAAGACATCTTTTACTGCCTCTGATGAAGCGGATAAAAAGAACTTTATAAGAGAGATAATTTTATGTGTTGGGCCAAAATTACACGCTATGAAACCAATAGTAGGGTGTGGGATAATTCTGAAGACAACAAACTACGTCAAAAAGGAAATTATCAATTGTGTACCTGGTAGAAGTTGTAGATGTGATTCAGCACTTGAATACGTGTAAAGCCACCATTGCTGAAAAATGTCCTTGAGGAAGGTCCAAGCTCGCCAAAACGATCGATAGGGAAGAGTATGGTAAGGAAGTGGTTCTTAAAAATTACTTCACTTCTCTCACTGAAAGAAAAAAAGGAGCTATTAGGAAAGAGGTTTGAATGAGATTTGATCAATTCCAAGAATAGACTACCTTACCTTTCTCTTAGTGTGCGGGACAAATTATCAGCTGATTGGTCTGGATCCTTCCCATCCACATTTGCATCAAAATAAGTGCTGCTTTGCTGCTCATTGGCATCGTCAGACCACGAAGAATCCATATAAATACATGCAGATGAAGTTGGCTCAGATATCGTCCAGCAGATTGAGTCCAGAAGTGTGGCAGGTGTGATCGGATGGATTGGTACTTCACATGACTGGCTTAAAACAATAATTTAGACATTCATCCAAACTTTTCAAATGGAAGAGCCAAAGATGAATACAAAAAGTAGCTATATAACATTACAATACGCAACTGTAGCAGAATTGGGATTGCAGAGTAACATTAACTACTTGAAATGGAAACATACAAAAGTGCCTCATAGGATTATTGCATCAGGTGTGCATTTCCTGAAAAGAACAGCATATTCTTTGTTTCCAACAGTTTTTCTAAAACGTATTCTCATGCAAGCAGGTTTTCCTAAACCAATAGTGGTATACCAACATCCCCCTAATAGTCACACTGGTCATACAAAAATAGTTAACTGTGAATGCCCAACTTGCTAACACCAGCTGGTGAGAAGATCCCCACATGCAGATTAATTGCCAGTTAAAACAACGATACACACACAAAAACCGGGAATGGAATGTTAGTCATTGCTTTATTTCATACCCATCAGATATGTCAGCAGATTAAAGAGCAAATTACTGAACATCTGAAATGTGTTGTAATCGGGTTCAAGTTCCTTGCCCATACACATACCAAGATGAATTTCATGACCTTTTCTAAAATAAATTAAATAACACAAGGGAACTGCTCTACAAATGATGGAATTATGTCCAAGTAATCCACGAACCAGCTTTATTTGGAAGAACATATATGCAGTGATGCTGGAAGAAAACAATAACATAACAATTGAATTTGCTGGGTCTCACATTTAAAAATGAAAAGAAAAACCCTACTGCAATAGGTAAAACAACCCATACCTGCATACGGCGAACACGGCGGTCTCGAACATCTTTCTTTGCTACTTCAACAAATTTTTGCTTTTCTTGATGAGTCTTGTCAACAAATTTTTGCTTTTCTTGATGAGTCTCGTCTATCTCCCCTCGGGTTGATGGCAGTCCACTGGAGTTTGAATTTATAGAAGGAACACTCCCAAGTTTTCTATTCTAAAAGAACAGAAGATCCGATGTCACCAAATAAGGAATCAAATGCAGAAAGTGAACCTATTATAAACATAAATGAACAGCAAAAAAAAAACATAAAAGAATCCAAGCATAAATTTATTTGAGAACATAAACTGTTGAAGAAATCAAGTAAAAATTAATGGGAAGTCATGTTAATGTTGTTCATCATACCTAAATTGAAAAGTTTATGGAAAAAATCAGTAGATCCATTAATGCATCTACATGGACCACATTATCTTGTCTTTTCTTAACTGAATACATTGCAGGAGGGTAGCTGTTCGTTATTGAATACACTATGCACTCCATTTTAGGAATTTTTATGCTCTCTTTTATGAAGGTTGGTAGGAGTTGCCCACGTAACATGCCAGACATCAATTTGGTTTTTCTACTTTGCTTTCAGCAAAAAAAAATACAAGGGGAAATACCTAAAAAAAGATATAGGAGAAATCCTAGTCCTAGCTTTGCCAAAACTAAAAAAAAAAAGCCCAGCCCCCTTGAGAAAAAACTCTTGAATTTTGGATATGAGAACAATTGATTCAGATAAGTCCACAAGTGTATATAGCATAGTAACATACCTCTTGAGATATCATGACATTTTCAAGAACCATGGCAACCTGCCTAGCTAGGTCTGAAGACAAATGGACAAGACACTGCAAGTTCTTTTCCTTTACTGTTTTCAAGATCCAAAGTGGCTGACGAATTGAAAGCAGAAAATGTTAATACAAAGCAATGGTCCTGAGTAAGTTAGCACCAAGGCAACAAACAAAAGGATATTATTGAAGTAATGCTGTATTACTTACAGTTACAATGTTGTCTGAATGACCAACATATCTCTTGACAGAAGCATCCTCACACACAACATAAGTGGCATGGCAACCGATAAACCAGTGGTCCAACAATTTTGCACCTTCTCTAGTAGCAGCATCAGATATCTGCACACATTATGCCTTTTATGTAAACATAGGTCATGCAATTTAACAAGAGATTTCTTGTAAATATGATTCCAGAGAAAGGGTGAAAATTCAGCAATCCTGAAGAAATTCAGAGAACATGCATTGCATCATTCCAGCTGATTTGCATATCTCTTAACATAAAATCTTAACAAATTCTTTAATCCACATGATGCTGTAATACGACATTCCATAAGAGGAACAAGAAGAGGTTCTTTTTTGCTGTCTGAAAGCTATGGTTTGGTGGATTCTGGTAAAATGTCAACTATCATAAAAAGAAGCGGCTATTGAGATGGACCATACCTTCTTCCTCATCTCACCAGTTATCCCAGGGTCAATGTAGATGGTGTCATTCGTAAAAACAAACACATCATGGTCAGGTTCTTTTGTAGGTGCCTGAAGCCGATGCTTCTGGGTTGTGTCTGAGCATGCTTTGTCTTGAAAAATCATTGGTGGAAGGCATGACTTCTCACTAACAGGAACGCCAACAAGCCGGTTGAACTCCCCGAGTGGCAGACCGTTCTCCCCAATGTTCTTGATACTATATAAGGATTCATCCAACCTCACTGTAATAGAAACACCATAAATTAAAGAATGCCCTAGTAATTTAGCAAAAACAGAAGAGGAAGAACTAATGATGGAACTTGTCGTACTGTTCCTCCGCACGCAATCGACAAACCAGCCCAGTGTTACGATAAAGAGGCCATTCCTGGGACCATGCTTCAGCGCGTGCTCAAACTTGCGGCCGGCGAAGCTGTGCTGTGTGTTAAGGAAGCACGCTATCTTGAATTTAAGAAACAAATATGAAAAAAAAAAGCGATAGCACACGACGGCCCATGGCGTGCAAGGATATCTGCACCACAAGATGAGTGCACTTGGGGTGCAAGCTCCCGCTGTACTCGCCTCCCAGCCTCTCGGTCGCCTCCTTCACCTGAGTCCTCGCCTCTGCACAAAACAAATCCCCACCCGGCCACCAAGAACGCATAAACCCTTAATACACAATTTTTTTCCTCAATCTTTCTTGGCAAAATCAAGAAGCAAAGCAAGCACCTTTCGACAGCCCCGTGACGCAGATGACCAGGCCGGCGAAGGGGCCGTCGGGCGGTCGGCAAGGGGCGGCGGCAGACACCCCGCCGCGCGAGGCGGAGGAGGAAGCGGCGGAGGCCGAGGAGGGCTGCATCCCGGGGAGGAGGAGCCTGGAGCACCCCCTGCTGACGATCACCTCCACGCCGCTACGCGACATGGCGACGCCGGCTGCGGTGGCGGCAGGGGCATGGCCCAGGGCAGGGGGCACGCACGCGAGTAGAAAAAGCGGGCGGTGTCGTGTGGAGGGGAGAAAGGGAAGCGGAGAGGGCTTCGAGGAGGGGTCGGATCCGTTGGTGCTTTCGAGGGAAGGTTGGGCGAGGAGCTAATGATGGCGATGATTCGGTGGTGGCTTCCTTGCTATCCTCCTCCTCCCTCCTCCGCTCGTCTCTGGGGAAGGACGGGACCTTTCGCGATGCAATCTGGCGTTGACGAAGTGACCGTTGGGGAGGTAGTCGCCTCTTTCCTTCATTTTCCTCTCTCTCAATGGTGTTCACTAGCAGCAGCGACTACGTGAGTATTTTCCCTTTATAAAATCTACAAATTAATTATAATATACATTAAAAATTTAACATCTGTATAAAATAAAATCGCAAGCGAGCATCTTTCTCTGTAATCTCTGTCGCAAACAGCTAAAATTTAAAAATTTCAGAACAGGCCAGAGACGGCTGGAAGAACCCACAGCGGCACAGCCGATTGTTTTTATCTGGGCATTAGGTGGACAACTGGTTGCAGCATGTTGTGATGGAGATGGCACACTAGCGATTATGTGGTTGTTTATCATAGTTGTGCCGCTGTGTTTGTTTGTTTGAGTGGATAGATGCTCTTGTTGATTGCTCTTATTGAATTCAGGGAAGCTGACGGTGATGTAGATTTTGCCACTGTCTCTTTCTCAAGGAAAGCATGCAAAGCAGGTTGATTAGAAATGATAGTTGGAAGAGTTAACAGTAGGTGTATCTGTCTGCAGGAAGAAGTATCAGTTTAATCGACTAATCTTACGAATTAGCTTGAAACAGAAGCATGTCCTCTGTGTTCACAAAAGGTACCGAAGAGACGGTTTTGTGGGAAATCACTAATTTGAGGTCGCCCGTAAAGTTCCTTCCGATGTAGTGACACGTGGGGATTTCCTTTCAATGCGGACGCTAGGATCTACCGACATGTGGGGCGACAGGATCCACTCGCTTAGAGCTGTCCAGTGGGCCGGGCCCAACCATGCCGACCCACGGCCTGGTACTGTTGGCCTGGCCCGAGCACGGTACGACCTGTTTTCTTAATGGGCCGTGCTTAGGCCTAAGGCACGGCACGGCCCGACTTGCCAACGGTCGTAAACGGGCCGGCATGGCACGGCCCGACCTGCCAACGGTCGTAAACGGGCCGTGCCGGCACGGCCTGGCTAAATATAGCCGTTTTTTTTACCTTGGGGGCTCAAAATTCGAAAAAAATCTGAAATTTTTTTCTATAAATAGAGGGGCATCCGGCCTCCATTTTTCACACCTCAAACCTCACTCTCATCTTTCTGTTTAGCTGTGAAAAATCCGGTAGTGTTTGCACAAATTTGGCAAAATTAGTGAGAAATTCGTACAAAATTCAGAAATTTCAAAAATCTTCAAAGAATTTTCCGAGAGCTACAAAAGAGGTAATAGTACTGTCTTATTTTAATTTTTTACTATTATTTATTGATTCAATAGTAAGTTAGTTACTCTTTACTATTTCAATTTGTAGTTGATTCAATGGAAAACTATGATTTTCAACCCTCCGAATTCGGCCTCTCGACAGAGGATATGCAATCCTTTCAAGAAGGATATTTATCCGCGGAAGGTCCACATCTACAACAAACTAAAGAGCTAGAAGAAGTGACAGCCTTGTTAGCGCAGGGTCCAATCGATCCATCTTCTGCTGGCTTAACAAGTGTATCCACAACTCATAGCACGGGTGCAAAAAGAACAAGAGCTAGTACATCAGGAGTCTGGAACAATTTCGACAAGAAGTTCAAGACCGATGATGACGGGAATTTGGTGAGGTATACTGTTTGTAAAATTTGTGGTAATGAATTATTTGCAAAATCTTCAGGTGGGACAGGTCACCTGCATCAGCATGCTGTAAGCTGCAAAAGAAGGCAAGGAATATAAATGCGCCAAACGCAGCTGCAATATAACCCTGACGGCCCATTGGACACCACTACACTCGCTCACTCACTAACCGCAAACTTCTCTCCCATCGTTCCCCATTTTGCTCATGTATCCTGCTGCCCTCACACCTTCCGCTGGAGCCGTTGCCTCCTCCATCGCTGTTGTCGCCCTCGCACCTTGCGCTAGTGCCTCCTCCTCCTTAGTGGGAGGTATCTCCTCATCACCCGGAGCGGCATCAGTGAGCCGTTGGGTACATTGCCCTTACTATTTGATAGGGTTTCAATTAAAAGTTTTCAATCAAATGATTAATTGTTATTTATTAAAAGTTTTCAAAATTTTCTGGTTGACTTTTCCTCATTGAAAGCTTTCTTTTTCATGTTGAAACCTTTTCGATTTTTCTGTTGAAATCTCTTTGATCAAAAGTTTAAAAATTTTACAGTTTGAAAGCTTCGTTATGCAACTCGAAGTTCCATTTTGTGAAGCTTGGGGGAGTGTGGCAATGATGGTACGGGATTGCAGATGGGGAAGTGGGGAGGAGGAGGGAAGGCTATCCATGAGTTGGGCACCTCACACCCTCAAACCAGAAGCCCTAAATCTGGGACTGTTCTATGGTTCCGCTTAAGACAATGGAGCGTTTTGCAAATACTCTTATAGCTGTTGCACATTTACCTCAAACATCTTTATATTACTAGCTGAATGTCCGTGTGTTGCTATGGATTTTTAAAATTTATCATATTACATGCTTAAAACTCATGGGTGGTAAAAAATTTTAGAATATGCATACAAACATGTTCTAAAAGTTTTTAAATCCGTCAAGTAAGTCGGAAGCTGTCGATCACACCCCGTGGTCATAAGTCGGAAGATATCAACCACACCTCATGGTTGTATGTCGGAAGCCCTCGAGCACACCTCGTCATCATAAGTCGGAAGCCGTTAATCATTGTGCGTGATTGTAGGTCGGGAGTGGTCGACCATTGCTGGTGGTCGTAAGTTGGCAGCAGTCGACGATCGATCGTAGTCCTAAATCGGGAGTCTTCAACAATGGCTCGTGGTCGTACGTCGGAAGCTGACGACCATCGTTTGTGGTCGTAAGTCGAAAGCCATCGAGGACACCTCGTGGTCGTAATTTGGAACACATCGACCAACGCTCGTGGTCGTAAGTCAGAAGACATCGACCACACCTCGTGGTCGTAAGTCGGAACATATCGACCTGTGCTCATGGTCGCAAATCGGAAGCCGTCGATCATACCTCGTGGTTGTAAGTTAGAAGCCGTTGACCATCGCGTGTGATCATAGGTCGGGAACAGTCGACCATCGCTAGTGGTCGTACGTTGGTAGGCCTCCGGTGCGCTTGTGCCATGTCGCCCGACTACCGATGCCAGCATGCTTGGCCCGCCCGACCTACGCAGCCCTAATTTCAACCATGGCCCTTCGACGTCAACCATAGCCCCCTTCGACCATGGCCTACTTCGACCACGGCCCCGACATTGACCACAGCCCTGATTTTGACCACGACATTGACTTCGACCACGGCCCCGACTTCGACCACGTCCCCCGACTTCGACTACTGTCCCCTTCGACCACGACCCTTCGACGTCGACCACTTTCCCCTTCGACCACGGCCCCCTTTGACTACGGCTTCGACTTCGACCATGGATCTTCGACTACGACCAACACTCGTGGTCATAAGTCGAAAACATCGATCACACATCGTTGTCGTAAGTTGGAACACATTGACCATCACTCGTGGTCGTAAATCGGAAGCCATCGATCACACCTCGTGGCCAAAAGCATGTTATAATCCATGGGGAGTACGAGACCTTGTGGGTCTTGCCGTCAAGGGTGGGGAGCTCGATCTCAGGGGCGACCTGGGGGTAGGCGACGGGGATTCCAACTAAAGCAGGAACTCGTAGTGACGGAGATTATGGACGAACTAGCAGGTGCCCTCCGGGATGGCGCTACGACTACAACCATGACCGCTACGACCACGTCTACGGGCGCTACTACTACGACCATGACCGCGACTTCAACCACTGCCCCCTTTGACTTCGACCACTGCTCTCTTCAACCACTATCCTGTTTGACCACGACTCTTCGACATTGACCACTTCTCTCTTCTACCACGGATTTGACGACGATCATAGATCTTCGACTTCGACCACCCCTTCGACCACAGCCCTTCGACGCTGATCACTTCCCCTTCGACCATGGCTTCGACTTCAACCACGGATCTTCAACTTTGACCACGGATCTTCGACTTCGGGCATTGCCCCATTCGACCACTATCCCCTTCGACCACGACCCTTCGATGTCAACCACTTCCCTCTTCGACCATGGCCCCCTTCGGCCACGGCTTTGACTTTGACCATGGATCTTTGACTTTCACCACGGATCTGCAACTTCGACCACTACCCCCTTTGACTATTGTCCCCTTCGATCACGGCCCTTTGACGACCACGGTCCTTCGACATTGAGCACTTCCTCCTTCGACAACCATCCCCGTCGACTACCGTCCCCTTCAAACATTATCCCCTTCGACGTCGACCACTGTTCCCTTCGACCATGGCCCTTTGACGTCGACCACGACTTCGACTTTGACCATGATCCCATTCGACGATGACCCTTCGACGTCGACCACTTCCCCCTTTGACCATCACCCCCTTCGACCATGGCTTTAACTTTGACCACGGATCTTCGACTTCGGCCACGGCCCCTCAACCACGACCCCCTTCGACCATAGGCCCGACGTCGACCACGACCCTTCGACTTCGATTGTGGACCGACTTTGTCTACGGCCCTTCGACTTCGATCACTACCCCCTTTGACCACTGTCCTCTTCGATCACAGCTTGGACTTCGTCTATGACCCTTTGACTTCGACCACTACCCCTTCGACCACTGTCCCCTTTGACCACGGTTTAGGCTTCGACCATGACCCTTCGACTTCAACCATGGCCTGACTTCGACCACGGCCCTTCGAATTTGACTGCGGACCTTCGACTTCGACTTCGTCCATAACCCTTCGAATTCAACCACTGCTCCCTTCGACCACTATCCCTTTCGACTGTGGATTGGACTTCGACCACAGCCTAACTTCGATCACGGCCCTTCGACTTCGACCACCGCCCCTTCGACTATAGCTTCAATTTCGACCACTGATCTTCGACTTCAACCATGGCCCTTCGGCCATGGCCCCATTCGACCACTACTTTGACTTCGACCACAGCCCCTCGACTTTAGCCACGGCCCCTCGACCACGGCTCCCTTTGACCATAGCACCGACTTCGATGACCGGTTTGGGAGACCAAATCGCAAGACAGTGCGACGAGCTCCGAGTGAAGAGCAGGAGGAGGTAGAGAGGCTCACCAGGCGAGTGACCGCTAGGTGGTGGCTGCTGGGGGAGAGCCACGTGGGCGGACATAGGAAGAGGAAGCCACCGACGCTATCATCGAGCGCTCTTCTCTCTGATCCACTGGCCGCTGTCGTCGAGCACCGTTCTCTCTGATCCACCGGCTGCTGTCGCCGAGCGTCGTGCTGTTGTTTGGAGGGGAGATGGGAGATAGAATTAATGGCGGTGCCAAGGAGGAGGAGGCACGACATGAGGGTTCAGGGAGAGAAGGAGGTGACGGTTGCGAGAGGTATAGGTGGGGAGGTGGCGGTGGGCAGATGGGGAGAGGAGGCATGGGCGAATGCGTTGGGGAGGCGACGATGGGGAGATGTGGCGTTGCTGGGGGAAGTGGGGGACTGCGACCAGACGCTGCCGCATGGGAAAGGAATTAGTGGCGGCGCCGAGGAGGAGGTGTGGCACAAGGGTTCGAGGGAGAGAAGGAGGCGGCGACGGGCAGATGGGGAGTGGAGGCGGCGGGCAAATGCGTTGGGGAGGCGGGGATGGGGGATGCCACGCTGCTAGGGGAAGTTAGGGGACTACGACCAGACGCTGTCGCATAGGAAAGGAATTGGTGGCGGCGCTGAGGAGGAAGCACGGCATGAGGGTTTGGGGGAGAGAAGGAGGCGGCGGTTGCAGGAAGTGGAGTGGTTGCGAGAGGCAAAGGATGCGGGGAAAGAGAAGAGGAGGAGCACAGCTCACGCATCGGCCTGATCTTTTCTACGAGGAGCAAAAGAACTATCTACATGTGGATCTGGACGGCTGATCTTTGATTGGACAGCTGAGAAGAGAGGAGGAAGAATGGACCGACAACCACTAACTCATATTTTTAAGGAGTAGAGAAAAGCACAGTTTCTCTATTTTTCTATGTCCTCCCCTCGTGCACACACACATTGAATTTGTTCTTTTTGGCTTTTCAGCGACTTTTAGCTTTTGACTTCTCTTAGCAAATTGTGAGACCATGTGGAGGTCACCCCTTGGTTGTGATGAGTAATTGACCTTTGTGTTAGAGCTTGTGTAGAGGTTGAGTTTGGTTTTTGAGGTTTATGCAGAAATGTTCCCTCTACGACTTGCTCTTTTCGACCATTGTTGTGTGTTTCTGTGGTCGCTGGCAGGTTTTACGACTTTGTGGTCGGTAGTAGCATTTACAACCATGTGGTTGGCAGTGGCATTTACAACTTTGTGGTCGGCAACCGGCTTTACGACTTTGTGGTCGGCAGCTGGACTTACAACTCTGAGATCGGCAATCATTCTTATGACCATGAGATCGATAGCCAGTTTTACGACTTTGCAGTCGGCAGCCAGTTTTACGACTATGTGGTCAGCAGTCGATTTTACGACTCCGTGGTCGATAATCATAGCTTGGTCTAGCCATGGTCGATAATCATAGCTCTGTCTGGCTGTAGTCGATAGTCGTAGCTCTGTCTGGCTGTGGTCGATAGTCGTAGCTCTGTCTGGCTGTGGTCGATAGTCGTAGCTCTATCTAGCCGTGGTCGATGGTGTAGCTCTGTCTGACCGTGGTCGATGGTCGTAGCTATGCCTGGACATGATCGATGGTCGTAACGTTTGCCTGTGTGATCGTAAGTCGTAGCGACCAGGTCTGTTAAAGTCATAGCTACTGAGAGCAATGGTCATAGTGATTGCTACGTGGTCGTAACATTTGTCTTCGTGGTCATAGCAGTCTTTGCGATGGACGTAGAGATTTGCTGAGTGGTTGTAGACAGTTGGAAAGTCTTCTAGGGCTACGAGTACCTCATGTCCAGTGCATTCAAGTAGTCTCCAGGAGACATCTCCACCTCTTACATGTCTTTGGCACAAAAAAAACTCAAGAGAAGAGAAGTTCAAATAAGAAAGCCAAGAAAATCAAAAGCACAATAGGGGATCCATGGCACAATTCACTGGGGCAAACTTTGGATGTTCATTTCACATGAAGAGAAATATTTTACAACTAATTCCTCAGGATAGCAGAGTCCTAAGCCTAAAGCACACACATAAAAGGCTCCAACACAAAGAAATCTAACCATAATATCTCAAGTCATCAGAGGCACACCTCTCACAAAACAACACAAGTGCTTATATAGTGGAGACTCCTCACCTCTCATTTAATCCTAACAACCAGACACTCCTTACTGGATCACACCACTTACATATGAAAAAACCTGGTAACCCACACATAAACGGGTTTTACTCTTACACACACTCTCATGCTTTTCAAAGCATGACTTTCAAATACTCCAATAGCCCGATAAGATATTCTATCCACAAGACATGACCTAAAACCACTTGGGACAGCATCGTGATTTTGCAAACCACCACTTCACCTAGGTTTGGATAATTTTCTCAATTGCCACCCACCAGTCTTTAAAACGATGCGATGCCTATGACTTATCGCCAAGATCATATGCCTGCGCTGAGACCATCACCACTTGAAACGCCCAAGTCCCATGGCATACCAACATCATACCACAGTCCATGATGTCCAATGCCTTGCTGTCAAGATTGTATGCCTGCTCTAAGGAACGTCACCACTTAAAATGCACAAATCCAATTGGCACACCATATGCACGCATTACCTCTTCATGACCCTTATCTTTCTTCCATGCTTCTTGACTTGAGATGTTGCTCCACCTGAATTTACGTGACACGCCATGGCCTCAGGACCCCTTTCGTAGCCTTAGTCTTACCGCTGACTGCAACAATCATCAAAGCATCTGCACATCAAAGAATAAAGTAATCTATCTGAATACAAATAATATACATTTAACTCTTAATTAGCAAACCAAATGTGCATACACACATCATACCTAGCCTTTGCATGGACACACCATGACTGACACCTGCACGGACTCCCGCCGTGACTTACGCAACCAAAACTATAGGAAACAACCTCAACTCAACTCAGCAATATCTCACTATGGCTAGTCTAACTGCGGCTAGCAAGTCGGTCATATCACCCAAGACACTCTGGCTGGACCGCCACTCGCCCTATCTTTACTCCACTGGTTAGATCGCCGCCCTAGGTTGATCTGACTGCAACCTCCCAGCGGTCAGATCGCCTGCCTAGGCCAGTCTGATCGATTCTTCTGGACAGCACAAGACACACGACAAAATCTTACAAAATCAAACTCAATCAATGAAATCAAGACTCAAGCAATGTCAGATACTTATCAGTCTCATTGGGTTGCCACCGCATGGTCTTACACATGGAATAAAAGTGGATTGTAATTAATTGCGCCATCTGGATCTTGAACTTAAGATCTCTTAGCTATAACACTATATTGAATTACATACATCAACTTGTTTGTTCAAAAACTTAAACTAGCGAGGAAATATATACAATACACTTCAAGCAGAAAGCCTCGAACTATTTACTTTTAGTACGGTTACACAGTAAAGGCTCAGCTAAGATCACATGCATTGTTGAGTTCGTTCATCGTGCCATTGAAGGCTAGCTCCACCTCTCCAATCTCTACAGTGGAAGGTCCCATTCTCTTTGCCTTTCAAGAAAAGCCTGCAGGCTGCAGCTGAAGGATACTACTACCACTTAGTTGACTAAAAAGTGGCACCAACCGGATCACAAGCTGGGGCAATCTTTCCTGGTTCTGTCCATGAGATCTTAAATGCGAGATGTAGACCACTTGGTGGGGCTTTTGGCTTTTTGATGGCATGTGAAAGGTGCTAAATGACCAAACCAGCGTGAATAATTGGTCGTTGCTGTTCTTTTCTCACATAAATGAATGGCCTAGCTTATACATATCTTTTATTGTCGAATTCAGATAACACATATATTTGCCATCGAAAATTGACCTAAGTGAAATAGAAAACCAAATTTCCTCTCAAGAAAGCCCCCTTAACCTCTTGCGGTGAACCCATATTGACTGTTCCAAGTTTGATCAGGCACATGAAAAAAAATGTATTGTCTGAACTCTGAACAGACGGCAGAGGATTTGCCTATAAATGATTTTTACAGTGCACGTGGCGCTACATGATCAAAACAGAATCTTCATCACAGGCAAAGGGAAATTTTGTTTTTGGGTGAGTCCATCCATTCTTTCCATGAGAAAAAGGGAGCAGCCATGAGCAACTTAGGTTGTGATCAAAATGGCTGAAAAGCCCGTGGCTTATGGCTGAAAACACTGTAGCTGGCTGAAAAAAGCACTGTAGCTGACAGAGGCTTATTTACCATAATTAAATTTAAAAAAATTTAAAAATAGAAAAAACATGTTAGCCCATTACGTATAATACAAACAAATACGAGGAAAAAAAGAACCGGTAAACAAACTCAAAAAAAGCCAAAAGTTCAGAAAAAGACGAAATTTATGAATAGTGCAAAAATAAGCTGAAGCCAAAAGCTCAAGCCATTTTGATCACAACCTAAGCTCTTGCTCTGGCTGCTCTTGAAGCCTTCGGTGGATGCACTGTGCCTCGACTTGACTAATGGTCAGCACAGGTCTCAATCCCGAGCTGCGATCTCTCTGACGATGCGAAGTGGCCGCCTTCTAAAGCTGCATCGAAGTTTTGTTGACTCGAAACTCCCCCAGCCACTTTATTGTACTGTCCGTCCACTCATGCATCCCGTTAAGTGTGCACGACATGTGAGCTGTGAGTAGCGTGTGTTGTCCGTCAGAGCACTTTATAGGTGAATGTGTGGTTTCTCGACTAAAAAGCTATCAATAAAGCTTAAAGTGCTAAAAACCAAAAATCACTACAAAGAATTTTCAGCAAAAACCGTTTTGAATGCCTATATTACCTTACAATGGCATTGATGCGATGTCCATTACTCCATTTAAGCGCTTTTTATTGTCTTAGAATGACATTGATGCATGAAAGAGTAGAGATTTCACTTCTCCCAAGAGCAAAGATCTTATGTTTTTCCTAAAGCACTGTTTACTACTCCTCTGTTTTGCTATACATATTTGTCATTGGCCTCAGAAGTATCTATTTCAATATTTGTCCATTGAAAAAATTAGAGTGTAGTTATTGTAATTGTATCACTTACTACCATTACTTAAATGCTTTAAAAAAGATTAGAAAGTTGTGTTACGTTGTTTAATAGAGGTACATGTAGTTATTTCTCATTAACTATTTATTAGTTTTAGTGTTTCTTTGATCTTTGTGTATGATGGCCGATAAATAAATATAACGGAAGGGAGGGAGTATATAGTGGCGGTGTATATGGTTTGTACTTCTCTGGTGTATATGCAAGATCATCATCCTGGCTAAAATTTTAGCGAGAACACTTGCTGACTCGTCCTCTCGGTTCATTTTACAAGCTTACAGCCATGCAGCTAGGGTAAAAAGTGGATATGAATTATTCATATTATCCAGTTATTGTATTCGATATGATGCAAATATGGTATATATTTTTTCATCCGATTAACAATTTCTATCCTATTTGTATTCAAATTCGAATTCTTAAAAATATAGACGCAAATATGATATACACTTTTACCATTTGAAATATTATTTTATCTGGACTATCCGTATCTGTATTCGTATTCGATGAAGCAATATACATATTTTATTATAATATAACTAATCAGTTGGACAAGTTTTTTAGTTGAATGTGAATTCGTGTTTCTTTAGGTGAAGTAAATGAATTAGAATGATTAAGTGTGATTTTACGAGGATAAAATATCTTCATACTACATAAGTTATAAGGATATTCGGACCTAACCGAATTGAGTAGATAGTCGATTCGAATTCGTTACAATATTTGATTCGTAATTGTATTCGAGAATATTTGAATTCATATTCATATTTGTTTACAAATACGAATACGAATATGGTTTGGACACTATCTGATCCATTTTCACACTACATGTAGCTGCCTTCTCAAGAAAGAAAAAACAGTGCAGCTGGGTGATTACTATGTGATACACGGGTTTGGGACTGTTTCACATATGTTCCACATAGCAATGGAAAAAAATTGCAAGAAAAAATGAACGAAGAGATCAAACCCGAGCCTACCGTGCCAACTAGGGGTGGATATCAAGCTGACTCAGCTCGGTAAAGCTCGTTAACTAGGCGGCTCAGCTCAACTCATTAGGTTAACAAGCTAAAAAGGTGGCTCGGCTCGATAGGAAGCTCAGCTCGGCTCGTTAGGCTCACCTAAATTAGAATATATGAATTGCAATCGCCCAAGCTCTGGAAACAAGTTATGAAGAACCTTGATCACCTCAATATTTCCTCTTGAAATATTGTCCTAGAGGCGAGAAAAATTTGTAAGTGTTCTATAAATTTTCATTTGAGTGATGCTGAATTTGAGCAAGAAACAACAACATAAAATTATGAAAAATTACCACTATGGTGACTCTGAAGGAGTCTTTCAGCAGCCGAAGAGCAGCACGTGAACTTATATAGCCAGTGCCACTCATCACCAACACATGTGTTACACCAGGTTCGTGGATGGAGAACTAGGGACAACACAATCGAGATTCAAATTTGAGCCACTTGAACTTGAATTGTCTGTGAGATGATACTTGGCTGCAGGCTACTCCAACACATCTAGAATAACAAAGTACGCTACAATCCACCATTTCTACTACATTGCGTAGTAATATTCAAGTTATGTTCCGGATTGGGGAATGCTTCTAGTAAAATTTAATTGAAATTTTATAGCTTTTATATAGACGCAGTTGTGAAAAGAATTCTCCCTTGTTTCCACCACACAGCATCCCCTAGTGCAAAACTAATCACATTCAAATGGATTCAAAAATACCACTAATAGAGGTATAAGATTACCACACTATGAGACCTTCCATGGCAGGGTGGCTGAGTGAACATGACGACATGAGCCTACCGAGCCTAGTGAACGGCTCGCAAGCCAGCTTGGCTCAGCTTATTAGTTAACCAAGCTGAAATCCTGATATAGCTCGGCTTATAGCATAAACAAATTGAGCTAGCTCGTGACCCTTAATCTTTTATGCCACCCCTCGTGTGAACAACGCAGGAGGCCGTGCCGAGCACGGTGGCGCCTGATTATATGGCTCCGCTTGACCCGATGTCCCGACGGAGATGGGCATGCATGATGGGAATGAAAGGCCGGAAGGCTCGAAAGGCGGCCATGGCATTTCAACGTCGGCCGCGGTGAAAGCTTGGTCGTGGGCTCGTGGCGCCGATGGACCTGCCGGCCCGTGACCTTACGCATCCGTGCAAATCTAAGCGGAAGGCATGGGCCAGTCGGCGCCACGCGTGGGGCGGGTGTTTTGCAACCAGGTCGCAGCACGTAGATTCCCAGTGCTAGGCCGAAAAAAGGGGCCTATTTGATCCGATTAGAGCCCGGCTGTGAGCGCAGCGCACGTCGGCGTGGGTTCGGCATGTCCAGGCTGGTGCTGGTCCGATGCTTTCTATGTTTGCCTCCCAACACTTCACAGCCCACCACCGAATGTCAGTGAGACGATGGAATGATGAATCCTAAAATACCCATGAACAGAGCAGCAAATCCTCAATTAGCTCTGATAGTAATAGTAGCACATAGCAGATATTTGATCTTAGGTTAATAATCTAGCAAACTCTTCTTTTTAAAAAGAAAATGGAGGAGGTAATGTTTTCTGGTATGTTCTTCAGAAGATAAGATCCTGACTCGTGAGGCCGTTATATTTACGATCTCTTCTCCGCAACATCTTCTTTTCTTTTCTCAACCCATGCACAATGTCAACAACAGAAGGCAAGATGAACACCGTAGAAATTAGAGATGCCCCTTAATTTATGTAACATCCCAAATTTGGGCGTTCAAAAATAGGAAAAAAAATTAAAACCTTTTAAAGCATCTTATTGATATTTGGATTTTTTTAATTTTTAATTGGGCTTTTCCGAAAATTGAGTTATGCAAAATAATACAACGAGTAATACACAACAACAATAAAAGGATAAAGAATTGGAAGCAATGAAATTTGAACTCAAATTCAATTCAAAACAAGAATTCAAATTCAAACCAAAAACAAAAATCCCAATTAGGCCACTTGTAAGATCGAGGAGACCGACTAGAGGGGGTGAATAGGTGGTCTAAAAATTTTCTTCAAATTAATATTAGCAATTCAATACCTTTTCTATTTGCCTAAACCAAGGAAGCTAAAACCAATTTGGTTTAGCTCAAATAGCGCCTAAGACAACCAAATTCACCAAGTGCACCAACAATGCTATCCTAGGTCAAGGTTTGCAATTCTAGGTTTACAAGCAATCAAAATAATGCAAAGTAAATAAATTGCTTGAATGTACAAGAACACAAGAAAGCAAACCACAATGACACGTTCTCTTTTTACCGTGGTGTTCGGAGACTTGCCAGTCTCCCCTAGTCCACGTTGAGATAAGCCCGAACTAATCGGACCGGCTCTACGAATTAAGCCTTCCACATCAAATCACTATTGATAGCTCTTTCCTGCTCCGGGTAGGTGAGCTTCGACCTTCACAACTTTGCGGGTCTTCTCACAACCTTCTTTGAGAAGATCTCCGCGCATGATGCCTCCCACGCCGTCTAGAAGTCAGCAAACTCCAAGAGTAACAAGCCAAGTCTCTCACTTGACTCTCACCACGTGTAACGAATGCACAAGCTCAACTTGGACACAAAGTCCTCCTCTAGAGGCAACACATGCACTCTAGAACACCTCTCCTCTCTCACAAAGTGTAACACATACACAATTGAGTGGAGAGCCTCACTCTAGCTCAAGATCACTGAAATAAGTAAAGCAACAACTTCTCCAACTAGCCTTGAGGAGGTATTTATACACCTCCCTCAAAAACTAGCCATTGGAGGAAAGAGAGAGCCGAAATCAACCCAGAGCCGAAACTACCGCAAGCCAAACCCCCCGGTAGTACCGCCCTCCTAACGGTCACAAGAAAACTAGCTGTTGGGCTGGAAAATTGGTCAGACCGCCACACAAAACCCGGTCAGACCACTATTTCCAGTCAGACTGCTCAAGGACCTGTCAGACTTCCATATCAACACTGGTTAGACCACTATTACAAGGGCGGTCTGACCTCCATTATAAGGGCGATCTGACCGCCATTGTAAGGGCGGTCTGACCTCCAGCTTAACACCGGTCAGACCTCTAGTCATAACTTTTGACTCCGATATCGGAATTGAGAGATCTTGGACTCTATGGAAAGCTTATTCAGAGGGCTACACAACCCATCTATTTGCATGATTCAAATACATTAGATCAATGCAGAAATCAAAAGACATCTAAAGAGTCACTACCATGGTCTAATGTCAAAGGAAATAGTAACAAACAATCTTAGACCATGCTAAGGGATAATACATGATCTTCAACTTTTGCAAAATACATTTGCAAACATAGATCATGTCTCAAGGAGTAGGTACATGGACTTCAAGCACTTGCAAAACACATTGGCAATACATAGTTCCATGTTGCGAAGATTCATCACATGAGCTTCAACTATTTCTAAAACACATTCGCAAATATAAGCCTCATGTCGAGATGAGCTAGATCAAGTGAGGTTTGAGCTATCAACACATGATTAGACTCAAACTACTAGACATGATCCCTCTTAATAGTACGGCAACATATACTAGCAATCCGGTCTTTCAACCAAACACCAAGACCGGTAAAAGACTAGGAACACATCCTTAGCCCTAGCTAGTCATACCTTTGCCTTGGGTCATCGTCTCGATATGCATCAACTCATGATGCATCTTTTTTATCAACTCCATCAACACACGATGGTCTTCCTTGACTTGATGATCAACACATGATCATCTCCTCATGCATCAACTCATGATGTGTCTTCTTCTTTGATGTCCTTCAACACATGAAGTATCTTCTTCTCAATCTTGACTTGATGATCTTCAACCCATGAAGACATATGCACATATTCATTTGAACTATTTGAGAAGTTTAATCTATATTTTGGATCTAAGGAATGCATTAGTAAATGAGAGTGATTTTGAATGCATACCTCTTTTATTTCATTTTTTCATCCAAATGAGACTAAGCTATAACATACTTAAACAAATATATTAGTCTCATATATGCATTTGTCATTTTCACCAAAACATTATAAAATATTTGTCATTAACATCAAAATCTCATAATGATATTTGTCATTAACATCAAAACTAACTTAAACAGAGCTTGATCTTTCAATCTCCCCCTTTTTGGTGATTGATGACAAATCCATTTATGATAATAGCATAGAGGTGGAAATGACTAAATGATAGACACTTAAGTGCATAAGAGAAGGTGAAAGCATTATTCGACACATGGATTTAAAAATTTTAATTTCTGCCCAGTAAATATGTTATCACATTTCTCCCCCACTGTCATTTGCATTTCTATTATTTCTCCCCTATTGGCATTATCACAATTTGAAAATTTTCTCCCCCATTATCCAAGGCTATTATCACAAATCTCTCCCTTCATTTAGCATTAAGCACCAAAAAGAGTCAATTATTATCAAATAGCATTGATTATCATTAAAAACAAGGGAAGAATACAAGTTAAGCCATTAAAGGAGATTTTTCATTATGAGGAATTTGATTCCAATTAATAGCATATCATTGATTTTAATATTATGAGGAGCTTGATACCAATTTGATTCAACTTAATATGGTCATGAAGGAATATGGAACTAAATGTAATGACCAATTTGTACCACTTAAAATAACTGAAGATATTTGAAACACATTCAAATAATCTTACTCATGAACGCTCCTTGAAGACTTTTGAAGTTTTCTTCATTGGGTATTTGATACCACTTGATATACTACCACTTGAGTTGATACCACTTGTATATAAAGCACTTGTAACATGTGGATCATTTCCTGATTTTGCATTCCAAGTGGCCTTCAAAAGCTTCCTGAAAAACTGACTTACAAATGTCCAATAAAATTGAGAAAATTTGTCAGTATAGATGAATGTCTGAGGATCAAACGTTACAATTATAGCTTCCTCAGATTATGAGCACACTTAGAGATACAAAAATCATAAATCAGCTCAAAACATGAGTTTTCAGAAATCTGAAAGTCTGAAATTCAGACTTTTGCATCTCACATTAGCTTCTAGAGAGGGATAAAAATTTGATCTAATGCTCTTTATAAATTCTGAGAAAATTGGACAATGAAGAACAACTATAGAGGATCAATTTGAATTACTGTGACTGCCTTTAAATCTGAACCCATTTGAATATATAAAAATCACAAATTGGCTCAGAATCATGGAAGTTCTGGATTTTAGGCACATTTGCAAAGAGGAGAAAAAGTCACAAAATTTTCAAATTAACTTGAAATACTTTCAAACTTTGCAGATATGAACTTGATGCTATTTGTGACCTTTTCCAACAAGAATATTTGAAAAAGACTTCTCCAATCAAAAGATATGCCAAAATGCGCTTTGAGAGCAAGAGATTGAGTTGATTTTGCATACAAGGATTAAAATCTAAACAATTTGGATTTCCATTGAGTATTTTGCTTTCTTAACTTCATATGAGTTATAAATACTATTTCAAGCCAAGATCTACAAATAAATCTTGCTCAAATAGCCAAACCCATTATATGCAAGAATATGTCATTTTGGGTCAATTGTAGAGTTTGGATGAGATTCAAATTAATATAACTTTTCAATGATTGATCTTTAACAAAAGCTTTTAACTAGAGAAATGTTTGAAATGACCAACCCCTTGAGTTTTGTATTGACCACTTTTTCAAATACTCAATAGATTGTAATTTAGAGAAATATATCGTTTAATCCAAAAACAAGATCATGTAAGACTATTTTGGGGGCCAAATCTTCCTTTTGATTTCTAAAATAGAAATTTTTACTTAAAAGGCATTAAAAACATTTTAAATACATAGTTAAGTACTTTTATTTAGTTTTTCACAATTTTAGCAAGATTTTTAATTTTTGACCAAAGAGGCTCTTTTGAAAAGGTAATCTTGCATATCATTTGATTATTACTCCATGAATAGCAAAAGAGAATGAAACACATTCATTCCCAAGAACCATAAATCATTTTTGGGCAAATAAGTAAACTAATTTTCTTAATAGTAATATTTTACCCTTTTTGCTTTAGTAAGCACAAAATTATTATATATGTTTTTCAGAAACAAAAACTTCCCCTTACACAAAGGTCTCTTCTTGGCAATTTCTTTTCCTTTGATACACAAAGGATTCTCCTCTTCTTGATTTTCTTCTCTTTTATTATCTCTTCCTCCTTTGATTAACCATGTTTCTTCTTGTGTCATCTAGCACAAGGATTAATGGGTACCACTTGTAAACCACTTGTCCATAATTTGTACCACTTGTTAACCTTTTGTCCAATACTATGTGATGTTTATCCTTTTGTGGTTCTTTGGTCTTTTCTATGAGAGCACATACCACTTTGATCTTTACTTAAGATGACATTAGAAATCACTTGTGAGAATATACCACTTGTAAACAGAAATGTCATTTGAAATAGCACTTGGAGGAGGATGATATCATTAGAGGATACACCACTCGTAAAGGTGGATACCACTTGGAAGAAGATGATATTATAGGTGAAAGAGCTTGATTAATAGAAAAGATTATCTCGGCAAGAGGATATCACTTATTTTCCAAATGAAAGAGATACCAAGTCAATAGAGTAGATACCACTTGAAAGATAACATTACTTGGAAATCAATGATATCATACATGTGAAGAGCTTGGTTAAGAAATATTTGCTTGACAAGATGAAAAGGATATCAATCCAAGAGACATCAAATGGAGGAACAATGATACTACTTAATTTTCCACAACCAAGGAATACCACTTGAAGGAAATGGATGATATCACTTGAAAAGATTGGAGTGAAGTACATGTCGATGTCAAGATGACTAAAAGTCTACCACTCTTTTGCGATAATGGCCACTTTATGAAAAGCAAAGGATTAATGTGGCATATGAGGTCAAGAAATACTTGAGGGTAGCTAGCAAGGATAAAATGGATCATCTTGACTTTGAGGAGCAAGAGGAAATGGCTGAGGAAATTTGAAGATCAAATTTTGAATCAAAGCAGCCACTTGCAAAAAATATCGGAAGTCCCGTTGTTTCACCACCGGTAGTTCTGGAAAACGGAAGTACCGCTGGATGGCTGCCGGTAGTTCCGATTTTTCTGGGAGCACGGCAAGAGATTGGATTTTTTAGGAGAGCTTTGATATAGTGTTGTAACATACTCCAAAGTTTTTCACGAAGAAACATAAATCTCTTATGGAGCATTTCCAACTATATGCCAAGATTAAAACCTTTTTTAATATAGTTTTTAGCAAATTTAGTTTTCAATTTTTCACGAGCAAACTCATTTTCAATAAATTATTCAAGATTGCAAAAAATGAGCAATTGAGGGTATATTAAGCATTCAATTATATGTATGAGTTTGTAAATACCCTTGTGAGCCAAAATACATCACTTGTTTGGGCTCAAAAGGCAAAACTCATTTAAATGCTAGATTGTGAACACTTAGGTCAATTCAATATTTTGGATGTGTTTCAAAACCAAATTAACTTTTGATTGGTTGGCTTTTTGAAAAACTTTTGAATACCAATAATGTTTGAAATAGCCAACTCTAGGTTTTTGGTATTGAACACATTTTCAAATTCCTTTTAGAATTGATTTTGGGGAATTTTTGAGGTTAAAGCCAAAACAAGATACTTAATTGATAGTTTTGGGTTAGAAACACATGTTTACTTGAAATAAGTTTTTTTGAAATGCATTTGTATATATTTTTCAACTAGTTTTTTAAACATATACTAATAATTTCAAAATTCTGACTTTTGGCTAAATGGCTCAATTTTAAAAAACAATACTACCACTTAATTACTATGGGCACACTTAGAGATGTGATATACATGAACATGTTAGCACTCCCCTTTAATGTGCAACTTATATCTTGCTCATAATTTACAATAATGAAGCTTTAGCACAAGAGCAAGAACACCCATTTTAAATGATTTTCATGCAATACGACCTATACAAGGCTAGGGGCTATATAAATTTAAATGCAGGTACTTGTTACCGAAATGACATTGGTTTATAATGTGGCATGATCATCCTCAAGCTTGGCTTCCTTTTTTCCCATGGTGGAATTCACCTCTTCGTCAATGAGCCAAGTCTCCAATGCCTCTCCAAGTACCTATTAGGCATTTAAGCACATTTTGGTACCCAAAACTTGGTTGGATCCATTAATGTTAGTAACAATAGATTTGGGCACCCAAATGGCCCTAACATTCAAATTATGTGATCTAATATCCCTAGCAAACACATTGTCGTACTTATCCTTCCTAGGCAAATATTGTTCATTAAATAGAGAGGGCTTAGGAGTGATACCCTTGGGACAATCCTTACTAAAATGTCCTTTTTCCCGGCAATTGTAGCAAGTTTGGAAATTATTACCTCTTCTTATCTTCTTGTCTTGCTCATTGCCGGTTTGCCTCTTTATTAATGGATTTTTCTTGTTTTCCACCTTGCTGGGGCACTTAGAGGCGAAGTGACCCATATTGTTGAATCCAAAGCATTTGACTTTGTTGGATTGTTCTTCAAGTTGTTTTGGAGTGCTATTCACTTTTTTTTATTGAAGGTGAAACCAATACCTCTCTTGTCATTTGATTTTCTTTGACTTCCTAGTATTTGCAAACATAGATCATGTCACAAGGAGTAGTTACATGGATTTCAAGCACTTGCAAAACACATTTGCAATGCATAGTCCCATGTTGTGAAGATTCACCACATGAGCTTCAACTATTTGTAAAATACATTCGCAAATATAAGCCTTATATCGAGATGAGCTAGATCAAGTGAGGTTTGAGCTATCAACACATGATGAGACTCAAACTATTAGACATGACCCCTCTTAATAGTACGACAACATATACTAGCAATCCGGTCATTCAACCAAACACCAAGACCGGTAAAAGACTATGAACACATCCTTAGCTCTAGCTAGTCATACCTTTGCCTTGGGTCATCGTCTCGATATGCATCAACTCATGATGCATCTTTTTTATCAACTCCATCAACACATGATGGTCTTCCTTGACTTGATGATCAACACATGATCATCTCCTCATACATCAACTCATGATGTGTCTTCTTCTTTGATGGCTTTCAACACATGAAGTATCTTCTTCTCAATCTTGACTTGATGATCTTCAACCCATGAAGTCATCCCAAGTCATTCTCATTTGTTGAACCTAACCTATTCATCCAACTCATGAAAAATGTTAGTCCACAAAACAATTTGTCATCAATTACCAAACTTCACCATTAACACATAATGGAGGGACTAGATTTAATAATCTTCCTTTTTTGGTAATTCATGACAATCTCAACAAATAATGAGATAAAGATAATTGATTTGTGAGTATACAACTTGTACACAACAATTGTATACTTTAAAATAAGCTTTAAATAAAGCTTACTTATCCGGTTGTCATTAATTATCCAACCATTAACACATAATGGAGAAGTTAGATGACAACCTGATTGCATATGAGTATATATATGAACTACACAACCTATATATATACTCAAGAATGTATTTTAAAGTAAAGATCCTAAATATGCATATTAAAAGAAGTATGGATCAATACTCATGAAACTTCAAAACATAGATAGAGCTCCCCCTAAATGTGTGCATACAAGTGTATATAAAGACAGACATATGCACATATTCATTTGAACTATTTGAGAAGTTCAATCTATATTTTGGATCTAAGGAATGCATTAGTAAATGAGAGTGATTTTGAATGCATACTTCTTTGATTTCACCTTTTCATCCAAATGAGACTAAACTATAATATACTTAAACAAATATATTAGTCTCATATATGCATTTGTCATTTTCACCAAAATATTATAAAAATATTTGTCATTAACATCAAAATCTCGTAATGGTATTTGTCATTAACATCAAAACCAACTTAAACGGAGCTTGATCTTTCAGCCCCCCCATTCCTTTTCCTTCTCTCCCTTCTTTTTCAGCCCAAATTCCTGGCTCGGCTTCACCTATCCCTGACACATTTGCCGCACTATAAGTGCACGCTACGCCGCACTGAGCCATCCTCGCTTGCGCCCATGATGCGCACGCGCTGCACTGCCCATGCCTCGCCCTCGCTTTGACTTGACCCGCGCTGTGTCGCACCACATGTTCTTTATTTCTATTTTTTAGTTAGAAAATAATTCAAGAAAATCAAAATACTTAGGGTAAATTCAAATAAAAATAAGGATAAAATTAATTATGGAATTAAAATAAGGATTTATGTAAATTGAAAATATTTAAAGATTAAATCTTGATTAGTTGCATATCAATAAGAATTAAGGAATTAATTAATATATGATTGAACCGTATAATTATTATTATTATTATTTCTATATCTCAAAGTCATGAGACCCCCTTTTGCAAATAGAGATTAAATAATAAATATAATTGATTTAAATGATATGTCACTAGTATTTAGCTGTAAATACAAGAATTTAAATTAAATATTACCTTTAAATATAATTAGATGTTCTTCAAAGATAATTAGTATTTAATTGGAGAACCCACTTTAATTTAAGATTTTTTTGGAGAATAGTTAAATAGAAATGGAGGTCAATTACGACGACATCAATTTTTGATTTCGAAACTCATATATCAGTTATTAATTTTTTATAAATGATGTTAAAGTTATTAGCATGCCTCTAGCACTTAAAATTTAAATGTAAATTTAATTAAAAAATGATGTTGAAATATAATTGTGTATAAAACCTAGGGCCCATATAATTAGATTTTAACTAAAATTAATATATGCTAGATGATAACTAAGGATAATTAGAGTATCAATAGCATTTAATTTAAAACACAACTTTAAACAGGGAGTCAATATAATTAATTATCTCAATAAACCTTGGACCGTTGGTCATTAATAATAGATTTACTAAATTGCCATTTGATGAACTACATAGTAGCAAGACTGATTGAGTGGACTTTAAATAAACTAATTTCACCAACATGTCAATAAGCTATACTCACGAGGTCTAGTAGTATGCGGGCTAATAAAAGAGTCACAATTTGTCCAAGTGCACATAAACCCTAGGATTAATTAATTATCAACTGCGGCTTATGAATAATGGGTGTCCTAACTAAAGTTAGATGTTGATTAGCAACTAGTGGTGTAATCTATCAGCCACTTAAGTGCATCTCTAGTTAAGGGTATTAAAGAAATTTATTAAACAACTAATCCTGTATTTTAATTAATTATTCAATTAGTTGATAAATAAATATCAAATAATAATATCTGGCAAATAATGCCCAGTATACTGTGTAAACTCTCGTATCTATCCGTAAGTCTTACCTAACTCATAGAACTTCCTTAACAAATATAAAATAAAATAAATCATTAAGTTAGGTTCGAGTAGTAGTATCCTCTGATCAGTTATATCTAACCATCTTCAAATCGAGAGTGGAAAATTCCCATGAATATTTCTTCATTCTCCTTAATCATTACTTGATATCCTTCCCAGTAGATTTCCTCTCTGCCATTTTCCCTTCAACCAAACTTCATTTTACCATGTCTACATTTCGCATTCACCAAAACCTTATCTCATGTCACCAACTTAATCAAAATAAAACTTAATTGAGTTCATTCAAATTAATTGAGATCAAGGCTACAGTAAATTGACCGAGGTAAGTTATCACTTTGATTATATTGCACCTATATTTTGAATGCAAATTATTTTATTTAAAAATATTAAACTGCATGTCTTACTTTGATTGAAACTATATTGCCATTAGATTATAATTAATGCCTTAATGTTACTCGTAATATTAAATTTCATTCCTTGACTTTGGACATATACCCTTGTCACCCTAGAATTAAAGGTAAATATACTAGATATAAGTATGTATGTAAGTACTATGCTTAATCTTGCTTAGATACTCGAAGGCATTAATTTTCCCTAGCATAATTTTAAACATGAAAACTTAGTTTGGGCAGTCACTAGAGGTAAATGGTTGATATTTGAACTAGAAAGGATAGTTTGGAATCCTATAACTTTAAACTTGCTTAAAAATCTAGGTGTTTGGTAAGAGTGGCTGGTACAGTAGGAGCACGAGAGTATAGTTTGTGATAGAAATGCCTAGATAACCATAATAACCAAATCTTGTGATGACCTTCTAATGTAAAATAGTACAATCATAAGTTTATAATAGGTATTATTTGGCTAATTAATTTACATCAACCCAAAGCAAGTTGTGCCATCCAAAGGAACCCGAGGCATGTCGCTGGTTTTAAGCCACCGTGCAGCGCAAGAGGCGGCCTCTGGGGCAAGTGGTGATAACCCTACATGGAAAAACCTTAGTGGATGCAATCTCGTTGGAAAGATGTATTGTAAAGGCCTTGTAGTGATCTTTTTGATCTGCATGTCTAAAAAAACATGTGAAATATAATAAGTTGGTTATCTTTTATGGATAAAGTATGCGATCTTTGCAGAGTAAAAACTATTCGAACAGCCATACCCACGGTCATAAGTGGGCATATGAACTTACTCGAGTTAGTGTCTATTTACAAAATAATCTTTGTGGTTGATATGAAAAACTGAAAAGGTGGTGAAAACTCCGACTTTGATTTCCCCTGAGTGATTGGAACCCAGTGAATATAAACGATGGATGGAACCCAAGAACTAAAAGTAACGTATGGTGGATGGAATCATGCTCTGTAACAGGTAGATGAAACCTGCACTACTATTATTATTGTATATTCTTACACTCTTTAAATACATGGTGTAGTTAAAATGCTAAGTCTCAGATTTTTCTACTTATTCTATTTTAAATGTGACTTTTGCAAATAACAGAACATTAAGCCTCCCTTTGTTCAAAATTGCATATATTATTATTGCATTTTGTGTAGTAGTTTACTAAGTACTTTCGTACTTACTGTTGCTCAACTACTATTATTAAGTAAGTAAGAAAGATAAAGAAAAGCCCTGTAGTCATCTAAAGAACTAGGTCGTTAGCCCTAATTGGTTGCATGTAGGCATATCCTGAGGGTTCCACCTGTATGATGTTTTCATTTTCGCTACTGTTCTTTAAAGATTTCACCTGAGTCTGCTATTATATTAGTCATGCTTCCATAAAATATGTATTCGATGTTCAGTAATATATCTGTGAATCTTATCTATTGATCTAGAAAATAGTACGATAAAATTATAGAGAATTTCGAACGATAAATCAGGTAGTCCCACAATTTATCTACCACCAGTCTTACTAAATGCACCTAGTGATGACATTCCTTCAGGACCACCAAATCTCTGCACTCTGAGAATTGAGACACAAGTCAATTAAGCTACTAACTATACTTCCAGGTTTTTACTATAGCTGCTAGCTAGCCTAGCCCTCTATAGCCACGGGACCATCACTTGGTGTACTGACTTCTCGCTTCACACATGATACTCCCACGTCCATGGTACCACATTGCACCGACAGACTAACTCAGGTCGCAAAATTTCCCGGCGTCCACGGTCCATGGATCGTTGACAATTGCGCTTCTCTCATAGGCGCATTCCATTTCAGGATAGGAGAGGCACGTGTGGTGGACTACCCCAAACTCTGTTCCCTAAAAAAATGCTTCTCGTGTTTGAGGCGGCGAAACGTCGGTGCTCATGCATCTCGAGGTCAAGAGATCATTGACGCCATTTCAATCTTTATCCCTTCGTCGCCAAGCCCGGCAAACACCACATGGGGAAAGCTGTTCGTCCCTCGCCTCCAGGAAAAGATCTGTAACCAGTCACATTTCCTATATTATCACCTCGTTACATACCACGAAATCCCTATGCATTTCTTCGGTATCAGAGTACCAGCTCGCTCTCTGCTTGTAATGGTAGTAGTAGCTAGTGATGTGGTGAACTGGCAAGTAATCACTGATGGCATTGTAAATAGTGAAGTGTGCAGATGATCCTAGAATCCTAGATAGGTCTTTCCCTTGCAAACAGTGCAGGCTCTGATCTTTTCCGACCTCTCCCTACTTTATCAGGAATCTTGTCTGCAGTAGTGCAGTCCATTTGACACTACAGCGTATCCATGGCTTCCAACATCCACAAGCATCTCCCGACAGATCACTTGATCTCATCTGCCTTGTAAAGGCAAGCTAGCTAGTACACGTAATGCAGAGCCATGAAAGGTTTTTGGCAGGCTGTTTCTTGTCAGGATCTTGCGCGCACGCATGCCTTTGTCCAGGGATGAACAAGAGAGGATGAGGTCAAGAATACTGTCAAGATAAGACTAGAGCGAGTAGGAAACAAGGCAAGTGCGCCAAGTGCCATGCATCAAGATGATGCCTCGCAGCTGAAGATGTCGCGGCCCGGTCTATTGTTGCAGCGTTGCCGGTTTTTCTTTTGCAAGCTGTTGATGTTGCTATAAGATGCCACAAAACTCGATCTGGAGAATCTTCAACGCTGTTGTGCACCTTGGAACGTAAAAGTTCTGAATCTTCATTCTTCAGGTCATGTATTCTTCTCGTACTGAGATACGTATTCGACTGTACATACAGATCGTGTGAAAAGAATGATCCCTCTTGAGCAGCTAGTGGGGTGGTAATTAAAGCCGCGAAACGTGATTAGCATCGTTGTTAGAGCCCTCGAGCTTCTGGCCAGAGAGGCGAATCAGGATGGGTCTCCTTTACAATGCTTGCTTAATGCCGGGTTTAAGGAATTAATAACACATGATTTGGGCAAGTCGAAGACACGCGTCGGGCCCGACCAAGCGCGATGGGATCCGTTGCGGCGCGGTCGTGACACTTGGTGCCCCAACTTGCCATCGATCCCCTGGATCGTGCGCACCGGGCGGAGCGCGATCGCGCGCTTGGGGGCTCTCGGCTAGGCCGTTTGGGTTTCATAACTTGGTTTAGTTTCTTAATTTCAGGAAAGAAGACCACCGGAGTTTCTAAGACATTGGGATCTCCGCACAAACTCTTGTGGCCCCGCTTATTTCAGCTTCTAGGTTTTGGCTTATTTTTCACTATTCATAAATTTCGTTTTTTTCTGAACTTTTGTCTTTTTTGAGCTTTTTTTGCTGGTTCTTTTTTCCCGTACTCGTTCGTGTTGTCCGTAATGAGCTAACATATTTTTTTTCTATTTTTAAATTTTTTAAATTTAATTATGCTAAATAAGCCACCTTTAGCTACAGTAAAATTTCAACTGCTGCAGTGCAATTTCAGCCATAAGCCACAGCTTTTCAGCCCAACCGAGCAGAGCCTTAAGTCCACCTATAGCGTCTCTAGCTAGTACTCGAAGGCCGGATCGATCGATGGAGGGACAGACATGTTATTCACTGCAATCTTGTCTGACTAGTACGATATTTATGCATTGCAAGAGAGTGTCAAAAGAGATTGATATATATCACGGTTTCTATCGTCAGCCTCCGAGCATGTTGTTATCAGAGCATCTAGATCTAGCTGGAGATTGTATCTTCTGCCACTTACAGAATCATCAATAATTAATTAATTTTGGATAAGAAATAAAAAGAAACAAAAGAGAAATAATGAAAAAAAAGGTTTCGCTGTTGTCAAGTAGACATCAATGCCTTGCGGAACCTCCTTCCTTCTCCTCTTCCACTTCTCCTCCCCTCTCCAACATCTTCTTCCTTCACAATCCTCACATAGTATCAAATCAAAGAATCTGAGTAATCCAATCCCACCTCTCTTTCTTCACTCTCTCTAACTCTCTTTCTCTCTCTCTATAGGACCCAATAATCCTAAATCTTACGCTGCCATCCCCTCACCGGGTCACTGGCCTCACCTCCTTAGCTTTCTCCTCTCCTTTATCTCCTAGTCTCCTCTACTAACTGCTGATGTCTGCCTCTCCCTCCTCTCAACAGCTTGACCGGTAGCCGACCCCTCTCCCCCCCTTCCTAGATCGGTAGATCTAGGCCCCATCCTCCATGTCTCTGTCCTTCCTCCTCCAGCCTCCCCTTCTTTGGCACTCTATCGCGGTCGTCCAACTTCGGGCTTTCCCAGTGGTTGGGTTCCCCTGTTGGTCTGTTGCTCCCCGCGCAGCGTCAGCATGGGCTGAGATCTGCCTCTTGGCCCCTGGCTGCCATTCATGACCTCGACCTCCCATCCTGCTCCTCGTCCATGACACGGCCCCTACCTCCGACAAGGAGAACCCACTGCCCAACCTGCAGTAGTGGTGCAGGCCGTGATTGGGTAGTAGTGAGTGGTGCGGGCCGCGCTAGTCAACATTGGTTGTATGGGCACGGTGGCAAGCATTAGGAAGTCGGTATGCAAGCATCAGGAAGTCGGTATTGGCGGCAGTGTGCAACGAGTTCTGGGACGGCGTCGGATCTGAGAAGGGGCACACATGTGAGTGGTGGTGGAGATTCGGATTGGAGGGAGAGGGAGAAGGTTGTGGGTTGCCATTGAATATGGAAGGATGGTGAGAAGACGAGGAAGACAGTTTAGGACTTGAGGGGAGGCAGCAGTTGGAGATAGTGCTAACTGCGAGCCATGCAAGCAAGAGATTGAACTGCGATGGCGGAGGAAGAGGGAGGCACTGACATCATAGCCCACTCGTCGGCGCGTGGATAAGAGTAGGGGTGTAGGGGTGAATGGATAAAACCCCTTTTATATTAGTATTCATTAATTGGTTGTTGTGCTGCACACTTATATCCTATAATACTATATAGTTGACCCTCACTAAGTGGAGTCATTGCTAATTCTCTTTTCTCTCTTGCGACCACATCACCTGAATTAAATCTGGCTGTGTGATTGAAGTTTTGTGCACCAGATCTGCCTTATTTCACCCACCTTCACAACGTCTAGCCCGGCCACCTTCTACACCATTAGATTTAACTTAGGTGGCTCAGATCACCCAGCTCCATCTTATGCAAATCACGAGTTAGCAATTTAATCGTGGTGATTTATATGAAAGCAGCCAAAGCGGTATGCATGTGCATGCGCGTGTAGCAATAATTAATTCGATAAACACACCATCAATCTCTCCATATGCGTGTATATACGACTTACCATTTGGTCTTCCGTGGATCCAATTTTCGCATGCGGCAGGCTGGCACCCCTTTTGCCTTTTTCCCATACTAATAACAACGGTCTCACGTATACTCCGTATATTAAAGATGGGGACTCTCTGGCCGGGGAGGCGTGCCACGTCAGTGTTTATGCGAAAAACCCCTGCGTTTTGTGAAATCATGTAGAGGTCCTCCGTTCTCGCAAATAGATCCCTACTTCTCACAAACAGGTCCCTGCCAGGTTTTTTTAAAGCACCCTCCACTTCACTGATAGCACCCCGCGGTTTCCAAAATTACGTATAGGTCCTTGTTTAGTTACGTACAGATCCTTGCAGGTCCTCAGTTTTTTGCGAAAAAGCCCTTTGGTTTTCCGAAATTACGCATGCGTTCTCGATTTTTTTTAAGAAACTCCCACGAATTATCGTCTCTTTTACTTCGGTCCACACGGTAGCTAGCGTGGCGTGACGCCGCGCTTACGTAGCTAGTACTCCGTATATTAAAGATGGGGGACTTCCCGGCCGAGGAGGCGTGCCACGTCAGTGTTTATGTGAAAAATTCCTTGCGTTTTGCGAAATCGCGTAGAGGTCCTCCGTTCTCGCAAACAGGTCCCTGCCAGGGTTTTTTCAGGAAAGCACCCTCCACTTCACCGATAGCACCTTGCAGTTTCCAAAATTATGTATAGGTCCTTGTTTAGTTACGTACAAGTCCTTGCAGGTCCTCAGTTTTTTGCGAAAAAGCCCTTTTGTTTTTCCGAAATTACACATGCGTCCTCGATTTTTTTAAAGAAACTCCCCACGAATTATCGTCTCTTTTATTTTGGTCCACACGGTAGCTAGCGCGGTGTGACGTCACGCTTATGCAGCTAGTATGTTCAATCTTCAGCTATATATACGACCCTCCAGGAGAAGAATGAGAGCTGTTGCTGCCAATTTGTTGGTGGATATATGTTAGTTTGTTTTCTCTCGCAAACGATTGTGTCATCTGCCTGTCCTCCTTCATCTCTTGTACCAGTTGCCATTCTTTCTTCTTTTTTGCTAGGGTCATTCTTTGCTTTGCTTAGTATGTTCTATATTTTTATTCACGTCAGCATGACGCCCACGATTAATCTTAGTATGTTCTATCTTTTTTGTAACAATAGATCTGGCCTTTTTTTATCATTCGAGAAACCAAACATCTGATACAGTGTTGGGAGCCCAGTCCTTGCCATTTAAGTTCAACGCAGAGAGGGGTTCAAATCGAACTTGACCTGTTTCTCTGTACATGTTGGGGTTGAATTGCACATGAGACGTACGAAAAAAACACTACTAGATCTTGCAATGTGGAGTGCTACTTATTTATGATATTTGGAGTTTATCATATTCTTCGCCCCCCGTTTGCAGAGCTCTAGCTCTAGGAAATCCTGAATCTAGAGTTGCAGGCATGTTAAATGCATTTACATGACTCATTTCATTTATATTATATATTAAATAAAAATATTTAAATCACTTTAATTTAGTCAACAAACTACAGATCCAGCATATCTCGGAGTTAGAGCTGTGCCAAACGGGGCCTTCATCACTTACAAGCCACATGCAACTTCAGTCATTGAGCATTTACGCTGGTTGGGTATGAATTCCAACCGCAGACACTCCTACAATGCACCTGACAACTAGTACGGCTGTCAGCCTTGCTCAATATGGCTTATAATTAAGTTATGGCTTCTGACTTTTTTAATATTATAATGGTTAAAATGCATCATAGTGGTTATTAATTTTTCTAAATAATTAAATTTAAAAAAATATAAAATATATATTATCACAGAAAATACAAAGAAATAGGGAAAAAGAAAAAAATAAATAAACCAAAAAGATAAAAAATTATAAAATTAGAAGCTAAAATCGTTTAGAGTGAGTCTTTGACTGACACAGGTAACTGTAAATTTTACGTGAAAAATATCGGCCGGCTGGTATGGGAGAGTTCTCCCGTTCCCTGGCTCGGGCTGTTGAGCTGGTGCCCCGCTTTGGAGCCATCTAATAATTTTCCTCCGAAAAGGGAAGGTAGCGAAGTGACATGCCAGATGAAGTTGCTCCACCCCAGCCACGCTCCACCGAACGCTCCAAAGCCTTGGAAATTGTGCGCCTTCAGATCACTCCAATAAGCTACTGCTAGTGCTCCAATAAGCCACCACTGCGAGTCTTGCTGTACCTTCTACACCTCTCACTCCCTCTGCTGTCCTCCAGAACCTTGCATTCTTGACACCAGCTGCATCAGCTCTCACTGCTAGCTAGCTCACTCCCATCTCTCACTCTTCAGGACAGGATATGAAGGTAAAGGCCCAAGCCATTGGTATGATCTTTATTTTGCAGTGTGGTAGAGATGGCCTTGGAAGGGTTGGATAGTGATTGATGATGATGAAACTTCTGTTTACTGGGTGGCGTTATGTTACGAGACTTCTTCTGTTTTCTTGCAGATTTTCAACTGGGTGGTGAACAAGATCAATAGGAAGCAAGAAGCGAGCCGATTCCCTGCCAATTCGTCTGCGCCTTATCGTGAGTGTACTTGCAAACTTTCACTTTCTTGCTTTTTTCAGAACTGAGGTGATCATCATTTCCTTTCATTATAATCCTTGAAAGAAGAGGAAGAACAAGATGGCCTGTGATTTTAGAAGCCGTTTGTTTTTATGTTTTACTTGTGCCAGTTAGCTTCGGTCATGTAGTTATTTTTGCCTCGTATTTGCTTCCAACAATCCATTTGCTTCTCAAATAGGCGATCATTTTCTCGGAAGAATCAAATAAGAGATCATTTGACGTGTTGTTTTGTGATGTTCACGAAAATCGATTTCAGATTTTTTTTTCTTCTGATGATGGTTATATGTTCTTTGTTGGTTATGTATCAGTGTGAATGCTTCAACGAGATCTGTTAACACTTTGGTTCAGAGTTTTTCTGAATTCATCTTTAGATCTACTGAAAGCTACCTGTTATGATAATGACATCGTTGGAGGAAAAGATTGCAGTATAACGACGTTAGTTACCTCTCCCTTGTGAGCGTTGTCTTTGATTTTCTTTGCATATACTTTACTGATCTTTAATTTGATTTAAGTTCACTAGGGGTTTTCCCCTTTCTTTCCTCCCTAGCACGAGAAAAGTTGGCCCCGCTCATTTCGGTTTTAGCTTCTGGCTTCTAGCTTATTTTTGACTATTTATAAATTTCGTTTTTTTTCTGAACTTTTGGCTTTTTTGAGCTTTTTGCCGGTTCTTTTTTTTCCGTATTTGTTTGCGTTGTCCGTGATGAGCTAACATATTTTTTCTATTTTTAAATTTTTTTAAATTTTAATTACATCAAATAAGTCACGTTCAGTTACAGTGAAATTTCAACCGCTACAGTATAATTTTAGTCATAACTTACAGCTTTTCAACTCAACCGAGCGGGACTAAGGCACATAAATTATACTCCAACATACGATTCCTGGTCTCACTGTAAAGCGTTGCGTCCAACTAGTCAGTATGGATCAGAGCTTTGAATAATGCAAGCAAGTACATTTTTGTTTCTACGGTTCTACCTACTTCGATTCTTTCGAGTTTGTTATTTTTTTTATCTAAGGAAGACATGCGTCACATGCTTAATTTGTAGCCCCAATTCTCCACTTGTGATCAAGAATGGTGTCATTTGAGCAGACAGAATCCTGACCTCAGATGGTTTCGTTCTAATGAATCAGATCCGAAGGCAACTAGTCCAGTTGAAAGAGTATACTATTAGTCTTTCAAGATTACATAAAAAGACTACTATGGTTGGAGAATGAATACATTGTTTGACCTATTGATATGTGATGAGGTGGTTACCAACAAACGAAAGCAGCAGGTTAAAACATCAGGGTGTGGAGTAAGCATGGGCAAACATATTTCTAACCAGTGATAGGCTACTGAGAATCACAAGGGTTTAATGATTTAAAATTAGTGGTCCATGCTCCAGACATCCATTTATGCTGATATGAACTTAGGACCATACATTTTATGCTTGTTTATTGATTTTGCAACTTAATTTAGTTATAATGTGCAGGCGCTAACGTGTTGGATTGTCGCAAGGATGAGTTCAGCGATTGGCCCCAATCATTGCTTGCTATTGGGACATTCGGAAATAAGCAGGTCGAGAAGGTAGCGCAAGTGCAGCATTCCTCCGAGGATGTGAAGCCCATGCAAGATGCCATCAAGATTACAGATGAAGAACTAGACAAGATACAGAAAGAATTTGAAATGCTACTAGCAAGCAATGATCAAGCAGAAGCTCAAGGCTCACATGACGATGATGATGACCAGGTAGCTTCGCAAAAACATATGGATGAGAACGACAATGAGAAGCATAGGGACCAGCTGCTTAACAAGAAGATCATCATAAGTAAAGCAAAAGATTCACTGGGAAAAAAAGGAAATGCACTTAAGGCGAGATCGGTTGCTTCACTCCTCAAATTATTCATGTGTAAGGGTGGTTTTACCTCTGCGGTTTCAGAACCATGGAACTCTTTCCCTCAATCAAGAATGGAGAAGGTAACCTTACATTCTTATGTAAATTGGCAGTTCATCACAGTCTTAGCAACTTATATGTGGATATGTTTTTCATTGCAGCTGCTCAAGGCAATACTGCAGAAGAAAATACACCCGCAAAATTCTTCAACACTAGTACCTAGGAGACATTTGGACTGGAAGCCAGATGAGAAAGAAATCAGCGAGTGCCTCAAGGATGCACTGCGAGAGTTAGACGATGATGGTGCAAAATGGGTCAAAACTGATTCAGAGTGTAAGTTGTATGCTTCGATAGCAAAATGCGATATTCTCACGCATCGAACATTTCTTTTACCACTTCTTGCTTTGAAGTAACTCAGTATGTTCTTTACCTTCCTTGTAGATATTGTCCTTGAAATGTGAAGATGGGTGAATATATTTGTTCTTTCATGCCAGGTGTGTATCTTTGTTCTCAACTCCAAACTTTCAGCTGAACTCAGTAAGCATGTTCCATCTTTCAACAGTCGTGCAATCTGATTGTTTCTGTTCAATGTACAGGTTCCAAAGGTCTTGGCAAGCTTGGGGCTGAAGGTGTTATGATATATAGAAGCATGGGATATAATCAGCAATGAACCCACGAAGTATGAATTATGATGTAATGCCCCTCCGTTTCTGACATAACTCATTTGTAATTTGCGTTACTTGGATTATGATAAGAAACTTCCGGGTCAAACCATATATCATGTCTGCTCTTATCATATCCTTGAGACTGTAAATTAGAATGTCGGACCTGAATTTATAATCTAGAATCCTATGTAATTCTATCGTACTATTTTCTGGATCAGTAAATGATACTTATAGATATATTATTGAACATCAAATATATATCTTGTGGAGGCATAACTATTACAATAATAAAATTACACATAGACCGATCAGGATAAAACCTTTAAATAACCGTGGGGTTTTTCTTTCTCCTTCTTACTTACTGAATAATAAATTAATAGTAATTAAGTAATAGTGAGTACAAAGATACCCAACAAGTCATCACACAGAATACAATAATAATATATGCAAGGCTGACAAGGGGGGCTTGAGGTTCTTTTATTTGCAGAAAACCACAATTAAAGTATAATAAGTAGAAAGACTGATACAACATTTTAATTAAATCATGTTTTTAAATAATGTAAGAGTATGCAATAATAAAAGGAGTGTAGATTCCATCCACTTTTTTTATAGAGTATAGCTTCATCCACTATATGCTATAGTTGTTTCTTGGGTTTCAACCACCCTTTATAATCATTGGGTTTCAACCACCTAAGAAAAATCAAAGTCAGGATTCCAACCATCCTTTCTTAGTTTTCATCCCAACTGTAAAGATTATTTTTGAAAATAGACACTAACTCAAGTAAGCTCCATGCCCATCCATGACTGTAGGCACGACTATTCGAACAGTACTAACTCTACAGAGATCACATATTTTACCTACAAGAGATAATCAACTAATTATATTCCACATGTTTTCTTAGACATGCAGATCAAGAAGATCACCACATGGTATTTACAATGCATCTCCCTAACAAGATTACACCTGCTAAGGTTTTTACTGTTGTGGGGTTCCAATCACCTGCTCCAGAGGCCCCCTCTTGCGCCACACAAAAGCTTCCAACCAGCTCTCAACTCATGTTCCACTAGATGGTGTAACCTGCACTAAGTCGATGCAAATTAATTAGCCAGATCATACCCATTATAAATTTATAGTTGTACTACTTTACATTAGGAGGTTATCACAAGATTCAGTCCTTAGAGTTATCTGAGTGGTTTTATTACAAATCACACTCTCGTACTCCCATCGCATCAGCCCCTCTTACCATCTGTCCAGATATTCAAGCAAATTTAGAGTTTTAAGATTCCAAAATATCCTTTCTAATTCAAATACCAGGCACTTCTCTCCAGTGGCTGCCTAAACCAAGTTTTCATGTTTGAAATAATGTCAGAGCAAATTAATACCCCTAAGTATCTAAGCAAGGCTAAGCTTGGCGCTTAGATACATACTAATATCTAATATGTTTACCATTAATTCTAAGGTGACAAGGGTTTATGTCCAAAGCCAAAGAGTGTGATGTAGTTAAGCAATTATCCATAGAGAATTAACTATGAGCTGAAACGAATATAATTTGCATAATAAAGTAAAGCTTGCAATTTGATACTTTTAAATAAAATAATTTGTAATCGAAAGGTAAGTGTAATATAATCAAAGTAATAACTTACCTTGCTCAATTTATTGTAGCCTTGATCTTGCTTAAAGCCTTCTCATTCAATGGTTTTAAAACTCTTATTCTTAGTATTTATCTGGATCTTAATCTCACTCGAACGGTTGCTCCTTCGAGACTCCAATTCTAGTTACATGAAAATCCATCGAATCTAAATAAATCCAAAAAACTCTAAAATCCAAATAAACTCAATTAAATTTTATTATGATTAAGTTGGCAACATGAGATAAGGTTTAGTGAGTGTGCGATGTAGGCAGGGCAAACGGAGTTTGAGTGAAGGGGGAAATGACAGAGAAAAAATCTGTCGAGAAGAATATCAAAGAAGGTTCAGTGAGGATGAAGGAATATTCACTAGAATATTCAGTTTTGGATTCGAAGATGGTTGGGCATAGCTGACTGGAGAATATTATTGCTTGAACCTAATTTAAAGGTTTATTTTATTATTTTATATTTATTAAGAAAATTCCATACGTTAGGTGAGATCTATGGACATATTCATGGGTCTACACGGTGTATTGGGCAGTTTTTACCAATTATTATTTTCTATAGGTGATGTCGTGGGTTCTACACATGATATATATAATTTTAGTTAAACATACTAATCTTAGAATTTCCATTTCTAGAAAAATTAATGACATGTTATTAGGTTTATTTGCCAATCAATCAAATGATTAATTTGATAATTAACTAATGTGTGGGATTATTTATTTAATCAATTGCTATTTAACAGTTAACTTCAATTAGGCCAATATTTACTAGCAAACTGCGACTGATAATTAATCATAGGGTTTACATGCATTTGGACGAAATGCAACTCTTATCTTAACCTGGGTTCTACTACTTCAGACTACGTTCTATTGATATGTTGATGGGTTATTTCAATTAAGGTCTAATTAATCGGCCCTATTACATGCAGATCATCCAATTGTAGTTAAGCTAAATTGTATTTAATGAACAATGACCTAGGGTTATTATGATAATTAATTATATTTTATTAGACATACAAAGTTATATTTTAGCATGATCCCTAATTAAAGTTGCTCTTTGAATTAAATGTTGGTACAATAATTATCTTTCATTATACTTGTAAATTTAAATCTAGTGAGAATGGCACGATAACTATTATTTGGACAAGATCATGTTTTATAGGGTCTTTGGTTGATGTTTGAATTTCTAGAACAAATATTGAGGGCATTATAATTAATCACTATTTTTATCTAACTATTCTTCAGAAAAACATTAATTAAGGTGGACACTTCAAATTAAATACTACTAGCATATTAATTAACGTACTCACCTTAATCAATCATCAATTACTGCATTTATCTTAATTAGAATTATGTGAGTGGGGCCTAATTGCCATGCTACAAATTCTTGAGTATGACTTAGCAAAATTAAATTGGCATTTTAAAATCAAGTACTTAATGATGTATTAACTAATTACCTTGATAGAGTGGCTCAATTTGTTATTCAAATAATTATATTTGGTTTGGAATTATATTGCAAGTAGTGGTTAAATTTTAAATCTGACTTGATTAACCAGAACGGCAAAGCAAAGGCGGCAACTGGAAAGGAGCTTTGGGTGTGAGCTTGTTCGGACCAAATTGGCAAGGGAGGAGTAGAGCCGTGGTACAGGGAGGGCAAGGCGAGCTCCAGGGAGGCTTTTATAGCTGCATAGGGGTAGTGTGGCTCTATGTGCGGGTGGTGTGGCGACGACCGTGCGGAATGGGCAAGGCATGGGTGCCAGCGTGGCGTGGATGTGAGGTGACGACGACGACGTGACGGGACAATTGGTAGCAAGATATGGTCATGGCAGGGTGCTGTGATGCAACAGGAGTAGGTGCGGTGTAACACGAGTGGTCAACGAAGGTGGGCGCACATGGTGTGGCGCTAAGGCGTGCATGGCATGTGCGTAGCAGGGTGGCAAGGTGACGCAACGTGGCATTGGTCGGGTGTGACTGCGTGCGGGTGTGCAACATGAAGAGTGGCATGAGCACAAGCAGAGAGTGATAAAGAGAAGAGGGAGACCGGGCGCATGCGGCGTGGCATGGGCGTTCATGCGGCCAGGTCAGTAGGCGTGATAGCCGTGGAGACACAGGCGCAATGGGGGCGCACATGGTTGGATGGCTCGATGTGGGCGCCACAGGCGCAGCGGGCGCAGCGCACAGCTGGGCCAGGGCATAGCTAGAGTAGAGGGAGGGAGAGAAAGAAAGAAGGAGAGAGAGGAGAGGAGGTTGGGCCAGGAGTTGGGCCAACTGGACTAAGAGAGAGGGGGGATGGGCTGGCCCATTTTGATGTTTTTCCTTTTTTGAATTTCAGTTTTAGTTTTCATATTTGAATTTCTCTTGTCAAAATTTTGAAGTGTGTATCATTTTCATTTTCTTTTCAAATTCAATTTTTAGTTCAAAATTTCTTTCTTTCAATTTTTTACTTTGATTCAGGTTTTTGTTTTAACGAATTAATTTTGAATTCAACATTTAGTTTCATTTCAAAGTTTTCTTGAATTTCCATTTCTATTTCAAATTACTTTCACTGTAAATTCTCACATGTTACTTTATGGATCATCTTTTCATATTCGGCTTTTATTCTAATTTGTTTTTCCATGCTTTTAGTCCTCTGTTTTATTTTGATCTTTATTTACCTAGTTGATTAATCTGATAATCCAATAAAAATTCTCAAACAAAAATCCAGAAAGTTCAGATAACACCATAATGAAATCAAAAGTTTTTATTTTTCCATATTTTCAAACATCCTAATTTTGGGATGTTACACATTTCAATTTTGAAGTACCATCTACTTAAGAATTACGATGGGCATGCTTTTATTCCTAATCCTAAACCAAATTCATTTATGATGCGGTTGTTGCTTTACTACTCTCTCTACTTAATTTTGATCAGCTTGCACGGGGTGTGCGGTCGAACCGTGTCGGCGTGGGACCTCTCGCTCAGGGGTTTACGTTTCTACCCATACTGATCGATGGACTATCTGAATTTCACAGCAAGCATCTGTCTCTTCTTAAAATTAAACATTATTAGGATGCAATCCCTGCGCATGTAGGGGTGTAAACACCCTAGTTTTTATATTAAAAAACAAAAACAATTTTTTTACAAAAAAAAAGGTTTACACGCATAGCAAACTAGCAATTCTCATGTCATGTGATCGAAAGTGCACCTTCATTTCAGATCGTCCAATCAACCGAGTTCCTTGACGATACGTCTGCTGGAGTTTGTGTGCAGACGCGCCTTCCGTCGGCAAGATTCCGCCGCTCCGTTCCGTGGCCATATTGGATTGTCAGGCAGAAATTTCTGCTCAATGCTCCCTGACGCAAGAGCATGGAGGCACTGCACCAATGGGTATGGACACGACGACCTGCTGCTCCGGCCTCCCCTCTCGGTTGCACAGGGGAGACAGGCGTCCGGAGGTGCCTGCACGTTTCTGCCGTGCCTGCCAAGCCTCCGCTGTTGGGCCGGGCGTACTGGACGGGAGAGTTCCAGCCTTCCAGGGCCCTCCCTCCCTCGGCCCGCTGTTTCGATGAGCCCGAAACAAGAAGGCGTTGATCCAGCACACCTAGGGGTGGATAACGAGATGACTTCCCTCGGTTCGTGAAGGCTCGTTAGATTCTAGTACGAGCAAATATGGTATCTAATGGTTCCTTTTTATAGGTAAAATTAACAGAGAAAAGAGTAACATATACTTTAATAATACCTCTCAGTGGCTAAAGAGGTGTGAAAATTGGTATGCATACACTACTGTTGCTGTACTGAATAATTCATGTCGTGATGGGCTGAAGACGCTGCCGAGTTGGGCCAACCGAGCCTAGCGAGCGGCTTACGAACCAGCTCGGCTCGGCTTGTTAAAGGATCGAGCTAAAATCCTAGCTCGGCTTAACTCATTTATACCACGAGCCGAGCCGAGCCTTCAACGAGCCAAATCAGCTCACAAGCCTTGAGTTTTTTTCCCGTCACACCCACCGCACGATCGTGTCGCGTCAGCCCTTTTTCCCGTGACCAGCCCAGACCAGCGCCCAAGAAATCCCCAAATTTAGCGTGCGTATGTCCGAAACGAGCCGATTCCACGGTGAAACAGGCGGCTTTGCGGCCGGGCGGTACGTGGGCGAGCCTTTAGCCGCCCGAGACGCAAACTAGACGCTCAGCACGCGCCGAGGAGGCCCACGGCACGGGATTTTTCGCTTCCAGGCCGGCCGCAACGGACGAGGGCCCTCGTACGACTCGGCCCGGTCCGGTTGCTCCGCCGACGACCTCGGCTTCGCGGGAGTAGTAAAAAGTCTCACGGTGAAAATGCAGTGCGCCGTGGCCGGCACAGCGCTTCTCGCTTACCCGGGATTTTTGCTGCTTCGGGGTGCGCGTGTTCCTTGGAATGCAAGCGATCGCGGCGTATTTTGTACACGCGTGGGGCACGTTTTCCGTGCGGATTTGATGAGAGCTTGCATTGGCGAGAGGGAGTGCCTACTCTTGGAGACCGCACGCGAGCGGGTGCCCGCTTTGTTAGGGCATCTCCAATGGTTGAGCCAACTAACTAGCTCATAGTTTGCCACCTCAGATAAGAGATATCACATTAAAAGCCAGCTTCCCTGTACACTATCTCTTAAGTTGGCTTATGGTGATAAAGGCTGGCTCATCCGTTCTCGATTTTTGAGCGAGACTAGCTCAAGATCCGGCGCTAGTTGGTTTGGTTTTCACGTTTCTCTTTCTTCCACATAGGACTATTGCTGATGTGTACTGCTATGAGCTAGCTGACTTGTCACTGTTGGAGATGCTCTTAAGGAGTTCTTTGAGCGCGTCGAACTTTCCCTGTAGTAGTTTCTTTTCTTCTTTTCCAAAATTTGATCGTCACATTTGACGACATATTTGCAAAAAAACTTAAATTGTCGTGGATTCGTTCATTTCTTTTCCTTTTACTTATCAGGCCCTGGATTATTTTTTTTACTTTCTAAGTGGGACCTTAGATTCATTTGCACTTTTGTAAAATATAAGTTCTTCAGTTGTGTTCTTTTTGGGAAAAGGCGAATGGCTAGTGGTGGGGATGCTGTTTAACCAATCCACCCACCGATCCAGATTCAACTCCTAGAACTGATTTGGGTGGCCATTTCTTCTTTAGTGAATGTAAGTGACCAATTTTCAAAAAAAAAATCAATTTACTACCTGCTATGATTCCGTACTATTAATCACTACTGTCTGTTGAAGACTTGGAGCATGCAACTGCCACACTACCGACACAAGCGCATGGTTTGCACAATTCTAGCCCGACTTTAAATGGCTTTAGTTTCTATTATTTTTTAGTTTCTAGCATATTTAAGTTAGGAATCACTTAGAATACGCCAGCTTCTAATTTTGGATTTTTTTTATTTTTTTGCTTTTTATTTTTTTCTCTTTTTTTATTGTTTATAGGGATATAATGGTGCTTTTATTTTTTTATTTTTTAATTAAATGACTTAGAAAAACTTAACAGCTGACTTAAAAAGGTTAACAGCTATTATATTTTTAGCTTTAAGTCCAAAACTTTAAGCTGGTAAGAACGCCCCTTAAATTAAGGCCTTACAAAAGCCTCCTCTTCCCCCAATTTCTTTCCTTACGGCGGGAGCCACACGAGACACGACAGCTGCTCTTCGGCCTTTGCGGTTTTGCTCGCCCCCCAAACCCACCGAGGCTCCACTTCACTCAGTTTCACGCAGCCCAGATCCAGCCTCCACTCCCCCACGCGCCTCGCCTCATGGCCGCCGTGTCGGTGGCCGCCCGCCTCCTCCTTGTCCTCGCCGTCGCAGGGCTCTCTCCCGGCCTGCTCCGCCCCGGGGAGGCCTCTGTGCACGAGTACCGCGGCCTTGGCTTCCTCAACAAGGGCAATGCCTTCATCCTCCACGCAGGCAGCGAGGGCCTCTACGTCCCCGTGTCCCCCGCCGCCAATGCCACCGCCGAGGAGGAGGAGGACGGCACCGGCGCCGTGGCCGACGCCTTCATCCGGTAATTAGACCGAGCGGATCTTGGATCCCGCCATCTTGGGGGCTCTGTCGGACACTTGAATGGTGTGTGTGGTGGTGGTGTGTTGGGGGGGGGGGGGGGGGTTCGTGAGAATTCAAGATTTTTTTGGCCATGTTGTGTGCCAGTAAATGTTATGTCGGTAGAGGCTGAGAGGTGAGATTTAGCGCTTTAACACGGTGGTGAATTGTGTATTGGAATGCATTGCGAGGGACGATGGGTAGAATTTCTTGAACGTAGGCGCAGATTTGCTGATATTACTTGAGCTATTGAGCTTACTTTTGCTTTGTCACAAGAGAGATGCTGAGATAAGGACCAAGGAGGATGAGTAGAGTAGGGTCAAAGTCGTGGTGAGTCGTGGTGAGTGAGGGCTGATGGAGTTCTTTGTGAGCTCAATTCATGTAAGTTGATGCTAATTGGCTAGAGTCTCATATGGACCAATGAGTCTCATATAACTAGCATTACTTTGTGTCCAGTGGCAGCTAAGGAACGAAGTAATGCTAGTTATATGAGCACTGTGGAGTTCTTTTTGGGGATAAAAATGAGCATTGTGGAGTTAATTACGCTCGATCAGTTTACAGATGATGGCATGAGTTAGTGTAGCTAACATGACTTCACGAGGAGTGCCTAGGCAATCTTTTGAAGGGTTAATGACTTAGTCCTATCAAACATGGGATGGGACAACTTTGAGAGGGGCAAGGTCAAGCAAGCTTTAAATTTGTTCAAGTGCTTGGGCCAGCATACTTGTAAAACTATACATGTGTCCAATAAATTCAAGAGAGGAAATGGTACCATGTTATTTGCATGTAATTGCATTTCGGAAGCCGTATCTTAAATTGATTATTTTTATATTGTTTTTTATTTTCTTATGTTTGAGTTTTGCTTACAAGTTGGTTATTCTACCATTCAGAAACCTTTTATAGTTTATGGAAATGTAGTACTAGCATGTTGAGCACCGTTAAGTAGAAATGTGCACATGCATTTTGCATTCATTATTTACCTGCTGCCACTTTAATTGAACAATTCATATTGCATTAGTTTGATTCACTATAATTTGATGCTTAGGTTGTAGACTTGAATTTCACATCTTGACCTCTTTTCAGGTTTGACAAGATTACTTTTAGGAGACCAGAGGATGCTGTTGATTCTGCGAAGGAGACTAATTCAGCGAAGGTTCAGATAATTGTTTTTGAGATAGAAGATCGTGAAATGATTGGTGGGTCAGCTTACGGAGGTCAGAAAGCAATTTGTTGTACCTCAGATCTTGCCAAGTTAGGAGCTTGCACTGAAGGCTCTGTCATCTACCGCCCATCACAGGCGAATCCTGGCTGGCCACAGTTGCTTGTTGCATCTTTTGATGGAAGTGATCTGATTGCAACACTACCATCGAGGACCATTCCCATAACAAAAACTGGGATGTACAATATGTACTTTATACACTGCGATCCGTCACTTGCTGGGCTGGAGATCGAGGGGCAAACCATATGGAAAAATCCTACTGGGTACCTTCCTGGTCGGATGGCACCACTTAAGAACTTCTTTGGACTGATGTCTTTCGCTTTCGTCATACTTGGGATCTGTTGGTTCTATCAGTACATGAGGTTTTGGCTGGAGGTTCTTCCACTTCAGAACTGTATTACTCTTGTCATTACATTGGGTATGTTTGAGATGGCATTGTGGTATTTCGAGTATGCTGAGTTCAATGAGACTGGAGTTCGGCCAAAGGGCATCACATTTTGGGCTGTCACATTTGGGACAGTTAAAAGAACAATTGCTCGTGTTATTATTCTCATTGTCTCAATGGGGTATGGAGTTGTGAGGCCTACTTTGGGTGGTCTGACATCGAAAGTGTTCATGCTCGGAGGAACATTCTTTTTAGCTACAGAAATTCTTGAGTTGGTGGAAAATCTTGGTACCGTGAATGATCTATCTGGAAAAGCCCGGTTGTTCTTGGTCTATCCAGTGGCTATTTTGGATGCTGCATTCGTTGTTTGGATATTCATTTCTCTAGCTAAGACCCTTGACAAGCTTCAGGTCAGCAGAACCTCATTTCTACTCGTTCCCCCCACCCCCCGTTCATAAATGTATGAAGTTTTACAAAACGTGCAGTCAAACTGTTTTAATTTTGATTACTTATTGTTAGAGTTAGTAATATTGTTTAAGTCATTTTCGAGTCGGTTTGTTATGGTTGTAGCAGTGTATGAGTTGGTTTTGGTGTTCGAGTTGTGTACGAGTTTGAGTCATAGTCGTAGTGGAATCCGTTTCAGAGTTGTAGCAAGTCTCCGAGACGTAGTCGTAGATTTTGGGTATAAAAGGGCAGAGCAATGTAACGAGAGAGGTAAGAAGCGATCGGTGTGATCGAATGAGAGAAGAGAAATAAAGAAGAGAAGGAGCGGTTTTGGCTCCGGGAAAATTAGAGGTGTTCGTGAAGTTGGCGGCGAGTGGAGGTGTCCGCGGGAGCAGAAGACGTGGTCGTAAGCATTACGACCATAGCAGTTGATAGAGCCTTCAACGTAGTCGTAAGTCACAACATGGTCGTAATCGAGTGACGACTACGGTGATCGAGTGATACTGCGTGGTCGAAGGAGCGGTTACAAAGAGCGCAGCGTAGTGTCAACGTGGTCGTAACTTTCATCAGCTGAAGTTACGAGTACGCAGTTGGAGCAGGAAGGCGTGCTCGGAGCAGCCACAACGTGGTCGTCGCCAGACTCAAAGTAGTTGTAACAAATCAGAACGTGGTTGTAACGGCTGCAAGGTGGTCGTAAAGGCTGCTGAGTGGTCGTAGACTACAACAAGTGGTATTAGAGCATGTTGAAGATCATGGGCGACAAGGTGAAGGCTCAGGGTGGGCTAATCTCCCTCTAGTACCTTCTCCTGACAACCGACAATTACCCGGTATGGGCAATGAAAATGAAGGCGAATATGCGCGCCTAGGGAGTCTGGGGTGTAGTCGATTTGAAGGAGGTGGATGACAAGGTGGATTAGGCAGTTTTGGCCATCATCTACCAGGTGATGCCAGATGCGATGGTGCATCAGCTCATCGGTAAGGAGACAGCACGGGAAGCGTGGGAGACGCTTCAGACGATGCACGAGGGAGTTGATCGTGTCAAAGAGGTGCGGCTCCAGAATTTGCGGAGCGAGTTCGAGAATCTGAAGATGGGAGAGACTCGGTCGGTGGACGAGTTTGCCGGCAAGCTGACTTTGTTGTACAATCAGATTAACTCTCTTGGCGACAAGTTGGAGGAATCTGTGGTGGTGAAGAAATACCTGCGCGTGCTTCCGGAGACGTACATACTTGTTGTCACTATACTTATGTACTCCTTCGATCTAAACAAGGAGAGGATAGAGGAGATCACCGGCCCTCTCAAGGCGCATGAGGAGTTACTGAAGGGGTTTCAGGGGATCTTAGACTCATAATGAGCAGGCGTTGCTAGTAAAAGAAGATCTGAGAGACAGTCGTGGCTCATTAAACAACCGTGGGAGGTGGCACGGTCGAGGCGTCCAGAGTGGCCGAGGCGGCAGGGGTCGCCATGGAGACAAGGCTGGGCAAGGCAGTGGTGACAGACCCCGTGATAAGTCACATATCAAGTGCTTTGAATGTGGTGAATACGGGTACTACACGTCAGGATGCCGCAGTCATATAAAGTGTTTCAACTGTAACGAGTATGGACACTACGCTTCGGATTGCAGAAGCAAAAAGAACGGGCAGGTGAATCTCGCCCAAGACAAAGAAGAAGACGGCGAATCGCTAGTACTTCTCTCGTCATATGTTGAAAAGGCGTCAGTCATGGTGATACTGAATGAGGAGAACGTAGTTCCAAAACTATGCACGAAGGAAGGTAGCTACGATCACACGGATCAGTGGTACTTGGACAATGGAGCAAGCAACCATATGATGAGAGATCGCTCCATGTTTCATAAGTTCGACGAGAAGGTTTGGGGCAAGGTCAAGTTTGGCGACGCCTCCACAGTGGAGATAAAAGGCAAAGGGACGATGATGTTGCAATGCAAGAACATAGATAAGAAGTTGTTGATAGGGATTTATTATATACCAAGCCTATGCAACAACATACTTAGTCTCGAGCAGATGACAGAAAGAGGGTGCAGGGTAATGATGCAGGATGAGTTCTTGCGTGTGTACGACAAGAACAAAGATCTGTTGATGAAGGTGAAAAGATATCCAAATTGGTTGTATAAGATTTCCTTAAAAACTTGTAGATCGGTTTGTGTGAAGAGCAGCATGGAGGAGCCAGATTTTGGCGAAGATGCAGTAGAGGTAGACTCCACAACGGATAACGGCTCCGGAGGTGCATGCGGTAGACGCAGGAGGTGCGCACACGCATGCAGTCGACTCCGGACGCGCACATGTAGGCGGAGAGGAGTGAAGCGGTTCAGCTGGGCCGCACGCGCGAGGCGTGCACGCAGCAAGCGGTGGCTTGGGCGCACAAGGTGGCAGGACCCGAACACAGCATGCAGCAGTGTAGCAAGCAGCGTAGGAGGTGCGCACACGTATGCAGCCGATCCCGGACCAAGGCGAGGATTGTAGCTCAGGAGGAGACCTCACGAGTGCAGCAGAAGGCAAACGTTGTCTTGGTGCATGGGTCTCGAGGAGGCGGGAGGAAGCACAGCGTGGAGGGCAGAACCGACATGTTTCTTCGTGTGTGTATCCCAAGGGTGTCCATCATCATGGTCACATGGGAAAAAGGACAAACTTGGTCCAAGAGAGAGGAGTGGCAAGGCTCAGGAAGGAACGGCGTAAGAGAGAAGATCGGCATGATCAAGATGGAGAAACAAGATTAAGGAGGTAATTGTTAGAGTTAATAATCTTGTTTAAGTCGTTTTCAAGTTGGTTTGTCATGGTCGTAGCAGTGTGCGAGCTAGTTTTGGTGTTCGAGTCATGCACGAGTTCGAGTCATAGTCGTAGTCGAATCCGTCTCAGAGTCATAGCAAGTCTCCGAGATGTGGTCGTAGATTTTGGGTATAAAAGGGCAGAGCAATGTAACGCGAGAGGTAAGAAGCGATCGGTATGATTGAACGAGAGAAGAGAAATAAAGAAGAGAAGGAGCGGTTTTGACTCCAGGAAAATCAGAGGTGTTTGTGAAGTTGGAGTCATGGTCGTAAACGAGTTACGACCACGGTGAGTGGAGGTGTCAGAAGACGTTACGACCACGGTCACGGAGCAGAAGATGTGGTCGTAAGCATTACGACCACGGCAGTCGATAGAGCCTTCAACGTAGTCGTAAGTTACAGTGTGGTCGTAATCGAGTGACGACTACGGTGGTCGAGCGATACTGCGTGGTCGAAGGAGCGGTTACGAGGAGCGCAGCACAGCGTCAACGTGGTTGTAACTTTCATCAGCTGAAGTTACAAGTACGCAGTCGAAGCAGGAAGGCGTGGTCGGAGCAGCCACAACGTGGTCGTAACTAGACTTATAGTGATTGTAACAATTCAGAATGTGGTCATAATGACTGCAAGGTGGTCGTAAAGGCTCCTGAGTGGTCGTAGGCTGCAACACTTATATAAAAAAAACTATTTAAATTGGTCAAATGAAAAGGGTATCGTTAGATAAGTTATGAAAAATATTTCCATGATATAGTAATTTTATATTTTTTTAATGAACACAATCATATAAAAAGTATTAGTCAAAGTTACATGGTGGAGACCGTGTTGATATCCAAAACATCATGCATTCTTGAATGGAGAGAGTATTCATTATTAATTCCTTTTCAGCATCTGTTACAGTGCACTATCCTTTTTGTTTGTGTTATTTATTTTCCAGGTAAGGGCATGTACAATGGTATGAGCTAGTTACTAGCTCTAAGATAACTTCTCCAATGATATTAACTTTTAGCACATAACTCATAACATGAATAGTCCCACATGATATCCTCATATAATCTTGGAATATGTGTATGAGACTAGCTCTTGATCAAGAGCTAGCTTTTCTCTCTCTTCTATTAAAATATGAAATAATATGTTTAGAGTTAGCTCATAAGTCACCATTGGACATGCCCTAAGAGGTAATATCTTCTTGACTTATTTACGAAAATGCACTGATCACTCGTTAACTATAACACTTGTGATCTCTTCTGCTGTGAACCATAGGCAAGAAGGTTGATGGCAAAACTAGACATCTACAGGAAATTCACGATTGCATTGGCTGTAACTGTTCTGGTATCAGTTGGCTGGATTGGCTATGAGGTAAGCTGATGTATGTCAAAACCATATTTGGAGTCTAGGATTACGAAGAAAGTATTGTCGACTCACACAAAATTGGAGTACTTTATTCACCCTTTGTGGAGGGTGTATGACTTCAAATAATACCTTTCCATTTTTAAGAATCTAACCACTTTGTCTTGTTCAGATGTGATGGATTACATCTTGGCTATTTGTCCATTTCTCAATTCAGTGATATAGTAGCTATGTCTCTTTCTGCAGATTTACTTCAAATCAACAGATGTATTCAATGAACGATGGCAGTATGCATGGATAATTCCTGCTTTCTGGCATGTCTTGTCGTTCTCACTTCTTTGGGTCATTTCGTATCTGTGGGCACCTTCACAGAGCTCAATGAGGTATAATCCTAATCTTTTGGTGACTTCGACCTGGATAATATTTTGGTCTTACTGTCTCATTGGATTTCTTAGCAGTAGATGAGCTGAAATACCAATATTCCAATGTTATACCAATATTGGGATTTGAGAACAAAACATTTTAAGCTGTCTCTTGAGGCGTGAGATTGTTCTTGAGAAACATTGCCTGCTACCGCTATTTTTGTCACAAATGCAAGTGTGCAACCTAAGAAAATGTTGCTTGTCGTGACGATGATCTTATAACTTCAGAACATGCCATGCTTTCCCTGAAAAGAGAGAGAAAATCAAACTGGCATTACAGGTTCTCATAGCATTTTTCTCTGGTGCAAGCACTTGCATATAGCATCATGTCAGAATTTTTTAGCATCTTTGGAAAACTAAACTAAATGCAATGAAATCTGATGTTACAGTAAGGTAGTTGTCGTAGGGGTGGCCCCCACCTAAACCCAGCAGGCCTGGTAAGAGATTATAAGGCCCAGAATAGGCCATGTGTAATGACATAACTGCCCCCAGAGGGGATAACCAGATGTAAGGGTATATCTGTAAAAGCATTCCTCAAGTGTGTATATATATGGGTAAGCCATGGGGAGGACCCAGGCACCCGCACTTATCTTCATCACTCTCCACTACCATCTCTCTTTCTCTCTGTTTGGTCTGTAGCCACAACAGTTGGCGCCGTCCGTGGGGAGGACGAGGACAAGCCTGAAGACCGAAGAAGAAGGATGGCACCGAAAAAAGCTTCTTCAGCGGCGGCAAGGGGAAAGAAGGCGGATGGGTCGGAGCAGCGCGTGAGCACCAGGGCTTCGGCATCGGCCGCCGAAGGAGTTGACGGCGGCGTACGCGCCGTGGTCGCGGGCGTCGACGCTCGCGCGGCAACAACCGACCCCGCCAGCACCGCTACAACGACACCTGCGGTCGAAAGTGCCCTGCTAGTAGCCCTTAACGCGTTCCAGCGGGAACTCGGGGACCTTCGCGGGGCCGTTCAAGATATACAAGAGGCTCGGAGCCAGCAGATCGTGCCGGTGGTCGCGCCCGAGCCCACGCCAGAGAAGGTGGACAGCCGCGAAGCCCCCACGTCTAGCCGTGTCCCGCTGAGACGCGTAGATCCGGAATCTCCGCTTTCGGCGGGGTTGCAGCAGGCGGCGTGGCCCGAAGACTTCAAGTTCCCTCGCATCATCGACCCGTACAAAGGCGACACGGATCCTCGTGAGTTCGTGCGCGTGTACGAAACCGCGATCAAGGCCGCGGGCGGAGACGACACCGCGAAGGCGAAGGGACTCCCCCTCGCACTGCACGGAGTGGCGCTCTCTTGGTTTTTTACCATAGAGCCGGGCTCCATCTACGCGTGGGAGCAGCTTCGCGACCGGCTTCGTAGCAACTTTCAAGGACATTATGTCGAGCGGATCAATGCGGACCAGCTCTTCGCTGTGAAGTAAGGACCCTCGGAGACGCTCCGGGGCTACTTCAAGCGCTTCGACAAGATTCGAGGCCAGGTAAACGATGTTAATGAAACCACAGTCGTTAATGCAGCCATACAGGGCCTTCGTTCGGGCCCGATGGCCGAATACAACGCGCGGAGGCCAATCACGACAGTCGCCAAGCTCTTCGACAAAATGGACGGGTATGCGCGGGCGGAGGAGGATGCGCGAAGACGCAGCATCACCGCCCCCGGCCTCGCCTGCGAGGAGCACCCCCTGCGCGAGGTCAGGGTGGGTGGTCCCTCCTCGAACCTGGGCCGTAGCCGAAAGCCCCGAGGAGGCCCTCCCCGAGGCAGGGAGGCCGAGGTACAGGAAGGCTCCTCACGGTGCAGCCCTAAACCTCGGCGCCGCCAGCGCCGGTCGCAGGCGGCCCACCATGTCCTCGCCACCGAGAGCGCCCGCCAAGGACCCAGCCCCGCCTCACGGAGGGGAGACCGGGGATCGGAGGGCGGATTTGACTACGGCAGCCAACCCCGCGCAGAGCAAGAGCTCCTGCACTATGGCAAGTGGTGCGAGGTACACGGCTATGGCGATCATTACACAAGGGCATGCATCGCGGTGATGGAGCTGCGGAGGGCGACGGCCGGGTCTCGGGCTCCGCCTACTCGTCCCCCCGCCGAAGCCCACGTAGGGCACCCAAGGGATAGCCCCATACGGGCCACCGCAACGGAGGGCGCGCAGCACCGCACCATCAACGTCATCACCGGAGGCTCCTCTTCAAAAGCCCCCGGGGAGCAGCCGCATCTGTGGATGCTGCCCCGCAACATCACCTTCGACCTGAACGACGCCAGGGGCGTGGAGTACCCTCACCAAGACCCTCTAGTCATCCAGGCCCACATAGCACGCTGTGAAGTCAGGCGCGTCCTTGTCGACGGGGGAAGCTCCGCGAACATCTTGTTCGCAGAAGCCCTCGACCGCATGGCAATCCCCCGAAGCCGGCTAGAGCAGCCAGGAGCTCCACTTCAAGGCTTCGGGGGTCAACCGCTGCAGGTCCTGGGGCATGTGTCCCTCCCTGTCACTTTCCGTCAAGAGGGCAACAAAGGTAACATTCGGACCGAGCATGTCACCTTCGATGTCGTAGATACCCCGCACCCCTACAACGCCATACTGGGGCGACCCTCTATCAACTCTTTCGAGGCAATCCCGCACCACGCCTTTCTGTGTGTAAAGCTCCCGGGCCCGGAGGGTGTCATCACCAACTTCGGCGACCAGGACTTGGCCAGACGTGCCGAAGGCGGCAGCCGCGTCCCGCATCGCCCGGTGCATGCCCTCTCCGGCGCGCCCGGTGATGGGCCCTCCGCTCCCTGGTGGACGCCCAAGCCTCGGCCCGAAGGCGGCGTCAAGAAGGTGCCGCTCCAGGCGGAGGGGCAGTTTGTGTCCATCGGCGAGGGGCTCCCGCCGGGGGTCGAACGGGAGCTGCTCCGAGTGCTTCAGAACAACGTTGACATCTTTGCATGGTCCCCGGAGGACATCAAGGGCGTAGACCGAGCAATAATCGAGCATCATTTGGCGGTCCGCCCCGATGCCAAGCCGGTCAAGCAAAGGCTCCGGCGTATGTCGATGGATCGGCAACAGGCGGCCAAAGCAGAGGTGGCGAAGCTTCTTCGCGCCGGGGTCATCCGCGAGGTCCACCATCCAGAATGGCTCGCCAACCCGGTGCTAGTCAAAAAGGCCAGCGGGGCCTGGCGCATGTGCATCGACTTCACGGCACTCAACAAGGCGTGCCCGAAGGACAACTACCCCTTGCCGCGCATCGATCAGCTGGTTGACGCCACCGCTGGGTGCGAACTCATGAGTTTCCTGGACGCCTATTCCGGCTACCACCAGGTATACATGGCCGAAGATGACGAGGAGAAGACCAGTTTCATCACACCACTTGGGACGTTCTGCTTCGTCAGAATGCCCTTTGTCTTGAAGAATGCAGGCGCTACCTTCACCCGGCTCGTCGCCATTGCCCTGGCCGCCCAGCTTGGGAGGAACATCGAAGCCTATGTCGATGACGTGGTGGTCAAAACTCGGCAATTGGCTCTACACGGCCGGGACCTCCAGGAGACCTTCGACAACCTCCGGAAGGCGGGCATCAAGCTCAACCCCGACAAGTGTGTCTTCGGGGTACAGGCGGGCAAACTCCTAGGTTTCCTCGTGTCCGGGCGGGGCATCCAGGCGAACCCCGACAAAGTAGACGCCATCCTGGGTATGGAGCCGCCCAAGACAACGAGGGAGGTTCAGAGGCTCGCGGGCCGCATGGCAGCATTAAGCCGCTTCCTCTCCAGGGCGGCGGAGCGGGGCCTGCCGTTCTTCAAGACACTCCGCGGGTGTGATGGATTTCGTTGGGACGGAGACTGTGCGAAGGCCTTCGACGAGCTCAAGCAGCACCTGGCAAGCCTCCCAACTCTGGTCGCCCCAGCACCAGAGGCTCCCCTCCTGCTCTATCTGGCCGCGTCAGCCACCGCGGTCAGCGCCGTCCTCGTCTTAGAGGAGGGCGCCACGCAGCGGCCCATCTACGGGCCTGTTCTTTTTCTCCGAAGCTGGCGGCTTTTGGCTTTTGCTACAGTACCTAACTTTTAAACGGAGTATTTTCTCAAGACGGGGTCTACAAGTTAAACGATGTACGCGTTAAAAGCCCAGCATCTGTACCAACCAAAATCGCAAGTGAGTATCTCTCTCTCCGTAATTTGTACCGTAAACAGCCAAAATTCAAAAATTTCAGCCAAAAGCCATAAGCCGCAGCCGTTGCCAAACAGGCCCTACTTTGTCTCCGAAGCCCTTCAAGGCGCCAAGACAAGATACACGGAGCTTGAGAAGCTCGCCTACGCACTGGTCATGGCCTCCAGGAAGCTTCGGCATTATTTTCTGGCTCACCCGATCACAATGCCTTCCTCATTCCCCCTGGCAGAGATGCTACATAACAAGGAGTCCACAGGACGTATCGGTAAATGGGCCGCCGAGCTCGCTCCCTTCTCCTTGACGTATGCTTCGCGGACGGCAATTAAATCCCAAGTCCTGGCAGATTTTCTCGCCGAATGGACACCGCCCGCCCAACCCGGCCAGGCGCGCGATGATCCTGTCTGGACGCTTACAATCGACGGAGCTTACAGCGTCACCGGCGCGGGCGTAGGAGCGGTGATCATCACGCCCGAGGGGCAGCGTTTGCTGTACTCGGCGCGCCTTGCCTTCCCCGCCACCAACAACACGGCTGAATACGAGGCACTGCTCTTTGGCCTGGCAAAGCTCAAGGCAGTCGGCGCGAGACGGGTGTTGGTCCGCACCGACTCGCGCTTGGTGGCCGGCCATGTGGACAAGTCATATCAAGCCAAGGACCCTGAGTTGGCCAAATACCTCGCGGCGGTAAGGGCGAGGGAAAGGCACTTTTTGGGTGTCACCGTCAAGGCCATCCCCCGGGCGGAGAATGAGCAAGCCGACGCCCTCGCCAAGGCGGCCAGCCAGCAACTGCCCCCCCCCCCGAGGGGGCATTCTACGAGGTGTTAGCAAAGGCGGCCATCGCGCAGGACAACCGGGACGCGGCACTTGTCCATCGCATTGATCGGCCAGGAGATTGGCGAGAGCCCATTTTCAATTTCTTACAAGGTCTCGCCGAGCCGGAGGACCCTGCTGAACTGCGACGCTTGCAGCACCGCGCACGGTCCTTCCAGGTGTTCGAAGGGACACTCTACAAGAAAGGGGTTTGCGCGCCGCTCCTGCGCTGCCTCTCGGCTGCGGAGGGAAAGGAACTCTTGGCGGAAATCCACGCGGGCGTGTGCGGATCCCACCTGGCGCCGAGGTCATTAGTCGGCAAGGCGTTCAGACAAGGCTTCTACTGGCCGACTGCCATCACCGACGCCCAGGACCTCGTCCGTCGGTGCCAAGGGTGCCGGTGGATGGCGCGCATCATCCGCAGGCCCCCGACAAGTCTCAACCCAATTCCCCCGGTGTGGCCGCTGGCGCGCTGGGGTCTCGATATAGTAGGACCACTTGCCCGAGCTCCAGGGGACCTCCGGTTCGTGGTAGTCGCGCTGGAGTATTTCTCCAGATGGCCGGAAGCGATCGCTCTGGCCAAAGTAACTTCTGCGGCCATACAGCGCTTCCTATGGCAAAACATCATATGTCGCTTCGGTGTGCCTCGGGAGCTCACAGTCGATAATGGCCTGCAGTTCGACGCCACCCTCTTCAAAGATTATTGTGGCAGCATGGGCATCACCCTCCGATTCGCCTCGGTGGGCCATCCCCAGTCCAACGGGGCGGTCGAACGGGCGAATGACGCCATTTCCGCCGCCATCAAGAAGCGCCTGGTTGGGTTGCCGAAGGGCAAGTGGCCAAGCGAGCTTCACAGCGTTCTATGGTCGCTTCGCACAACGGTAACACGCCCGACGGGATTCACGCCGTTTAAACTCCTCTTCGGTGACGAAGCGGTGACGCCCGAGGAAATCAAGGCCGGCTCGCGAAGGGTCCTTGTCCAAGCACCCGAAGAGGAGCGCCGTGTGTCTCTGGACCTCCTCGACGGGATACGGGCAGACGCAGCCCACCATGTCGAGAAGTACGCGCGGCAGACAATGCGTACTCGGGACCGCTCTATATGCCCGCGGGGGTTCAAGCCTGGGGATCTCGTCCTCAGAGTGGCGCTCCAGGCCGAAACCGTTGGCAAGCTGGAGTCCAAGTGGGAAGGCCCGTACATCGTAACAGAGGCATTGCCGAAGGGGGCGTACCGCCTCGCCACGCTCGAAGGACAAGCCTTCCGGCACACATGGAACGCGGACAGGTTGCGGCGGTACTACGCCTAGAAGCAGGACAGTAGGCGTAGAACCACCAGCCCGTTGTTAGGCGATGCTCGCCCGCGCAAACGGGAGTTCAATAAAGGTTGCTGTTCCCAGAACATCCCCCGTCCGCGCTGAGCAGAACAAAGTCCACGGGCTTTAAATAAGACGTAGCGTCGAGCCTAGCTCCGCACGCGAGAGTCTGCGGACTATAAATAAGACGTAGCGTCGAGCCTAGCTCCGCACGCACCAGTCCACGGACTTTAAATAAGACGTAGCGTCGAGCCTAGCTCCGCACGCGAGAGTCTGCGGACTATAAATAAGACGTAGCGTCGAGCCTAGCTCCGCACGCGAGAGTCTGCGGACTATAAATAAGACGTAGCGTCGAGCCTAGCTCCGCACGCACCAGTCCACGGACTTTAAATAAGACGTAGCGTCGAGCCTAGCTCTGCACGCACTCTACGGAGTATAAATAAGACGCAGCGGGGGGACGCCTCCGCGCGCACTCGCACGCAATAGTCCACGGACTTTAAATAAGACGTAGCGTCGAGGTTCGCCTCCGCACGCGCGAGTCTCCGGACTATAAATAAGTCGTAGCGTCGAGGTTCGCCTCTGCACGCACCACCCCACGGAGTATAAACGAGACGCGCAGACCTGCCCTCCGCGCTCGGTGGCAGGTAACACCAAGCATAAGGTGCTATTTGGTTCCATTATAAACGCAAGGGGGTTACATGATTACAAGCGTAGGACGCAGAGCGTCATCCCCCTGCCCTCCCGACCAACCGCTCAGCCTTGGCGCGGCGTGGACGAGCCCGCGCCGTCGTCACCACGGCGCTGAAGGACCCCTTCAAGCCACTGGAGGAGGTCCCCCTCCCCATGCAACGTCTGCTGCAAGGCGACCCTCGCCGCACCTTCCCCGAAGCGGCTCCAGATCCGTTGATGGAAGTTCTGCAGGCTAGACCCGATGGAACGGATGGCGTCCGACATAACCTCTGGGCGGTCGGGAGGATCCAGTTGAGGGTTCGCTAGCTCATGGGTATGCCTACACCCACGAGTATGAAGCAGGGTGAGGGCGAAGCACGCACCAACATAGCCGCAGTGCTCGCCAAAGGTCCTGGCGCCACGAAGAGCAACGCCGGCCCCCTCCTCGATCAGCCCGAACGACTCCGACAGGGCCTCCGGCCTGTGCGTAGTGTCTGGCACTCGGACGCACAGATCCCGGAGGGCCTGGTTCAGAGCCTCCATGGCCCGCCATGCCAACAGGGACTCATTTTCCAGGACACGGCGGTTCTCGGCGGCAGACTCCGCCAGCTGGGCCTTCTCCCCTTCTAGGACGGCGATCTGCTGCACGAAGGAGGCGCGCTCCCCAGCCGTGGCAATCTGAGCTTCTGTGGCCTCGAGTTGTGCGGCCGCCAGGGCGTCCCCCAGCGCGCGAAGTTCTTCATCCTTTGCGGCGAGAGCAGTGTTTGCTTCGCGGAGGCTGGCTTCCAGAGCCCTCCGCTCCCGAATGCGGGCCTCGTCAAAGGACCGGCCGAGGGCAAGCGTCTGGCAGAAACAACAAATCAGCAGGCGTCCAGAAATACCTTACAAACGGAAGCGCACGTATTTACCCTCATCTCGGAGGCCTGCAGCGCGAGCGCTAGGAGGTCCCCCGCGCATGACGACAGCGCCTCTCGGTTGAGGCCGTTATCGGCACGTTCTGCGGCTGCGGTGAGGTCGCAAAATACCTCCGGGCGAGGGAGGAAGTCCGAGCGAGCGAGCCCCGACCCCAAAGCGCCCAGATTTATCGCGGCCACGGCCACGTCAGCAGCAGCGGACACCCGCGGGGCATCCTGCACAAGGCTCCCAACTTCGCGCATACCTCCGCTGCTCGATCCTTCGCCACGTACGGGAGACGTCGTCTCACCTGATGTCGGCAGAATGAGCGAGCAGATCGGAGAGAGTCTCGCGAAGTCAGGTGAAGAAAGGGACTCACACCTACCTCCTGTGCCCCTCGTCACGGTCGGAGGTGGCGCCGGTTCGACCGCCCAAGGGGAGGCAGGCGCCTCGACGCTCGGGGAGAACGTCTTCTCGACCGTGCCAGACGCCATAATCCCGCGGCAAGGCCCCGCAATAGAGTATCGACTCCCACGTGGCGGCGGGGACTGCATCCGAGGGCGTTTCGCCTGCGGTGGCAAAGGCGAGTCTTCCACGGCAGGACCAGCTCCAGTCATTGTCGCCCCCACGGCTTCCTCCGTAGGGGGCGCGTCCTCGTCGGCCGCTGCGGTTGACAACGCACCTTCCACCATGGTTGGCTCGCCAGGAACGGCGCCACCCCCCGGGTTGATGAGTTCCAACTCAACGACGGCCGCGAGCCCAAGCACGGGCTCGTGGGCGTCGTCAAAAGGTGCCGGGGGATCCGCGGCGGTGCGCCCCTCCGAAGCAGTATGGCCAGGCCCACCGCTGGTCGCACGCCTCGTCTCAGCTGGGGTAGCCGCTGGAGGGGCTGCAGGGTCGCGTATGGCGGCCGGGGAACGGGCCCGGCGTCGCGAAGATAGCATCCCCGAGGGGCTACCACCGCCCTGAGCGCCCGGAGTCCCGGCGGGAAGCTCTTCCGGCACCGCACGCTCGGGCACGGCAATGCCAACAGCCTCGCAGGTGCGGTTCACCTGCCCCTGCTTAGCCGCCTTGACTGCGGCCTCGCGAGCCCGGTGCTCCTTAAGCGTGTACGGGCCGAGGAGCGCCGCAACCGCGCGCTCCGCATCTTCTAACCGGCCCACTGCGCAGGAGATCGCGTCAGTCAGGCGGAAGCCAAACAGATACAATGGCGCGAGTAAAGCGTACTAGGCGACTTACAAGGGGCGGACGGCGGCAGCAGGCGAGACACGGATGGGTCGAACCCGTCCTCGCGGGGGCCATTCTGTCCAACATACTTTCCCCGGGAGGAGAGTGGCGCCGCCCCATACATCGTGAACTCCTCGGCTAGGTCGCGCACGCTCATTCGACGGGTGACGCCGACAAGGCTCTGTAGCTTCTGCGTGTCGTCGATCTCCGCCTTCAGACTCGGCGTGCTGTTAAACGAGATCGGCCCACGTCGGCAGTGCATTCTGCTCTTGTCGGTCACGGTGTAATAGAACCACCACCGCGTCCAGCCGGCCGCCCACTGCCCTGACAAGGCCGGCACAGGGAACAACATCGCACAGGACGCCCGGAGCACGAAGTCCACACCGCCGAAGTTGGACACCGCCCCGTCAACCTTTCTGGGTTGATAGTGTGCGTCGTGCAGGGTGGCGAATAAGCTCGCGCTGGGACGCCACCCCTCTGTCCGCATCGCCCACGTGAAGACGGCCAGGCGGAGTATCGCGTGGGGCGTCAACTGGGCTAGCTCCAACTGGTAGGCCCGCAGGACTTCGCCCACGAACAGCGTGCAGGGCATTCGAAGGCCGGCATCGAAGAATGCCACGAAAACAATAGCCTCCATGGCCCCAGGCTTCGGCTCCGTCTCGTCCCGACGGGGTAGGCGAGCCCCATTGCGATCCACGATCTTCCCCTCATCCACGAGTCGCTGCAGCGTCCCTTCAGTCATGCGGCTCTTCCCCAGCACACGGGAGCAGGAGCCTCCCGAGTGCTCCATGGCGTTCCACCACTTGTTGGCGCGCGAGCTCCCCCGCGGCACCAATTTGTACTCTTGAGAAGGATGGGTCGCCTCGCCCTGGCTAGGCAAGGAACCACTGCGGGGGTGGTAGGCGGCGTCGTCCTGGCTGGCCATCGCTCTTCGCGACAAGGGAGGAAGATGCAGGCAAAGGCGCAACTGGCGTGAAAATTAGCACAGGCGGAAGCGAAGCGGCAGATCAAAAAGCAAAGCAAGAAAGGGTGCCTCCACCCCAACACTAGCACCTTATAAAGGCCGCTCGCCTGCCTTGTGGCTCAGCACACGGACGGATCAAATTCCCAGCGATTCGGCTATCCAAGATGTGGAACGAAGAACCGCTGGAACATAGAGGGCCGTGTCAGGTAGGTGGCCAAGCGGCGCACAACGCCCCTACATCCTCAACACGCGTCCAACTTCTCGGGGGACGAGGCGAACGGCCGCGGTCACACAACCGCTCACATCCCACGCGCACCAGTCGTGAGTCGCCACGTGCCCCACCTGCAGCATGGCAGACTGCACGACGCGACAGCCTGACTTCTGCCAGGTCAGGCGTCGGCGTGATTCAAGCCGCCATTAAAAGCGCACTACCAGACTGCAGGGTCACAACAGCCACGGAGCGCGCGCGCCTACTTCGACTTGGGCGCCAGCTTCGCTGCCCACCCGTTCGAAGGGTAGGGGACGGAGCGCGCGCGCCTACTTCGACTTAGGCGCCAGCTTCGCTGCCACCCATTCGAAGGGTAGGAGACGGAGCGCGCGCGCCTACTTCGACTTGGGCGCCAGCTTCGTTGCCACCCGTTCGAAGGGTAGGGGACGGAGCGCGCGCGCCTACTTCGACTTGGGCGCCAGCTTCGCTGCCCACCCGTTCGAAGGGTAGGGGACGGAGCGCGCGCGTCTACTTCGACTTGGGCGCCAGCTTCGCTACCACCCGTTCGAAGGGTAGGGGACGGAGCGCGCGCGTCTACTTCGACTTGGGCGCCAGCTTCGTTGCCACCCGTTGGAAGGGTAGGAGACGGAGCGCGCGCGCCTACTTCGACTTGGGCGCCAGCTTCGTTGCCACCCGTTCGAAGGGTAGGGGACGGAGCGCGCGCGCCTACTTCGACTTGGGCGCCAGCTTCGCTACCACCCGTTCGAAGGGTAGGGGACGGAGCGCACGCGTCTACTTCGACTTGGGTGCCAGCTTCGTTGCCACCCGTTGGAAGGGTAGGGGACGGAGCGCGCGCGTCTACTTCGACTTGGGCGCCAGCTTCGCTACCACCCGTTCGAAGGGTAGGGGACGGAGCGCGCGCGTCTACTTCGACTTGGGCGCCAGCTTCGTTGCCACCCGTTGGAAGGGTAGGAGACGGAGCGCGCGCCTACTTCGACTTGGGCGCCAGCTTCGTTGCCACCCGTTCGAAGGGTAGGGGACGGAGCGCGCGCGTCTACTTCGACTTGGGCGCCAGCTTCGCTGCCCACCCGTTCGAAGGGTAGGGGACGGAGCGCGCGCGTCTACTTCGACTTGGGCGCCAGCTTCGCTACCACCCGTTCGAAGGGTAGGGGACGGAGCGCGCGCGTCTACTTCGACTTGGGCGCCAGCTTCGTTGCCACCCGTTCGAAGGGTAGGGGACGGAGCGCGCGCGTCTACTTCGACTTGGGCGCCAGCTTCGCTGCCACCCGTTCGAAGGGTAGGGGACGGAGCGCGCGCGTCTACTTCGACTTGGGCGCCAGCTTCGCTTCCACCCGTTCGAAGGGTAGGGGACGGAGCGCGCGCGTCTACTTCGACTTGGGCGCCAGCTTCGCTGCCCACCAGTTCGAATGATAGGGGACGGAGCGCGCGCGCGCCTGCCTCGAGTCAGGCGTCCGCCTCCGCTAACACCATCCCAGACTTCGGGCTTCCCAACCACAAGCTTGGAGGCATTCACAGGCCGCAGGGGACGGAGGGGGCCAAAGGACTCGGCGACATGGCTTCGGCCCTGTGAAGCCCTTCACCATGAGAGGCTCCTGTCGTAGGGGTGGCCCCACCTAAACCCAGCAGGCCTGGTAAGAGATTATAAGGCCCAGAATAGGCCATGTGTAATGACATAACTGCCCCCAGAGGGGATAACCAGATGTAAGGGTATATCTGTAAAAGCATTCCTCATGTGTATATATATATGGGTAAGCCATGGGGAGGACCCAGGCACCCGCACTTATCTTCATCACTCTCCACTACCATCTCTCTCTCTGTTTGGTCTGTAGCCACAACAGTAGTAAACAGATCCCATCCTCCTGTTAGAAATGGAAAAGTTTACAGGTCTTTGACTTATCCATTTCAGATTTGCTTATGATGCAAGCGAAAACTTTGATCGAGAGGACAGTCTATCATTAATAAGGCCAGGGCCCATTGCTTCCAAGAATGGATGGAGTTTATCATCTTCATCAGATGCCAAAGCAACGAAGAACATGACTACCGTAACTTCTTTTGATGGAGATGACGAAGAAAGCAAAAGAGAGTAGAATTTACTGTGCATTTGGTGAGGGGGAGTAGCATTCGACCACATCAGATCCTTTGAAGTGGATGCTAGAGCAATTTTGGTATTTAGCAGAGGATCGACCGTGCTAATTCTAGTTATTGGGATACTTCACTGGAGGTTTGTTCTTTATTTAATTCATTTCCTCCATTGTTTTTTTCACACGGTGCATCACGTTGTTGGCTTCACTGTATGGATAATGATATAAGCATGGGTAGTGTTTCTATGCTTTTCACTCTAACAAGAATGGTACTAATTTTAAAATACACGAAAAGGTAAGTAATCATTATCCACCATTCAGTTCTGCTTTAAAAGTTGTACAAATCACTTTTAAAAAAACATAAAAGCACCTCACTCTCTCTCTCTCTCTATAATCATATGTGTGATAAGAACAATTAATTTGTGGCATTACGAGGGATGTATGGTGGTTATTTTTTGGTAGATTTCATACTGCTTCTGGTTTATGTGAAAACGGAGTTTGTCATGTACGGTAGAAGTGAATTTTTTTTGCTGGAATTTTGTTAAATTTTCTCTTATTTTCCCAGAACTTCAAGATTAATATGCTTATTATCAAACTCTACGTCAAAAAAAAAAGATTAATTACATGGACATAAAAATTAAAACCAACAATTCATCTGTTTCAAGCACAACTACAAAGCATCTACACATTACGCATTTAAGCGTTTGAACCTATGTATGGTTTTCTGACTTCAGAAAAGAACACCGAATTTAAGTTCGTCGCTTCAATTTGATCAAGGAATGATGTGACCCTTCAAAAAAAAGAGGAAGAATATGCAAATTTGAGCATGAGCAAGAATCAAGATTACGGGTGGAAATGGATCAAATATGAATTAAATAGCGTCTTTACCACATTTGTATTCATATTTTGTAAACAAATACGAATTCGAATATTCTCGAATACAAATATGAATCAAATATGGTAACGAATACAAAGTTGAATCGAATATCTATTCAATTCGGTCGGATCCGGATATCCTCGTAACTTATGCAGTATGAAGATATTAACGGCATTTTATTCTCGTATAATCACGCTTAATCATTCTAATCCATTTACTTCACCTAAAGAAACATGGGTTCACATCAAATTAAGAACTTATTCAACTAATTAGTCGTATTGCAATAAAATATATATACTATTTTGTCGAATACAAATACGGATATAAATAGTTTGGATAAAATAACATTCCGAATGATAAAAGTTCATACCATATCGTATTTATATTTTTTTATGCAGATTTGAATATAAATATAAATAGAAGAGAAATTGTTAATAGGATGAAAAAATCTATATCATGTTATATCCTATCGAATACGATAACCGAATAATGCGAATAATTTGTATCTATTTTCCACACCTAAGATGTTAGAGGGCAAGAAGCTATGCGCCATTTGCGGCAGCACGATCTTAACATAAGAATAATATGTAGCATTATCTTCTTTTTCTTTGGAGAGTATACTAGCCATGTAATGTGCCTAGGTCGGCAACGATAATTCGATAAAGTAAACCATACTCGAACCAATCAACTTGTTTTCCTTTCATTGGCCCCAGTACGCAGTTGGACCAAGCGAACATGCACGACGATAAGCAGACATCCAATTCTTCAGCGGAATCACACTCCTGCTCCAGTGTTTTATCTCAAGAACTTCTTGACAAAGAAGGACAACTCCACATGGCCGGCCTCCGCGCCCAACAAATGCCCACGCTTCCGGCCGCTTCGTTGCTTCTGCATGGACGCGGCTAATTGGGCGGACGGCGCGGCACGGCATTATCCATCGTCGTCTGACCACCACTGCCATGGGCTTGTCTGGGCATTGGACTGGGCTTGAGTAAGGGCCGTGGGCTCACTGGCTTGATCGTGGCCCATGGTACATCAAAGAGTGGGGCATGTGGCCACTTGATCGATGGAAGTACAAAAATGGCAAGCATGAAATGATTTTTTGCCACCTTGGCCACCACCGCAAGCAGGTACAACTATGTTCTTTTTGGGAGTAAACTCATTGGTGGGGCATGTTGAGTTGAAACCATGGCCTTATCCACGACCGAGTCAAAGCAGCAGAGGCGTGATGGTGAAACTTCTACATCCATGGCCACCATCAATTCTCTTGCTTGAGTAAATGAAAGGACAATGTAGGGTTGTAAATGAGCCAAGCTTGAGCGAGCCTGACCTTCCAGGCTTGAGCTCGGTAAAAGCTCGAGCCGAGCTCGAGTTAGGGTCTGAGCCTGGACCTGGGCTCAAGCTCGGCTCAGCCTAAGCTCGAGTAGGCTCAAGTTTAGCTCATTGAAGTTCGATAACAATTAAAATAATTTATTATGCACTAATTTTTAACAATGAAAAAAGTTCAAGCTTAGCTTGAGTAAACTCGATAACAGTCAAAATAATTCAAACATACACTAATTTTCAACAATAACAAAAGCCCGGTCTCGAGTTCGGCTTAGGTAAGCTCGGTAAGAGATAATATATATCACTATTTAAGCTTGAATAGATGCTCACGAACTATTCGAGCTCTGCTCGGTGAAGCTCACGAGCTAGAGATCAACCTCGAGTTTGGCTCGTTTAGAGTTCAAGCAGAGCTCGAATAGCTCGTAAGCCTCGAGTTTTTTTATAGCTTTAGGACAGTGTACGGAGTGGGTGGTTTCCCTAATTTTTATTGGTGATGTGGAGCTACAACCACCATAGCCCTCACCTGCACAAGCTTCTTTGAGATGGGTAATTGTTGTGGGAATGTTGCTGAAACACCTGGTAGAGTTGTTATGGAGATTCGCAGAGATAAAACAGCCACAGCCACTACCTCAAGGAAATTTGCATATGTTCCAGCAATTCGCTAATTGGGCACGATTCAAGCAAGGAGAAAAACTTTTGCTGCAACTGAAGGCACAATGCTACAATTATTTGGGGAGACATTGGGGTGCTGGGAGGAGTGCATGATAATCAAGATCAACCAAGGATTTCCATGAGTGTTAATCATGAACTCCATAATGTTGCCATGGAGCAAGGAGCCTTTTTTCAATCTGAACTCAATATTCAGCATAAGTGGAGCTTGCCTTAGCTATTGCTAGTGTGTCTGGTCATGGTGATAAACAATTGCAATGCTTCCCGCAGAGAGAGTTAATGTGAGCATTTTTAGGATGGTAAGACTGCTGCAAGACATCTTGTGCAGAATTCCAATGAGATGAACCTGATGTGGATCAACATTCAGATTGATAGCTCTTGTGATGCACTAGACCTCATGTGACATTGTTGGCCAATGATGTGATCTAGACTTTTGAGTTGTTGAACTCGTGTCATAGTTCATAGCTGATCAAGTAGGCATAAAGATAATTAAGGTTAACAGGTTCAGGACGTGTTGTTACTGACGTGAGAGTCGTAATCCGAGCCAAGACCAGCAAGGATGTAGGCTACAATCTCCTCATCACAAAGAGGGTAACCTATGGACACCATTGTGTCTACAAGCTTCTTCATCTTTTGAAAATAGTCGATAGCCGAACTATCTTTCTTCTTTCGGTTGGCCAACTATAATCGGATTTGCACGATCCTTGCCCTGGATTATGAAGCAAACATCTGCTCTAGGGTTACCCATACTTCTGCAGAGGTGGACAGTAAAACTACTTGTACCAAAATATCCTCGATAAGGAAGGAAAGCAATGCATTAAGCACTAGCTGATCCTGCTGATGCCACAACAGGTACGCCGGGTTCTGGACTTAGCTGACTTGGGCATTGGCAACGGTTTGTGAGACAGTAGTGGCTAGGCACTTGTTTGATCCGTCGACAAAACCTAACAGCTGCCGACTTCGTAGATACGGAATCAATTGGGCCTTCCACAGGAGATTATTCTCACGATGAAAGCTTCACCTTGATAAAGTAGTTGAAGGAGGGCATGGGAAGCAATCCGGCGGAAGAAGAGAATGTGCCAGCCATGGTCAAGGACAGAGGACTCATGGAAGAACTAGTTGATGATTACAGTTGATTGAGCAATGCTCTCATACCATGTAAACGAACTAGGTATTTGCCACCAGAATCCCCTCAGGGTTTGATGAATTTAAAGAGAATTTAAATTCATACCATGTATATGAATTTAAAGAGAATTTACAACTTGTGCATCAAGCGAATAGAATACAAACCGGTTTACAACAGAAGAAAAGTACCAAGCGTTGCCATGCCGGACGGCAAACGGAGCTCATGTACACCTCGATCACGGCACAGCTAGTACATGCGCTGGGCTTCTGTTTCTTTAACAATTGAGAAAACAGGGTACAACACGAAAATACAGTCTTAAGTGACGAACCATCACACCTTTGCTGCCGCATTGTTAAACACAGAAGCACAATAGAGACCTGAATTGCATCATCGTAACTCATAAGCAACCAATCACTTCCCTGTTCTTAAAACAAATCAAGCACATACTAACCGATATTACGCCACATAATAGCAATCGGTGCCTAGCATTCTCAAACCTTTTATAATTATTTCGCTCAAGTCCAGGGTCACCTTTACAAATTTTAGGAAATGTTATTTACAACTTTTATTGCCACGTGCCCACACAGGAACAAAGACTACTTTCACGGCAGTTTTACCAACTGTTACAATACCAGTAAGAAAGAAGTGAATTAGTCTCAATTCATGCACACTATTGACTTGTGGTATGGTCCATTTTAGATTCCTTGTTCCCAGAAGATAATTAGAAATAGCTCTTATGTAACAAGAAGGAACGAAGAATTCCATGTAAATTTTTATTATAGAAAAGCTAAATGAGTCCAAAACTCAGAAAGACTTATGAATTGCTTATATCACTAATATTATTATTGTAGCTATCTTCTTTGTGTGGATTACAAAATTTTTTGCTCTTCTACGATAATTCTTAAAGTGTTTGATCACGAAAAAAAAATTGTAATTTGTACCACATTCAGATCGAACGAGTAAGCAATTTGTCATGCACAAAGAGAAGCTAACATGCTTTATCTAATACTAGTGGCGATAAGGTACGAGCTTTCGTGTGTTCAAATTGCAGTCCTGTTTAATAAACGGCATGCTATAATGGAGTACTAAGTACTTTAGTAGAACAAGCACTACGCAAATAGGGTTTATTTTTTCCATGCAAATATCAGCCATAATCCAAACTAGGCAATCAACATGCTACACCCTATTACTGTAATGCACACAAGGAATGATACATTAAAAATTGGCTATCAAAGTGCTAGAGCATAGAGCTTATTCATCAAGAGAGCTGAAGTTACATTAGTTGTTTTTGTATTGACTATTAGAATTACACTTGAAAAGAGACATGAGGTTGATACTTCAAGGACAGAACATGATCCTATATAATCGTATAAGTGCAACCCAATAGCACAGTTCTTTTACATCTAAACTATTACATGCAATCTTCATATATATTTGATCAACCAAAAAGATGACACGACACTCAGCTAAATGTCAAACAAACACTAGGAAGTTACAGATTCCAACTATGCAACATTACTGAAAGAACATTCCTATATGAACATGCTACTAGTAAAAAAAAATATAATGACAGTGTAACAAATGAGCAAGCTCGCTTACAGAGGAAGAACCACTGAGGCTTCTGACAGCTTCAATAAGATCCTGATCCTGTTTCAGATTACCTCTAGCAGAAGAAATCATCACCAACTATACCCTTAAGTCTCAGGAGAGTAAAACAAAAGACCCGACTGCCTGCATTGGCTTCCCCTGAAGAATTAAAGAACAATTGGTAACAACACTCATCAGCCAACAATACACCTCTTGGAAGCCTTCACACCATCTCTCATCCATGGGATCTCCTCCTATTATGTGGCAAAGGTGGAGAGCCCTCAAAGAAATCTGTCACGGCTATCTCAAGGTCCTCAACTGAGTGCTTGATGTACAACTCTGGGTGCCTCCCATTCTCTATATGATGCCGGAACCGACCAAGGAAGGACCGGTATGCTGGGAGCAGCTTCTCTGATATTGAGATCATAAGCTCTTCTCTCAGCTGTTTGTCTGGCACATACCATCCAGATTGGACCCTATGTGCGTCCTCGAACGCAGCATTGAAAGACTTGAAGCGCTCCCGAAGTGCTGATTTGGATATCCCTGATGAAAAGCCACCGCTGACATAGAGACCCTCATCTCTCAGACAATTAAGGATCTTCAACCATGCAGTCCGCTGGTAGCTAGTGGCTGCCAACCGGAACTTACCTGTGAGTCGCTTCAAGTACTCATCCCCAATAAGCCCCCGGAGCTCCGGTGAGTCCCTTACCTTGTGCACGATATAGTGTACATTGTTCATCAGGAATAAATGAGAGAGTGCCGCATCCTTGTAGAGTGATGCCTTGCTCTCAAGGTTGTGTTCAAGAACCACAATAATCCAGACAAGATGAGCGGCAAGGGGTGACTGGCTGTCAGGATCAGGAAGGTCAAGATCAGGAAAGGACGGTGTGAGCTCATTGCCCTCAGCAACAATACGGGAGCTAGCTGACGGTCGTGACACGATCAGCTCAGAAAGTGTGGCCTTGTAGTCGGAAATGAGGCTGCTGTAATTCATCACATAGCGAGTGAGAGGATGGATGGTGCCGCCGGGAACCGGAGTCTTGGACGGGTCACGGAGAACGGCGTTCTCAAACTCCGAGAGTATGCCACGCACGGCATCAGCCAGACGCGACCTGATCTCAGCAGCCTGCACATATATCGATTCGCCGGCCTTGGAGGCGGCGAAGATGTCGGAGACGTCAGGTAGCAGATCGGAGAGCGCGTCGTGCAGGTCAATGATCTTGAACAGTTTTTCGGGGGAGCGGCGCCCGATGCTAATGGCCTCAGCGAAGCCGAAGAGCTGCAGCGCAGCGCCCTTGACGGCCTCAGTAAAGGGGGTGTCGTGGGTGGTGGTGGCACCGGGGGTGCTGATGGTGGAGTTGGAGAGGGGTAGGTCGTGGAAGATGAGGAAGCAGAGGCGGCGCTCGCTGGCGAAGACGCCACGCACGGCGGCGCGTGCTGCGCGAATCCAGCGGCGGATCTTGGTCTCTAGGGTGTCCCACTCGAGCCGCTGGACGTCGCCGATGCTGAACTTCTCCACGCCTAGACGGCGAAGGGAGGAGTCGACGGCCGGCTTGCGGACGGAGGCGTAGACCTGGACGCACTCGCGGCCGTAGCCGGCGGCGGCCATGCGGGAGGCGATGATGTGTAGGTCGGAGATGGCGTCAGCGGGGAAGAGGTCGATCTCCCGGATGCTGCGCAGGGAGCTGTAGCTGCTGCGGCGGCCGACGGAGGACGACACGGAGTCGTCGTCGTCCCCCGCCGCCGCCGCCTCAGTGATGTCGGAGAAGTTAGTCCGGTCACTGGACATCGAGAGGGAGCTGAGGTCGGCGAGCGCCTCGATCTCGAGGTCGAGCGAGCGCGACGACAGCACGTGCCGGAACTCGTCCTCGAGCCGCGCCATCGCGACCTGGACGGCGTTGGAGGCAGCGGAGCCGCCCGCCGACGAAGTGCAGCGCGGGCTGCCGACCGAAGTCGGAGACGGCGGCGCCAGGCGCCGGATGTCATCCACCGCACGGAGGAACCGCTCCGCCTCCGCCCGGTCGCCGCCTACGTCGAACAGCATCTGCTCCTCCCCACCCCCGGTCCCAGAGGACGCGGACGCCGTGGAGTCCCACCGCATCACCACCCTCTCCGCCGCCTCCAGCTCCGCCGCGGCGGATCCGTCCATCCTTCACCCCCTCCGACCCTTCCCCTTCCTTCCCAAACACACCCGTGCCGTACGACAACACCCCAGCAAGCAGCCGCCGAGGGAGGCGAACACACACGTGCGGCCCGCAGATCCGGGCCTCCGGCTCTTGCTGGCCTGGACCGCGGCGCGTGCGGCGGAGGCGGAGCCGGCGACGAGGAGTAGTAGGAGTAATCAGCGGCGGTGATGCGAGGGGAGGAGAGGTGAGGAGGGCGCTGTCTCCGATCCGCGCTGTGCAGGGCTGCCTACTGCTGTACTGCAGTCCAGCCGCCCACTTCGCGTAAGACCGGCCGCTTTTCTATCGAATCGTTTTTTGTCCCTGTGGTTTCTCTTTGTTCTTTTGAGCTTCCTGCGTTAATTATTGTGTGGATTAGCAAGCTGGAAGCCTTTTTTTTTTCCGCCATGAACGATGACTCCCAGAGCAGATTGGTGGGGGCCACACTTATGCGGCCCCACCAGTCCGTGACACAGGCACACAGCACAAGTCTGGGAAAGCGATTTTTTAGTAATGGCTGTCTTGTGGGGCTGGATTTCACGTGGGTCCCACCTGTCAGTGAGGAGTAGCCATCCCGGATACGTAGTCACACAAGAACAGTTTGCGAGTGCGTACAGGCATCTCGGCTGTGGTCAAAGTTGTCATTATGCCCATCATTATTGTTAATGATCCATCTAATGGGATTATGAGAGAACAGTGAAACTGTTTATTGTTAATTTCAGGTCAAGAGACGGTTTATGAAACAGTCGGTGAGCTGACAGCTCATGTAGTTGGTTCCTGACTGGACGGCCCAACGGCAGCAGCAACAAGACATTCAATCGGCCTGACTGTGTAACTATGGGCTAATGGACGTCAAATAACACACAGAGAGAGAGAGAGGATTTTGTGGATTGTAGGGTGAGCAATCTGAAGCTCTGCACTCTTTGGTCGAACAGAGCAGAGAATAGTAGACAAAAAGGGCTACCCGAAAACAATGCAAAACTTTCCGGTCATATTTCAAAGTGTTATGGCTGACGAGGATATAATAATAGATTATTATTATGTTATTATATTTTTAAAGTATACCTCTTATCGATAAGAAAGAGATTTTACAAAGATGTTGTAAACTCTTCTACAACTATTCCCTAGTTGTAAGCCATTCTACGACCACTTAGTTGTAAGTCTCGTGAGTTATCATGTGACCATCTCGTGATCGTGGACTGTCCTACGACCAGTTTATCTTCAACTGGCTTATCTACGATACTTACTACATCGTGGGTCTATCTGACAAGGCGGTTAGAATGTGTGCTTATTCCTAATAACCGTACATGATCTCTCTTTGACAACAATCGTCGCATGATGAACGGGCCATCACGTCTCTCTAACAAATAACTTCCGTCAGATGGTTATCTTCCGAAGCGTTGAGACGGCTTTTGGCGCGGAACAATGGCCGCCACTTTGTCAACTATATAAAGGTTGATGTCGGAGAAGAGGGGTAGATAAAAAACACATCGGATCAAAGGATAGCGCAAGACTTTTGACATTACTTTCTTCTCCGATTGTAATCAATTCCCTGAACAATAGCCATACAAATGTAGGATTATTATTCTCCTAGGAGAAGGACCGAACCTGTATAAAAATTCTCGTGTCTCTATTATGCAAGATCATAATATGAGTCTTCAAGAGCTTCCCGAAGCCAAATAAATCATACATAAGATCGGTATTAAAACACCGACAGTTGGCGCCATCCGTAGGGATAGATTCTTGCAAGACTCCAGTAATTTCCTTATCGGCAAGTTCTCTTCCCTTTGATGCCGTCATGGCAGAAGAATGGAACAAGGAGAACTGGTTCGACCTGCCAACTATGCAGATTTGACATAGATGCCTGCTATGACTACGAGCAGATGATGCTTGCTTCCAACGGTGAGGTTGTCTTTGGATATCCATCCTGAGACCTCGAAGACCACACCGCAGCAAAGGCTGAGGAGAGATCCACATCGCCCACGGCAGTACGCCCAATGGTGGAACCAGTTTTCCCAAATGGCAAGGGTCAATCTGACCATAAACAGGACAACTACTCCGATAACTGAGCGATCATAAAGGTAGCTTCTGGGTTTACTATAAAATATGTAGAGGAATATAGGTGATTAAGATGGAATTTGTACCTCCTATATAATAGGAGAGATATTTCTGGACCCCCTCGATGTGGTTGGATTAAAAAGTTGCATGACCATGTTGAATGTGGTTGAGGAGTTGATCACAAACTGAGTGATTCACTACATGTTTAAGTGAATGATTGAGTTATCATATGATGATATGATTCTCGCCTTGAGTTCGATCTGGTATCGTGAGGCAAAGGAATCGATACACAAACACTATATAGGTTCAACTGATATGATCTTTATACATATTTAAGAGTTGTTATATCCTACTAAGGACCGTTACTGACTTATGGACTGGGAAATTTCGGGCTATGACCAAATATACATGAACCTGCAGGGTAACATACTTAACGGGTTGGAACGATAAGGGCCCCGATGATGGATTTCGAGTGAAATATGATTTCTACTTGTATTGGATAAGAATTTAGTTAGATACTCTCTAAGTTGGATACGTTATCTAATCGTATCAGATACGGATTCAATAGGAGGCTATATATTAAGAGAGTTGCAGGGCTAAGAGAGGTATCCCGAGACACACCTATCGGAACTCTAACCGCCACCTCTCAAAACTCCTGTCTGTAAATAAAATTGCATCCACTCAAATTAATGAAACTAATATATTCCCATCCTTGAATATCCTTGCAAGTAGTAAATTAGAGTCTACTCTTGTGACTTACTAGGTACGGTTGTACTCATAACTTGCTAACACAACAACAGAAGACCAATGGAATCAAGAAACCTCAGTCGAAGACAAGGTTCCCAAAGAGCCTTTTTTCCTGAGGATGAGTGGTTTTAGGTCTCAGCTGCACTTAGGTCGCCTGAGAAGTTTTTATGTTGTAAAGTAGTTTTGGGCTTGCGCGCCCGTTGTGGAAGAAAACTGGTTAAAACTATATGTTGTAATAAAAGTTGATCCTTTTACTGTAAGCATGTACTGTTGTGATGTTCACTCATGTATAGTACTCCACAACTATACATTTTAGTTAGTTATGAAATTACTAGCGTCTTAAAAAATAGAGGCGTTCAAGTATAATTCCTAGCGTAAACAACCATGGCCCTGAGAGTGCAGATGCCATGCTCGCCCAATTGCTAAATGACCACTGGAATCTATCAGGCCAATGTGACGGCCTGATTACCAGCTACTGTTTTGAGATCACCCAAATTGACGTCCAAGGATTACAGAGCTGAAGGGTAAAACACACTCGGTTTCCCTTGCTGATGCCTACGATATCTTAAGCGGAAACCGCGATGCAGGATTCAGGACATACTTTGTTGGCGGGATCAATGCAAATGCTGTTGGCAGGGGCGGACCCACAGGGTATGCCAGGTGGGCCACGGCATACCCTAGGGCCCAGCCGAACCCAGCGCATACCGAGCGCGACGGATCTGGTGGCCATGGGCGGCTTGGACGCGATCTTGCCCTACGTCGCCAGAAGGTTGGAGTTGGCGAAGCCGCCACGAAGGACAGGGGAGAACCCTACGCAGGGGCGGACCCACAGGGTATGCCGGGTGGGCCACGGCATACCCAGGGGCCCAGCCGAACCCAGCGCATACCGAGCGCGACGGATCTGGTGGCCATGGGCGGCTTGGACGCGGTCTTGCCCTACGTCGCCGGAAGGTTGGAGTTGGCGAAGCCGCCACGAAGGACAGGGGAGAACCCTACGAGGAGTCGGTCGGCGCCGGCGCTATTCCTCTCCTCCCCTCTTGGCCTCGGCCCCTCGAGAGTGGGAGCGGCAGCCCTCAGCGGCGGCCAGCGGCGCGGGCTTTGCGCTCCCCTGTGCCTCCGGCCCTCATGATCAGGTCAGGCTCCGATCTCCCATTCCTCGCGCTCTATTGGACTTCAATTTTCGGTCCGTACTGGATGCTAGTATTTGATTGCTTGATTTATGGGTTTAGATTTCGAACCTGTGGTGGCTTCGATCATGTTTAGGAATGGGCTCGTAAGACCTAAGCGCTTAATTTAGATCGTCAATTGCCAATTGGTAGTTTTCGTGGACTAAATAAAGGCTTCTGGAATCAGTGGATGCATTTGATTTGGAAATTTAGGAGAATAAGTAGCTAGGCAATGCTTGTTGGTTGGCCCAATTCAGCCAATCGCCTACAGATTTCCTTACAAACCGCAATCTGAACAGAATTTGGATTACATGTTGGCTAAAAAAGCTATGTTCGAATCGCAATTGTATAACGCATTTGTTAGTTGGGGACTCGGGTTCAGTCCCCATCCCGAGTCAATTTCTCGCGAGTAATTAAATTCATATTCAATAAAGTAGCACTGTAATTTTGAACAGAAAATGTGTAGCTTGCAGACTGAAATTTGAGCATTATTGTTCGAAATAGATCATGCATAATGTACCTGCTTCTTGACGGGGCATCCTGCTGCAACGGTGCATCGGTAGTAGGCCCGTGGGCACGGGTTCCCCTTTGCTATCTTCTGCCCATACTTCCTCCACTGGCATCCATCAACCATCATTCATCTGCACAACAATACAAATCATATTTCCATCTCATTAAGCCTTTCTCCTCATCATATGCAATATTTACCAAGGTGCTACCCTAAAGAGTTCTCGAGCAATTATTTGCTAAAACTTGAATTGTAACTTGGTAATTATGTTAATGACATGAGACAAGCTGACAGCTTCAAAGATCTAGACAATCTTGTTGATCTCTCACTTAAGCTTGTTGAAACAAAGAGGCATAAAGTGTATGATATGGTTTACATGCTTCTCAAATTGGTTTTGCATCTACCAGTGGCAACAGCAAGTGTTGAAAGGGTATTTTCTGCAATTGTTTTAGTGAAAACAAAGTTAAGAAATAAGATGGGTGATAGTCTTTTGGATGATTGTCTAGTCACATTCATTGAGTAGGATATTTTTTTGAAGTGGATGAAGATGATATAATTGAGACTTTCATGTCCTTTAGAAAGCGTAGGCCAAAAAAGTCAGACAAGTAGTATTGTAAGTCTCTTTTATGTATATTTGAGACTATTAGTATGGTGTTTGAACTATTTATATTGTAATTTGTGCAAGTTTCCAACTTAATTCTTGAATTTAAGACTTATCATATTATTTAGTGTCTGTATACCGAATTACGATGCACATTTTACAATATTTACTGAATTGGCAATGGTTTTACCGAATTGCATATGAAAATTTTGGTATGGCATACCCTTTGGTAAAATTCTGGGTCTGCCATTGGCTGCTGGATGGTAAATTCTCAGCCAAACTATTTACCACCGGGGGAACTGTGCACAGTACATCCTTGTGAACGATTTACATGTAAAAAAAATGTAAAATCACATCACTATGCTATGCGGGTGCGTATTATTTGCTCAATAGATGGCATTCCATTTGTACAGGAACGACCACTGTAAGAGCAAGTCCAATAATGGTCTTATAGTCAAGCTAGTCAGCATTTTTGCTGATGTGGAGGAGAGAGATGAGAGCTTAGCTCTCATGCAAGCAACAAGCTGGGCACGGGAGCCTATGCAGTGGTGGGCTCAGATAATAAATGTATGTGAGGAGGAATAGAAAAGAGAATGTGAGACATGGTACCACATAATAATAAAAAATCTTTTGTAGACAAATAAAAGACAAATTATTGTATAACTTGGCTCTTATAACTTGACTTATAGCCAAACACTTGGCTCTATTATTGGACTTGCTCTAAATTGTTACTGCTGGGGTGGCAGTCTGGCTGGCAGCCTTAGCCAGCACAGCGGCCACGTCACGTCTTCGGCAGCGTTGGCGTGCCTGGCCGGTGACCATGGCGGGTCCACGTGACAACGCCGGCAGCATCCACGTCGGCGTCGGCGTGGCGCTCGCTCTCCGAGAAGCACCGCCCGACGGAGGCGAGTGGGCTGCAGCCCAGCCCAGAAGAATGGCGCGGGCGAGGTGGGCAGCGGATCGCGTTTCCTTATCCGCGGTCCATTTCGGTAATGGGCTGGGCCGCGGTCGCGAAATTTTTCCGCGTGCATCTCCGTAATGGGCCGGGCTGAGAAACGGTTCGTACCCGCAATCCGTTCGCGGAAAAATCCGGGCCGCGGATCCAATCACCGCTGTGGGGCCCACGTGTCAGCCCACTCACCTGGAAAATCCCCTAATCCTCCATGCACGGATGGTTTCCGAAGAGTCCGAATCTTGGCGAAGCCCCGCCCGCGGGATCCCCCACCTTCTAGAACAATCCAGCGGAGTCTTGAGTCTCCTTCCCCTCTCCGTCTAGTCTAAACACAGACAATCCAAGCACAAGTGACTCAGTGAGCGCGTGGTGATAATCCCCTTGTCCCAAGCTTGGCCGGCCCCCGTCTCGCGTTCTTCCGCTCTCCAAATCCTCTCTCTCACTAGCGCGCTCAGCGAAATCTTGCGGTAGGTATGCGCCCCTCTTTGCTTTGCTCTGCTCTGCTTCGGAGGCTAGGTTTGTTTGCTGTTGAATGCGGTGTGATTGCGTGAGTTGTTTCCGGATTTTGTTAGGTGCCATGGCGTCGGTGCATCTGTCTGGGCCGCAGGTGGCGTCGGCGGCGGTGGCGAAGCCGTCGTCGCTGGGTCGGCTCTGCCTGGCGCCGCCGCCTTCGCTCGCCGTGTCGAGGGGGCGGAGGTTCCGGGGGCTCGTCGTGAGGGCCGCCACGGTTGTGTCGCCCAAGGTAACAACAGCTGCGTCACAAATCGCTGTATTCGCCATCCAAACAGTAAACTTCTTTAGATTTGGTCGCGTGCTTTTATTCTGTTGTGTGGGTGTAAATTTCTGCCTTTCCTGTCTTGATACTTGGCGTGAAAACACATTGGAAGTATTGATGATTTGCCCCATCTTTCATTGAAATGGCAAGTGAAATTTATGTAATCCCCGAACCTGGTTTTTTTTTTCAAAATCGGGTTCGGACCAAGATTGCTGGTGTTCATTGCACGTCAACTCTATTTAGCGTGGGGGTACGCTGCTATATCTTTCTTATGCAAAGCTGCTGCTGCTTATTTTACATGTCTCCATTGTCCACATTATTTTGCAGTTGTGCAGGCGGTACATGTCTTTTGCTCACAGGCAATTTCGTTCCGATTGAGTTCTGAGAATGTAATGTGCAATTCCTGGCTTTTTACCGTATCACTTGTGTTCATACGTTTGTGTGAAATTTGCAGTATACTTCCATCAAACCATTGGGAGACAGGGTACTCGTGAAGATAAAGACCTCTGAGGATAAAACTGTTGGAGGGATATTGCTTCCAACATCAGTTCAGTCAAAACCACAAGGAGGGGAAGTTGTTGCAGTTGGAGAGGGGAGAAGCATAGGCAGCAACAGCATAGAGATCAGTGTTCCAGTATGTACTTTTATGTTCAACTAGATAACTAAGTTCCTGTAGTGTAGGCAGATATAATCGACACCTCTTTAGATGAACATTTAAAGATTAAAAAAACTAAATGTGATTTATCGTTTAAATGTATTGTTACTGGTCTGCCGTTCATGGGAAAAAGCAAGAAGAAAAACTGTTGCATTGCAAGAGATTTTGTACTGTACTTAATCCTCTTGGATCAAAATTACGGTTTTTTGTTCTTGAAGACAATTACTCCCATGGCCTCATCGCCAGTCATATGATGATGTTAATATCCTATGTGAACTAATTGTGAAACTTGACAGTGACAACTGACAAGTAACGCACAAATCTGGTTACAGGTTGGTGCACAAGTTGTGTACTCTAAATACGCTGGCACAGAGTTGGAATTCAATGGATCCGACCATCTCATTTTGAAAGAAGATGACATCATTGGTATTCTCGACACTGATGACGTGAAAGATATGAAGCCACTGAATGATCGTGTTCTCATTAAGGTATATTTCCCCAAAATAGTATTGTGACACTCTTTTTATTGACTGAGCGGTTACTTTTTGCCTATTTTGCACAAGATATTTCTGCAAATCATCTCCCATTAAGTACATGAACTTCACTTCCAAGTTGCATAGGTGATAGGCTACATGTCCACCAAATAATGTTCATGTCTTATGCATAAGTTTAAAATCGGCCAAAAGTTCTGTATGTTCGTTGCACCCATTCAGCTTTGTTCATGTGTCTTGCCAACTCCATATCATAGATGAAACGCTTGCTTGAGAACTTGATTTTGTTCCTTGTCAAACTTTGCATGAGTCCAGAGTACTGATATGTTGTACTGCTTATAACTTTTATCCTTCCTTTCTGCTTGCGGTTCTTCAATCCATCACTGTTCCATTCTGAGATGATCATTTTGGCACTTGTCTGACACTTGCACCATGTCCAACCTGTAATGTTTTCAATATCTCCTATGTGCAATTACATTGCGGTAGTATAACTAAAAAAATCATTGTGGTAGTCAGTCTACCACCTCTTATCGACAAAAGATGGTCCATCATGGTTCTTCTTCAAATATTCAAGTTGGACAATGGTGGTACTAGATTCCCTATGTGATTATGCACTTGAATGATTAGCTATGGTTCTTCTGCATTTGAATGATGCACGCTAACAAGCATCACATGTTCTTTCTTTCTTGTTTGACTCGGAATTGTGACATGTATTAATGTATATCCTCAATACCTTTTTACGTACAGAGAATTACATTTCCCTTTTGCATCAGGTTGCAGAGGCTGAAGAAAAAACTGCTGGTGGTTTGTTATTGACACAGGCAAACAAAGAGAAACCCTCTGTTGGAACTGTGAGTATTTTTTAATCTATTATTAAGTATTTTTCATAATTTATTAGATAATGTATTGATTATTACTGCTTACAATGCCACGTTGTGAACATAGCAGCCATACAACAGTTGCATTCTTTTACAAATTTTACCCTTTTTTGTGGGAATGTTTTAACTTTTAATGGCGAGCATCAGTATAATAAATCTCGAGGGCAAGGCTTACTGAATTTTAATAATTTAATTGTTCTTACGAGCTGTAAAGAAAGGAGAGAAAACAGCACTGTGTCAAAGAAGTGCCACATCCATACTCAGCTTCATAATTAATGCAATGTTTGGTTAGTGATCAGGACTTCTCTTGAGGAGCTCGAGACTTTGTGCTGCTTGTGTGGCATGCAACGAAGGTGTGTTTGTGACCACTGACTAGTACCATCTTAGGTACAGAGCCAGTAATCAACTTTCAGGAGAAAAAAAAACCCTTCAAAATGCAGACCCCTGTGTGGAACATGCAAATATGGGCATGTTCATATTGGCTACAGCTGATGGTTTTTGGCTACAGTGGATGGCTTTTAACTGAAAACGAATAGTAGTAACTGAAAGAAGTGGCTTTTAGAAGGATGATACGAGTGGTGGGAAAGTGAGAGAGAGAGATGTATGTGCGAGACAAGAGTGAGAGGAGTGGGATACGTGATGCGCCCATGTCCCCCGCCTTATATCTGGAGCGAGACAAGAGCTAAAGGAGTAAGAAAGCCACTTCAGGAAGCCGAGTATTTATATTGGCTAAGCAGAAGTTAATATAAGTAGCCCTGTATAGGAGTAACCACAGCAAGCACATCTCTTGACTAGCTGAATACGGTTGTTAACCACATGGACTAAACCTGAGCTACTGAAATATTGTTAATTTTATTTTGGCAATCCTGTGAAACATGAACAAACATCCATATAACATTTCATTCTTTCTGCACTTCCTAAATGAACTGCATGCATCCTGGATGTGGTAGTGTATTTATCTTGGTATCTTGCTCGACGCTTCCATTTATAGAATCGAGCACTGAGGTTGATCTCATTTCTTGGCTGATCTGTTCTGAAACAGGTGCTAGCTGTTGGTCCAGGGCCATTGGGCGAGGATGGCAACAGGAAGCCCTTGTCGATCACCTCAGGAAGCAACGTGATGTACTCCAAGTATGCAGGAAGCGAGTTCAAGGGTGAGGACGGCGAGTATATTGTTCTCAGGGTATCCGACGTGATGGCTGTTCTTTCCTAAGCATACCCTGCTCTTGTGAAATATGAATTTTGATATTTAGTCCAAACCTTTGTTGGATTGCTCTTGCTTGGAGCCGGTGAATTGCTTCTCGTTCTACTGTGTTTTTGGTGGAAATGCTCTCTAATATAAGATGAATTTCTTAAGTTCAGACATGATTATGCCGTGCTGCTTGGTTGGTAGGTGTTTAAACTTTGACCGATTAGAAGGGTTCGGTTTTGCTATTTAAGTTGTACCTGGTGGTCATAGTTTTTCACCAAGGTTGACCAACGACAATAACATGTTGGGTGAATTTTTTTGGTTGCTACTAATGGCTTATGACTATGATCTATGGTTTTTGGCTCTAGTGTGAGTGCTTCTATAAGTGAACTGAATATCGATAAGTTGATAGGCTATTTTGAAAAGATTATCCTAATAAACAGTTTTAAAATAATAAGAAAAAAGTTATCTTGCTTATTTGTTATTTTGAGTGAAGCCATGAGCTAAAAATCTGAACCCGGCCATTCTTTTGGAGAACACTTGGGGTTGCGGTCAGTCGGTCGGTGAAGGATTATCGGATAATGCTAGAGTTGGTGAAGATGTGGTTGCACAAAGAAGACGTGGAATTTCTTAATTCGGGTCCACAAAGCTGTGTCATGGCTTTCTACTCCTTTTTGCCAGCCAGAGGAACAAAAGATTCGATGAAATCGTCAATGCAACGCAGACAACTTCTAAAAAATAGATTTGATGAAATCGTCAATGCAATGCAGGCAAAAATGTAACCATGACCTGACAGCAAAGTGGAGAGCAGGTAAGAGTCAGATTTCTCCGGCCAACTCAGACGACCTATCTCCGAAGCCCGAGTTTCTGAGACCCATGTTCAATGATCCTGATTATATTGTCTTCAACTGTTTCATTTATAGTCCATAACTTTCCTATAGTATTCAATTATAAATAAAATATCTTTTTAAGACGATAACTACTAATTAATTATAGTATTCACTATAATAATTTTTTTATTCAGTCCATATGGAGGTGTTGGAGGTGCTAACACCTCCACCACATCTGGCCGTTCAATTGGTAGGGGCAAAATTGTATTTTTAGTTTTCCAAGTTTAACTGAATTTTGCCAGTTCCCTATTTATCGATCTGATCTTCTGCCAAAAACGCGGGGGGTCGGCGAGCCTGCGGGGCGCGCGGACGCGGCGGCCGACAAGCGCACGGGAGCCGACTGCTGCGGGCGTTCGGGAGGCGCACAAGCGGAGGTGGCGGCAGGGATGCTGCACGGGGCGGCGCGCTGCATCACACATAAATCTCTTTTCATAAGTTTTTTTATAAATTATTACTATTTATTAGCCAAAATCAAAAGACTGTATAATCGGCCCGTATACGACCATTTGACATGTGGGCTGCACACTCTTGATTGGTCCACGAAAGACTTCACCTAGAAAGTAGAAACCGGAAAACGAACAGTTGACGTCGTGACAGATGCATGTACCGAAGGAGGACCAACTGTACGTCCTTGTGGTTTGCAAGGCACGTAGCGCATGCAGCCCTACAGTACCAACACAAACATAGTTCGCCTTGATGCTGCTGCCTGCTTGATTGATGTAGCACGTACAGCACATTAACAAGGAACAAGAACAAAGCCTGGCTCTGAATAGCACAGTCCAGGTGATTTCCTTCATGTCCAGTAATTTTTGACCTTAATATGAATATTTATATAAATAAATCGAATATCAATAAATCGATAAATCGTTTTAAAAAAACTATTTTGATAAACCGTTTTAAAACAGTGACAAAGAAATCCGTTTATTTATTTCAGAGAAATTATAAATCATAAACTATAAGTTAAAAAGAACCAGATATCTTTCTAACAATTTTACCAATAACAACGATATCTGATAGACCCCTAAGCAGCATGATTTTGTTGCATCTTTCGGTCTTTCCGACTGTTGGCCTGTTCTTTTTCTCCGAAGCTGACAGCTTTTGGCTTTTGTTACAGTATCTAACTTTCAAACAGAGTATTTTCTCAAGACAGTGTCTACAAGTTAAACGATATACATGTTAAAAGCCCAACATCTGTACCATCTAAAATCGTAAATAAGTATCTATCTCTCCGTAATCTATATCGTAAACAGTCAAAATTCAAAAATTTCAATCAAAAGCCATAAGCCACAGCTGTTGCCAAACAGGCCCTGTATCACGTAGTTTTCTCGAGATAAATCTTACCAATCCAAACCCCTCGTGCCGCGGATGCGATTCCTCTGACTTCAAAGTCACGGTGACTTTGTCACTAACAAGTGGACCCCTCCGCTCGCAGGCCCACCTGTCAGTGACAAAGTCACCGTGACTTTGAAATCACAGGATCTCAATCCTCGTGCCGCTCCGCTAATTACTACATTAGTTAGGCCTACTGCACAAGACCGTAGCCTCCGACGCGGCACGGTCAGTCGGTCACGCACACCTCAACTTGATAACTGCGCGCGCCGAGACGCGCGTATATAGCCTCGCGCCACCCGGGCTCGGCACGAGGGAGTTTGCTTGTCCACGAGATGGCGAGCCACGGTCACGACGCGCTGTGGGCGAAGCTGTACGAGCTGGAGCTGCAGCTCGCCGCGTACAAGCTCCAGCGCGCCGTGCGTGGGGAGGAGGACGTGGGCGCGTGCGCGGACGGCGCGTGGGGCAAGCCCGCGGGGGGCACATGCCGCGGCAGGCAGTACGACGCCTACATGCGCCGGCGCGACGCCAGGCGCATGGGCGTCGCGGCCGCGGCGTTGGCCGAGCCGCCGGCGAAGGGTCAGGGTCAGCAGCCTCGGCCCCGGGGCACGCGCGCTGGTGGCGGCAGGACGAGCCCGCTCACTCTCAAGTGCGCGGCCGCTCGCGACGCGCAAGAGGTGGCGCTTGCTTGCTTTAGCTTTGCCTTCGTGTGTTCCGACTGTGCGGGGTCTTGCTTACGCGTGACTTGCCATTGCTCAGGTGAAGAGGACGTCGGCTGCGTCCATTCCGACCACCCCAAGGAAGGAGACCGGGGCGCTGTCCGCGAGCAGAACAGTGAGCACCGGCGCGGCCACGGCGGGCTGTACTCCGGCGAAGCCGCACCAGAGGCGGAACAGCGTCGCCGGCGTCACCTCCGACTTCGGCGAAGGCGCCACGCCGTGGCCGTTCCTCAGGCGCGGCAGCGGCACGGGCGGGGCGGCGGTGGCGCGGCTGCGGACGCCGAGGGTGCACGACCTCCCGCTGAGCGACGTGTCCAGCAGCCGCCCGAGGCAACCACCGCAAGATCACTCCACGCAGGTGGCGCGGCGCCACTCCCGGTCCGTGTCGGAGCTGCCGTTCCACACGCCGGCGGCGATGGACTCCCCAAGGTCGGCAACGGAGCTGCTGCCGCCGCAGGCGTGGGCGAGGAAGAGGTGGGGCAGCCCGGAGAGGCCGCCACCGGCGATGTTCTCGGCCGCCGCCGCCACTGACTCGCACAAGGACTTCGCCAAGGGGCTCAGGAAGCTGCTGAGCTTCGTGAGGAAGAGCAGCAAGAGCACCGAGCATCGGCATTGCCCGGCGCGTTCCGTCGTTCGCGGCGAACGTGACTCCGGCGGGAAGCCCGTGAAGGGGTGGGCCTCGGCGGCAGTCTGCTCCCTTCTTGATGGCCCGTTCGATCGTGCGAGCCTGGAGGGGCACCAGTTTCCCATGACACAGGCAGTTGGCATCTCCGGATGAGGTTTGGCACGCCGAGCCAAGTAAACCGTGACACGCCATGATCATGAGAGACCCCTTGATCAGTGGCCATGTTTTTTGCTTTATGCCGCGGTTGTTGTCTAGCAAGAATTGAGACATCAATTTGGCAAATCTAAGCAAATGTTTTGGTTGCTGTTGATGAGGATTTTCCGATTGTACAGTTGCATGGTACATGGTATTTGAACAAGGCCTGCTCTTTTACTTTCTGTAGACTTGCAGGGTGCGGTATACACGTCTGAGTATGCTTGCCAGCTGGGGCATCTTACTAGCAAAAACTGGCATGAAGAGGCACAAAAAAAAAACACACACCGCTCGGTGCTGTACATTATTGTTGGCGATCTCCACCGCCGCTAGCGTGGTACGCATTTAAATTTGGACAGTGCTTTTTTTTGTTACACGGCCATAGATTAATTCGGAGTCAGTGCATGTGTTGCCTTATCGAGAGGGACCAGGCCGTGACCAGCACCAGAGGTACGTCCGTCCAGGACGCAGAAACAGCGGAGTTAACGGCTCCTGATCGTGCTAGACGAACAATCCAATTGGTCAAGAGACGATCGCCGTTTACATGTGGAGACTGGAGAGCCGGTGAAAAGCATGTTCACAAACAGAAGACAAATTCTGCTATCCATAGTCCAGAAGTTACAGTGGTATTAGCTGCAAGTTCAAATGAATACTAGTCTACCACCTCGTATGCTAACTTAAAAGAGAGACAGCTCATACTACGTGTTCTTAATCTTATCTCTTATAAAGTTGAGTGCAAAATATGACATTAATAGAGAGCGACATCAATCCCATTAATTTCTCCGTGCCGTCCGATTTCACGTCCAACCGATTTCACATCCAACGGATATGAATATATTTAAAAATAGAGTAAAGTCCATTACCGGTCCTTAAACTTTTTATGCTGTGTCATCCCGGTCCATAAACTTTTAAAGTATGTCATCCTGGTCATTAAACTTTTAAAGTGTGGCAATATCCTATGTAGTTGTAGCAGTGAACTTTTTATGCTGTGTCATCCCGGTCCATAGACTTTCAAAAGAAATTGCCACACTTTGAAAGTTTAAGGACCGGGATGACATACTTTAAAAGTTTATGGACCGGGATGACACAGCATAAAAAGTTTAAGGACTGGTAATGGACTTTACTCTTAAAAATAACACTTAAATATAATATCGATCAATTCTAGGTTCTAGAATACTCCACAAACTAATAGCACTCCTACTACTTTGATTAAACATGTAATTAGGTTGGCTTTTAATTGTTGCACTAACATGGAAAAAGGCTGAGATGGGAAAACAGTGAGAAAAACAGGATAACTCTACAATTTTGTACATCATCCTCCATCTTACATACACAACATCACACACATTACCACACCAAGCATCCATTTCTTTAAAAAAAAACCCCCCTCAATTGCTGTTGTGATCAAAATCCAGTAAATCACTCAACACTGCATCTCTACGGAGGATGCTCTCTTGACAGCACTACTTTGCTCTCTCTACGGAGGAGGCTAGCTACATCGGCTTTTCTTTATTTTATCGGCTAACCTTTTCTGGGCAATTCAAATCGTTCGGTTAAATTGGTGCCAACTTAGCTCGTATTTTCTACAACTTTTGCACTACAAGACATGAAATTGAATCTAACAACAGAAAAGAAGAAGTTACATAGTTCTTTAAAAATGTACTAGAAGATTTGACAAAGGCAATAAGATAGTTTTCGAAGAAGATCCTAGAAATAAAATAATGGCATGACATGAAATATTTAAACGTAACATAATTAAGTATACGGGCACATAAGCAATTTGGTAGAATGCAGATGGTTTAGTGCTTCTAGATAGAGATCTCATTAATTATATGTGCAGATTTTTTTCTATGTAGAGTAGGATCTTTCCAAATGACAAGAATCTCATGATATGTTTAGATCTTTTTCTCTATAGACTATAGAGCTAAGATATTTCCAAACAAGAACCTAATAGTTGGTTTGTTCTACATATAGTAGCTGATGACAAAATTGAACTCTCCCTGTGTGTAGAAAAGGTGATTTGAGAGGAAATTTCACAACATCATTACAATGTCTCTATATTATAATAATGCAAATTTTGCTATGAATATTTATTTCAAATTATTGAAAATAAATTTTATTTTGATTCATACAAACCCAACAATATTCCTTTCCACATGAGCGTCTGAGTCATTGTACAGAGAGAAGATCGTTGAAAGGAACATTTACCAAGATGCCATTGGAAATATTTGTTTTCAATATTTTGTTGTTAGGGTGAAGACAACTAGCTAATGTAGTCATCGTAAGGCTCACAACTCATAGGTTACGGATTCAAAGTGCAAACAATTAAAGCGGAAAATCCACACAAATAATCTACCCAACCCTTACTTGGTTGAAATCAAAACTCTAGTCATCAGCCAAAAATACAATGTGTTATACTGCTAGAAAAGTGTTATGTGTTCGATCCATCATATACCACTAAGTTTATAACTACTAATTATGACTTGGGCTCATGCACCACTAAGTTGTTTTGATATTTTATCATTGATTATATTTTTAAACCTAATTTATAACAACTAATCGTGACTTATTGACCCAACACTATGGCTCATTTTGGTTAAATTTTAACATAGGGTAAGGCTTGACCGGTTCCATTGATTGGTAAAAATTAGAACTGATCATACCATGCCATGTAACCTTAGTAGGATAGTTGAATACAACGATGAAAAAATCAGTAGTGGCCGCGACACGAGATACATGGTCCGTAAGTCAGTCGCCCTCAGTTGTTACTTTATTCAGTTCACCAAAATATCAAATAAATTTGTTGACTTTGGAGTTGTTTTTTTTGTATGTGTGGAAAACAAAATATATGTAATTTTGACAAACACTACTATCATTAACGAAGAAGAGGAAGTGATATATGTTCAATTTAGAAACAACGTAGTTAGAAAAGCTTTAGTGTTTTTCTAGAAATGTAAGATTAATACTTATAAGTTTATCGGTGGATGACAACATTGCGTACTACAACCTATTCATATCAACTGTTCTTGAAAGAGCATAGTTAATTTTCATAGTTGAAAAGGTGTGGGAGTAAATGCAACAGTCTATCATATACATAGGGTCCATAATGTAAATGTAAATATCTTGTTTTTTTACTTCATTCTTTTGTTATAGTCATCATAGGTGTATCTCATAAAAAAAATCCAAGACACACCACTCTAAAACAAATCTAGGAGAACTGTCAACAAGTATAATAACTATTTCAGCAGACCTATGCTTGATGGACTCACTACTTTAAGAAGGTTCATTGGTGCGCCAGTTTTTAACGTGTAGGGAGACTTAGTGAATCTAATCGAGAGGTCTGGCAAGAAAGTTTACGATATAAAATTTGCAAGACTTTCATCTTCTGTAGTCAACGAGATGCAAATTTTATTCAATTGGGAATAGTAAATAGCCGTATCAATAGTTTTATATGTGTAAACAAAAATATAAAATACTAAAATGTATCATATCTAACTATGTTATTGTATTGCACACATACAACAATGAAAAAACTCTTAATGAAGTGAAGCTCCTGTGTTGTCCTTTGTCACCTTTTGTGTTGTGGATGGTGAGTGACAACTTTTGACATTTGTGTTATGATGAGAGGAGTGTAATTGGTTGTTGCTCTTGGATTTGAAGATGAACTATTCTCATAGAAGGATACTTTCTCAAGCAAGATTCTTGAATTTAAAGAACTTGCTATTGTAGTTTATTTGTCATGAAGATGTCTACTTCCTAATGTATAAGATTTATTTGTATTAACAACATGCTATTTCAAGATGGTACAATAGCTCAAGCAAAGGTGTTCTAAGGTTAATGTTGTAGGGGTGGCCCCCACCTAAACCCAGCAGGCCTGGTAGAGGGTTGTAAGGCCCAGAATAGGCCATGTGTAATGACATAAGTGCCCCTGAAGGGGAAACTCATATGTAAGGGTATATTTGTAAAAGCACTCCCCATGTGTGTATATATATATGTAATACAGGCCACGGGGGAGGCCAAGCCATTACTGTCACTTACTCCCAACTCTCCACTACCATCTCTCTCTGTTTGGTCTGTAACCACAACAGTTGGCGCCATCCGTGGGGAGGACAGGAGCAAGCCTGAAGTCCGAAGAAGGATGGTACCGAAAAAAGCTTCGTCGACGGCGGTGAAGGGCAAGAAGGCGCCCGGGTCGGAGCGTCGCATGGGTACCAGGGCTTCGGCATCGGCTGTTGCGGGCGCGGGTGACGACGCAGGCGCGGTGGTCGAGGACGTCGACGCTCGCGCTGCAACGTCCAACCCCGCCGCTGGCGCTGCGACGACCAACCCCGCCGCCGGCGCTGCGACGACCAACCCCGCCGCCGGCGCTGTGGCGGCCAACCCCGCCACCGGCGCTGAGACGGCCGACCCCGCCGGCGCGACGACAACCAACCTCGCCGCCCAGGCGGTGGAAAGCGCCCTGCTGGCGGCCCTTAAAGCATTCCAGCAGGAGCTAGGGGATCTTCGTGGGGCTGTCCGAGACATACAAGAGGCTCGGAGCCAGCAGGCCGCGCCAGTGGTCGCGCCAGAGTCCACGCAGGAAAGGGCGGACAGCCGCGACGCCCCCATATCCAGCCGCTGCGACGCGTCGATCCAGAGTCCCCGCTTTCGGCAGGACTACAGCAGGCGGCGTGGCCCGAAGACTTCAAATTCCCCAGTGTCATCGAGCCCTACAAAGGCGACACGGACCCCCGCGAGTTCGTGCGCGTGTACGAAACCGCAATCGAGGCCGCGGGCGGAGATGACACCACAAAGGCGAAGGGACTCCCCCTCGCGTTGCAAGGAGTGACGCTCTCCTGGTTTTTTTACCATAGAGCCGAACTCCATCTACGCGTGGGAGCAGATCCGCGACCGCCTTCACAACAGCTTTCAAGGAAATTATGTCGAGCGGGTCGACGCGGACCAGCTCTTCGCCGTGAAGCAGAAACCTTCGGAGAAGCTCCGGGACTACTTCAAACGCTTCGCGAAGATACGTTGTCAAGTCAAAGATGTCAATGAAACCACCGTTGTCAATGCAGCCATACAGGGCCTTCGCCCGGGCCCGATGGCCGAGTACAACGCACGCAAGCCTATCAGGACGGTCGCCAAGCTCTTCGACAAGATGGAAGGGTATGCGCGGGCCGAGGAAGATGCGCGAAGACGCAACACCCCCGCCCCCGACCTCGCCCAAGCGAAGCGCTCGCCATGCGAGAAGGTGGGTGGTGATTCCCCGCAGCAGGACCGCAGTCGACAATCCCGGGAGGCCACTCCCGGAAGCAACAGCCCCGGGGAGCAGGAAGGCTCGCCGGGGGACAGGCGCAAGCCCCGGCGTCACCAGCGCAGACCACGCAAGGTCCGCCATGTCCTTGGTATCGGAAACGCCCTTCAAGGACCGGCCCCCACATCGTGGGAAGGGGGCCGAGGATGCGGAGGCGGACCAGGTCGTGGCGAGCGACCTCGCGCGGAGCAAGAGCTTCGGAACTGCGGCAAGTGGTGCGAGGTACATGGTTACGGCGATCACTACACGAAGGCATGCACCGCAGTCACGGAACTGCGCCGGGTGATGGCCGAGTCTCGGGCCTCGTCTCCTCGGCCCCTTGCCGAAGTCCAGGAGCGGCATCCAAGAGGTGGTCCCCTGCAAGCCTCCGACAGGGAAGACACACAGCACCGCACTGTCAGCGTCATCACCGGAGGTTCCCTATTAGGGGCCCCTGTGGAGCGGTCGCTACCGTGGGTGCCGCTCTGCAACATCACCTTCACCCTGAATGACGCCAGGGGTGTGGAGTTCCCTCACCAAGACCCTCTAATCATTCAGGCTCACATCGCAGGCCATGACGTCAGGCGCGTCCTCGTCGACGGGGGGAAGCTCTGCGAATATTCTGTTTGCAGGGGCCCTCGAACGTATGGGAATCCCCCGAAGCTGCCTGGAGCGCAATCAGGGGCTCTACTTCAAGGCTTCGGAGGCCAACAGCTGGAGGCCATAGGACATGTGTCCCTTCCAGTTACGTTCCGCCAGGGGAGCAACACCCGAAGCGCGCACGTCATCTTCGACGTCGTAGACATCCCGCACCCCTACAACGTCATATTGGGACGGCCTGCCATCAATTCCCTCGAAGCGATCCCGCACCACGCCTTCTTATGCATGAAGCTCCCAGGCCCGGAGGGCGTGATCACTGTCTTCAGCGACCAGGACCTCGCCAGGCACATCGAACTCAGCAGCCGGAGCTTGCACCGCCCGGTGCACGCCCTCTCAGGTACGCCCGGCGACACGCCCTCCGCTCCGGGATGGACGCCTAAGCCTCGGCCCGAAGGTGGGGTGAAGAAGGTGCCACTCCAGACGGAGGGGCAGTTTGTGTCCATTGGCGAGGGGCTCCCTGCGGAGGTTGAGCGAGATCTACTACAAGTACTCCAGGACAACGCCGACATTTTTGCATGGTCGCCGGAGGACATCAAGGGCGTAGACCGCGCAGTAATCGAGCACCGCTTGGCGGTCCGCCCTGACGCCAAGCCGGTCAGGCAGAAGCTTCGCCGTATGTCCATGAATCGGCAGCAGGCGGCCAAGGTGGAGGTAACGAAGCTTCTCCAGGCCGGGGTCATTCGCGAGGTCCATCACCCAGAGTGGCTTGCCAACCCTGTACTGGTCAAAAAGGCCAGCGGGGCCTGGCGTATGTGCATCGACTTCACGGCGCTCAACAAGGCGTGCCCAAAGGACAACTACCCCCTGCCACGCATCGACCAATTGGTCGATGTTACCGCCGGATGCGAGCTAATGAGTTTCCTGGATGCTTACTCCGGTTATCATCAGGTATACATGGCCGAAGATGACGAGGACAAGACCAGTTTCATCACACCGATTGGGACCTTCTGTTTCATCAGAATGCCCTTCGGCTTGAAGAACGCAGGCGCTACCTTTACCCGCCTCGTCGCGCTTGCCCTCGCTGCCCAGCTCGGGAGGAACGTGGAGGCCTACGTCGACGACGTGGTAGTCAAAACCCGGCAGCTCGCTTTGCATGGTCGAGACCTCCAGGAGACCTTCGACAACCTCAGGAGGGCCTGCATCAAGCTCAACCCCGACAAATGCGTCTTCGGCGTCCAGGCGGGCAAACTACTAGGCTTCCTCGTATTCGGACGAGGCATTCAGGCGAACCCCGACAAGGTTGAGGCCATTCTAGGCATGGAGCCGACCAAGACGACGAGGGAGGTCCAGAGGCTGGCGGGCCGCATGGCGGCCCTAAGCCGCTTCCTGTCTAGGGCGGCGGAGCGGGGTCTGCCGTTCTTCAAGACACTCCGCGGGTGCGACGGATTTCGGTGGGATAGCGACTGCGCGGAGGCCTTCAACGAGCTCAAGAAACACCTGGCGAGCCTCCCTACTCTGGTCGCCCCAGCACCAGAGGCTCCCCTCTTGCTCTATCTGGCCGCGTCGGTCACGGCGGTCAGTGCCGTCCTCGTCTTAGAGGAAGGCGCCGCACAGCGGCCCGTGTACTTTGTCTCAGAAGCCCTCCAAGGCGCCAAGACAAGATATACGGAGCTTGAAAAGCTAGCTTACGCGTTGGTCATGGCCTCCAAGAAGCTTCGACATTATTTTTTGGCCCACCCGATCACAGTGTCTTCCTCATTTTCCCTGGCGGAGATGTTACACAATAAGGAGTCCACGGGGCGCATCGGCAAGTGGGCTGCCGAGCTCGCCCCGTTCTCCCTAACATACGCCTCGCGGACGGCAATCAAATCTCAAGTCCTCGCCGACTTCCTCGCAGAATGGACTCCGCCGGCTCAGCCCGCTCAGAAGCACGACGACCCGGTCTGGACCCTCACCATAGATGGGGCTTACGGCGTCGCGGGCGCGGGTGTAGGCGTAGTAATTGTCACACCCGAGGGGCAGCGCTTATTGTACTCGGCGCACCTCGCGTTTCCAGCCACCAACAACACAGCTGAGTATGAAGCGCTACTCTTCGGCCTGACCAAGCTCAAGGCAATCGGTGCGCGGCGAGTGCTCGTCCGCACGGATACGCGTTTGGTGGCCGACGCACGGATATCCACGCGGGGGCATGCGGGGTCTCACCTCGTGCCGAGGTCATTGGTCGGCAAGGCGTTCAGGCAAGGCTTTTACTGGCCGACTGCCATCACTGACGCCCAGGACCTCGTGCGTCGGTGCTAGGGGTGCCAGTGGATGGGGCGCATCATCCGCAGGCCCCCGACGAACCTCAACCCTATTCCCCCGGTGTGGCCGTTGGCACGCTGGGGTGTCGACATAGTGGGACCGCTCCCCCGAGCCCCAGGGGACCTGCGGTTCGTGGTGGTCGCGCTGGAATACTTTTCCAGATGGCCGGAGGCGGTAGCCCTAGCCAAGATAACCTCGGCGGCCATGCAGCGCTTCCTCTGGCAGAACATCATATGTCGCTTCGGCGTGCCCAGGGAACTCACCGTCAACAACGGCCTGCAGTTTGATGCCGCCCCGTTCAAGGAGTTCTGTGGCGACATTGGCATCACGATTCGGTTCACCTCGGTTGGGCACCCCCAGTCCAACGGAGCAGTCGAAAAGGCGAACGGTGCCATCTCTATCGCCATCAAAAAATGCCTAGTCGGGCTGACGAAGGGCAGGTGGCTGAGCGAGCTTCACAGTGTCCTTTGGTCCCTTCGCACAACGGTAACACGCCCGACGGGGTTCACGCCCTTCAAGCTTCTTTTTGGTGATGAGGCAGTGACACCTGAAGAAATCAGGGCTAGATCGCGAAGGGTCCTCGTCCAAGCGCCCGACGAAGAGTGTCGCGTGTCCTTGGACCTCCTCGACGGGGCACGAGCGAGCGCAGCCCAACATGACGAAAAGTATGCACGGCAGACAGTACGTACTCGAGACCGGTCCGTATATCCGCGAAGGTTCAAGGCCGGGGATCTTGTCCTCAGAACGGCACTCCACGCGGAGACCGTTGGCAAGCTGGAGTCCAAGTGGGAAGGTCCATACATTGTGGCTGAGGCATTGCAGAAGAGAGCGTACCGCCTCGCCACACTCGAGGGACAAACTCTCCACCACACATGGAACGCGGACAAATTGCGGCGGTATTACGCCTAGAAGCAGGATGGAAATTATAACGGCCTCAGCCCCTCCTTGTACGATGCTTGCCCACGCAAACGGGAGTTCAATAAATCTCGCTGTTTCCACAAATAACATTGTCTGGCCGCAATATGCAAAGGATCACCCCCGCGCGCAGGCAATAAGACGCAGCAGGGGGGCGCCCTTGCGCGCGCTCTCCGGAGTATAAACAAGACGCGAATCCCGCGCACGCACAGGCGTTGCTCCTGTGCGTACTCGGAAGTATAAAAAGACAGCATACAATATTAAGAGCGGGTGCTACTTCGATTTTCCACAAAAAATGCCGGGGCTACATGACCACAAGCAGGAGCGCATAGTACACCGCTCCCCTAACCAACCGCTCACCCTTCGCGCGGTCCCGATGGGCCCGCACCACTGTTGGGACGCTTGGGAACTCCTTCGAGCCAGCGGAGGAGGTCCCCGCCCCCGTGTAGCGTGTGCTGCACCGCGACCCTGGCCGCGTCCTCCCCGACATAGCCCCAGATCCGTCGATGGAAGTTTCAGAGGCCAGGATCGATGAAGCGGATAGCGTCCGACAGCGCCTCCGGCCGGGCAGGAAGATCCAACTGAGGGTTTGCCAGCTCATGGACATGTCTGCACCCAAGAGTATGAAGCATGGCAAGGGCGAGGCACGCACTTAGGAAGCTGCAATGCTAGCTGAAGGTCTTCGCGCTGCGGAGAGCAACGCCGGCGCCTTCCTCGACCAACCCGAGCGTCTCCACCAAGTCCCTCGGCCCGTGGGTAGCGTCTGGCCCGTCGACACACAGGTCCCGGAGGGCCTGGTTCAGGGACTCCATTGCCCTCCACGCCGACATGGACGCATTGTCCAAGGCGCCGTCCTTCTCCGCAAGGGACCCCACCAGCTGGGCCTTCTCCTCCTGCAGAGTGGCGATCTGCTGCAAAAAGGAGGCGCGTTCCTCCACCGCGGCGCGCTGGACTTCCTCGGTCTCCGGCTGCGCGGCCGCCAGGGCGCCCTCCAGCACGTGAAGCTGTTCATCATTCGTGGCATGGGCGTCATCCACAGCACGAAGATCGACCTCCAGGGCTCGCCGCTCCCGGATGCGGGCCTCATCTAGCGCATGGCCTAGGGCAAGCGTCTAGAAATAGCAGAAAAACTCAGCAGGTGCTCGACAGTGCTCTAGCAACCGCGAGCGCACGTACTTACCCTTATCTCCGAGGCCCGCAGTGCGAGCGCCAGGAGTTCCCCCTCGCACGACGACAGCATCTATTGGTCAAAGCCGTCGCGGGCGCGCTCCGCGGCTGCATTAAAAGCGCAAAGCGTCTCCGGGCGTGGGAGGAAGTTGGAGAGGACGAGCCCCGCCCCCGCCACGTCAGGGGCTGCGGAGGCTTCGGCCACGTCGACGGCGGCAGCCGCCTGCAGGATACCCCGTACGGGGTTCGGCACGTCGCGCACACCCCCGTTGCTCGATCCTTCACCGCGGCCGGGAGACTTCGTCTCGCCTGAGGTCGACGGAATGAGTGAGCAAATCGGGGAGAGTTTCGCGAAGTCGTGCGAGGAAGGGGAGCTGCGCCTACCTTCTGCATCCCCCGCCGTGACGGGGGGTGCTTGTTCAACCGCCAGTCGGGAGGCGAGTACCTCGGTGGACGGTCGAGAACACCCTTTGGCCGCGCCGACCACGTCGGGCGCCGCAGCTCCAAGCACAGGGCCGGCAACGCTGTACCGACCCCTCGAAGGCGAAGGAGGTCGGACTCGAGGGCGTTTCGCCTGTGGCTCCACAGGCGATTCTTCTGCGACGCTAGCGGCCGCAGCTCCTGTCGCGCCTTCGGTCATTACCACCCCGGGCGCCTCCTCGACGGCCGCCGCAGGTGGCAAAGCACCGCCAGGAGTGGTGTTCTCCCCCGGGTTGGCACGTTCCGGCACGACGAGAGGCGTAATCACGGGTTCCACAGCGTCGGCGGAGGAGGCCGCCAATGGGCTCGGGGCGACGCGCCCTCCCGAGCTGGGCCGGCCGGACCCATCACCGGTCGCACATCCTGTCCCACCGGTGCCAGCCGCCGAGGTGGCTGGCGGACTGGATGCAGCAACCTCGGAGCAAGCCCCGCTTGGCTACCGCCACCACGACGGCTCGAAGCCCCTGCGGCAGTCTCCGCCGGCACCGCACGCTCGGGCACAGCAATGCGCAGAACCTCGCATGTGCGGTTTTATCCGCCCCTGCTTCGCCGTCTTGGTCACAGCCTCGCGCAGCTTGTGCTCCTTGAGTGTGTACGGGCCCAAGAACATCGCAATAGCGCTCCGCATCTTCCAGCCGAGCCACTGCACAAAAGGCAACAAGTTGGTCAGTCGGGGACTACGCAGGCACAAAGGGATGCGCACCAATGCACTGCGCGACTTACAAGGAGCGGAGGGCGGATGCAGGCAAGACAGCGATGGGCGCACCCCGTCCTCTCGGTCGTCGCCCCGTCGCCCGTACCTCCACCGGGCGGAGAGTGGCGCCACCCCGTACATCGTAAACTCTTCAGCCAAGTCGCGCATATTCAGCCGGCGTGCAACGCCAGCAAGCCTCCACAGCCTCCGTGCATCATCAGCCTCCGGTCTCACGCTCGGCGAGCTATTGAACAAGATTGGCCCACCTCGGCACAGCAGGCCACTTGTGCTAGTCACGACGTAATAAAACCACTGACGCGTCCAGCCGGATTCCCACCTCTCCAAATTGGCCGGCGCGGGGAATAGCATCGTGCAGGACCCTCGCAGCACGAAATCCACGCTGCCAAAATTGCATACAGCCCCCTCAACCTTCTTGGGTCGACAGAACGCGTCGTGCAGGATGGCGAACAGGCTCGCGCTGGGACGCCGGCCTTCCGTCCGTATAGCCCATGTGAAGACAGCCAGGCGGACTATGGCGTTTGGCGTCAACTGCTCCAGCTCCAACCCGTAGGTCCGCAGGACTTCGCCCACAAACATCGTCGAGGGCATTCGAAGGCCAGCATCGAAGAACGCGGCAAAAACGATCGCCTCCGTCTCCTGGGGCTTCGGCTCCGTCTCGTCTCGGCGGGGTAGGCGAGCCCCATCGCGCTCCTCGATCTTCCCTTCCCGTACAAGCCGCTGCAGCGTCTCTTCGGTCACGCGGCTCCTTCCTAGCACACGGGAGCAGCGACCCCCCGAGTATTCCATGGCGTCCCACCGCTTGTCGCCACATGAACGCCCCCGCAGCACCAGCTCGTAGTCCTCGGAAGGGAAGGACAACTCGTCCTGGCTAGACGAGGAGCCACTACCGGGATGGCAGGAGGCACCGTCATGACCGGCCATTGTTCTCTAAGATTAGGTCAAAAGGGCTATCAGCACGAAATAAGCAGAGCTAGGCGGCAGGCGAGATAAAGCGCCTCTACCACAGCGTTGGCGCTTTATAAAGCCCGCTCGCCTTCTCCACGACCAGAAGCGCAGCCAAATTAAAACCACCAGCGGTTCGACTACCCACGACTAGAAAGAAGAACCGCCGGCATCTAGAGGAGCGTGCCTGGTAGGTGGCCAGGCAGCGCACAACGCCAGCACGCGCCCGACACGCGTCCCGCTTGCCTAGGGAAGAGGCGAACAGCCGCGCTCACGCAACCGCTCGCATCCCACGACGCACCAGGCATAAACCGCCGCGTGCCCCACCCACGCAAGGCAGACTACACGACACGACAACCCGCCCCCTGACAGGTCAGGCGCCGGCACGATTCCAACCGCCATTAAAAGCGCACTACCAGACTGCGGGGTCACAACGGCCCTGAAGTGCAACGACGTCGGCGGCGCAAGGCCCGCCTTCACCACTGCGTCAGCCACAACTTCGACTCGGCTCCCAACGCCGGCACCACAGCCAAGCGGTCTGGCCTCACCTCGGTAGCCCCGATTGCATTTGTCCCGCGTCTACTTCGGCTAGGTGTCAGCTCCGCTGCCACCCGTTCGAAGGGTACGGGACGGAGCGCGCGCGCGTCTACTTCGGCCAGGCGCCAGCTCCGCTGCCACCCGTTCGAAGGGTACGGGACGGAGCGTGCACGCGTCTACTTCGGCCAGGCGCCAGCTCCGCTGCCACCCGTTCGAAGGGTACGGGACGGAGCGCGCGCGCGTCTACTTCGGCCAGCCGCCAGCTCCGCTGCCACCCGTTCGAAGGGTACGGGACGGAGCGCGCGCGCGTCTACTTCGGCCAACCGCCAGCTCCGCTGCCACCCGTTCGAAGGGCAGGGGACGGAGCGCGCACGCGTCTACTTCGGCCAGCCGCCAGCTCCGCTGCCACCCGTTCGAAGGGCAACCCCCGGTCAAGTTTGGAAAAGTTCACAGGCCGCAGGGACGGAGGGGGGCCAAAGGACTCGGTAGCATGGCTTCGGCCCTGTGAAGCCCTTTACCATGAGAGGCTCCTGTTGTAGGGGTGGCCCCCACCTAAACCCAGCAGGCCTGGTAGAGGGTTGTAAGGCCCAGAATAGGCCATGTGTAATGACATAAGTGCCCCTGAAGGGGAAACTCAGATGTAAGGGTATATTTGTAAAAGCACTCCCCATGTGTATATATATATGGAATACAGGCCACGGGGGAGGCCAAGCCATTACTGCCACTTACTCCCAACTCTCCACTACCATCTCTCTCTGTTTGGTCTGTAACCACAACAGTTAAGATTTACTAATGATAAAATTAACTATTTTTTTGCAATAATATCTCTAGTGCAAATTATTTTATTTTATTGCCTATAAGTGTATATTGCGCAAACAAACATGGTCACTTGGTTCATGATTTGCATATATTCCTACATAGGATGCCATAAATCTAGATAAGACTATAATGTTCTTGGTATCTCCATAGGTTCTAAAACTTTGGTTTCACCATAGCACCTGAAGATTATAGAAACAAGTTATAGCTCCACTTTTGATGTAGATAATATAATACCTTTATTATTTAATACCTAGGATTTCATGTTTTGTAACACCCTATTTTTGGGGCCTTTAGAAATCATCGCAACTGCCCAGGACTATTCAGTTGCGAGGTACTGTACACGAGTGAGCATCACACCAACACATGCTTACAATATAATATCTAAACTTTCTTGTAGAAGTAAGGCTTAACAGCTAGGTTTTAAACACAGCGGGGCATGCAAGCCCAAAATTCATATTGCATCACAAACAAGACTCCACGGGCGTGCCTGAGTGAGGACGAGACTCAAAACAACTGATCGTCTACATTGTAAGACTCTTCAAGTTCTTCTTCAATGTTTTCTTCATTATTCTCCCAAGGCTCTTCTGTCGATTGTTTTGCAAGTAATGATTACAACCGTACCTGGCCAGTCACAAAAGAAAAACCCTAATTTAACTATTTGCCACAGTTTTCAAGGGATGGGGAATATATTGGTTTTATTAATGTGGTGATGGATGCAATTTTATTTTTAATCATTTTGAACACAAAGCAATAAAGCATTTACTACTTAAGAAAATGGGGTTTCAACTAGTTGATTACCAGACAGAAACATTATAAAAGCTACTTATGTCTTGCTACTAGAATCGCCCATTAAATACAACTTCATTTACTGAAAGCACGACTTATTCAAATACCATTTGTTATACTCTACAGAGCTGCCCAGCTTTACCCACAAGATTTTTCAAACTAGCAATGTCATGTAATGGACACGCAACTGATAGCGTGCGACTGAGTTGAGAAAACAAGTCTTTTCACTGCTCTCCTCTTTCTAGTATTTACCCAGTAGTTTATGGACCATACATTGTCGAGTATCCGTTGGCCAATGCGGAATGCTATCGTCCGATTCTGAGTGGACCTACCATTGTCAAGTATGGTTTTACCATTCTCATACCACCCCCTTTGTCCTTGGGCCATTCCCGCACCGGGAACCCCATCACCATGTAGATATTCAATTGGTTTGAGCAGCTACTAGACCATGTTTGACAAGTCAACACTTGTGGTTGAGCGATTCTGTGTTCTTTGTTCAGCATAAGATTCTAGTCCTTACTTCTTACCAACGAGGCAGCCATCCACAAACCAATAACCCAGTGCTCTACATCACTGCCACCAATCCATCCCAAGCCTCCTCTCTAGGATAATGTCGTTGACTCCAACCAACTTATGGCTTTCCACGAATCATCCTTAACCTTAGTATAGTTTTTATGAATCTATTAGCAAAATGGCGATGTCACTTATTAGTATAAATATTTTAATTTAACTGATTTATAGTTAATTAATTATTCAATAATTTAATGCTACTAAGGTTGTCAATGAGAATGTAGTCTCAAATTAAACATGTCATTTTTCAGTAGTAGGATATAACTAATTTTCATGTCATTCTAAACAGTTTTTGTAAATAAATAGCAGTGCGTAAATAACAGTAATGAAAGTATTGTAAATAAATAATTTAAACATTATGGGATTCAACATGTTCAAAAACATATGACTTGCCTTGCTATTCAAAATATTCCACTGGCTCAGAGGCTTCGACGTTTGGATTAGGTCCTTGCATTGTTGCCTCGAAGAAGTCTGATGCTAACGCAAACAATTAAAATAACATAAGTCCGTGCTTGAAACAAATCAAGCTAGGAAAATAAATAAAATAAAAAAGGTGTAAAATTCAATAACAACTAAATAAAGGTAGGTTTGGGTTTTATCGGAGTATGAAACGGAACTCAGAATGGTTTTAACGGGCTTGAAACGATCAAAATGGTTAAAAACATATTATTGGGTCTTCTGGTGAACAGTACCGGGTCTGGTATTATTTACTACAGGTTGGGTGAGGAACAGTGACAAGTTTCAACAAAAATGGATTGGGTTTTACTGGGAAGTGAATTGGGTCGCTGGTGAACAGTGTTGCATAGTTGCTACAGTGACGAACTGGCCCTCTTTGGATTTTGACCAACGGGCTGAGGCAGCCTAGCCTGAAGTGCGCAGTGCTAAGGATTTTTTAGGCCAAACGGCCTGGCCCAAGTGCACAATATCATCTTCCTCACTAGCTTGGTGCTACAGTGCGGCGCAGAGCCGAAACAATAGCGGCTGAAATTGGGCATCGACAATGTTCCTCGATGGCGACCAAGGGCATCTACAGGTTCCTCTACAGATTGGGATTCCATATTAGGGCTCGGAGAGACTTGGGGTGCAATGGATATGGCTGGTGGTGAGTAAAGTTTTACAGAGTGATTTCATGGCACAAGTGTGGTCTGGTGGCTCTCTGGCCAGGTCTCGGAGATTTGGAGCAACTATGGTGCAAGAGAAACCGTATGGAAGTGACTGATTTGGCTCAGGTGGCCTCGGTTGAGCTGTCCATGTGTTCCTGGTTTGCACGTCAATGGTGGACAATGTCGATGAAGTTAAGGCTAGGGGAGGGCTCAGTGAGTTTAGCTATGAGTTCGTGGTGGCTCAATGAAGCTACGGTTGCAAAGAATTGAGTTGCCATGGGCTGAGGCAAGGAATTGGCCGAGTGGTCTCATCGACGTAGGGGAGACCGACAATGGTGTTGAGACAATGGTGGTGCAACACTCCTCAGCAGGTCAGTGAGGCTTTAAAGCGGTGATAAGGCGGGGGAGCAGTGGAGGTGGCTCGGCGGTCTTGGCGTGTGGCTGCAGTGTTAGGCTGGGAGCCGGTTCAACCAAACATTATTTGAAGTCGGTAGAGCCTGGGTGAGCGACCCGCTATACCGGTGGAAAATAAATGGGCTAGAGATTTGAACAACATAACTTGGAAAAGTTTTGTACTTTAAACTTGACCCCACGCCAAAGGAAGTGTGAAAAACCTAGTTATGATGGTTCAGAGTAGCTATGGATACAGTGGCACAAGCCTGCGTAGTGCTAAATTAAAACCATGAATTCATGCCAGTCTCTTGGATTGTAGATTACAGTGATCACAAGGTATCTTTCTTCACCGAGTGAAAAGTAGAGATTTTTGGTAAAGTAAAAGCTGTCACTTAATTTGAGAAAAATAATTTCTAAATGTAGATGATTAGAATTGGACGTAAGGACAAAGAGAGGCATACAATGCATTTTGCTAATATTATGCTTGCTGAGCACGTCAGTATTCACCCTTACTATTATTTTCCTTTGTTAGACTCTACTCCGATCGGGGAATACTCCGAGCCGGATGAAAGGGTAACAAGCACAGTCGAGCTCGTTGGGGAGGAGGATGTCGGTTGCGAGGATCCGTGGGAGATAGACCCCTATACAGTGGTTGGAACGAGTAGGTGACCGGCGGAGCTAAATAGGAGAGCCATAGGGTACAAGTTGGTGTCTTTTGTCCGCTATGTATTTGTACTTAAGATCATAGCCCTTGTGGCAAGTGCTGTGATAAAAGTACAGTTCCTACATTATTGTTCTATTACGCGACTTTGGTAATAATGTATTATTTGCTGGAACAGTGTTCTATTGAATAGACAAATAATAATCTGTTCATTTAAGTGTGATTATCTCAGGATAATGATACGGGCGCCACACACAGGCGTGACCAGTGGATTGTACTCGGAGTCCAGTCGTGCCATCATATATGAAACGATCTCCTCATCTTGAAGATGTTGTCCAATGGCGGCCAGGTTGTCATCAAGTGCTTTCACCTTGCCGAAGTACTCCTGAGCTGTTCACCCTTGTTGATGTTGGTGTAACGACCCACGTCGTTAATTAACCCTAATTAGCGAATTAGGACGTTAAGTAGGATTAATTACATATATGATAATATAAAAATACGAGGGAATTTAAAATTTTCTACGTAATTGTATAAATTGGAAATCAATGAGCGATAACATAATGCGTTGTTTTTACCATTTCATCAACGAGGGCGAATATTAAATTGTATAGACTAAAGCGAGAAAGAAAATTTAGTTGCGCGGCTAGTAGAAGTAGTCAACTCAATTAAAGTATATATATCAGCCCGTCGTAAATCAGTAAATAATTACAATCCGCATATGGTAGAATCAATAACATTCATTGAGCAACAATTAGAAATTATATTAGGTCAAATAAAAATGTTACAATTGGTATTACATAACCAGGACAATATTAATTACAAAAATATACAATTTCATCTCCCAACCAAATAACCACTTCAAAGACTAAGTAATTATAATACAACCGTGTTTCATCAGGAAGTACGGGATTTAATTTACACCAAAGTCCATCTCATACATAACTGTTACATTCGGGAAATAAAGAACAGAAACTATATTATATTGTATACATCAATATTAAGAGCAAACCGAATTACAATCCAGACCATTTCATACATTAGCGGATGTCGTCGAGCTGCCACCACGTCGCCGTTTCATTCGTGAACAAATCATTATTATAATGTGGAAAAAGACCGAACAAAAGAACGAATAAAATTAAGCGAAGAAATAAAAGCGAATAGCCGTCAGAGCCCTAAGGATTAACTTCGGGCGGGGTAATCCGTTCACGGAGATACCTGACCGTCCGGGGGCCAGTCGGCACCTCTCACAACCATAGGCTCATCACACGGTATTATATGTATACAAACTTGTTCTGAATATAGGAATCTAACCAAGGCAAAGACCAGGATATCACAAATCATTCTAGCCCAACCCACAGCAGAGAAACAACTGTCAGCCGTCACCATGCAAATGCCAACCACAGTGAACCAGATAGCACCGGGCCAGAGCAGCCACACCCAGATAGCATCGCCAGCCAACAAAACTTCTCGGGCAAGGTCAGAGCATCCAACCAAAATGTCCCACCACTGCATACCAATAGCCAAACCAAGGAAAGAGCGCAAGAGACCGGGAGGCACGGTAAGCACTCCCCAGCCAATCCCCAGACCGCAGAGGAGCCAGCCACCGAGTGGAGCCGAAGGCCAGGGAGGTGAAGGCACGGCAAGCCGACGGGAGCAAGGCGACGGCGATGGCAGGAGAAGGAACCACAAACCCGACAGCCAGCTTGGAAGGAGGAGGTCATCATCAGGCGACCACCACAACCCCAAGAGCACGACCACCACCAGCAACCGAAGCATTCCCGCGGCAACCCAAACCCCACCGGTGAAGGTAACCCCAATCATACATGAACTCAGTAGTCATCTCAACACTACCATTAGCTTACCACACATAGCAAATCATAAGTAACAATAGAGTAGCACCACTAGTATACATGAATCAGCACCCAAGGTAGCCACTGGAGGTAGAAGAGGAGTAGAGGATGAGTAACAAGGGGCTTACCGAAGAGGGCGGCGGCTGCGTGTTACCACTGGCCGAGCCACACCTCTAGCCACCACCGGGTACTCCCCCGGCGTACGGGCGACGGCTAGCCGGCCGTGGCTAGCCGGGGCAACCCACCTCCCAGCCTAGCACCTCAAGCAACCGTGAGAGCAAACCCAAAAATAGCAACCAAGACAAGTAGATCGGGTCCGATTTGGGGAAGGAGACGCCAGATCCGGGCCCTAGGCCACGGATCTGGCCGTGGCTCACGGCGCGTCGGCGGGGCGGCGCGAGGAGTAGGCGAGACGGCGGAGGAAGCCGAGGATCGACCGGGCGTACGGCTCGGCAAGGGGAGGCGGCACATAGGAGAGAGAGAGAGCCGGTAGGGGAGCGCTGAGACCCGGGGAGGAGGCGCTGAGACATGGGGGCGGCGGCGCTAGGACCCGGGCGCGGAGGAGATGAGGCGCGGCACCGAGGGAGCAGGCGCGGTGGTGCGGCCGGGTGAGGAGAGAGAGAGAGAGAGAGAGAGGCAGCCAAATGAAATGGGGAAGGGGAGGAGATAAGGAGGCGTCGGCGGTGGTGAGGGGAAGAAATGAGGAGGCCGGCGGTAGGAGCAGAAAAAGGGGGACCGGGTAGGAAAAATAGAGAAGGAGAGAAATCTAAAAAGGGAAAATAGGAAAAATTGAAATGTGAAAGATTAAAACGTGCGAGATTTAGAAATATTCAGGAATATGCAGTATGACAACTGTGCAATAGCAAATTTGTTAAAGTTAAGAAAATTGGCTACAGATACCTAGGAATCCTGTATATGATCATTAGCCGTATAAACTCGATAGAAATTCTTTTAGGAATTAAATGAAAACCTAGAAAAACATGCAGGTGTAAATACAATATGCAGATAAATTAGTTAAATCCATCTAGACAGCAGAAAACCATTAATTAATAATTACGATAATTAGAATAAATAAGTTGTCATCTGTAGAATAAAAGTATAACGCGTACCGATTAAATTAGTATGTTACCGTTTAAACTCCTGGCTAGTCATAGTAAATTGCCAAACTTGTCTAATAAATATTTATAGCGATGATTCATAAATTAGGTGACATCCATGAATAATTAAATGCTAGTATGCGTATGAATGAGGTTACTATAATATCACTTAGATTGCTCTGTCGTGAAGTTAATTGCAACTAATTATTTTTAGTCAATTATAAATTGTAGAAACATCACTAATAAATATTGATAATTACCAGAATAAATTAATAATCACATTCTAAATTAATATCAATTAGAAGATGTCAAATTCTTAGAGGCAGTTAGAATAATATACCCCAAATCACAAGACTATATGAGGTTATAAAGTCATGCGCACCAAATAACTTGCATATAGTAATGGAAGTAGTATAAGTCGTACAATTTGCCGGTAGTTACAGTAAAACTTAGAAATCATGCAAAGACACTTTAGTATAGTTTAATTAATATTTACTTAAGAATTAATACCAGTAGTTTAGATAAGTAATCACAAGCGTGCTAGTTACGAGAAAGGACCGGTACCAAGAAGAAAGAATTTAGTTAAATAACCCTAATACCTAAAATGATTAGAGAGGTGAGTATATACATACGCACATATGAGGAATCAAATTGGTATAATTGTATACGCGAAAATTGATTAGGATTAATAATAGCAGTTATCATTATACAGGATTAATATGAGCCGTTATAATGGTTCATGCATCTAGTTAATTCCGTATAATCGAAAAATTAATAGGAAATAATAAAACGTGGGGCATAACTACTAAATCAACCATAGCTCATGACTAGTGCGATAATGTCAAACGACGGGTACTGTACCGAAGTTAACCTCGACTACAGCGATTGGATTAAATGGAGTGACGTCCTACCTTAGGAGCACAAACACCTCGACACATCGTATTTTATTATGTTCTCGTAAATTAAGTCGTAGTCGACGTATTTAATTGCAGGCGACAATCCAAGCTACGGGGATGGCTTCATCTGATCCCACGTGAATCCGAGTATATGGTTAAAGTTCAGGCAAGCATTCCTTTGATCAAATTTTTAGCGTATATTGCTTGAAACAAGTATTTTGATATTAACTTAGTATCACCCTGCATGAAATAAATAAAATAAGATTTAAATCGAAAAGAGGCAAGAGATAAGAAATGGATGGCAACTGATGGAGCAGTTGGCCCTATTAGTAGTAAAAAGGTGGGCAGAGGTTGCCAGGGCAGGTGTGAGTGGGAGGCGTGGAACCTCTGCATAAGAATAAAATATAAGAAACCTACCAACTTCATCCGTGTGAACAGACCGTACCACACCGTATCAACCAACATTCCGTTTTGACGGACAGACTAGTAGCTCTATCAAAGTATTATATTCTCCACATGGGTAAGTATTAGTTAGGGAGTGGAACCCACAAGACTGGTTCGTTATCAGCAAGGTGGGCTATCCACAGCCGCGCGTAACCCAAGACTGGTTCGTTATCAGCAACGGGTGCGGCGGATCGCAAGAACCCAAGACTGGTTCGTTATCAGCAACGGGTGAGCGATGGGCGATATATTACGCCGTGGAGTGTTGGGAGATGGTCAGGAACCGCCCCAGCCAACAGTTAATGTCGCTTTCGGTGGGTCTGCGTGAGGGTGGTACACCGCTCCAGGCTACCGATTGTGAGTAACTGGGTGGAGATATAATTACTGAGATAGATGCAAACGTACTGTACTCTGATCTGGGCGCCGCATCTAAGGAATTGCGGAGAACCATGAGCCACCAGGATCAAGAGTGGTGAGGGGTAAAGTGATACAAGCTTGCGCAATGCTATCAAAATCATGAATTCATGCCTGTCTCCGGGAAAGGAGAATTACGGAAACTTATGGGGGTTTTTGCTGTTCATGCGTATGTTCAGTAGTTTCTAAATTAATAAATCGGACTTCTTTCAAAACCAACAAACCTTATTTTCTATAAGTCATGGAAATGACAGGGATGATGAAAAAGCGTGTTAAAAATAAACACGAGACTGAAGAGAGGAATTGAGATTCCTACAAGTGGAAATGATGGGCATTTTATGCATTTTGTATTATAACGCTTGCTGAGTACGTCTGTACTCACCGTTGCTATTATCTCCCCTTTGCTTAGGAGCATGTCAAATCAGAGAATGGCTAAGATCAGGAGGAAGTTACCTGGATGGAAAACCGTGCACTCGGATTTCGATTGGTACAAGGTGGGCATCCCGCGCGAAGGTTAGGTGAAATATGAAATATTGAGCCTTTGAGGCTTTGTAATAACTTTAGCCCTGCGTGGCGATATTCTTGTAATATCATGTTGTCTCTAATTATTGTTCTGTTGCAACACTCTGATAGGCTTATTATTCGTTAAAGCGATATTTTATCGGCTAAAACGAATAATAATCCGTTGACTAGCGTTATTACCCCATGGTAATAATGCGGGTCGTCACAGGTGGTATCAGAGCAATGGTTTGAGAGCCACGCAAATAATTAGAGACAGTTCTGGACTTAAGGATGTTGTTCTTGCTATATGGCAATATGTATTCTTTAATAATTCTCATCTGTATGTCATTTCCTATTTGGTCAGCTCTAGGCTTCGGCGTCGTTACCTTTAAACCATCGCATATTTTAGAGCCAGAATGGGTAGCGAGGATGGGAACGGTGGTAATAATAGTTATGACGATTTAAATTATGTTACTAGTTCCTTTTCATCGGTAACAGTGTTAGTTTACAAAATTGTAGTATTAGTTGGTAAGCGATATAATTTTAATTAGGAACTTAACATTTAATTTTTGTTGTAAGTAGATATTCTGCATTTAAATTATTGCATTTCAGTCAATGTATGATTGTTTTATTTTCTCAACCGTAGCGACATAGACTCAACTGTGGCAACATGGGGCAACTTAGGATAAATATGAGTAGTTATAATGGTTTAGAAGTGAACTAAACTCCGAGACCTTATCTTTTCGCTCTTACCACTAAATGAATGCATCCGCCATCACAAAATTTAGTAGAAACAATCAAAGAAAGGAAATATTATAACTATTTTTGATGGCAGATGAACCAAAATAAAATTGACTTATCTCACTTCTGCATATGAGATTTCCCGGACGAGTGGTCCGTGGCGCTCCCGAACGCGTAAGTTTCGGGCGTACTCAGGAACGAAGTCCTGGGCGTACTCAGGGATGAGCCCTGAGCGTGGTTCCAAACGCGAAAGTTTTGGGCGATCCTGAGAGCGAGTTCTCAGGCGTGCCTGGGCGCGGAGATCCAGGGTAGTGTAGGTTTGCACTCAGAGGCAAGCTCTGAGCGTGGTCCCAAACGCGACAGATTTGGGCGATCTCGAGAGCGGGTTCTCGAGCGTACCTGGGCACGTAGTCCCAGAGTAGTGTAGGAGTTGATTCTTTTTGCATCTCTATGTTTCTTGGGTTTTATTTGCCTACTGTGTATGCTGTGATGTGAAGACCAATAACAGAGAGGGAGTAATGCGGCTTTCTACTACTTAAACATAAATAATTTCTCATCTATTTGCCTGCTGAACAGTAATAGGAAAAACCTGTCTACAAGATGAAAAAAAATAATAAAAAAAAAAATCCGTACCTCTTGTAACAACTTGCTGCAGGAAACTTGATAACGTCATAATAAGCAGGTATTTCAAAAATATAATTTCGTAAATTTAATTACAACTTAAAGTGATGGGACTAAGTGTATAATGATCAATTGAATTAAAACAAGTGAAATTCTAGAGCCTAATTCATAATAATAATAAAAAAAACGCTCAATTCATTATTATTTCTAAAAGCCGGTCATATAGAAATACCAGGACGACTAGACCTAGACGAATATTACGAGACCAACTGTAGGTAATATATCCACCACCATCCAATTTCTTTTACAGAGCACGTAACTTAGAGTGAGACGTCCTCAGAACGTAATTGAATTAAAAATGACGCTAATTATTTTACCACCCAAGACTGGTAGACTATTTAGTTGTAAAGCTTTTATTCAACCAAATAAGTCTTTTCCTAATAATCTATCCCTAAATACTCCGAGAAATTTGTTACTTGCTTAATTCTATCCCTCTTGGAGCGTATGGTCAGACTTATGGAAGGCATCCATACCTACCTAGGTTTTCCCCGTTGTAATGCAGATTGGAACCGTCCCGAAGTTCTAAGCCTACAGCTGTTACGGAATTAATCACCCTATTATCCATGAAAGATCCTAAAGCATCCATCAAAATATTATTATCCATGTCTGGTGCATTTCCCCAAATTCATGAATATATGGTTTCAGGAACCATTGTCATAGTCTCCGCGGAGCATAACATTGACCATAAATTTATAAAATGAAATTCTGCAAACGAAAATGTTTCAACATGACATTAGGAATAAGTATTTTCACAAAACCTCCTTGCATCATTCTATATAAATATTTCTCGCACTATAGTGTTTAAAGTTTTCGGAAAACTTGTTTCATGCATTCCATGAGGACATATATTATGAAAAGGGGGAAATGTCCACACTTTCAATGTCAGTGAATTATCATCAACAGAACCCAAAACCGTATGGCAATACCATATCCCTGTGTGTTAAAAATAAATCTCTAGGCCTACCTAATAATCTAGTGAGATCTATTCACTCCCGAAGAGCTAAACCATGTCTAAAAGGCTGATATCCCAGACACTGAGTTTAAGTCCAAAAGTTTCCGACACTATAATGCCATTCCCTGAATATCTACCCACTAGATTCATGCCCAATCTATTCTTAACATCTCATAAGTATCCATACAAATCAATAGAACCACTTGAACCACCGTAAAATGAGCAACTAAAATTTGACTAATTTCGATCATACCATTTGGTCAGGACCTGCCTATATTAACCAAACCGGAAATACTCAACCCTTAAATAGCTCAAGTACAATGCCTAGTTTATAATCTAATTCCAAATCTTCTTACCATGAGATTTCTTTCCAACCCAATTGCTTAAAGCAATACCATCCTCGTTGAACCACTCTGCTAAACCATCAATCATAGCATTTCAATAGACCCGTTAAAGGAATCAAGGGGTTGCTAAAGAATTAAGGAGGGAAGGGGCATTGGTTAGAAAAAAGGAAAATATTAACTAATGCAACATAGAATAGATTGAACGATTTTCCTACTTTAACATGAATTATGATCTCGACCCTAATTCTACCAAACCCCTAGTGATGATAATCGACAACTGTAAGCTGGATTTAAAGTTACAACGTTGAGGTGTGAGGAGTCGATGAGAGATACAAGTATAGACGACGTGTCTACCAAAGGGGCGTTAAATAGGTATATCTCAAAATATGTTTCGTACAGAATCGATAAGAGACCTACCACAACCTTCTTAAGCCATTTCCGATTTCGAGGACGAAATCATTTTTAAGGAGGGAAGTGTGTAACGACCCACGTCGTTAATTAACCCTAATTAGCGAATTAGGACGTTAAGTAGGATTAATTACATATATGATAATATAAAAATACGAGGGAATTTAAAATTTTCTACGTAATTGTATAAATTGGAAATCAATGAGCGATAACATAATGCGTTGTTTTTACCATTTCATCAACGAGGGCGAATATTAAATTGTATAGACTAAAGCGAGAAAGAAAATTTAGTTGCGCGGCTAGTAGAAGTAGTCAACTCAATTAAAGTATATATATCAGCCCGTCGTAAATCAGTAAATAATTACAATCCGCATATGGTAGAATCAATAACATTCATTGAGCAACAATTAGAACTTATATTAGGTCAAATAAAAATGTTACAATTGGTATTACATAACCAGGACAATATTAATTACAAAAATATACAATTTCATCTCCCAACCAAATAACCACTTCAAAGACTAAGTAATTATAATACAACCGTGTTTCATCAGGAAGTACGGGATTTAATTTACACCAAAGTCCATCTCATACATAACTGTTACATTCGGGAAATAAAGAACAGAAACTATATTATATTGTATACATCAATATTAAGAGCAAACCGAATTACAATCCAGACCATTTCATACATTAGCGGATGTCGTCGAGCTGCCACCACGTCGCCGTTTCATTCGTGAACAAATCATTATTATAATGTGGAAAAAGACCGAACAAAAGAACGAATAAAATTAAGCGAAGAAATAAAAGCGAATAGCCGTCAGAGCCCTAAGGATTAACTTCGGGCGGGGTAATCCGTTCACGGAGATACCTGACCGTCCGGGGGCCAGTCGGCACCTCTCACAACCATAGGCTCATCACACGGTATTATATGTATACAAACTTGTTCTGAATATAGGAATCTAACCAAGGCAAAGACCAGGATATCACAAATCATTCTAGCCCAACCCACAGCAGAGAAACAACTGTCAGCCGTCACCATGCAAATGCCAACCACAGTGAACCAGATAGCACCGGGCCAGAGCAGCCACACCCAGATAGCATCGCCAGCCAACAAAACTTCTCGGGCAAGGTCAGAGCATCCAACCAAAATGTCCCACCACTGCATACCAATAGCCAAACCAAGGAAAGAGCGCAAGAGACCGGGAGGCACGGTAAGCACTCCCCAGCCAATCCCCAGACCGCAGAGGAGCCAGCCACCGAGTGGAGCCGAAGGCCAGGGAGGTGAAGGCACGGCAAGCCGACGGGAGCAAGGCGACGGCGATGGCAGGAGAAGGAACCACAAACCCGACAGCCAGCTTGGAAGGAGGAGGTCATCATCAGGCGACCACCACAACCCCAAGAGCACGACCACCACCAGCAACCGAAGCATTCCCGCGGCAACCCAAACCCCACCGGTGAAGGTAACCCCAATCATACATGAACTCAGTAGTCATCTCAACACTACCATTAGCTTACCACACATAGCAAATCATAAGTAACAATAGAGTAGCACCACTAGTATACATGAATCAGCACCCAAGGTAGCCACTGGAGGTAGAAGAGGAGTAGAGGATGAGTAACAAGGGGCTTACCGAAGAGGGCGGCGGCTGCGTGTTACCACTGGCCGAGCCACACCTCTAGCCACCACCGGGTACTCCCCCGGCGTACGGGCGGCGGCTAGCCGGCCGTGGCTAGCCGGGGCAACCCACCTCCCAGCCTAGCACCTCAAGCAACCGTGAGAGCAAACCCAAAAATAGCAACCAAGACAAGTAGATCGGGTCCGATTTGGGGAAGGAGACGCCAGATCCGGGCCCTAGGCCACGGATCTGGCCGTGGCTCACGGCGCGTCGGCGGGGCGGCGCGAGGAGTAGGCGAGACGGCGGAGGAAGCCGAGGATCGACCGGGCGTACGGCTCGGCAAGGGGAGGCGGCACATAGGAGAGAGAGAGAGCCGGTAGGGGAGCGCTGAGACCCGGGGAGGAGGCGCTGAGACATGGGGGCGGCGGCGCTAGGACCCGGGCGCGGAGGAGATGAGGCGCGGCACCGAGGGAGCAGGCGCGGTGGTGCGGCCGGGTGAGGAGAGAGAGAGAGAGAGAGAGAGGCAGCCAAATGAAATGGGGAAGGGGAGGAGATAAGGAGGCGTCGGCGGTGGTGAGGGGAAGAAATGAGGAGGCCGGCGGTAGGAGCAGAAAAAGGGGGACCGGGTAGGAAAAATAGAGAAGGAGAGAAATCTAAAAAGGGAAAATAGGAAAAATTGAAATGTGAAAGATTAAAACGCGCGAGATTTAGAAATATTCAGGAATATGCAGTATGACAACTGTGCAATAGCAAATTTGTTAAAGTTAAGAAAATTGGCTACAGATACCTAGGAATCCTGTATATGATCATTAGCCGTATAAACTCGATAGAAATTCTTTTAGGAATTAAATGAAAACCTAGAAAAACATGCAGGTGTAAATACAATATGCAGATAAATTAGTTAAATCCATCTAGACAGCAGAAAACCATTAATTAATAATTACGATAATTAGAATAAATAAGTTGTCATCTGTAGAATAAAAGTATAACGCGTACCGATTAAATTAGTATGTTACCGTTTAAACTCCTGGCTAGTCATAGTAAATTGCCAAACTTGTCTAATAAATATTTATAGCGATGATTCATAAATTAGGTGACATCCATGAATAATTAAATGCTAGTATGCGTATGAATGAGGTTACTATAATATCACTTAGATTGCTCTGTCGTGAAGTTAATTGCAACTAATTATTTTTAGTCAATTATAAATTGTAGAAACATCACTAATAAATATTGATAATTACCAGAATAAATTAATAATCACATTCTAAATTAATATCAATTAGAAGATGTCAAATTCTTAGAGGCAGTTAGAATAATATACCCCAAATCACAAGACTATATGAGGTTATAAAGTCATGCGCACCAAATAACTTGCATATAGTAATGGAAGTAGTATAAGTCGTACAATTTGCCGGTAGTTACAGTAAAACTTAGAAATCATGCAAAGACACTTTAGTATAGTTTAATTAATATTTACTTAAGAATTAATACCAGTAGTTTAGATAAGTAATCACAAGCGTGCTAGTTACGAGAAAGGACCGGTACCAAGAAGAAAGAATTTAGTTAAATAACCCTAATACCTAAAATGATTAGAGAGGTGAGTATATACATACGCACATATGAGGAATCAAATTGGTATAATTGTATACGCGAAAATTGATTAGGATTAATAATAGCAGTTATCATTATACAGGATTAATATGAGCCGTTATAATGGTTCATGCATCTAGTTAATTCCGTATAATCGAAAAATTAATAGGAAATAATAAAACGTGGGGCATAACTACTAAATCAACCATAGCTCATGACTAGTGCGATAATGTCAAACGACGGGTACTGTACCGAAGTTAACCTCGACTACAGCGATTGGATTAAATGGAGTGACGTCCTACCTTAGGAGCACAAACACCTCGACACATCGTATTTTATTATGTTCTCGTAAATTAAGTCGTAGTCGACGTATTTAATTGCAGGCGACAATCCAAGCTACGGGGATGGCTTCATCTGATCCCACGTGAATCCGAGTATATGGTTAAAGTTCAGGCAAGCATTCCTTTGATCAAATTTTTAGCGTATATTGCTTGAAACAAGTATTTTGATATTAACTTAGTATCACCCTGCATGAAATAAATAAAATAAGATTTAAATCGAAAAGAGGCAAGAGATAAGAAATGGATGGCAACTGATGGAGCAGTTGGCCCTATTAGTAGTAAAAAGGTGGGCAGAGGTTGCCAGGGCAGGTGTGAGTGGGAGGCGTGGAACCTCTGCATAAGAATAAAATATAAGAAACCTACCAACTTCATCCGTGTGAACAGACCGTACCACACCGTATCAACCAACATTCCGTTTTGACGGACAGACTAGTAGCTCTATCAAAGTATTATATTCTCCACATGGGTAAGTATTAGTTAGGGAGTGGAACCCACAAGACTGGTTCGTTATCAGCAAGGTGGGCTATCCACAGCCGCGCGTAACCCAAGACTGGTTCGTTATCAGCAACGGGTGCGGCGGATCGCAAGAACCCAAGACTGGTTCGTTATCAGCAACGGGTGAGCGATGGGCGATATATTACGCCGTGGAGTGTTGGGAGATGGTCAGGAACCGCCCCAGCCAACAGTTAATGTCGCTTTCGGTGGGTCTGCGTGAGGGTGGTACACCGCTCCAGGCTACCGATTGTGAGTAACTGGGTGGAGATATAATTACTGAGATAGATGCAAACGTACTGTACTCTGATCTGGGCGCCGCATCTAAGGAATTGCGGAGAACCATGAGCCACCAGGATCAAGAGTGGTGAGGGGTAAAGTGATACAAGCTTGCGCAATGCTATCAAAATCATGAATTCATGCCTGTCTCCGGGAAAGGAGAATTACGGAAACTTATGGGGGTTTTTGCTGTTCATGCGTATGTTCAGTAGTTTCTAAATTAATAAATCGGACTTCTTTCAAAACCAACAAACCTTATTTTCTATAAGTCATGGAAATGACAGGGATGATGAAAAAGCGTGTTAAAAATAAACACGAGACTGAAGAGAGGAATTGAGATTCCTACAAGTGGAAATGATGGGCATTTTATGCATTTTGTATTATAACGCTTGCTGAGTACGTCTGTACTCACCGTTGCTATTATCTCCCCTTTGCTTAGGAGCATGTCAAATCAGAGAATGGCTAAGATCAGGAGGAAGTTACCTGGATGGAAAACCGTGCACTCGGATTTCGATTGGTACAAGGTGGGCATCCCGCGCGAAGGTTAGGTGAAATATGAAATATTGAGCCTTTGAGGCTTTGTAATAACTTTAGCCCTGCGTGGCGATATTCTTGTAATATCATGTTGTCTCTAATTATTGTTCTGTTGCAACACTCTGATAGGCTTATTATTCGTTAAAGCGATGTTTTATCGGCTAAAACGAATAATAATCCGTTGACTAGCGTTATTACCCCATGGTAATAATGCGGGTCGTCACAGTTGGACAGTTGCATTTAGAGCTGCATTGTCCTTGCCCTGGAGTGGGATGAGAACATGTTTTCCAAAGTGGTCCATGCCTCATAGGACATGGTGAGGAAGGACTTGCGCCAGCACATCATTGGAGAGCCGAGAGCGATGATAATATCGTGCTCAAGACCAACTGGTCTTTCTGCAGCCAAGTGACGTACTCCGGATTTGAGACTTGTGTCGATCTGGCTTCAGTAGTAGCTGTGATCATCTTGGCAGGGATCCTCTGAGTTCCATCAACAAATCCCAATAGCTGCTAGCTGCGCAGATAGGGGAGGAACTGGGCCTTCCATAACAGGTAGTTTTCATGTGTGAGTTTGACAGTAATGAGGTGGGAAAACAAGGGAGTTGGAAGTAGGCCGGAGGTGGAAGAGATGGCTGCAAACATGGTGGGTTGCGCTCAGGAGGAAGATGAGCCGGACATGATGATCGTCGGGCTCTGATACCTTGTGAAGCAGCAGTAGAACAGATAGAATGGAAGGCAATCAACGCGCAGCAAAAAACGATAGATGCCCCATGTATTCAGTTAACTGTAGCTGATCTGAACATACAGGAAACTTAGCGATACAAAGGGAAACGTTACAGTCATGCACTATGTGCACTACAATTGCGCAACTAACACAGGAATAGGTCCAAGAATAACTTATCCGATTATCTCTATTTTGACAAAATGCCACTGGTCTCTTCTGCGTAAGAAGGCGTAAGAGACGACACCATAATAGACCAGCCCTAGTTTGTCACAAGCGGCACGTCCAAGAGGCAGAAATGGGGCTGGTGAAAATGTGAAAGGGGCAATCCGTTCCGCATGTCAATTGACACAAGGGATGACATATAAGGAATTTGGGAATTTTGCTGTGGCATGTAAGAATTTATCCCAATGTGAAACGCTTGCATGTTTATAGCCAAAACGCAAAATATAAGGTAACATCAGTTTGCTATCTGCGTAGCATGTTGGATGAGTACCCAATAGGCACACAGCAAATGCTTATATGATATACAAAGCAGAATCCATTAGGCTTGTGTTTTTTGCAACCAACAGGTGTATTACCCAATAGGCGTACAACTTTCTATCTGGCGATACATGCCTCCTACAACAAAAGTCGCTACCAGGACAGAGTTTTTGAGTACAACAGCTGATCATCCGTGCCCACTATATATAAGCGGACGGCAGTAATGGCTCGTGGACAACTTCTAGGCTCTAGCCATTTCTCCGTGCAGAGAGGAAGCCTTGTGCCAAGGAGAAGCAGAACTCTCGCTGTTTCTTGTATTCACTGTACCGCATAAAAAAGTATCCGAGATAATCGAAATCAATTGGGGATACATTTTCCTGCAATCAAATGGCAATCGTATGTTTCGGTTAAATACTGAGTGGTAAAAAAAATTTGAACATTGTATCAGAAGCAAAGAAGGTAGTGTTTACCTGAATGAGAGCCCACAATGCCCAGTAAAGGTGCGATGCTAATCTGTAGGTGTTTGTTTCAACATAAAGGGCTTCCAAATCTTGCACTTGGACCTTTCAGTTGGGAAAAAAAATCATTAGGTACAATGATTCCATTATGATGAAACTACATCAAGCAAAAACGTTCTATGTTCTTCTACCCTCAAGGAAGACACTTATTTTCTCAAGGTGGCACTTTTAATGTCTTCCTACCTTGTATAAATGCTGAGCATCCTGAAGTCCTCTTTTCAGGAAAATGATACAAGCAATTCATTATTAACTAAGAGAACTATAAATGTCAAGTGCATGTAGCACAGAAGTAGGTGTTAGCAATTTTAATTCAAAACAAGCAAGGAACTACTCATAGCATGGCTAGCATCTAAGTTACAATAGTAGGCAAATAAAGGACATCTTTCTTTACTCAGAAAAAACATGCACCCCTATGGATAGCTTTCAGTTGGTTTGCTTTCTAGAGAAGATAATGTATTGAATTCACATACCTCACTTGGTCTATCAGCTAGCAGATAATTCCTGAAGAAACGATATTGGATATCTTTATCAGGGTACCTAAAAGAAGCAACCTCGTGAATACTACTGAGCAACAACATGACAATACGAAGTTCCATCACAGTATTCAACCGACAAGAAGATAACTTACAAGTTATAGTCACAATCAAAGCCTGCATACTCATTGAAATGGTTTGCAATGTCATAACCACGGTAGCTGTATGACCCATACTCGAAATCAATGAAATAGAGCTTCTCTGGCAAAAGAATGACAACACACACAACAACTATCTCAGTTTTGCAAATGAAGAACGGAAATGGGAAATTATAAAAAATAAAAATTATAATGCCACTGAATAATCAAAAGTATGTAACAAGTGAATACGATATTTACCTTCCAAATCATTGAGCATCAGATTGCCTGAAAGCAAGTCATTGTGTGCAAAAACCACAGGGGCATGTAGAAGGTCTGAGAGATCCTATAAGCGGAGAGTAAGACACATTATATGCATGAACAGCAATGTCACATACATTAATGTAGCCATTTGATTGTATTATAGAATGATCAACTAATATGGTTATAAAATAGCCCTTTGCGATAAAAGAAAAATAGAAAAGAAAATACTCCTTTTAAGAAGATGAAACTGAAGTGGGCACAAACTGCTCCAAAGGTCAATAGCCCATAACAGTAAGAAAGGAAGACACAAGGTACACGGTCAATTGCAAGCTACCTTAAGTTCTTTCACTTCATCTTGTATTTCTCTGAAAGAGATAGTTTCATATCTCTTCCGCTGCTCATTATCCTCAAACTTTAACATGGAAGCTGCAATAAATATTTGACAGCATGCAGCAATATTGGTCAATGTCACTCTACGGATGTGGATGACATAAAAGCAACCAGCTGAGACCCAAAATGAAATGTCCGAAACTACATAGGGCCTTTACCTTTTTTCAAAAACTTGAAAATATCATTCCACAATTGTGGTTCTTTTGATCCTGGTATGTCTACTTGATGGAATTTGTGAAGCTCCTTGGCAATTTTAGTTGCTATTCTAGGCTCCCTCATGTCTGAAAAACAGAATAACGAGAACCAATATATTTATTTACAGAAAGCATTTCTCACGGCTTCTCCACACATCTAAGGCTGCAAATTAACATACCAAATTGTGTATAATGCCTACAAAAAATACATTCCCCTTTGAATTACCATGTGATATCACAATATAATAATAAAGGAAAAAATTGAGTAAAGATAAATAATTGCACTTAGTAGGCAATGAGCCCACCCCATTTGTATTATGCAGAACGAAAGTATGCCTACCTGAAGGTGACAGTGTTCGAGCATTGATGAATGACTGAACTACTCCATTCTCAAATATTCCAATTAGCTTAGCCCCGAACCCTGCAGCTGAGAGATATGGTATGGCCTAACCATGATGGTAATAGATGTATGCATTAGGAAACATTTCAGCCCAGTGAGATGTAACTTTGTGGTTATAATGTATGATGTGCTGGTCCCAGTCTAGGATAACATTTTTTAGAAGAAGATCCCCCCCCCCCCCCCTCCCTAACGTTGACTCTTTGGTACATTACGTCAGCAGACAAGACTAAATGGAAATAAATAAAAAAAATTAGGAATACAACAGAAGACACTTCCAGACCCTTGAATGGTTGCACAACCTAATCAAGTTTTTTTTTTGGGGGAAAAGGAGATATTTTGTGCTTGTTAGCATAGGTACTACTTCTATGAAACCAATGGACTATTCTATTTTCACAAAATTGAAAATTGAATCGCAATTAAAAAAAGCTAGCGCCAACAAATGAACCAATACTACAATCAGAGGAACATTATAGGTTGAAGGTAAATATGACATGCCAATACCATATACAATTTCATACTATTCAAATGCTCACCTGCAATTCCCTCTTCCGATCAATCACCAAGTCTGTATTTGGGCCATATAACCGAACAGTCACAGAAGACTCAGTGCCTGCGCCTTCTTTCACAGATACCTTTAGCACTGCGAGTCACGAACAATAAAAGATAGGCCGTTTTAGGGTAATCACTTCTAATGCCGCAAACACGGTGTGTCCAGATGTAATGACAGCAGGAATGATTTAAGAAGAAACAAATGCAAAGCAATGACGCTAAAGAGTATCTGATCTTATAACGGTTGCAAAACGCAGCTAAGTTGTGGTGCTACATCTGAAACTAGGAACAACAAGTAGAGGCAAGCAATCTTCAAGGCGTAGTCATAAAGTTATGTCATGGTGTGTGCGGCAATTCAAGCAACTGACTTGCCTAAGAATGTGTAATTACATGGCCTCTGTTTTCCTCTACTACAACATGTCAGGTGAAAGAGGAACGAATCGGGACAGTGCTAGTGTGCTACAAGCCATGCCACTGGCAAGGAGCAGGAACTCACATAGGTTGGTGATGCCACCGGACACCGTCTCGATCAAGAAGCACGAGCTGTCCATGGATGACCACCCTTTCACCATATCCTTGCAGAGACCTCTGAAAAAAAATCAACAATCCTCCCCATTAAGCGAAAAAAAGTTAGAAAACGGGCGATTAATCAGGACACTCTTGCCTCTCGCGCTCTCTGAGGCATTGCCCCGAACACCATCAGATCACGAGCGCGCACCAGGCGTACCCGGGCACACCACGCCCCGTTTCCTAGTCCTAGAGACTGCTCGCGATTGGTCGGACACCGCGAGCACGCCGCGCGCGCGCGCGGAAGCAAATCCGGAGAGAGAGAGAGAGAGAGAGAGAGAGAGAGAGAGAGAGAGAGAGAGAGAGAGAGAGAGAGAGAGAGAGAGAGAGAGAGAGAGAGGAGAAGGATCAGGAGACTTGCATGATGTGGGGCGTCATCTCGGGGAGCGGCAGCGAGATGTCGACGGCGGCGTCCGACGTGGGCACCTCCGCCGTGCCCGGCGCTACCACCGCTGTGGTCGGTTTCCCCTCCCGGCCACCACCACCTCCGCCAGCGTCGCCGCAGCCGCCGGCGACCCCGTTCCAGCACCGGCCCTCCGATCCCATACCCTTCGCTCGCGTGCGCGCGCCTAGCTTCCTCCCCTCCTTCCGCGTGTGCGCGCGAGAGGAAGTTCGTTGGGCTATTCCGGTAGGCGACCCTATCCGATTCGATTCGACCGGAGGCGAGGGAAGTGTGGGGACTAGAGGAGGAGGAGGAGCGCGCCTTTATAGCACCCACTCGCCTCCCGCCGCGTGGCGGGGCGTCCACGTCAGCTCCCGCGTGCCTGTCCCCCTGCTACCGGGTGGAGTGCGCGGCTGTTCGACTGCTCATGGGCCTAGATTCGCGACGGGCCCGCATGGCAATGGGAGGGCGACGGCTCAAGGGCCGGGCGGTGGCATGGACGGCGGGCATTTGGTGGATGTGACGGGCCCACATGTGCGCGGATCTGGAGTCACGTGTTCGCGCGGGCCCGGGCTCTGCTCCCTTGTGTGTCTGGTCCGTTCTTTTGGTTTCTTTTGTTTGTGTTTTCTTTAAAAAAACAAATAGAATGATTTTTAAAATAAAATTTTCAAACAGCTCATCAAATCTAAGATCATGTATTTCTTAAATATAAAATTATATACATTATCTATATTAACATTTTTATCATTCACTATTACCTTCAAAATTATGGATAAAAACTATCGAGTATTAGCATTTAGCCAAAGGAGAAAGTCCCTCTCATTTCACTGGCATCCGCTGTCTGGATTTGGTTGTTATCGGTACAGCACTGCCTATGCGTGCGGGCCTCTAGTTTTTTTAGATCTTTTGGGTAGATGGTTTCTGGTGAATGATGTGCCCATCATCCCGATAGATATATCTTGTTACTGTGGATTTATGGAACGAGAACGTGTTTCAAAATAGGACAACGAGGATTCGTAGTCTAGCCATTCGATCGGATCTAGATGGCTCATACCAAACACTAAAAAAAAACCCAACTTAAAAAAATCCCCGTGAATAATTCTACTTAATTTTTTTAATCACTGACTCGACAGCAGACGGGAAAGTTTGGTATAGCCAGCTGCGTAGCAAGCGATAAAGGCATAAAGTTTACCAATTTTTTTAAATAATATTTTTATTCGAAATAACAAAAATATACCTGTGTAAATATTTTTTACAGAAATGACCTCCAGTCGCCGAACCATTGGGCGATTGGAACCGTCGCCTAATGGCTGCGCGACACGCAGGCTGTCCATGGGCATTAGGCAACATAATTGCAGTCGCCGAAAGGTTGAGTGACTGCGACCAGTCGCCTAACCATTCGGTGACTGAAGACGCATATAAATCAGCCGCTCGCCCGAGCCCCTGGCCATTTCATCCGGCGACACCGCCGCGTAGAGAAAAGGGAGAAGGGAAACAAAGAAGAGAAGAGAAGAGGGAAGAAAAAGAGAGAAGAGGAGCGGAAAGGTTTTGGTATTTCCGTTAGGTAAAATCTTTTATATGTTGTAGTCAATATTTTCTGTATAAAGTACCATAGAAAAGAATGGCACAACTTTGGTATGAAGTAAATAATTGTAGAAAATTTAGTCAATGTAGTTATAGAAAATCAGCATCCGTAGAAACTTATAGTTGTACAAAATTTAGTGAATATAGTTGTAGAAAATTAGCATCCGCAGAAACTTATAGTTGTAGAAAATGTAGTCAATATTATGTACAGAATAAGCATTCGTAGAAAATTATAGTTATTAAAAATTTAGTCAATACTTTTGTACAAAGTAAATAGTTCGCTTTGTGCAAAATATTAATGCGTAACATTTATGATTAATTACAAATGGTCGAATTGACCCTTGCCATCCAGGGGAATTGGTTCCTCTGTCTGGCGTATTGCTACGGGGGATGTGGATCCCTCCTCAGCATTTCCCGCGGTGCAATCTCCATGATCTTGGGATGGATCTCTTGGGACAACCTCACCGTCGGAAGCAAACATGACCTGCTCGTAGTTGTAGCAAGCCTCCATGTCAATATCCGTGTAGTCTACTAAGTCAAACTAGTTCTCCTCATTCCACTCCCCTTCCATGAGGACATCAGAAGAAAGAGAACTTGCCGACAAGGAAATTACCAGAGTCTTGGAAGAAAGTATCCCCACGGACGACACCAACTGTTGATGTTCTAATATCGATCTTACATATGATTTATTTGGATTCAGGGAAACTCTAGAAGACTTAGTGTATGCATATGTAGAATAGAGACACGGAAATTTTTATACAGTTTCGGACCTTCTCTTGGAAGAATAATAACCCTACGTCCTATATAGCTATTGCTCAGAGAGAATTACAATCGAGAGTAATGTGAAATGCGTAGCACTATCTCCAACTTTAATGTCTTGTATCCCCTCTCCTCTCCGACGTCAGACGACCCCACGATAAAGTAGGTCGTTATAAGCAAGCTAGTCGGGAATATGTTGGTTGCAGAAGGACCCACGACCACAAGGTGTTCGTAGGATATCTTGCGACTACATAATCGTAGAAAAACTTACGACTACATAATTATAGAAAGACTTATGACTATGTAGTCGTAAAAGGATTTACGACCAAAGAGTAGTTGCAGTAAAACCTACGACTATGTGGTCGTAAAAAGATTTACGACCAAGAAGTAGTCACAGTAAGACTTACGACTGTGTGATCATAGAAAGACTTACAACCAAGGAGTAGTCACAGTAAAATTTACGATTATCTTATGAAATCTCCCTCTTATTAATAATAGGTATATTCTAATAATATAATAACGTAATAATTAGATAATTATTATATGCCGGTCACTACCATAAAAGGTGTACCTGTTTGATGTCCAACAACTCCATTTGCACGGCCAAATTAGCAAATGCGAAGAGCTTTGTGTTTCGCGATCTAGCGCCCGCTTCGTTGTTTTTTTGCCGGCACGCTACGTCTCTCTTAACCAAAAGAGAACTTCACATACTTTGAAATTAACAAGCAAATCGTTAGTCCAGGAAATGTACGGGACCAAAAGTTCGATTCGACAGCAAATCAACAATCCATGCATCGCCAACATATGGTCTCGTGCTCTTTAGGTCAGATTTGCGCCCGCGCGCTTGTGATTTGTGAGGCGACACGCAACCGTTTGGTTGCCGCTTTGGCTTTGTGCGACAGTCAAAAACCCAGTCGAATTGCCTCTCATCAAGCGACACGCCGTCCCAAACCGCGTGTAGTCTGGCACAAACCCGTGCCCGTCCGCGTTCCAAGGGTACGTGCCGAAGCGGCACACGCCGCCGTGAGGAAGCGCGCGCGGATGCGCGATATCGCCAAAGCCCAAACGCGAGGCTGAGGCTGCGAGGCCGGTGTGATAGTGTGGACGTTGGCACGCGCGCAACAAACGCTTCCGTCCCCGTGCTCCGTCGTCGTCCGCCGTGAAATTCTTGCGCGTCTCCAGTGCCACGACACCTGGCGTTGGAACCATGAAAAGTACGGGTTGGGCCAGGACGCGAGGAACCCATTTCGGGCTTTGCTCGATGGACTGGACGGGCCAGCTCGCTTCACTTGCACCCGGTCAATGCGTGTGTAAACTGTAACGTCCTGGCCGAGATCTAGGCCAAGCGCAGAAGACGGAACAAGATCAAGACGCCCCGAGCAACGCAACTCGTCCACAAGCATCGTATATCTGAAGATTCGTTGTACGTATCTTAGCTTCTTCAATTAGCTCTTGAACTTGACACGCATTGGTACTGCATTTGGTTGTTGTAATTAGCTTGTATGGCTTCCTGGGCTGTTCATCGCCCCAACGAACCGCGCCCCATGGGTCACGGCCCAGTCTACCAATGATGGACGTTATCCGTGTCGTGTCCAGGGCCATCAATCAAGCTGGTGGATAGGCCGCTTCTTTGTTTGTCTCCTAGCTCGAGAGAGAAAACCCACCTTGCTCCTGAACGGATGGACATGAACAATATAGCGACACCATTTTTAGAAATAGGATCGTTGTACTTTCTATAACAATTTTAAAGTTCAGTTATAAAGAGAAAGAGCATAATGCCTGCTTATAAAATTTAAAAAGGATTATCTTGATTTAAATATGACCTAACGATCAATTTTAACAACTTTACGAGCGTCTAAACTCAAAACTTTACTTACATTCAGAAAATCCGAAAAATCATCACAAGAATGCTTGAGTGCGGTTGTAACCCTCATATGAAAGATGAAGCATCCTTTCTTTTCCTGATATCTGTTTTGATGAAATAAAGTAAGATTGAGTACACTAGATACTCAACAAATCGCTATAACATAATGCATTTATAGAAGCAAATATCTATATACAAGGCTTGACCAAGAGATAATATTATGTTTCTTTGGGCCTGTTCTTTTTAGCTGCGGCTTATGGCTTTTGGCTGAAATTTTTGAATTTTGGTTGTTTACGGTACAGATTACGAAGAGATCGATACTCACTTGCGATTTTGGCTGGTACAAATGTTGGGATTTTAACGTGTACTACGTTTAACTTGTAGACTCCGTCTTGAGAAAATACTCCGTTTAAAAGTTAGGTACTGTAGCAGCTGTGAAAAGCCGGCCGGCTTCCTCACTGCCGAATAGGCCCTTTAGCGTGAAGCCAATTTACCAAATATCACATTATAGCTAGTTTCCAAACCTATAACTTAACCATTTTTAACTAAAATTAAAATGTTCAGTTTCAATTAAATACGTGAGAGTAACTCTCTTCGTAGTTACTTACCATGTCCAATTTATGGATACCATTCCATATGCATTTTCATACCGCTATACCATGTCCACAAGCACCATTAACCAATAACCATTTTGTGAAAACTACACAACTGTGGTATTTCTACACTTTGCCCATGACCGAGGCACAGTTATTCAAATAGATTATAACATTCTGCAGAAATTGAATAACTTTAACCACAAGATATGATTAACAAATAATGTCGGCCATTACACGCTTCCGTAGACGTGTGATTGATAAAATCATAACAAGATTTCTATAATGCTTACTTTTGATGCTTCCCCCCACTATCCTCAACACTGAGGAACCCCCGTAATTAGGGAGTCTCTCTCTCATCGTTGTTGCACTTCACAAGGGCAGTGACCCTTCAAGTTCACTCCCACCACATTTCATCTGGGCAATGACCTCGTGAGCCATCGCCAACCTAGCTACAATTGCATAGGAGTCCACACCAAAATCAAGCAAATTAGTTAGCCAGGTTCATCGTATACTAGACTTGTGGTTACACGATTAGGTGTAAAAGTAAGCGCACACGGATTTGGTCCTTAATCAACTAAGCGCACACGGATTTGGTCCTTAATCAACTTAGACGAGACAAATCAATAAACCCAACCTAGTGCTGTCCCTGTGCCGGTCTCATACCAACCACTCACCCGAGTCTCCACCATTTTATAAAGCATTGACAGTTTCCAGTGGTAACCTGTGTTATCATTCTATTATCATGTTTCAAGTTTCTATTAGCAATATTCTTGTTGTATTTGATTTTACTGCTAAAGCATTTCTAAGCACAACAATAATCAGACATTGTTATTATTATGAGTATCCTATGGTGATATGGGAAGAATGTTATCAATAATTAAGGAAAGAAAATAAGATGTATCAGCTGTATGGTATAGCTAGGCAATCTATATTTGACATAAACCACAATAGTAAGCACGCACTTGTATTTAAAATCAAAATATTTGCATTTAAAAACCAGGTTCAATATGATCAATTATGAGGACCTACCTCCTTTTCCAGGGTCATCGATCACTTCTCTGTAGGCTTCAGGCCTGACAACTACTTTAATTGCTCATGTAGTTCTGTTGGCCAACTTGTTGAATTTGGATTCAAGCGCAAAAGAATGAATACAAATAAATTCCTCCTTTGTAAAATACAATCTAGGAACAAAATATAATATAATAACCAGAAAATACATAAAAGGAAAAGGGTTTGGTTGAATAGAGTTTAAGCGGCACTTGGTTTGGCTGAACGAGTTGAAAATGGGTTAAATGGGCTCGAGATGGTTGAAATGGGTATAAACTTGTCTAACAGATTTTGAATGAACAATATTAGGTTAATAATATTCATAACAAGTTGAATTTTGAAAAATGATAGATCGGGTTTTAAAACAGTAGCGGGTCATGATTTCTAGGCTCGCCCCGGTTGCTTTTAGCCTTCGGGTTGGCTGGCTTGGCCAAGATGCATGCACGTGCGCACAACCCACTCGAGTTGTGTCTTCTTTGACTTGGACTAGAGCCTCGATGTTGAACAGGGGAGGTAGTGATGCCAGAATTTTAGCTTCGGTGAGGTCCCCTAGTGGTGAGCGGTGTGTTAGGTACCAAGGCTGATCGGGAGGAAGAAGAACGCAGGTGATAGGGGTGAGACGCCAGGGCAAGGAAAATAAGGATTTGGGAAAGAAATACTTGTATTATTACTAGTCTATCTGTTACAATCCTCGAATCCTTTTTATAAGAGAATCGAGTCTAAATCAATACAGCTAGAATCAAAAATTACTCCTTAATTGAAACCGATATGTAAACTACTCTTTCTATCTTGAAGCTCCCCATATTTGAACCAGGACTTGTTTTGGCGATGGTACTAAAGTCCGACTAAACTATCCATAACATTTCCCCCCGTCCTTTTGAAATAGCTCGTCCACGAGCTTATAATCAGGGAATTCCTTGCTGAAGTCATCGCGATTCACCCAAGTTTCATCCAGTAAATTACAAGATTTAGGTAATATAAATTTTTTGTTAACTTTAATGACATCCTCATTAAGAAGTAAATTCACTTGATCTTGTATTTTCTTAGCACATGCTCTTGTAATTGGTCCAGGCGGCAACTCGATATGTATATATGGATCATTTGGTGGATGAGATGAAGGTGTCCTAGGGATGACCTGATCAGTTCAGGATTTGGTGAGCCCCATTTCCTCCTTTAGGCTTAGCAACAAGTTTGGGCGGCGGCTACTTGGTTCTATCCACGAAACCAAGCAGATCTTGGCTGCGCAGATAGGGAAGGATCTATGCTTTCTAGAGCAGATGGTTCTCACGGTTAATCTTCACCGTGATGAAGTGGCCGAACGACGACGGTGCAAAGCTACTCCCTGATAACGCTGAAGTGTGGGCTGTGGCACTTGAGGAAGAAAGATTGCTTGTGGTGTTTGACATGGTTGATATGGGACGTATGGCTCTAATACCATGAAAAACTTAATACTTGCCACAATAATCCCTGCAGGGTTTTTGTATTTGTATTTATAATCAAGGAGTCCGCCAAAATTGGATTACAACAGAACACCGTCTCGGTTGAAAACACTGATTACGCGCAACAGTTCACGGCATGATATGCTACGGTATCGACAACAGGACGAATCAAAACAGAACAGAACAGAACAGGGAAAACAGAGTTTAGCTAGATACAAGTTTATCTCTAACTAAACACAGAATATCTAACTACATTTTCAACAGTACAGTCCGTATAATATCACCGATAGTAATGTGTGCATACTGTACACTCCGTATATTTGCCTCTGTAGGCCTGTAGACAGCAATTTTTGGGCGACAGCATCCGTTATTCGTCACGTCGTTGCCTGCCCCAGACAACGAATTTTTAGTTCCCTCATAACAGTAAGAGCTTTAGTAAATTTTAAGGCCTTTTCAGAACAAAGAAATTTCGCAAAAATCTCGTAGGGAACAATTCAATTCCTACACAAATATATAAAAAATATCTGTATTCCAATCAGGCTCCTGGTGGCGAGCGTTGCTCCGTGGGGCTATGCGCCAGGACGAACATGGGGGAATCGCCGTTGCGACGCGCCGGCTCAGACAGCAGCATCACGCCATTGCGTTGCCCTACCGACACGGACGCACGATGGCCACAATACCGCGGACGCGCCCTTACAAGCAGTGGATAGATCGGTGGTGTGACAAGACAGGCACACGAATGAATGCTTGAAGCCTTGAACGATGCACATTCAGAATGGCAGCATCAGGTTCTCGTATGTATGCTTTAACACTTGATAGGTAACTGACTAACTATACGGTGTACATGTATATCAATATCTATGACGATCAACATCTGAACATTAACAGCACTTTACCCTCCCCCGGCCTTTTTCCTGAAGTACCCTGCCTTTTTTTTGTTAACATATATAAATGCTACCAACTACCCTGTGCTTCTTTATACTATGTACAGTTCCAGATCAGGAAGAGAGGTCAGTTTTCTTTGCTTCTGTGCAAAATTTTTTTCTTCTTTACCGGTACCTAACGCTATGGAGATCAGAAGTAACAATCTTTCCATCAGAAGTACTCCTTGTGGAAATGGAAGCGAGTCCCCGTCTTGTGGCTCATCTCGTGCGATAGATCCTTCAGCTCTTTGGCTAGCGTCGGCGCGCCGCAGTAGAAGACTCCTGCATGCATCAGAATCATTCTTGTGAGCAAAGGAATGTGTAGAGTTGATCGATGGACATCAATTGATTTCAGGAATATTGCTGACGTCAATTGATGCGAATGGATAGGTTGTCTCAGCCAAAGATTACCAACTGTTGAATTCGGATGCTTGGAGGCAATTCTGGTGAAGACTTCCTTCCAATTTGGTCTGGCAAAATGTGTCCTCACCTGTCGAGCACACAGCAGATGTTCAGCTTACAGTCAGTTACTGTAGTCAGTCAGACATGCAAAAACAAATTACTTAAGGAAAGTTAGCGTTTGGTTCTTCCTTAGAGCAGAAGAATATTTCAGTTTATTCTTGAAGAAGTGCCTGTATGGCGAATGTTGTGATCCAACAACTGAAAGAAAAGAAGTTTACCCTGGTGCCTGAGACAATGTCGACACCATGTTTGGCATGGTTCAGAGCTTGCACCATCGACAACAGAGTTGTCCGTGCATCGCGCTCCTCGTACACACTCGTCAGATAATTGTGCAACTCTATGACACCCTGGTTAAAATTGCATGACGAGTTGTTCATCAATACAGTAAAAGTATTGCTGGGGTATCAGTAAACTGCAAATATGGATGGATGGCAGCATGGCAACACTCCTACCTTTTTGTCCATTTCAGCAACCTCATTCATCACTCCTTTGAACCATTCAAATGACAATGGCTCCCGGGTAACCCAGTAAAAATGCGCACGGCTTGTTCTATATGCTCTTTTCCTGTTGCTACTGGCTGTTGAAACACTGAAGCTGTTGGTGCTGTCCTCAGACCTGCTAGTCTCCATTGCCAAATCCTAATAGTAACAGAAAATCATGTAAGCTATAGGCAGGAAGAAGCATCTTAGCAAACTGTTAAAATGGGAACTACATAGGATGAAGCAATACCATCAACTCTTCAGCTAGCTTAATATTGTTAAGTAGGTCCCTTAGAATGCTTATGAACGGTGTTGCCCCGATTCCGAGGCCAACAAGAAGTAGAACATCATAGTTTCTGAAATCTTGTGCAGGGGCACCATATGGACCATCTACGAGCAATCTTGGCAAGCTGTGGCACACATAAGGAAAGGGAATTCAGCTTCATGTCCACCACGTATGTAAAGAAGTAGAAATCTAAAGGGATATTGGTTGACCTTCTTGGTTCTGCCACACCTAACTCGCCGAACGAAGCTCTTCTGTTAACATGTGGTGAAAAGTAGTTCTCGACAAATATGCGCTTGAGCTCTTGTGTCCAGTCTCCGTTTGTGCGGATGTGAACACTGAGGTAGTCATCTCCAGGAGCTGAAGTGATGGAGAAAGGATGCCTGAAGTAGAAACACGGAGAAGGTGAAGGTGAATTACTATGATAGAAGCTAGAGTAAGTCGAGGAGAGGCAAAAAGGTCATACAAACCATTCAAATGGAGAAATCGTAGGACACTGAAGAAAGATATACTGTCCACTTCTATATCGAAATCCATAGGGCTTCGACATTGTTATGGTCAATACATTTCCAGGTAGAAGGCAAACCTGAGTGAATCAAATTTACATCAGAACACACATTTGGACCTAGTTTCATGTCTGTAAATGAATAAATTTTGCATGTACATCATTCTCTTTTTTGGTTTGACTTCATTATGTTTTTCATGGCAAATTTGCTTAAATGTTTCTTCAGTTGCAGTGAAAAGAATAAACTGAAGCACATCAAACAAGTTATTTAACATAATGAAAGAATCAGTATGTCCTTATACATGCTAGCACCAATAATTAAATTTGGGGAGAGCATATATGTGATGTTGTGATGGGCAGACAAGCACTGAGAACAGAATAACAGGGACCTTCAAGGCATGAAAGTTATTAGAGAGTGACAGGCAATTTCTAAAGGACAGAAATGTTGCGAGTAGAGCCTATATTCTATTGTAGACTAGTAGTGGCAATATGACTTGGATCCCACAATGCCAAAAAAAATCTCCGTTTCTCCTGTCCACAAACAAAATCCTTTATATCACTAAATCGTGTGCTTTCCAAGTTAAAATGATGGATCCAAGACCTTGGAACTGGTAATGGATCACTAATTCGAATCAGCGCAAGTTGTCGATGACAGCTTCTTTCTGTTTTAGGCCCTGATCAACTCGGTTTCGGCTTCTGGCTTATTTTTCACTATTCATAAGTTTCGTCTTTTTCTGAACTTTTGTCTTTTTGTTGAGTTTTTTTGCCGGTCCTTTTTTTCTTGTATTTGTTTGTATTATACGTAATGGGCTAACATATTTTTTATTTTTAAATTTTTTTAAATTTAATTATGCTAAATAAGCCTCTGTCAGCTACAGTGCTTTTTTCAGCCAACTACAGTGTTTTCAGCCATAAGCCACGAGCTTTTCAGCCGAACCGATCACCACCTTAGTATTATCATACTGACCAATCAACCATGTAAAGTTAATCAATTTGTATCAGTAACACATCTCAAGAAAGCTTGGCAATCAGAGCCTGCAGAAAATTCTGTCAGTGATAGTTACCAGCTTACCTTTAATATTTTTACAGCATAAGCATTTGACCGCAAGGCCCGAAGCATCCTTTCACCAACATAGAGCACCAACGGGACAGAAATGTACATCCATGTCTAAAATCACCAAGAGATCACAATGTTAGCTCGTTACGGTGTTCCTAAACTCAACATTGGGGGGGATACGATGCTGATGTTTTCACATGATATTGTTTTGAGAAGAAAATCAAGAAATTTCCACATGGCATTGTTCCAAAGGAGATAAGATAGACAATAATCACTAAAATAACAAATCGAACCACTCGGCTTCGCAGCTGTCAGACTCTTTGGTGCTTCTAGAATGGCGCACATGTAGGCTTGTACTGTTGTGCAGGATAGCACCAACTACCAAGTACGTCCTGGAGATCGGAGTACTTTCCTACATCTGAACCTTCTGTACTGTGCAAATGGTATTTATCTACAGTAAAACCCTACATGTTTACCAAACTAACCTAACTGGCTATTGACTTGTAGCTAGCAAAAGGATTTTAAACAAACTTCCCAATGGAAAATTGCATTTCTTGAGCAGAACACATTATGACATCACGGTTTGACTTTTGCTGCCGCTAATGCATCTGCCAGCCCAACCCACAGAACAGAATCTATGGCTGCGATGAGCAGTTCTGCCTATGAAAAAGCAATTACAAATAGCAAAAATTGCATCAGAAAAACGCCCATTCCTCTAGAACGCAATTCAAGGTGGTCCTATCCCACATAGCCGCACAAAATCCCCACTGCATAACGCCCAACAGAAAAGCAATGGAAGTCCGTGCAACAGAAAAGCAGTGAAACTCCGTGCCACGCATTCCGATGGTGAATTGCATGGGAAGATTCATCATCACACGATACAAGTTTTCCTTTCTCTCTTTCTTTCCTTCTCTGCTCCTCTTTTGCCTTGCACTAGCTAGACAGGCTCTTTAATCGGATCCGATCCCTAGATGCCATTGCCACCACCTCCCGTGATCCCTTTACAACTAATGACCCTAGACGACACGGCAATAATTGGGCGTTGGGCAACCGCACCACATGTGACAAGGGACATTAGGCATTTCACCTGGCATTTCTTAAGTGGGCGTCACTGGTCACACACACCACACACTCACATCCATTGCTAGCGAAAGCAAAGTAACAAGGGAAACACACATATCCATTACTAGAGAAAGCAAAGTAACAAGGGAAACACACATATCCATTACTAGAGAAAGCAAAGTAACAAGGGACAACGCTATTAGCACTACTTAATGTAGGGTTTGGTGAGATGGTAATGGGCACCAAGCCAGCCAAAATTAGTGGCATACGCGGAGAAAAGTCTAAGCCATCCACATGCATGTCGAGGCAGCCAGAGCCATGGAGGTGACGAGTTGGTGGCAAATGTAGCAACGCCGGCCAGCCAGTCGGTCCGTCACGTCGCGGCCGGGGGCGGTAGGTGAGCGGGAATATACTAATCTTGGGGGCCATGTGATCTGGGGTCAAAGCTAATGGCGCCTTTGACAATGTGATACTCCAAACGGGAAGAAAGGAAAGGTAGCAGTGTACTAGTATAGTACTAGTAACAAACAAACATGAGAAGTTTCCTGCACATTTCATCATTGTAAGCTTAAAGGCTAAGGCAAAGCTCGTCGCTTGCAGATTTGGGGTGTCGCCGCATGGTCGATCATTATGTGATGTAGTGGTAAAATCATTGTGAATTTTGTAACCGCCCCTCCCCTCGTGTAAAGCCCAGTAAAGTTGGTAGGCTTTGAGGCTTCAGGATGATGTCCATTCCGTGATGGATCGATCTGCCCATATTATTCAGGGATGGACGGGGATTTATTTTGCGCAGTACTGCTACCGGTGCTCCGTTCTGTAAAGCAAGAAGAGGCGTCTACGGCCATTCATGGCATTAATAGATCCACTATATCGATTATTAGTCTTAGCGATGCCCACCGATTTCAAGAACACCCAATCCAAATGCAAAAAACGCCCTGTAAAGTGATCCCAGCTAGATCCACCAACAAACGTAGGACCATATGATCAATGAAACTCTGTCCCATCATCATCGTGTATAGGGCGCGCAAACAGTACACCAGCCCTATATTACACCCCTTTTTTTTTTTGCAGAGGGCACCGAATTGAATTGAATTACCCTTCTACAGATAACCCATCTCATTGTCAGTCTCAGAACACGGGATTTATGTAGGAATCCTAGAGGACTTATATTGTTTTCCGTCAAATTCTTGCGACATTTCTAGTAGGACATGGCTCCGTGGTGTTTGGTTGGGTAGATGGGGTGACCGAGATGACCCTCACCGTGGCTGGCAAGGCGAGCGACCTAGTAGGCCACAGCTGACAGGGATTTATGTCCGGAAGACGGGCCCGGAACTGCTCAACAGCACAGTTCATGGATCTGGCCACCTCGAGACGATCGAACCACTACACACGTCAGTACGTTACGCTACACTTAGCTGTGGAGCACACCATCACTAGCCCACGTGTTCCGTGACAACTCACAGCAACTACAACTGCCACCATCTCGACCTACCTCTGAACTCTGAACGCGGCCTATTTATGAGCTTGGCCGGACAGAAGGCGACGCACTCCTTGACCACCACGGACAGGGACGAGGAGGGCAGGTCTGGGCTGGCTGGCAAGCATGGCTCCGGGTTTGACCCCAGCGCCACCGACATTCTCAGCTATTCTGTTCAGAGTTTCAGGCTTGTAATTCTCCTCCTTTCAAAAAGAAAAGGATTTCATATTTTTTTTTCTGTAAATAGTTCTTCGTATTTTGGATGACATAAGCCAAGACTAAATAATAATGATAAGACGATTGACTTTGGTTTGAGAGAGAAACATGCTCACTGAAAATTCCTCTCTCTCTTTTTTTTTTGTCACGGTTACTGTCATGAGTCGTGGAGTTATGGAAAGTTTTTTTCCTGGAGGGACAGAGAGAGTGACGCGAGCCGTTTCTAGAAGATGGCAATAAAGCAGCGAAAACTGCACCGCGAAACGGCGTTTCCAAAGAAAGCGAGCGCACGGGCAGTTGTCACCTTTCGCGACGGACCAAACAGAAAACCATCAACCTCGTGAAAACTACGCGGCGCAACCAACAACACGCTGATAACTACGAGTAAAAACCCATAATAACCTCGTGCCAGAACGGCAAGGGACCAACTGAGGTTTCAATTCAGGCAAATTATATAGCCCTGATCAATATGGCTTCAGCTTCTGGATTCAACTTATTTTTGCACTATTCATAAATTTCGTCTTTTTCTGAACTTTTGGCTTTTTTTAGTTTTTTTACCGGTTCTTTTTTTCCTCGTATTTGTTTACATTATACGTGATGGGTTAATATGTTTTTTCTATTTTTAAATTTTTTTAAATTTAATTATGGTAAATAAGCCTCTGTCAACTACAGTGCTTTTTTCAGTCAGCTACAGTGTTTTCAGCTGTATGGTGGTGATCGATTCGGCTTAAAAGCCCATAGCTTATGGCTGAAAACACTGTAGCTGGCTGAAAAAAACACTGTAGTTGACAGAGACTTATTTAGCATAATTAAATTTTTAAAAAATTTAAAAATATAAAAAATATGTTAGCCCATTACGTATAATACAAACAAATACTAAAAAAAAAGAACCGGCAAAAAAGCTCAACAAAAAGCCAAAAGTTCAGAAAAAACGAAACTTATGAATAGTGAAAAATAAGCCAGAATCCAAAAACCGAAGCCGAGTTGATTAGGGACATAAGCAACAAGCACCACATGTAAAAATTACTGTACTAAAAAGTGTAAAAGCGATGTGGTGATCGTACGTAGGCACGTACCGTTTTCTCGTACCAGCGGCGTACGAGGAAGAGGAAGTAGCCGTGCACGAGCAGGAGCGCGTAGACGATGCCGAGGAGGTGGTGCGAGTACCAGAAGGCGTTGAACCCGGCGAGCCGGTTAAACGGCGCCGGCAGCCGCGCCGCCGCCGCCGCGCCCTTCTCGCCCTTTCGGAACGGGTGCGTCGCCAGCGTGAAGGACACCGTCATCAGCACCACCATCACGATGCCCGTCACGCCCTCCACGCCGGAGAGCAGCCACGCGTACGTGGGCTTCTTTGCCCCGAACGCGCCGGCCACCAGCTCGTACTCCTCCGGGCTCGACGCGATCACCCGCGGGAAGTCGCACGCCAGGTGGTTCCCCGCGTGCAGCGTGATCCCCACCACAATCGCCGTCGCGATCATCTGAAATGTCAAAAGAAAAAGGCAATGTAGTTACATCCCGTGCCTAGTAAAAATTCTTGAGAAAGTATTGCGATGCTAACGGAGACGGTGAATCGCAGTCCTGGTCGTGAGTTGTTACCGGTGACCACCCACCCAGCCGCGACTATGTTCCGTTAACAATAACAAACGGGTTAGGTGCACGTATATTTGAGGAGATGGCAGCTCAGGCATGCGCTTCTCATACTGGACCCCACAGCTCAGCTCCATCGTGCTACATCCTAGTTCGTGCGGTCTATGGCTCGTGACTTCCCGAACAAAAACCACTTCTTGCCATCTTTTCAAAACATTTTATTTCAACAGTTTTTTTTAAAATATTTTATCTATATTCAGTTATTTATACAAATACTTGACTATAGCTCTGCTCCAACAGACTTCAAATTTTGACCATAACGGTTAACTTTTTAGTTAAAATTACACTAAAATGATTATTACTTTTTCTTAATTATTTAATTAAAAATAAAAACACTATTATATTTTGACAGACAATATAAAAGATAAAGAGAAAAACAAAAAAAACCCTAAAATAATAAAAACCGATGTAAGTAACTCCTAATTTCTAAAAGTTAGAAGCCAGAACCGCAGCCGTCTGGTGCGACCCGGTAAGCCATGGACGACAGCCGAGTGTTCAGTTAACAGAAGCTTTTTTTACGTGGGCATCAACCGCGGGTGGGGCCCACCGGTGAGTGGGACACCGTTTGCCTGGGACGGGTCCACCTCACAAGTGAGGATTTGTCGGTCCGTGGACTTCCACTTACCGGTAAGGCGTTTTTTGACTTTTGACTCAGGGTTTATTACGGAGCAGTACTTGCGCTAAATGGGGCAAGGGATCTTCTGCGCCGTTGGATTCAGCCTTCCACTACAGCAGAAATGCAGAAGGATTGGGCCGCCAGCCGCGGCACAGAAAATTAGTACTACATGGAACGTGGACAGGCGAAGTACGCAGTACGCTAAGGCCTTCGTCTCCAGTAGTACAGGGCAGCAGTGAGTAGTGTGATAAAAAGTCTCAAGCGGCCATTCCAGTTTCCACACAGGATTCAGGAGCCCCGGGGCTCCGCGTGGCCTTCCAATCATTGCGCGCCACGTTCCCTCTCCCCAAATGCGACAAACCGCTCCGCCCCGCCACCGACGGCGACGGCTTAACCACCCCGGTCGACGTAGTCACCGTGGACGTAATTACCTAGTAACTCGCTTGATTACCAAAGAAGGGGAAAATGGCTTGCCACGTCGGACACGCTGATATTTGTGGAGGTGTGTGTACCTTGTGGAAGGTGATGTTGTCGTCGAAGGGGACGAAGAAGCGGGCCCAGGAGGAGCGGAGCCACGTCAGCGTGTTGCGGCAGACGGGGAGGAGGACGAGCGCCATGTTGAGCTTGAGTGTCTCGGCGGCGCCCTTGGCCGTGGGGAGGCAGTACCCCATCACCCGAAACGCCGCCGTACGTCGGTACTGTACGAACTTCCACACGAACAGCGCTGCCATCGCCGCGAACCACAACGCGAGCACCCATGCACGCCGCCAGTTCTCCTCTGCCGCCACCCGCACCTGTGCTGCCGCCTTCTTCACCCCCCGGCCCCATCCGCGCCGCCGCTCCCGCTCACGCGTCTGCCCGGCGCCGCCGTCTCCTCCCCCTCCCGTCCCCACCGTCACTGTCCCGCCTATGCCGCCGAGGTTCTGGCTCCACTGGGCCCCGCTCGCCGTGCTCAGCGGCCGGCTGTAGTTCATGTAGGTGTCGCGTTGGAGCAGCAGCGCCTCCAGCTGCCACAGCTGGCCATCGATAGCGGCAAAAGGACATCACACGTGTCATCAGCTCAGCTCAGCACGGCAGAGTATGCATTAATCAAGAGGACATGACTGAGCGGTATATATATACGTAGAGTATACGGCCAAGAACACGTACGCACCTCAATGTAACCGAGGTTCTCCGGGTCGAGCTCCTCCATGATGAGCGACGCGTACTCCTCGGCCTGCTCTTTGAGCTTCGCTAGCTTGTTCGCCGACGCGCTCAGCACGATCAGCTGCATGCGCGCGGTTGCAGAAAAAGATCAAACAATCCGCTGAAGCGTCAGGTGAAAGTAACAACAGTGATAGTTACCGCAGTAATTACAACAACAGTAGTATAGTAATTACTAATGGAGAACTGGATGCCCACAAAGAAGCTTCTAATGCCAATGGAGAAGTAAAAAAAGAGAACTTTAGGAAAGTGTTTAAACAAGTCACCTCCTGTACTTCCTCCCTCGTTATCCTCCCGTCCACGTTAGTGTCCACCCTGAATTTGGGGCCAAGAACGGCAGAAGAAGAAGAAGCATATCAAGAATCTGCGAAACTAGCAGTAGGTGCGTGCGTGCGCATCGGAAATCGGGACGGATCGATGGATCCGGTGAAAGAAAATTAACGGGGGAGGAGGAGGAGGATTCAGTGGGCTCAGTACATGTCGAAGAAGATCTGGAGCCGCGCGTCGAAGCTCTGGTCGGAGATCTGGAGCCAGAAGTCGTAGAGCTCCTCCCTGGTGATCCGCTCCAGGTTCTGCCGCCGCCGGCGGGCCAGCGCGTCGAAGATGCCCACCGCGAACTCCTTGGAGTCCACCATTCCTGATTTGATTGAGACACGCAGCACGGCAAGAACGTCGCGATTACGGGTTGTTTCTTACGTGTCCGGATAACATCGACAGTACTAAATGCAATGGTGGTCACTGATGAGCATAGCGTGATGTGTGGGCGTACCGATGCATTCGCCGAAGTCCTCGCGGGAGAGGAGGCCGTCGCGGGCGAGGGCGTTAAAGCGCTCCTCGACGCGGCGCCAGAGCTCGGCGGCCTCGACGGAGCCGGTGGTGCGGCTGATGAACCGGAGGCCCTTGAGCGCGTGCTTGGCGCCGGCGCGCGACCGGTCGAGGCGCGCCTGGATGCGCCGCCGCTCGCGCGCCGCCATCGCCGCCTCCCGCTGCAGCTCCGCGGGCGTCGGCCGGAGCGGCGAGGGCGACGGCGACGGCGACCGCAGCCACGCGAACTTCTTGCGTATCCGCGACGACGTCGACGAGCACCGGCTCAGGCTCCGGGCGCCCCCGACACCTCCCTCCGGCGTGTGCCCCCCGCCGGACGGCGCGGTGGCGCCGTAGAGCGCGGCGCTGGTGGGCGTGACGCTGCGCACCACCATGGACTCCTCGTCGAGCTCCAGCATGACCTCGACCAGGTCCCTCTGGTCGGCGAGGAATGCCGGCAGCATGCCGCCAACCCCGCCGCTCCCGGCCGCCGCGGCAAAGAACTCCTCCCCATAGGCGGTGATGAAGGACTCGTTGTCGGAGGCGTCGGTGTTGGTAGTCTGGTCGTCGGCGAGGTAGTCCGCGATGCGGCGGTGGCCGCTGCGCCACGCGTTGCTCCCGCGTGCCGGCGTCCACATGGCGCCACGAGAGGGAGAAGGAAAAGCTTCGGCTTCGGCGGGGAGGCAATGGTGGGTGGTGGTTGCGTCCTTTTATTAAGATATACGTAATGCTCGTTATCCCGTGGGCTGGCTGGCTACGCAGCTACGCCCGCGCAGGCCGGTGACGCGGTGATTCCCTCTCTTTAGACCCTGTTTGGAATGCGGGAATTTTTCTCGATTTCTGTGAGAATTGAACTGTTTTCTGCAAAATTTCTGCAAAATTCCTGTGAAATTCCTCTGTTCCAAACAGGCCCTTAGTCTTTTTGCTCTTCGCGCTCGCGGATTACTTCGCGGTGCGGTGCGCTGTATTTGCATCCCGCCTCGCGCTCGGCTTAGCTTTCGGCCGCTGCCCCCTTCCCGTTCTCTTTTATCTTTACTATTATAAAAACAATTATAAAAATATAAATTGGTGATCGTCGGTCTGTTCTCTCTCCTCTCTTTTCAATCATCTGATTAAAGATCAGTCATTCAGATTCACATGTAGATAGTCTTTCACTTCTCATAGAAAAAATTAGGCCGACACGTGAACCGCGCTCCTCTTCTCTTCCTCCACATCCTCCACCTCCCTTAACCACTCTATCTCCCACAACCGCCGCCTCCGCCGCCTCCTTCTCTCCCCCAAACTCTTGTACCGTGCCTCCTCCTACTCAGCGCCGCCAACAATTCCTTCCCCGTATGGCAGCGTCTAGTCGTAATCCCCCAACTTCCCCAGTAGCATCGCATCCCCCCGTCGCCGCCTCCCCAACGCATTTGCCCACCACCTCCTCTTCCCATCTGTCCGCCGCCGCCTCCCCACCTCCACCTCCCGCAACTGCCGCCTCCTTCTCTCCCGAACCCTCATGCTGCGCCTCCTCCTCCTCGGCGTCGCCACCAATTTCTTCCCTGCGCGGCAGTGTCTGGTCATAGTTCCCCAACTTTCCCCAGGGCGTCACTACCCAATTCCATCTCCCATCACCCCTCTAACTAGCGGCACGACACTCGGCGACAGCGGCCGGTGGATCGGAGAGAATGGCGCTTGGCGATAGCGGTCGGTGGATCAGAGAGAAGGGCACTCGGTGATGGCGGTGGCGGCTACCTCTTACTACGCTCGCCCACGTGGCTCTCCCCCCGCCGCCACCGCCTAGTGGTCACTCACCCGGTGAGCCTCTCTATCTCCTCCTCTTGCTTTTCGCTCGGAGCCTGTCGCGCTGTCTAACGATTTTGGCCTCCTAAGCTGGTTGTCGAAGTCGATGTCATGGTTGAACGGGGTCGTGGTCGAGGGGCCATGGCCGAAGTCAAGGGGTCGTGGTCAAAGTCAAAGCCGTGGTTGAAGGGAGACGTGACCGAAGTTAAAGATCCATGGTCAAAATCAAACCCGTGGTTGAAGGGGCGGTAGTCGAAGTCGAAGGATCGTGGTCGAAGTCCAAGCCGTGGTCGAAGTCAGGCCGTGGTCAAAGTCAAAGGATCATGGTCGAAGTCCAAACCTTGGTCGAAGGGGACAGTGGTCGAAGGGCGTAGTGGTCAAAGTCGAAGGGCCATGGACGAAGTCGGTCCGCGGTCAAAGTCAAAGGGCCGTGGTCGAAGTCGAAGGGTCGTGGTCGGAGTCCAAGCCGTGGTCTAAGGGGGCAGTGATCTAAGGGACAGTGGTCGAAGAGGCAGTAGTTGTAACATCCTGGAAAATATAAGTAATAAATTATGGAGTTTTTGGATTATTTTATTTTGCTTTTCGTTTGAATTTGAAGTTTAATGGCTTTTTGTAAATCTAAAGGAATTTCAAAAATAAAAAGAGGGAAGAAATCAACACATAAAATAATAAAACATGAGCGTCAAAATAAAGAATCTGGAAAGATGATCCAAAAGAACTATAAAAGTAAACATAATAAGTATTTACAAGAATATATATATACATATGTATATACATATGTATGTATATGTATGTGTATATGTATATGTAAGCATACAATTAAACATAGCAAGAAAATAATCTTTATGTAACAAATATTAGCAAAATAAAAGATATAAAATTTCAGGAGGAAAGGAAGTGAATATATGTATATGTATACCTATATATACACACAAGAAAACCCAAAAGAAAAATCAAAGAAATAAAAATGGAAAAGAAAAGAAAAAGAAAAACTCGGCCGGGCCGGCCATCACCCCGGCCCAGCCTCTCCCCGCGCGCGGACGCACGCCCGGCCCAGCGCGCCAGCGCCCGCAGCCCATCTCCCGCGCGCACCCCGCGCCTCACTGCGCCGTGGCCCTCACTCCACCCGCGCCTCTCTCTCGCTGCCCGGTGGGACCGAGCTGTCAGGCTCTTCTCCCTCCTCCCTCTCTTCTCCCCGCGCCCGCGCCGCTCTCTCGCTCGCGTTCGCTCCTCTGCGCAGCAGATCCCCGCTCTCCCTCTCTCACCTCGCGGGAAAAATATCAAAGAATCTACAGGAGGGGGGAAGCACCTCCCCGCTACCTCTCTCTTCCACAAAATCTCGGGGAGATTTGATTCATCTCCCCTCACCGGCGTGAACAGCGGCGGCCGAATACTGCCCTCGCCGTGCGCCGCTTCTCCGGCTATAAAAGCCCCCTGGAAGTTGCAATCGCGCCGCACTACTCACCTCCACCCTCCCCCGTAAGCAATCGAGCCGAGAGCCCCCTAATCACCGTCGGTCCCCTCCTTCTTCCCGAACTCCGGCGCCGCCCTCCCCGCCGATTCCCGCCGTGGTAACTCGATTCACCGCTCGTGAATCATCTCCGGAGCATCACGAAGCTGTTCCCAGTCTCCCTCGCACCTCCCGAAGCCCGTACCTCGCCATCACCGGAGCACCCGCCCGAGCCTCCGTCGTCGCACGCCGCCAGCCCTCTCCGGTGACCGTCACCTCCGGCCGTCTACACCTGAAGCTTCGCCATCACGCGGGGGTTGTATTTCACGCAACCCCAGAGCCTCCCGACCACCGCTCGCCGTCGGCGCCGTCGCCCCCGACTTTCTCTGCTCGGCTTCCTTCCGGAGCTACTTCAAAAGGTATTATTACCCTATATGGGTAAGCATCGCCCGACTGATCGGGTGGCTTCCAGCGTTACTCCTTCCCTCCCCTCGCTCCCGCGGCGCGCGTTCGAGCCCCGGCTCCGCGCCTGCGGTCGAGCGTTTCGTTTTAATTTCTGCGCTGACAGGTGGGCCCCGCTCGTCAGCCGCCACGGGACCGCAGGCCCACTGACAGCCTGACCCCACCCGTCAGTGTCTAAGCACGCCGACAAGTGGACCCCACTGGCCATAGACACAGTAATAAACGAATAAAGAAAAAAAGATAAAAATTAAGAAAATGACATGTGGGACCCATTGTCAGAAATTTGATAATATTTGGAATTAACTGAACTGAGAACTTTGAATGATCATAACTTTTTTATTTTAACTCCAAATTGAACGAGACAAATTTCTAAATTCGTCTAAATTCAAGATCTATCTAATGGAACTGAAATTATAATTTTTAAAGTTCATTTGAATTTCTGGTGATATTTTGTTGATTTGATGTTTTCTTTTTATCCAAATTTTCGCGCACGATTACAATAGCCTACGAAGCACAAGAAGAAGAATTCGAGGCCGCAGCACTAGAAGCCCCGGACAATCAAGCACCCGACCACTGTGACCAAGGCGAGTCAATACTTTGATCATGTTGAACCTACATTCTGCAAATTACTTTGTTTTAAATTAACAAATTGCATGCTGTTATTTTTATGCAAATACATGCTAAATTTGATATTCTAGCTATATGCCATTGTTTACCTTGAATAGTATTACCCCCTCCTTTGAGTATTTGAATGTGTGAACCTTGTCGCCCTAGCAAAAATATATTAGTAACATTTCGAAAATAAGTCCGTAACCGTATGCCATGCTTAGCATTGATTAGGAACTCGGGACAAGAAATTGTCCCAAGCATCACCTTTATTCATGAGAAACTAGTTTGGGGCAGTCATGGTGGAAATGACTGGTATATTTGGTTATGGATATTTTATGTTCCGAAAAACCCCAACATGCTTAATATCTGGGCGGATTGGTTCGAGGGTGTGTATGTGTGTGGTGCAGTGATTGCACAAGTGGGTTAGTGGTAGACCGCCCAGGTAACCCTAAGGACTGAATCTTGTCATGTCAACCCGTGTAAAACAGCACAACCGCAAGCTGGCAAAATGTAGGTAGGGTTTACTAATTTGTGTGGCTCTAAGGTGGTTACGTGAAGGTATGACCACGAGCAAAGGGATGGATGGTCGCATCCCCGCCTTTGCCCGTGATGGCTCACGAGGGACCCTTCCCGAGGGATGGTCGGATCCTACGGAAGATAGACCTTAGCGGGCGTAACCACAGTAGGACTATGCATTGTAACAATCCTGTGATAGTCTACTCAACCGCATGGCTAAGGAATCATGTGGGGCAACGGGTAGATTTATCTCTTGTGGGTAAAGTATGCAAAACTCTGCAGAGTCAAAACTATTCGAATAGCCATGCCCACGGTCAAGGGCAGACATGGGAACTTAACTAGATATAGTTCTGTTTACAAAAATATTGAAAAATGGGAATGGAAAAGTGGAAGGGCAGAGGAAAGCCCTGATTTGAGTTGTCCTGGGTGTCGTCCCAGTGGTAAGTTAAGCGGCTGTAACGCTGAAGAATGTCATACGGTGTGATGCCGTATGTATGGAAAAATTATGGTGATATTAGGCATATGGTGTGATGCCATATGTATGGAAATTTATATTAATATTTCTTGAACATTAAGCTTTTGTTCAAATGCTAGGTCTTAGGAATTTTTATATAATTGTATTCAAAAGCACTCTTCGCAAAAGGAAATAAACTTAAGCCATCCTTGATTAGCCATACATGTTATATACTGCATTCTGTGTATTGGCTCGCGGAGCACGGGGTCGGAGTGCTCACGCTCGCTTTGCGGCAAAAATCCAGAAACAGGAGCGCAAGACCACTACGCCTACGAGGAAGCTCCCGCTACGGAGGAGAAAAATGACGAAGAAAACTAAGGCGTAGGCTTCGCTGTTTAGTCATGGACAAGTAGACATATGGCGTTGTGTGCACGTATGTTACTAGTTAGCTGGTGACATATAATGCACACAGTACCTTCCAGTCGCTTGCCTGTGGATTTGGGTTTGTTTTTGCTATGATTCCGCTGTGCATGTTTGTAATAATGACAATTGGCCTGATCGGCCCCTTTTGTAAACTATCACCCGACGTGGTGTATTTCAGTTTATGTAATATAATGGTTGCTTATGCGATGTACGAAATGATTCAGCAATGTACCTGTGTGCACTAACTACTGATCCAGGGATTAGTGCAATGAAACACAGTAAGATTCGGATTGAAAAATCCGGGTCTGACAGTAGTCAAAGTCGAAGGGCTGTGAACAAAGTTAGTCCGCGGTCGAAGTCGAAGGGTCATGGTTGACGTCGGGGTCGTGGTCAAAGGGGGTCGTGGTCGACGTCAGGGCCGTGGTCGAAGGGGGCCATGGTTGAGGGGCCATGGCCGAAGTCGATGCGGTGGTCGAAGGAGGAAGTGGTTGATGTCGAAGGGTCGTGGTCATCGAAGGGGATAGTGGTCGAAGTCGAAGCCGTGGTTGACGTCGAAGGGTCATGCTCGAAGGGGACAGTGGTCGATGTCGAAGGGCCGTGGTCGAAAGAGACAGTGGTTCAAGGGGACGATGGTCAAAGGGGGAAGTGATCGACGTCGAAGGGCCATGGTCGTCGAAGAGCTGTGGTCGAAGGGGACAGTGGTCGAAGGAGGCAGTGGTCAAAATAAAAAAATTAGTGGTCGAAGTCGAAGATCCGTGGTCGAAGGGGGCCATGGTCGAAAGAGGAAGTGGTCGACGTCGAAGGGCTGTGGTCGAAGGGGACAGTGGTTGAAGGGGGCGATGGTTGAAAGGGGAAGTGGTCGACGTTGAAGGGTTGTGGTCATCGAAGGACCGTGGTCAAAAGGGATAGTGGTCAAAGGGGGGCAGTGGTTGAAGTCGCAGATCCATGGTTGAAGTTGAAGATCTGTGGTTAAAGGGGGCCGTGGTCAAAAGGGAAAGTGGTCGACGTCGAAGGGCTGTGGTCGAAGGGGACAGTGGTCGAAGGGGGTAGTAGTCGAAGTTGAAGATCCATAGTCAAAGTCGAAGATCCTTGGTCGAAGTTGAAGCCATGGTCAAAGGGGGCCGTGGTCGGCGTCGAAGGGCCATGGTCGTCGAAGGGTCGTGATCGAAGGGGATAGTGGTCGAAGGCGAAGATCCATGGTCATCGTCGAAGCCGTGTTCGACATCGAAGGGTCGTGGTCAAAAGGGACAGTGGTTGAAGAGGGCAGTGGTCAAAGTCGCGGTCACGGTCATAGTCGTAGCACCTGTGGACGTGGTCATAGCAGTCATGGTTGTAATCATAGAGCCAACTCGAAGGGCACCTGCTGGTTCGTCCACAATCTCCATCGCTACGAGTTCCCCCTCCAGTTCGACATCCCCGTCGCCTACCCCCAGGTCACCCCTGAGATCGAGCTCCCCACCCTCGACGGCAAGACCCACAAGGTGGTCGAAGTCGAAGCCATGGTCAAAGGGGGTCGTGGTCGAAGGGAACAATGGTTGAAGGGGGCAGTGGTCGAAGTCGAAGGGGGCAGTGGTTGAAGTCGGGGTCGAGCAAGTTGGCGCCGGTAGTTTGGCGACAGGGCACAAGCACACTGGAGGCCTAGCAACGTATGACCACTAGTGATGGTCGACCGCTCCTGACCTATGATCACATGCGATAGTCGACGGCTTCTAACTTACGACCAGGAGGTGTGATCGACGGCTTCTAATTTACGACCATGAGCACTAGTCGATGTATTTCAACTTACGACCACGAGATGTGGTCGATGCCTTCCGACTTATGACCACGAGCGCTGGTCGATGTGTTTCGACTTACGACCACGAGGTATCCTTAATGACTTCTGACTTATGACCACGAACGATGGTCGTCAGCTTCCGATGTACGACCATGAGCCATTGTCGGAGGCTCTTGATTTAAGACCACGATTGATCGTCGACCGCTACCAACTTACGACTACCAGCGATGGTCGACCTCTCTCGACTATGATCACACGCGATAGTCGATGACTTCCGACTTACAACGACGAAGTGTGCTCAAGAGCTCCCAACCTACGACCACAAGGTGTGGTCGATGTCTTTCAACTTATGATCACGAGGTGTGATCGATGGCTTACGACTTACTTGATGGATTTAAAAACTTTTAGAATATGTTTGTATGCATATTTTAAAATTTTTACCACCTGTGAGTTTTAAAACATATAGTATGATAAATTTTAAAAATCCGTAGTAATACATGGGCATTCAGCTAGTACTAAGTGAAATGGGACGCTCCAGAATGGGATGCTTTTTGGTGGAGAGCCTGGTTGGTTTCGTTCCTCCTGTCCGTCGCTCGCCTATCTAAAAACGAGCTGCGCACACCATGAATTCAGTGTGCGCATGGTGGTTACTCGGCGGGTCAGCATAGAAAACCTTAGACGCTTTCCAAACGAGTGAAATGTGTTGTAAAACTGGGCCTGAGGCCTTGGCCATAGTGGGCATCTCATCACTAGTCTATATATAGGGAATTCTATTGGCTATTATTTGTATCCTTTAGAAAGAGAAAGCAATAAAAATATAGGAGATCCCCTATCTTTGTATTCAATCTTGTATTTTCTTATATTACCCTGTGATTGATCCATCTATTTTTCCTAGGAGGCATCGATTGAACTGGACTCGCCAACGACGGTTCCTCAACATGTTATCAGCACGATCACTCTGGTGAATCGAAAGGTAATCGTTAAAGCACTCGTAGATTGAATTGTGAATTATCTATCTAGATTGCTTTAAATTCTGTAAAATTTTCGCTTTCTAGATTATTTTCTAGGGTGTAAATCTACTCTAATCTACCACGAGCTAACTTGAAGTCGCCGGCGAAACCGATCGATAGATTTGCATAAAGGAGTAGATGTTGATTGCACTATAAATTGAAAAAAATCACCTCGAGCATCGCCCGTACACGTCGCACACCGAGCGGCCGGCCGCCCACATGCACCGGCTCGTAGGGCATAAGTGGGTATTTGTTCAAAATACAAATGAGAAAAATAAAGTTGTAAGATATATAGCAAGTCTTGTTGCACAAGGTTTCACTCAACGTCCAGAAGTTGATTATGAAGAAACCTATTCCTTGGTTATAGGTGTTATTACCTTTAGATATTTAATCTCGATGGTAGTAAAGCTGAATTTAGAAATAAAATTAATGAATGTGGTAACGGCATACCTTTATGGAAACTTGGATTCGGATATTTATATGAAGGTAGCTAAAGACATCTCTGTCCTGAACCAAAATAGAGCAAATAGAAGCTTGTACAGCGTGAAACTCAGAAAATCACTACATGGACTTAAGCAATCAGGCAGGATGTGATACAATTGTTTAAGCGACTTTCTATGCAAAAAAGACTACATGAACAATGAGGATTGTTCCTGTGTATTTATATGATGATCCCTGAGTGGATTTGGTATAATCTCAATGTATATAAATGATCTGAATATCATTAGAACCCTGGAAGATATAAAGGAAGCAAGCTCTTACCTAGAATCAGAATTCGAAATGAAACATTTAGGTAAAACCAAATATTACTTAGGCTTGCAACTTGAGTATGTCCCGAAAGGAATATTAGTACATTAATCCGCATACACTCGAACGGTGTTAGAAATATTTGGCTTTGAAAAGGCATACCCTTTGGAAGTACCAATAGTCAGGCGATCTTTATAGCAAAACAAGAATTCATACCGACCTAAAGAAGAGGGGGAGGAAGTTTTGGGACCGGAATTCTCATACTTAAGTGCAGTAGGAGCACTTATGTATTTAGCAAACTGCACTAGACCGGATATCACATTTGTTATAAACCTATTAGCAAGGTATAGTGTAGAACCTACCAAAATGCATTGGCAGGGAATAAAGGATATTTTTCGATACATCCGAGGAAGCAAAGATTTTGGGCTATCTTATAGAAGAACCAAGACCTAAACATAATTGACTATGCAGATGCCGGGTACCTGTCAAATCCGCATATAACTAGATCACAAACAGACTATGTATTTCTATGTGGTGGAACCGCAATTTCATAGAAACCGTCTAAGCAAAGTCTTGTATCGATTTCGACGAACCACTCAGAAATCATAGCATTGTACGAAGCCGCACGAGAATGTGCTTGGTTTCGACAAATGATTTACCACATTCAGCAGTCATGTGGGATGAATATCGTACAAGCTCCCACAATTATCTATGAAGATAAGGAAGTTCGTGTTGTACAAGTGCAAACATGCTATGCGAAGAGTCATCTTACAAATTATATCAACCCCAAATTCTTCTATGCTCATGAATTGCAAAAGATAGATGAAATTAAGTTAATGCATACTAAATTGTGTGAAAATCTTGTAGATTTATTTACTAAGTTACTTCCAACATCTAGTTTTGAAAGATGTGTATGTGAAATTGGAATGATGAGACTTAAGAAAGTGTAGAATTCAGCAAGAGACTCTTCTTGAGCTTACTATTAAAACTTGATCACGAAGATCGAGTACCCAAAGAATAAATCTTACAGATTAAATAAAATAGGGTGAATTGTACTCTTTTTAGCTTGACGAGTTTTTCTGAAATTTCTTAACCGAGGTTTTTAATAAGGTAATTCGTGCAACACAGCATAACATGTATCATATACTCTTTCTCTAAATTTTTCCACTTGATTTTTATAGAGTTTTAATGAGGCATGAATGTGTCAGATGAATGCCCAAGGAGGAGTGTTGGGAAATCTGGGCCTAGCCCTGAGGCCTTAGCCCATAATGGACACTTCGCCACTAGTCTATATATAGGGGATTCTATTGGCTATTACTTATACCATTTTGAAAAGAGAAAGTGATAAAAAAGACATGAGTTCCCCCTATCTCTATGTTTAATCTTGTTTTTTTGTATTACTTTGTAATTGATCCATTTATTTTGTCTAAAAAAACGGATTGGACTGGACTGTCGGTGACAACTCTTCAACAAAATGAGGTTAAGTCAGGAGTGAACCTGCGGTAAGCGACTGTCCTTTGCACTGGGTTTAAATAGGAGAGTCAAGGACCGTTAATTTGGAGCGACGGCTGTGACTGAAATTTTGAATTGAATGAACAATTTTTACGAGAACGCAGTATTTTCCTTTTGGCAAAAATTCACATATAACCCCTAGGTAATAGTAACATACATCCAAACAAAGTCGTTATAAAATCATAACAATAACTTGTAACTTGTAATAAAGAAGTCATATGTTTAGGGCATTTTTTTAGCTTTTAGCTTTTCTACAGTAACTAGCTTTTAAACGGAGTGTCTTTTTAAGATAGGGTCTACTAACTAATTGTAGTATATATTGTACCGACTTCATTTATATCGGCAAAAACCGCACGTGAGTTTCAGTTACTCTGTAATCTCTCATACAATCAACCCAAAAACCACAAATCGCAGTCAAAAATCATAAGTCTCAGCAAAAAAAACAGGTCCTACCATTAAAAGGTTATGTGAGCAGGACGAAGAGCATCGGTGTCGCTTGACTCTGGCTAATGCACGCACCCTGTAACCTGGTAAGCCTGCTGAATAACGGTGGCGAGGCTGATGAGAATAGGCATGGTAAGTTAGACCAACCTAGGCTTCTTTTTTTTTAAAAAAAAATATGTCGGGAGCACTAGCTTGCATTGTTAGCAGGAGTGGACGTCGGGGATCGAGCCAACCGAGCAAGTGCTCGGTTCTGATGCGCTCGGTCCTGAACGACCCAGGCTAAGGTTGGGCCGGCTCAGGCCTTGTTCTTTTCAGCTTTTAAAAGCTGTTTTTCGGTTTTTCTACAGTAACTAGCTTTTAAACGGAGTATCTTTTCAAAATAGGGTCTACTAGTTAATTATAGTACATACTGTAACGACTTCATTTATATCTGCAAAAACCGTACGTGAGTTTCTGTTACTCTATAATCTCTTATACAAACAGTCTAAATATTACAAACCACAATTAAAAATCATAAAGTACAGCAAAAAAAAAGAACAGACCCTTATCTTTTACAAGGGCGCTCAAGTGCTCAACTATCGTAGCTGGAAGGTGTCGGCATTTGTTTTGTGCTCTCCCAAGAGTTACCTTTTACATGGTTGTCTTACGTAGGTTTTTGGAAGAGGACCCTATGATCACGTCACGACGGCGCTCTCGGTATCCGGTGAAGAAAAGAAACACGTGCTTTTTTACTTTACGGTCCTGCTTTAAATACTTTCTAGCTTTTGATTTTCAAAAACCGATTTTTGAACATAATGACTTTTTAATATGATCTATATAAGTCACTTGTATAAGTCATTGCAGGAGCCGTTTTGAACGAAATATCCTTTACTCTCTTAATCTCTCTCACAATTAGTCAAAAACTAAAAGCTATAATCAAAAGCCACAACCCTTTTAGACAGATCAACAACTGGGATTATATTACTAGTTGCGTATGAGATATTGCAGGGGATTATGTGATGAGTTGGCATTTACCCGTGATTGACACTAAAATGTCTTGGCATTTGCGGGCAAATGCCAACTCATTACATAATCCCCTGCAATATCTCATGTGGGATTATATTACTAGTTGTGTATGAGATATTGCAAGGGATTATGTAATGAGTTGGTATTTGCCCGTGACTAACACTAAAATGTCTTGGCATTTGCCCGCGATTGACACTAAAATGGGCTTGTTCTTATTTGGTTACTCACTGTTACTAATACTAGTGTACCAATTACTGTAATGTAGGTGAACGAACCAGGGCTGAAGCTGCCTAGTGTGATGGGCAGATGGCAGAGGCTCAACAACCCTCAGCCCCTCAGGTGGTGTATCTGGTGTTCAGTTAGGCTCATGATGTTCTCTCTTAGTAGTCTGAGGGAACAATAATTTATACCAAGGAGCATGTGAAGAAACCATTTGTATACCAAACGTGGGCCAACAGTTTGCAGCCTCGATTGTGAGTCTCAAACTCTATGTCATCTTCGTCGGCAGCAAGGCAGAGGTCCTCCCCTCTGAAGGGGACCGATCCTTCGCCAGCTTGCATTTGCAAATGACGCATGTGTTGTTCGCAATTAGACTGGCTTCCATCACAGATGGAACAACGAACGCTCGGTTGAACTGAAAAGCTGTGAGTTATAGCTGAAATTGCACTGTAGCAGCTGTAATTTCACTGTAACCGAAGATGACTTATTTGACGTAATTAAATTTTAAAAAAAATTAAAAATAGAAAAAATATGCTAGCTCATCACGGACAACGCAAACGAATACGAGGAAAAAATTAACCGATAAAAAAGCTCAAAAAAGTAAAAAGTTCAGAAAAAAACGAAATTTATGAATAGTGAAAAATAAACCAAAAGTTAGAAGTTGATACCGAAACGAGCGGAGGCTAAGGTAGACACTTGTAAGAAGAAATCGAGATCAGAAATGGAACCTACCACTGAAGTGACCAGAGAGATTGAGACAGGCAGCTGTTACATTCCGAGGTGGTAGGTAAAAGTTATTTCTAACGAAAAGGGTAACATGAGAAAGGGAAAGCATGCAGAGGCAAGCCGTTCGCCTTCGGAATTGACGTCAAGCAAGAGCCTCGAGCTAGGGTTGTTAGCCAGCGAATAACAGGCCACTAAATGCACCGTGTAAAACACGGCTATCGGTAATCACGTTGTAGTAGCAGTAGATGGATGTCCTTTTCTTTCTCGTCTCGCAGGCTCGCTTAACTTTCGTCCGTCATATGAAAAGGAAAAATAACAAAAACTTCCATGCATATAGGAGTATACCAAAAAGGTATGTCCGAGTTCTTTTAGATTTAAAGATGACTTATATTTATACTATCTATAGTAATTAGCTTTTAAATGATGTATTTTTTTTAAGACGAGGTCAATAGAAAAATTATAGTAAAAAGTGTACTGAGTTCATCTATATCAGCTGAAATCGCATGCAACTATGTAGAAGAAAATAGTTACATGTGTGCGTAATCCATCAAACAAAAAAAAAACTCACCCTAAAGCAGTGTGCTTGGTGATTGTGAACTTCGTGAACAATTAAATAGCCGAGTCACGCAATTCCTCAGTATATACACTGTTAGTGATCCTTCTAGAAGCTTCCGATGGGAGGTAGTAGTATTAAATTTGCACCACTCCATCTTGTAGTAGTTCTCACTTGTAAGCTAAAAATTCAGAGCTTTTGCTGTACTTTTGGTACAACCATAGCATTCCTATTACACGGGAAATCTGAGAGCTTCCTTGCCAAACATTACATACTAGTAGTATTTTAAGAAGCTAATGTAGTTCAGGAAATAAGCATGCGATGGATATCGAGCTCATTTAGTACTATCAAGGACAGGCTGCCCTGATCAACTCGGCTTCGGCTTCTGGCTTCTGGCTTATTTTTTACTATTTATAAGTTTCGTCTTTTTCTGAACTTTTGGCTTTTTGTTGAGCTTTTTTGCCGGTTCTTTTTTTCCCGTATTTGTTTGTATTATACATAATGGGCTAACATATTTTTTATTTTTAAATTTTTTAAATTTAATTATGCTAAATAATCCTATGTCAGCTACAGTGTTTTCAGCCATAAGCTACGAGCTTTTCAGCCGAACCGATCACCACCTTAAGATCACTAATGAATAAAAAGAGAGTGAATGGTCATGTAGTTAATTAGTATAGGCAGTTTAAGAACAGAGTGGTGGTTGAAAGCGAGAGGGTACTGCCCCCACTATTTGACGTTAATACCGTCGTTAGCACGCCGGCGACCCCAGCCCAGAATTCGTGGCCCAAAACCATTACCATAGCGTTTTCAGGGCTCAATAGGAGCATCCTGCTTTTACCTTCCAAGTCAAGTCTAGCTGTCTAGCTGGTTTCAAAAAAAAAAAGGTCTAGCTGTCTAGCTTGCTGAATGGTGATGCATTTGGAGCCAAACACACTTGCCACTCACTCAAATTTGTTCTTATATGTACATCCTGATGCCTAACACTCGCTAGATCAGTCACCAGGAAAATTGGCTTGGTGCAGGGCCCCCCCATCCATGCCATGAAAGTTGATCAGTAGTACTAATTAGCTCAACTTGCATCCTCTAATATTCCATCCCTCTCTACATCACACGCGTGTGTTAGGTCATTCATAGGTGGCCGGGTGTGAGGAGGGAAAACAATGTAGAGGGAGAGGGCAGGAAAGCATGGACGGCATTAAGGTTCCAAATGCTTCCATCCCATTGGCAAATGGAGTGGCCACCGAGTGACTGATGGACAGGGAAGCCTACGGATGATAACTGCACGGCCGTTGCATTGCCTTCCTCCCATCGCTTTTACATTAGTACTACATGATGATCTCCCAACTAATCAGAAAGTGGCAGCCCTAGCTAAAGGCCCATGGTCCGTTCCATGGATTAAATAAAAAAATCAAGCGCGTCTCGTAACCTAAAATACCATGCAAACATTAGAGAAAAGACGCCCTTTTTTACGTGTAGTTTGCTGGTTCAGTGTGTGAGCAGTCATTGTGCAATGACCCGAGGCAGGAAATCGCCATATCAGGGCGATCCATGAAGACCTAACCTTTCCTCCAAAGATCAAATGGCAGTGCTCAATTTCAAGCATGCCTTGTTAAGCACAACACTACAAACACGTATCTAGCAACTTCTTTGCTGATGAGGCAATTAAGCCTCCCGGTGTTTTTAATGAAGGACACTTTCTTCTGCCCGTGTCTACCAGATGCAATCTATCCCATTTTCCAGATGCAAACCAGCGGAGGCCGACGAGGCGACAGTGTGCCAAGCCGGCCGGCATAAAGGCCAGGAAACCAATCTTATTGTAGGTATCACTAATGACATGGCTCCAAATAAACAAGTGGGCACTGAACCAACTAATTAGTCAATGTGTAAAATTGATGAGATTCAGATAAATGTGTGACCATCAACTGCAAATTAAGGATGACAAATTGACAGGCTTCTAGATGCCATTGAATAATTGGGCTTTGATGGGTAGGGGATCCAATGGTTGAGCGTATGAAGAAAGCTAAAGCAACATATCCTAGCTTGAATCTTTCTTACCTAGCTTGAATATTTCTTTTTTGTTTTTGTATTACCGCACTATTATATGCTTTTGCGTAGGCGGCCGATCGAGTTGCTGATCTCTTAGGTTCGGTATACATGAGGTACGTGGTAGGTGAAGCTAAGTACATGCATGTATATAAAAGCCAGTAGGTGAAAAAAAACGTGTAATTATTGTGTTGTTTTAGCATACGGGCAGTGATGGACTTAGGATCAAAATTTAGGAGAGGCTAATAGGATTTACTGACTAATTTGCTGAATACCGAGTTGCCGGTCTACAATAGAATCGTAGACACGAGAGGGAGAGAGGCTCTACGCCAAGAGCCAAGATGTCGTTGTGGCTTGTAATCACTACTACAAATACAATTTTCTTTATCATGTAAAGACTTTTTAAACCTGATAAGGTCATTCATATGGCTAGCATGAAGCTGTAGGAGATGCGAGATGTATATACGACCGGCCAACGGTAGGGGTGGCGCCCCACCTGACCCACCGCTGGGTTCGCCCATGCATACGGTGGCAACCTTCATAAGAATTGGATATTGTTTGATTAAGCTAGTTGAAGGCCAATCTCTGAAAAGATTTCTACTGCTGATTCTTGCATGTCATATCAAGGCCACCCATTACATGTCCGTCTAGGGTTTTGCCTTACTGGCCAACTGGAATTGTACTATCAATCATTTATGATATTGTAGTATTTGAAGGGTGATACATGGCTAATATCTACACAACACTTGATGTATTTCGTTTTCGACATACATAAGCTAATTGGGCATGTAATTTTTAGATTTTTGAGGAAAATATGTGCGGGTTGAAAGGGAAATGCCAACAGCTTTGATTTGCGTTAATGAATAATTACCTCCTGTAACCTGTTCATCCGCCCATGATTTGAGACTTTAATCGGCCTTGGATGCATTGCTATCAAGTTTAGTTAATTAACACTAATTGTCAGCTTCTTCCACCTGCACCTCCCTCCCAATTGGAGGAGTAGGCGAAAGTAGTACAAATGTTGTTCATAAATTGCGTAAAAGAAGAATAAATTTAGACTTACAATGCCTCCTTTTCAAAAAAAAAAAATTACAATACCATAGTCATCCTGAGAATATCATATGTTTATATCAATTTTCAGCCGCGGGGAAAAAACTTAATTCCAGAATCCAGTTGTGCGCGGTGGAAACTAAAATTTTCCAACCAAGAAGTAAGGTGAGATGTGACAAGATATATTAGCTATAAATTTTAAGGATTTGTTGAGATTTTTTTCTTTTCCTTTTTATATTCCTATTCCATGATGACATTGAATAAGCGGTTGAAGGGGACAACAAATCATTCTATTAGTTAGAGCTAAGTATCAAACAGTTAATGGACTACAGTAATCATTGTGTGAACTTACAATGACTAATTGAAACATCAACATAAGTTAAAAGGACATGTGGACGTGCTGATGTGCAACTACTGCAACATTACTTTGTACCCATGCATTCAATTGAAGTGGCCTGAAATATACCCAGTACATTACCACAAAATTAAAACAGTCACACATAAAAGGAAATGCGGACAATCAATTGTTTTTTTACTACATGTGTACAAGTACCAATTTTATTTCAGAGTGTACATCAGTTAAATAGGTATAGATCAAGAGTAGAATTGACTAATTGAAGTTACCAATGAACCAAACAACTTATTTGCACAAGTTTATAGCTAGTTTGTCAGTATGTGAAGCATTTTTCAACATTCTCATCATCATATTGGCATGGAAAGACATTGAAATTTAGGCGGTGGTAGAAACCCACGTGCTCCATATCTTTGATGTATACTGAAAAACAGCTAAAGTTGAAACTAATGCCTGTCGTATATAATTAAATCTAAACATATCTAATGATCTACACCCTTTGCTGTGGGTGAGTTAACACCAAACCCTATTTTTTCGTTTTAAAAGAACTGTTGACCTAGCACTCATCCTTTTCCTTTTCCTGCATGCCCTTAGTGGTAACATCTTTTGGTTTAATTTGTGATGATAGTGGTTCGTTAGTGGAAGAATCTGATACTTTCTTCTCTCTCTTTTCTTGATCTTTCTTCTTATCTTTTGAGCAAGGGAAAGATGAGAGTACATATTTGCTTTCCAGTTTCTACGTTTGCCGGGAACTTGATAGCGCAACCAGAAGCTTACTGCCCAAGAAGGGGATCTCTTGTTCTTTTTCTTTCTTCCTTTCTTTTGAAAGATCTTCCCACTTTATTCTTGGCACGCATCTAGAAAGGCAGCACCAGTCAACGCCATCCAGTGACATCGCCGTAAAATGACAAGGTGGTTGTTAATCAGTTAATCGCTGAATCATTGAGGTGATAAATCATGCTCAATTCAGCTCATTGTCCCTGTTGTAGAAGTCTAGAGCAAACTCCTGATTCTGTAAGCTAGGAGATTTTATCCACATCCTAGACCAAAGACTAACTTTGTTGGGACTACAGTAAATTAATGACAACGAAATTTAACTAATCTTAGCACCAAATGTAAATGTTTTGAACTGTTCGATCAAGCAATCAACGGTCCAGACCACAAACCTGACCACGCACCCCCTACACCTGCTCTCAGTGGTGGTTTATCCGTAGCATCATCTTCGATGTACTAACAGTTTTGAGTGTGCACGTGTAGTTACTCAACGACTACAGCTAGCAGATCCGAGCCCAATTTCTTCACAAGAACCGAAACGAGTCACACACGTAGGCTTAAACAACCGGGTCAGAAAAAGATTGCACATTTGACACTTGGAACAGCGAAAATTTGTGATTACAACGGCAGAAAATACAATGTATCAGGGCTAGTTGGACCTCGCTAAACGCTACTAAAACCGTTACATCGATCGCGTGATGTGGATGAATTGAGCCATAAGATAAGGCAGCAGCCGATCGATCGAACAAAGGGCGGCCTTGGAACGGAACGACATATATGGCTTTGATCAATTTGGCTTCGGCTTCTGGCTTATTTTTCACTATTCATAAGTTTCGTCTTTTTCTGAACTTTTGGCTTTTTGTTGAGCTTTTTTGCCGGTTCTTTTTTTTCCCATATTTGTTTGTATTATACGTAATGGGCTAACATATTTTTTATATTTTTAAATTTTTTAAAATTTAATTATGCTAAATAAGCATCTGTCAGCTACAGTACTTTTTTCAGCCAGTTACAGTATTTTCAGCCATAAACCATGAGCTTTTCAGTCGAACCGATCACCACCGTAAACTATGCCGCAACGAATTGAACGTTTACCAACCACGGCTTACTTGGCAATCTAGCAGCTTCAGCTCAGCTATTTCGTCTCTTTCCTCCTAGTGAGATTGATCGGTCACTTTCAATGTCTCGAGAAAGCTAATCAGCTACAATGGTGAAGAAACTGTACGTACGTATATACGGTCCTTTTGATCAGAGATTAAACTAGCAACTTTGTTTTTTGAAGGAAAATTAAACTAGCAACTCAGCAGGCAGGATCAAGAACACATGGTAAATTGTTCGGTCCATTTCAATCAAGTTTTCACGCTCATGTATGTCAAAGGCAGGAACACGATGAAAAAGTTTTGGAGGGGAGGAGATTTTTTTGGAGGAGGGGGAGATTTTTTTTGAAGGGGTGGGGAAAAATTCATGGCCATTGGATCTCAAATCTAATGGTCATAAATTTGGATGATAGTTAGGAAGAAAACATCCGGATGATGTTTATCAACACCCAAAAAGTAATGTTTCGTGTTTGCTGTGCCTTTGTTGTTTCCCTGGTGGAATAGGATGGCACAAATTAATCTAGGCACGCGTGGCGGCCTCTTCTCTACTGTAGTGGACTGCTCGATAGCATTCTCCAAGAAAATTCTGCTTCAGTGACCGAGATGGAGAAAAACTCATACAAAGGTACAAAGCAGTTCGTTGTCATGGTAGGTAGTCGATTGGTAAACATACCAAAAAAAAAAAGCACAGGAAGTAAGACTTCCAAGCCCACGGCTACCGAGTACGGGCTACTTCAACATGAGCAGTTTCAATGTGGCAACATATCCTACACAGCACTCGGCTATCCCAGACCCTCCGATCCCCAAGGAATGGATAGGATCCAGGTGCCCCAATCGCTTAAATGCAACTTGCGCACATGTCTCGCGAGCCCCAGAAGAAACCACGTCTCCTGAGTCGCTCTCGGGTGACTCAGGAGGCGATCCGCAGCCGTCGCTTCCCCTGCTTGCCGCCACCTCTGTCAAATGCGAAGGTAACGGTGGGGCCTTGTCTTGCAGCCCCCTCTTTCTCTCCGGCTTTCCCTTTCCCTCCACACCTCCTTCGTCACATCGCTAAATCGTCGGTCTTCGTTAAATATCTTCCTTGGCGGCTTTGGATCCTAGCGGATCTAGAGTCTCCCCGTCGTCCTTGACTCTCCCTCTCCGAATCTACAACCTCCCAGCCGTTATCGTTGTTGGGGCTTAGATCAAAGCGTCCTACCGTCGGATCCTGGGGTTTTACGTCCATGACAAGACGTCATCGTCGGTGTCAGCCTCGACTCGCTGTGCTCGCTCCTGGTCGACGGGGCGGTGATATACTACCTCCGTGGCGTCACAGTGGGCAGTGACAGCAATGCGTTGACCGGGAGGGACCTAAGGAGGAGGGCTTTAGGAGGGTTGCATGCTGCAGGTGTGCCGTTGGTGGTCACTCACCGCCCAGGTGGTGCAGTGTATGTGGTAGTGCTTTGGCGTCTCCCCAAGTCCTCAAGCTTCGGTGGACGGTATGGTGGCGGCGGCGTGTTGCAATGGCACAACATGTGGTGTGCGTCAAGAGAAGGGCCTACCATCACTGGCGGACCCAGGGCCCGGCGACCCTGGGCCCCTGCCTGGGCTCCACTCTCCAGGAGGCCTGAAGTAGGAAGAGGCTATGAGCATGCGCTCCTCCTCGCGTGTGATTGATGTACAGAGCCGGGTCACGCTCCACGCTTCAATTCGTTGGCCTTGGTCACTCACTGCTAGCTGCTACACGGTCGATTTTGGTTGTCAAGAACGCCATTTACGACTAACTAACCGAGTCAGGATTTCGCAACCTAGAGAAGAAACTGGAACCCGACGACAAAACTGAATCGAGTTGGCTTTGGAAGGAGAAAAAAAAACACTGAATCGAGCCATCCTGAAATTAAATTACGAGCCTACGTGCATTATTTGATTTGACGGGGGCACTTCACACAGCAGATTTCTATTCGCTACATGAAAACAAATATGTTTGGAGAGGCAAAATTAGCGTACATCGTGAGCCTCTTCTCGGCATGCTTGAATACCTCTCTCAGAGACTTCTTCACGGTGAATCAGGAGCACGCAAAGTTATGAAAGATGGTAAAAACTAAAAAGTGCGGCAATAAGAAGCACCGCCTGCACCGGCCACCGGCTGCCGTAGCTCCGTGCCGCTGCTGTCGCCCAGGCTCGTTAAATTCTCTGGGTCCGCCACTGCCTACCATTATGTCATTGTCGGGGGGGGGGGGGGGGGGCTCGTGGTGTGCCATGTGTCTTGTGGAGCAGGCTGGCCACTGAGGAGGCCCGAGAGCGGGCACTCGTTGTTTGATTGTGTCCTATATAGACCGATCGTGGTGGTGACCTCTATAAGTGCAGTTGATCCGGGTCCTTGATTGAGGCAAGCCATCATTGGTGTGTCGCGTGGGCGTCGATTGCGTGCATCGGGCATTGCGGTCGTGGTGTGTGTAGAGGGGTCGCCCTCTCTTCTTCCCGAAGCTCTTGTCAGTTGTCCTATTGTTGCATTGTGCTAGTTATGGTTCCATGTACTTTTGCTATGGCTTGTTATGTTAGTGGTTGCCATCTAGTGTGGTTTTGATACTAGCGCAATCAATGGTGTGGTCATGGTGCTTTGATGGCCTGTGGTGTGACTGCTGTCGTAGTGATCACCCTAGTGTTGATGGCTACATCTCAAGCCTCTCCATGAGTCATGACTCCCAGTTTTGTACTTTGTCTCGTGGTTAGCTATCGCTAAGCTTGGTAGTTCGTTAGAGGCAGCGTTTTTTTGTTGTTCCTTCACAAAGTGCTTGCCTCGTGGATGTATTGGTGCTTTGGTAGGAGTTTCAATTTGGCACTCTCCCGTGTAAGCATCGCCCCTTCTGAGGCCGGTGTTGTCGTCTTTAGTGTAGCCCCTTCGGGGCTGATATATCTCTTCTTGAAATGAATGGCAAAGCTTCTATCCTTAGTTAAAAAAAAACTTATGGACAGTCGAGTAATGTTTGGCCGTCACCAAGGTTCCAAATACCGGAACCGGAAGAAATCTCGGTCGGCGGCCAGTAACGGTAATCGGGCAGTGGTGGTTACCGGAAAAACCGATAAAAAAACTAGTCAAAATTTGCAAATCAAAATTTGAATGTTGAGATGTTTTGAAACTAGTAACTGGAAAAACCGGCCGGTTACCGAAAAACCTGAAAAACCGGCTAAAATTCGAAATTCAAAAATTGATACCTACCGGTTTTTTCAGTTACCGATCTCCACCGGTAAAAACAGTAACCGACGGTTACCGGCCGGTAACCGTCGGGATTTTGAACCCTAGCCGTCACTACTGAAGGAATAGTTGTTCAGTTGCTTAATAGGATGTGTTGCTGCAAATAAATAACATGAACAACCCTAGCCTGTTCAAAGAATATTTAGCCAGGCATTCTTAAAATCTGGCGGCTCAACGACCAGCCTAAACAGGGCACAGCAGTTGGCAAACTGGAGACGAATGCGAGTGCAGCCGAATGGAATCCGACACGTTTCAATGATAGTGAACGATCGCCCCGTTGCCAAAATAAAATGGATTTTCAGGCATAGAGAAGTTGGCCGAGTTCTTTTCGGTTTATGACTTCTCTCAAGAAAACAAACAAGATAATTTCTCTATCACTGTTTCAAAGTGACTTATTAAAACAGCTTTTTGAAATAGCTTATTGGTATTCAGTTCTTTACACAAGCACTCGCACTAGAACTAAAAATTATTAACCATAGCCATAAGTCACATGTCGTAGCCGAAAAAAACTCACCCGTTAATTGTAAGTGCTGTGGAGTTTAGTCCCACATATGAACCCTGAAGTGTATGAGAAGACCTTATTGCACAAAAACTCAAAATACGTCTTAGTTCTCATGCGAAAAACCGCAGCTTATAAAGTTATATTACGAAACGGAGGTAAAACTGTATACTTTTATCCACAAGTAGTCCCTTTTTCTAGTCTTACCCTTTTGCCCCGTCACTGACGCTGTATCAGCATCTCTTGCCAGCCACCGTAAATTGGCAAAGCAGATTGATAGTAGCTGGCTCTCCACAAGTTGGCAATGACAGAACGATCTGGGATAGTATTTCTCAAATCACACTATAGTGAGCTGACATTGCAGTCACTGCAAAAAGTATGCAATGGTAGTCATGTCCCTATCCAACTTTTAACTGTCGATGAAACAGGAACCCTGAAACCAACTCCAAGGGGAGTGCAACAGCGAGGAGACGGAACATAGGCAAAATTGAGAAAATACAGAAACATCAGAAAACTCGAAATTTCTAAATGTTTGAAATGACGAAACAGAACTAGCAAGAAACAAAATTGTTAGTACTGCCCATACCTGAGCCGTACCACTAGCAGAGATATTCAAATATTCAATGTAATTCAAAACATCTCCAGTCTTAAAATGAAACTTCACAAATAGATAGATTGTGCATACTAACAAAATTTTAAAAACCTAACTTACTAAAGGCCAAACCTATTATTTATCTGCAAACAATTTTCGAGCTACCCGCAGCAAAGAACCAAACACAGGAATTGCTTCTAGATGAGATTGACATAAACAGTGCCAGAATAGTAGCTAGACAAGTCAACAGTGCAATCAACAACACATGAAGTACATAACAAGCCACCATGAAATCAACTCGTGCATACACATAAAAGCAAGCACGTCCATCCACAATTTGGGATGCTGTCAGCGATAATACTGCTCATGCCACTTTGAGTCTATGACCAACATTCAAATGAAATGGCAAAATCTTGCATATGTCAACATCGCAAATTCTGACCATGGGACATAAATCTGAAGGACGAAAAGTAGGCTGCAATAGCAGCCAGAAGAGATGCAAATTATGACACCAACAATTTGGCATCACGAAAGAGACCAGCTGGTACGTGAGGACTTTAGATGTCAGCACCTGGAAAAGAAATAGCAGCACTCATGGAAGAGACTATTCAATCCGATATTTTCTCAAACGAAAACAACGACAGGGAGCAACCCTGCTCACTAGGGCCTCCAGATGTGGCTGCCATGATTCTTGAGTACTGGAGAATTGGACTTGGGCATTATATTTGTTAATTTAGATGTGGTTTTTGGTTCAACAACGATCACCAATAACAATTGAAGAATTTGCCTGCTTCAAGAGGGCATTTTCTTGCATCAAAGCATGTCTACCAAGAAAACACCATTTCACTTATGCAGTTGTATGGCTCACCTTTTAGTAGGAATAAGATTGTCCAAGGCACCTATGGCCTATGACTATGAATGGCCTATGACTATGATATACAAAACATAACTAAAGAGGTAAAAAAAAATATAAAGCACCATTGATTTTGCAGAAAGGAGAACAAAATGAAGAGAAGCACCAAGCTTACGGGTTTACTAGGAAAGTACTAGATAGCTGTATCAGTTATAGTAATAACTCTTGTCACTTCCTTGCATATCACTTAAGTGATTGGAGATGGTAAAACAAGTCATCTCCACTGCTCCAGGTCTGTATGTAGCATTTTGCAAAACAATCATTGAACAACATTGATGCAATCACTTAAAATTGCAGAGTAATATTTCTACGATACCACCACACTACTCAATAACCATTGCACCTATCTTTAACTGGATATTCAACAGCAAACAGTTTATGGATTCAATTTAAGAATGAATGAATTATCTCCTTTCTATTTCCTGGATAATGGTTGGCAACCTACCCTTTTTGAAAGCGACTGGACATGGTTAGCTATATACACACATTTTACCCCCAGGCCCCAACTGCCTCCCAATGTGGTTTTCATCTTCTCATAACATCAACAAAACTTATATTCGACAAAAGTTGATCTTTACAAACATTTGACGTTTCATAACAAACATGATGATAATTATTGTTTATGACTTCTGCCAGGTCAAATTCAAGTTATTGAAATAGCACACGTCAATTATTGTTATCAACCTATGCATAATAAGGTTAGGAAGTTGGGTAAACATATCAGCAGATACCACTGTGACACATTCAAGCATTGGCCAACACATGAAATAATCAAAAGTATAACAGAAAAGATAAAATGAAAAGAACATGGAATGGACTAAAGTGACAATATATTTTCTTACTAAAAAGCATAGTTGTCACGGCAGACTCGGTGATAACGGTGACTGCAGGGCGCTAGGATGCCATGGCGTCCATGCGGGCGCCATGGCGCCCTCCAGGTGTGGTACGGCGAGAGCATAAGGAGTTGAGATTTCAGACAAAGCAGTGAAGTGCAACAAAAGCAAAAGGGGACGACTACTGCATACCTTCCAGTCCTGATTGCGTCCATTTCACAGAGCAGATCAGCAGAACATGATTGAACTGTCCATCACTTACACCATCTCTTCATAGAACAATAGCAATTCAAGAAGGCAATCTGCTGTTGTTTCCTGTTATGTAATATGTAACTATGTTAATTACAGAATACAGATAACAAAGATCATTGTCGAATTCCTCAAGTTTGCATGTAATATGTAACTATGTCAACCTAATTGCATAGTGCAACATTCAGCTTGTGTTACTGTCATTGATTCTTCACTTATCTTTACATATCTAAGATATATTTCAATGTGACAAGTCCTAGCAAGTTAGAAGGATATATTTGCTGCATAATGAAGAACAAAAATGAAAATACTGGACCAGGAAGGTGGACAAACCTTGGGCAATCCAGTGCTACCACTTGTGACTTGTGTACATTATCAATTTACCACTGCGACATCAGATGGGAGAATCTGAAACCTTGCAACTAAAGTCTGCCGAACAATAGAAAATGGCAAATCTTAGGGCTTTGAGAATCTAAAAAAGGTCAAATGTCCATAAAAAATCATGAATATGGGCTGCTGGTTGCATACCCTAAGGCTTGCGTCAACATCTGGGAGATCTGTCAGATTCTCAGAATCAATATTCTCGACATTTGTGTTTGCAGCCTCACATCCATTAGTCACGGCATTAGTCAGAGCATTAGGACAAGCAGGTGGAATATTTTCTTCCTTGTTGACACATCTGTCGCCATTTAACACAGGCTTACTGATGCAGGATTTCACAGAATAATCTTTGGATTTCTCCAACTCCGCGGATTAAGGTACACTGAGATCTTTCAAAGCATTTTCTGACATATTCACACCCTGCATAGAGGATCAGAAAAGGAGATAAGAACAACTTGAAGATAATGTAGCATCTCTGATAATTGTGAGGAGCATTTACCATAAATATAGGGTGCAGAAATGCAGCATTTGCATAGAAAGGTGGTTGTGATAAGGAACGATCAACACGTCACATTAGTGCAAGCAATAAATAATTAGGCTACTAGATCTAGAGAAACAATAAAAAGAATGTGGGGACAGCTGGGCAGGCATACCTTGAGGGCTCCATGAACCAATTTCATTAATCGAAGTGTTGATTTAGATATAAAACACTTCTCTGGCTAGAAATGCAAATCAACAACAGAATCCCCTCGGTGACTCAGTCATCTGATGCTTGCAATAACAAGCATCTTTAGTATGTTTGCTAAGATGAATCCCACATTATCCTGAATATATGCTCAAAGAAACCAATTATGAATCAATATAAAAGCAAGGATGATCATATCAACAAGACGAATATCACAGAACATGACAACACAGCCACATAAACATTCATTAGTCTACGGCTCTGTTCATATCGGCTTCTAAAATACGTTTTGCTACAATACCTAACTTTTAAACGGAGTGTCTTTTTAAAGCGGGGTCTATTAGTCGATTGTAGTACACACTGCAACGACATTATTTATATTAGTCAAAATCACATGTGTTTCTCTCTTTATAAGTTTCTCTATAAGCTATTACTATTTATAAGCCAAAGACAAAAGGTAAAACCAAAAACCTATATGAACGGGCCCTACAAGTCTTAAACAGGAATAGGCCGAACAGTCGAACAACAAAAGATAATCAGTAGCAAAAGCTTGAAATTGCAAAGGAGGCTATCTACAATCATAATCTGAATCCTCTCCCTCGTGGTCTGCAACACCACTTTGTCTAGTAGTGTGAAATGTAGGACTAGGAGGAGCTTCATCGCAGTCATCTTCCATGTTTTCATCACCCATGTCAACATCTTCGTCGTGATCATCACCACTCCTACTTCCTTCCTCTTCAGCCGGCCGTGAGCTTGTACTTGCACCTCCATGACCTCGCCAATGATAAGTCAAAACATCATTACGAGCTTTCCTAGGTAGATTGTGGCCATGGAGCACACTTGATCCCCCCCCCCCAACTTCATAATAAGAGCCCATTCCAGATTATCCGGCTCCGCCTCATAGACATTTTCAGCACCCGCATCAATCCAGTCAATGTTCCACTCGTACTCATCAAAGATTAGTAGGTTAAAGACTTAAAAGTTGCTTCCCTCTACATGCATCTTTTGAAATCTTTTAGCAATCTTTTTGTTACACTTGACGTAAACCAAATCATTCAACCTCTGGTGCTCCAGCCGGTTCCTTCTCTTTGTATGCATCTACCAAATGGTCCAAAACTCCAAATCACTCAAAAGAATATTTGCACAATGTTAGCAGTAGTATAGTACATACAAAACCACTACTTAGTACTTGTTTGTACGTAGTAGTACTTACAAATTCAAAGGTGCTCTAATTGCGCTCACACCCAGAGGCCGAAGCACAAGACCAAGAAGACGCTTTGCAAATTGTTGAAGCTCCGATGCGTCGCCACCAAATGCATCCCACCAATCAACTATTACAATGCAAAAGGGCAAAGGCATGATTCAATGAAATGAAATTGAATATGCAAAAGGCATGAAGCAATGAAATCAAGGTTCTAAAACTAGGTGTACTTAGGGATGGCAATCGGGCTCAGCGGGTACGGGTAGTGCTCGCCCATACCCGTACCCGTGACCTCGATTTACGCCCACGGTATACCCACGAAGGATGACGGGTGAAAAACCTCGCCCATACCCGTCGCCCGTGGGCATACAACTTTACTCGAGAACTGAGTCACCATCTGAGAGTTGAATTAATGACAGGTACATATAAGCAACAACTATTGCTAGGAAATATAATACCTATCAAAAAAATTTATAACAATTAATAGCAATTAGAGATATGGAAAAGTTTATAACAATCAATAGTAATTAAAGATATTGCTATGACTGCGTTACCTGTCAATCTATATCACGGGTAACGGGCGGGGCGGGTACGGGTGGAGCTTACCCATACTCGTGCCCATTTACCCGACGGGTAGAGTGTTCCCTCTATTTCCATACCCGTGGGTAAAGAAAATATCTCATACCCAGCTCCATTAGAGTATTTACCCACGGGTATACGGGTAAACGGGTACAATTGCCATCCCTAGGTGTACTCGGCCAAGTAATCACTCAAGTACTCGTACTAGGTCCTCTCACCGAGTACGAATAGGTCAAAACGAGTAGCTAACCGGTATAACAGGGCGAATGTTCGGATTAATCGGCTACCAGGCTGTATACTCGCCGAGTGGGCCGCCCAATGCAATTCAGCCACGGCCCAGCGCCACAGCACACACTCCCGGAAGACCCAAAGACGCAGCCGCCCGTAGCACACAGTCGCGATGACAGAAATCGCTAGAGAGGAAACCTAGATCTAAAGGCGGCGTCGACTGCTGCTGCATCTTCTCTGTGCTGCATCTCCTCTGGAGGCGGCCCGTGCTATAGTTCCTCCGGCGGCAGCGTCCCATGCTGCGGTTCCTCCCTCCGACGGTGGTGTCCCCTGCTGCATCTCCTCCTGGTGGCGGTATCCCCTGCTGCGTCTCCTCCATCTGACGGCGGCCTCCCCTGCTGCGGTTCCTCAGTCCGACGGCGGCCCCCCTTGCTACGTCTCCTCCATCCGGCGACGGCCTCCCTGCTGCGGCTCATCCCTCCGGCAGCCACTACTAGCACCGGCACACATTAGCGGTTAGCCACTCTGTCCCTCTCTCCTTGGCTCCTTCCTTGCCTTGATTCTACACTCCTAGCGCTTATTGCTTCTTCTTGTGTCAGTGTGGCGATTCGTGTCATTACCATGAGGTAATAACACTAGTCAACGGATTGTTACTTGTCATTTATAGAACACCGCATTTAACAAGTAAAAAGCCAATCAGAGTAGTTACAACAGAATAATAATTAGAGACTGAAAGTACAATATCTATTACAAACCATAGGTGACTTAAGATCAGGCCACCTAGTTGTTCCACACTATTACCATAATTTTTGTTTAGTACAATACAAAGTGCTACATTAGGGGAAGATACATATTTGCTTATGATATATTACCCGTCTGTCCCAGTACGACAATCTAGAGACTGTCTACTCCTCCCAGCCGTCAGATACGGCCACCACCTCATTATCATCATCCGTGATCTCATATCCCGGGATGTCCTCATTATCAAGCCCACCCTCTTCAAAACCCAGATAATCCCCTGCTGAGTATGGCTCTGAAAGGGGGAGATTTAATAGCAAGAGTATAGCGTACTGAACAAGTTTATAAATAATGATGCAATTTTATCCATACTTCTGTCCGAGTTATACTTGATCCAACTTCCAAAAGACACAATATAAGTTTTTAAAAAGTTAGCAATGTTTTAACTCATGAAATTTCTATCAATCATTTTGGAACAAGAGAAAAACTGATGTTTTCCCCGTAAACTTTTATCCAAGAGACTGGCATGAATTCATGATTTCTAGTATTGCGCAGACTTGTATCACTTTACCCATAATTATTCTGAATTCTTATGGACACTGGTCATTCGCATTTCCTTGGATGTGACCCCAAATTCAGAATACAGAATGTTTTCTCGACTCTTATTACTATATCTCCATCCGACTATAAAGCTGTTGGTCGAGCGGTTCTGAATACTCGACACTCCACATACGCTAACATAAGCGACTTGGGACTACCAATTTTTCCTACCGGTCCGAGCCCCTCTCCTAATTTATTACTTCCCCAGCATGGGGATAGTAATAATAAAAGGGAGTAACTTGTTCCGCCCGTTTAGCACGGGAATGTAATACCACTAAAATGCAAAGGGAGAATAAAGGAAATAAAGTAGAGTTTTTGTCATCAGACCCATTGGCTTTAGAATGCCGAATAACAGTAGCGTTCTCAGAGGTTCCCGGACCGTCCGGGGACCGGTCGGCACCTCTCGCTATTGTGGGCTTCATCATTCGGCATAAAATTTAGCCAACACTCACTTTTACTGACTTACCTACCACAGTAGAAAAGTCAACAGTAAAGAGCCCACCCGTGGACCAAAAGGTCCTTAAAGCCCTCAGACTTAAGAGGGAGTGAGATGATGAGTAAGGGAAAACTGGTCATTGCACAAAACTAGAGGAAAGGCTGGCCGACCATGCCCCTCTTAAGCCAAATTCTACACAGGCCAGCCACACAAAGCCTTATCTCATTTTTCCTCCCTCAGCCAAGAACTCATTCAGAAAAAGCAAACCAAGCCTCACAAGCCTTCCCATTTCTCATCCCTTCTCTTTTCCTTCCTCAACCGAGAGCAGGCCAATCGAGAGTGAGCCCCAAAGCCAAGCACAGCTAAACCAGCTAGAGCAACACAGAGAGGAAGTGAGGGAGAGAGAAGCGAAGGAGAGGAGTTGGGGGAGCTCGACGGCGTGAGGATGGCATCCACAGCAACCGCAAGCCGCCTAGGACCACCGGAACCACGCTGAACCGGATCGGGACGAGGAGGTGAGAAGGGCCAACGGAAACGTGTGGAGAGCGCTGTCGCCACCACAACCATCGTTATCGCTTTCTCATCCTTACCCAACCCGAGCCAAGTAAGGTTTGCCTTCCCCAGCCATGCGTATTGAAGAGTAGGGCAAACCAAAAATAGAAGCTAAATCAAAATGCAATAATGAAGAGAGGATTAGATGGACTGTTCGGTGAATTAGTAGAGTAGAGGTGCTCAGGCCAAGCTCGGGCACCTTGGCCAAAGCCATGGCCAAGGGGAACACCCAGTGGCCATCCAGCGGCGCAGCCACGGTCGAGCCAGGCGTCAGCTTGGGGAGCCGACGGCGTCGAGGACGGCCGATTGGGGGGGTGCCACGACCGGAGGAGCAGCGTCGGGAGATCGAAGTCCAGGGCCTTGCCTTGGGGGCCCGCACGCCATGTCGACCGAGCGGTGGCGCCCAGAACCTCGCCACCGCACGCGCACAAGGTGAGGCGGTGAATCCAGTCTTGGTTGGCCGGATCCGAGGTGGAGTGAGGGGGTAGGTGAGTGGTGGCGCACGAGCGATGGCTGTGGCTGAGCCTCTCAGCCGGATCTGAGGAAGGCGGCGCCAGATCTGAGAGGAAGTGGATAAGGAAGAAGGGTGGAGGAGCCGGCTATTCGGCCAAACGAAATGGAGAGAGAGAGTAACAGAGAAGGGGATAAGGCCGACCGAGTATGAAAAAAAGAGAAGAGAGAAGAAAAGGAAAGAAAGAAAAGAAAAGAGGAGAAAAAGAAAAGAAAAATGGGGGTTTGGTACCTGCGCGACAGGTCCTTAACCCCGGGTATTTTATGCCAGAGTCGGGTTATGCGCGTAGAGTCGTCGTTGCTCGCTTAAGCACTGGTTTCATTATGTGTTGAGTCGCATTAACTGCTTGTTCAGGTGGAGGTCTTGAGTCGACGCCGTCCACACGTCGCTTCGCTCCACTTAGTTAACAGGCAAGTGTATGGTAGAGCGGTAGACCGTAGAGTTTATGAAATATGCGATGTTTACATGATATGATGATGTTTATATAGAATTGCAATGTTTACATGGCATGATGTTTATTTAATGATGACAATGATAATGGAACAGGATGAGCAGCGATGCCACCCTATCAATGATAATACTGATAAGAATGACAATGACAATAACAACGGGTATATGCATTCGCATCATGTGCATTCATGAAATGAGAACTGGGATCCGCCTAGGTGGATCCCGCAAGACCTACTTCGGTAGGTCTCCACGGGACTGGAGAGACCCCGTGCCAATATGGGCGGGCCCAAGATTTTGGGTGAACATCGACGGGTGTTCACTCGGTAATATCGGTATATGCAATAAGATGAGCAAATAAGCATGTAGAGTAGTGTTGCATTGCACAACGGGTAAAACAATGTTGGAATATGTCACTGGAAGTATGAACATGATAATGCATGCGGAATATATTATGGCTGGTAAAATTTCTTACATGACTGGGCAGTGTTTATCGTTCTATTGTATACTTACTGAGTCTTTGAACTCACCCTTGTTGTTTTTTTAGGTGACCGTTAAGGACATCATGCACGGGCGGGAGTAGCACATAAATAACTTCACATACTCGCGGTACTTCTCATATCAGCTTTTGTTAGTATGTTCAACTCCACTAGTAAGTTAGAATAATTGCTTAAAAATGGTATGGTGTAAGTGGTCGCTGTTTTATAAATAAAGTAAAGTTTGCTTAAAATGATTAGCAGTTGTTCAAAAATGGTATTATTATGCAATGATGGTAGCACTCTAGGCCCAGAGGATGGGCGGGGTGTTACAGGGAATATGGTTGATACTGTTTTACAATTCATTTCAGAATAAAAATTGTTTCCTAGTCTTTATATAATAACCATATGTAGAGGGTCTCACCTGCCTCTAAACTCACAACCAGAGCACCCTCTACCTTCCTTTATTATTTTCTTACAGTCCACTGCTCCTCCAGTGGCCTTGTTTTCTTTCGACTCTTATCATGTTATCCATCTTTCTAATCAATTTATTTTCTTTTAGAAATTACTTTTAATGCAGCATCCAAAAATTTGGAAATAACTATGTCAAAACAAAATATTTCATGAACCACAGCATGCTTGACAGCCTGCTTTACTTGCTTGACTGAGATGTAGTGACCTCAGTGGTTGCCTGGGTAGTCTCTTCCCCTGGAACCAAATCCCCTCCTGCATTATTTTAAGATAAAAATCTCATTTTTAATTTCTAATTATATTTTAGATGAAGCAATAATCCTTGTTAAATCTGTAATTTTTTTGGTCCTCTAAATATGCTTGTGGGTATTATTTACAGAGTATGTTTCGTTAACGATGTTCTCATACATTTTAAATTGGTATAAATACATATGTATTTTACCTTACTATTCATTTATTTTCTTTACTATTTATTTTTATGCTGAACCTCTTTTAAAATTGATTTACTTAAATCTGGCCCCTCGGCCCTCTTACACGGCTCATATCCAAGCTGACCCGCATGGCCCAACAGTCGCCTCGGCTGCATGACAATTCGGCCGATGCCTTCTCTCCCCATTCCTCTTCTTCTCTTTCTCTGCTGCTTCTGAATCCCCTCATCTCCCTTCTCGTGGCGACTCCACCGGTCCTGGTCTGGCCGGTTTGGCTGATGCGTGAAGGCTTAGCTGGTTCTTCTTTATAGCGTGTGCGCCCCGGCAGTGCCACGCTGCCGGCGCACATCTTTGGCCACGTGCCTCAGTCCTCGTCGGCTCGCCTTCCGATTGCTCTTCGCCGGTCTCTTGCACCACGGTGGCCATGAACCACCGACGCAGTACGCTACTTCCTCGGCTTTACCTGGTTTCTTCTCCCCTCCCTACTACTCTTATGCATTCTTATTGGTTGTTAGTGTAGACTATGTGTAGCACATGCCTTGATGATTACTCATAAAGGTGTTGGGGGTTTGGTGAGCAACCATGTGGGGGCTGGACATGGACATTGCGTCGGGGGAGCAAATGTCGATGTTTAGGAGCTCATGGACGGCCACTAAGGCCTCTATTTTGTGGGTTTCGTGGCGAGCAACCGTGGGTTGCTTGGGATGTGGACATGCATTGGGTAATACCGATCCATGGCCCCAAGGGCACACTAGATGGCCACCACTAATATGTTATTCTAGTGTGGTGAAAGCATTGGTTTTCTTATCTTGGCTCTACCAACTAGCTTTAGCAAGCATAATGGATGTGGGTTTTGGAACTTTACCTCACTCGTGTTGTCGGTTCAAACTGGTGGGAATGTCTGTGCTTGCTTGGCTACTCTATCTCACCCTTGGCTCTGTGATGTGGCTGGCTTTTGGAATTACTTCCTGGCTGGGGTACTTGCCGTTCGCCCTCCTGTCTTGTGGTCTCCTTGCTTTCGTCTTCTAGCTACGGTGATGCTAACGAAATGATAGGGTTTGTATTGGATGGTGCGGCTTCTTGGTCATTGCAATGGTTGTATGGGATTGAATGGCGGTGTTGGTGGTTTGTGTTGAGTCTTGATGGTCTGTAGTGTCTCTATATGGTTCTTCCTTTGGATTGTGAGCTCGTGAGTTCACTGGTGTCTGGGAGCGGTGATGCAGAGTGTGGTATTGACTGCCTTTGATGGCAGAGGGGGTTGTGCCGTGTGGGGGAGGTGTGGGTAGTGAGCTTCTAACTCTTAAGCTCTCACTGCATGTCTTTTGTTGGCACCTTTGCATGGCATGGCCTTGCCTTGTGCCGACTGGTGACAAAAGAGGTAGAACATGCCTCTATGTTTCTGTTGTCTATCCTGAGAGTTGAACTCGTGGCTTTGGCTGGCCATGGTGGTGACAGATGGCTTGTGCATGCTCTTAAGAGGAGTGACTCTTCTAGTATGGCTTCAACAGGTAAAGAGGTAAGAAGGTAAGTTTGAAATGTATGATGATGAAAATTTAGATACGCAAGATGGTGCCGATTGGCTCCGGACAATCCTGATATCTCTATGCGCATTTTTGCCCAAGTGCAAAAATTATAACCTAGATTTCTGACGGCAAATTTTACTACTAAATTTCATTTTAGTTTTATTGTCTTTTTGGCTAACTATTTGATACAAGTATTTGGCGGCTGTGATGATTTGGCTAAGTTGTAATATTTGGTGTAATCATTATTTTATAAATTTGGAATTGAAATTATGTATGTGAATTTATTTGCGAGGTTTGTTATTGTAATTGAGTCCTTTCTGTAAATCAGATTGTTGATTCTAATATATTCTCATTTGATTTGTGCAAATGGAAATTTAATTTATTAATGTTTCCTTTTTAAATTTTAATAATATTATTGACATATTAATTGTCTTCTTAATAGTGTGCTTTTGGTTAATTAATTTTGAGGGTTCTCACAGTCAACCTCCTGCCACCGTCGCCACTAGCTTCAAAGATATAACTAGGAAGAGCGAGCGCTACAGCTACTACGACAACAAGGTGATGGCGGCCACAAACAAAAGTTACAGAACCTATATACTCTCTCCCAGAGTCCTAGTCTCCCTATATATGCCATGTCAATTCTATTTCTAACCCATCTTCCTAGTTAAATCTGGGTTGAATCAGCAACCAGTAATGGAAGTCGAATCAGTAGCTTCTCATGCATGTATGTAACTAAGAGAATTCGTAATCACTAGCCACTGGAGAAATTATGATCATGTGGTGTGAATGGGAGACACATCGATTTTTAGGATTTGGTGCTTTTATTCACTGGTATTAAGCATTTAAGCTTATCAACTTTTCGTATGCTTTACAATTTTGCTACAGCCATATTCTTAGTTTCTCCAGTTAATTCCATGTCTTGAATTTTACATGTTTTAAACATGGTTCTAAATTCTACCTTTCGTATTTTCATCATTTCCACTTTCTTAGCAACAGTATGTATCACCAGTTTTAACCTGTTTCATCTCGTAGCTCACCTCTCATTGTTAATTATATCTGCAGGAAGTCGACCCCTGCGAGAATATAATTGATGAAGATATTAGATATCTGCACAGCCATACAGAATTCTAGCGGTCTAAAGGGTGCTATGTTTCTACCACAGGTTAGTGGTGGTTTGGATTATGCAATCCTTTCTTGTGAACAGTTTGGTATTTCTAATTCATGTTCTTTTTACCTAACTCCTTGCATGCTCAGAAATATGTTTCTCTGTCAAATGTGGCTTCGATTTTATATGAATATATTATACATATATAAATCCATTATTAAAATAGAAAAACCGGTTATAAGGTCGAGTATAAGGCCAATGACCGTATAATCGCTACAAGGTGAGGTGACCGAGCGAGTATCGATTATCGAGTTTTAGAAACTTGAATGAAATGAGATTGATCATTGAGTATTTACGTCGGCTTATTGTTCCTTGACTAGATATCATTAGTGCCTTTCCAAAGCAAGCTCGTTTTTTTCATAATGATTAGCTTGGGTAGTTATCTTTGTGGCAAATATTTCGTCTTCTTGACCAACCATCTTGGAAAGAACATGTTGAAATTGTCCCTTAGCTTCCGAGCACATACACTTTCTTTCCCTTTGAATGCATAGAACTTATTTGGATTCAAATACAGTGCACCGCCATATAACTTCTTTCATTTGGTCTTTCCACCGCCTCTCAATAATGTCAATCACACGACTGCAAGGCTTCCTTGATTTTCTGCTTGGCAGCATCCATAGCTTGGCTTTGGTAATGCAACTGCTAAGCATAGGTATCTTCCCAATTTCCTCCAACATGAGTTCTACGCAATGGGTAGCACATAGGGTCCAAAATAGAGTAGGAAATCTGGCCATTAGAAGTTTGCCAGCAGCCTTGAATTTAGCACCATTATCGGCGATCACTTGAACAACATTTTGCTCGCCAACTTCCTCAATTATCTTTTGTAGTAAGTCAGCTAGCATTGTTGCATCTACCACCTGACTTGATGCATCAATGGACTAGAAAGAAAGCCCCCTCCAAGTTGTTGGCAAGGAAATTAACCAAATGGCATTCTCTTATCAGTCCACTCAACTGACATAAACAATGTAGCCATACTCCTTCCAAGCTAACTCATGTGTCTTCCTCAGCACCTCTATTTTCATCTTTATCTTTTGCAAGTATGTTTTTCTCAACTCATGATAATTTGGATCAATATAGCTAGGTCCAATTTGTCCAAGGGTCTCAACCATAACCTCAAAGGACCTTGACTTGGCCACATTGAAGGGTATGCATTTGAGTAGAAAAAAATCTGCTATTGCATCTCTCTATCTTCCTTGGTCACCTTTGAATTGAACTGCTCCATGTATGTTCTCTTTTTCCCCCTTGCATGTCTTTCCTCAACCACCTCATGGGAAAGCTTCCGAAGCATAGAAATAACAGATTTAGAACCCACTACAGCACAAAGCTTCTTGGTAGTGGCACTCTTGGTTTGAAGAGCTGCAACTACTAGCTTCCTTTTCACATCTGTCCCAGAACTTGGGGTTGGCCTCGGAGCTGTCCGAAAAGAGGACTAGGAGGCTTTTGATGATTGTGCTGTAGCTATTGCTTCTTCTGGTTGCTAGACCTCCTCAGCCTCTTGTGTAGAGATGGCAACGGGCACAAACCCGCTGGGTTTTGCTATCCCAAACCCGTGCCCATGAAAGTTGGACGTGCCCGTTAAAAAACTCATACCCGTGACGGGTGCAGATTTTTGCCCAGACCCATGCCCACTGGGTTAACGGGTACCCACGGGTCGCCCGTGGGTTCAATAATGCGAGTTGCAACAATGGTTAATGAAGAGGAGGAAGAAGTTCACCGGCCATCTTCGTTGGAGCCGGAGGGCAGCGCCATGGCCAAGGGCCTCCTGCTGCGATGCGCGTTGGTTGCGGCGTGGGGGCGGCAGGCTGAATTGGAAGGCGAGGCGACGGCAAGGGCATGCGGGAGCACGAGCGTGCGGCGAGAGTGGCGGGAGCAGGAGCGGGAGCCGCGAGACGGGAGGGCGAGCGTGGAGTCTGCCGGAGACCGAGCGCGGAGCGCTAGATGCGCCGCCGCTGCGGCGGCTGTTGAAACGGGGTGGGGACTAGGGAGGAGTGAGTAGTGACCGTGACCAAGTGCTAGCTAGGGTTAGCCGTATGGGTAATGGGGCATTGCCGCATTGGATTTAGGGGCTTGGGGCTAAATGGCTAATGGGCTATGGGCTGGGCTGGTTTGCCTGGGAGGCTGGGAGTCTGGATTTATAACTCCTATGGATCGGGTTTATATTACCCATGGGTTTACGGGTTTTGGTACTACAGGAACGAACCCGAACCCGGCAGACCCGATGGGTTGGGCTTTTTGCCCATTAAGAAACCCATGGGTTAGGAAATTGACTCAGATCCATGCCCTAATAGAGTAAAAACCCACCGGGTATCGGGTTTCGGGTACCCATTGCCATCTCTACTCTTGTGCCTCTCCTACATCATCATCAACAACATCATCATAATTGAGAGGCTTATTTTTCAACCCATTCTTAAGGTAGTCTTGCATCTCTCTCATGATGGTTGTGGTTGTCTTTGAGCATTTCTCTACATCTCCGAAGCCACCGGCAAGATATTGCTAAAGTCTATTGATTCTTGAATAAACTCACTCCACAAGCTTACATTAGACCTATCTTTGTTGGCCAAATCTGGCCAAAAGCCATACTGCCACCCATGATCTTTGGACTTTGCCCTTCATTTAGGATCCTTAGTTGGATCATACCACTCAGTCCGCTCTCTAGCCTTAGGATTGTTAACACCGGCAGCAACCGCAACATTGCCTTCTTGCTTTGCCATCAACAACAACCTCCTTGGAGAATGTAATTGGTTGGTGACCAACAGGACGATCACATAGTGCAAGAACCTGCAATGCAATATACCATGTAAATATCCAAGAAAACAAAAGGTAAACTCTGCTTACAATAACCACATACCTCCCTGAAGAATGTAACTGGTTGGTGACCAAGAGGCTGAGGATTCCCAATGTTGCAACAGAGGATCTGCTAGGGAGAAAAATGGAATGAGCTAAGAAATTGTCAAACAAGAAATGAAGAATACAAGTCTGAACTCTGAAGTACAACAAATAGTGCTGCATTAGTTACCATTCATCAATTAATCCTATACTCTGGTTGTGCAACTTCGATAGGACTTGCATTTACAATTATGAATGTCTTCCAAAAAATACAAGTATACAACAAAGCTTGATGTCTCAAGCCCATAATAGGGGAGAATGAAGATAAACCAAAAGAATAACGAAACAGATTTGAGATGATTGGGTCAATATCCAACATACACATCCATTCGATAACCACATCTCAACCTATTTTCACTAAGTCAACAGTCAACACTCATCTGGTATTATGATATATGTTGTTGGAGTTCCGCATGACGCAACCAAAGCAGATGAGAGAGCAGTGAAGCAACAGAGGGCAGCAGAGCACTCTAGCAGAGAGCAGCAGAGCATGAGCAGCATGGGAGGAGACCAGGAGACTCGGAAGAGCATGAGCCATGAGCAGATCTGGGAAGAGAGCAGAGCAGGGTAGCAAGAGCTGGTCTGGGAGCAGAGGAAGAAGAACAAGGAAATCGGCTGGTGAAAACGAGGCAGAGGTAGAAGGAGAACAAAGAAAAGACGCAGAGGTAGAAGAACAAAGCAACGAAGCGAGGTAGAAGACTAGAAGAGTACCTTTGCTGCGGTGCGGATGGAGACCTAGGCTGGTGGCGGAAGACGTGGAGGGATGGGTGCTCGTCAGAGGGAACTTGGACGACGGCGGCGCCGTGAGTGGTGGCGGCGGTGCTAGGGTTCCATCCCCACCCGAGTCGGCGTGTCGCCTGTCTCTGACCTTGCTAGCTTCACTCTAGAGTCAAGTGACAGGTCACAGCTCAGCGTATTATGGGCGTGCTTGGTTGCCAGCCAGAGCACGCCACCGCCGCAGCTTAGGCTGCGGCGTCAGTTTTGGCCGCCACACTCGCCACACTCGAGAACAACGGTGAAAAGCTGTGGCTGCCGCAGTCAAATCATCAACCAAACACTGCAATTTTTCTGTGGCGCTGCCTAACGTTCGGCGTGGCATCCTTTGGCGTGGAACCAAACACGCCCTATGTCTCCCTGACATGGCAAAGCGGGCGCCCAGAAATTCGCCACAACTAGGCGACGCCATGGACGCGTAGAAAATCTAGGCGCTCGCCTAATTACCGTACTCGTGGCGAAGCTCTATGGCATCTGTTCTATATCGTCACGACGCCTAGGCGACACCTTGCCGATGCCGTGACATCTATGATAAAAAGTTGCTCATATTTCAATGTGCAATGTATTTTTTAATGAATGTTACGAGTGTTGTCTGGCAATGCAAGTTGACAATATTTGCCATCTCACCAAAAAAATTTGGGAAGGAAAATTAACATGGAAAACTGGAGATTCAATATTGAGGATATTACAAGATGAAAATAACAAATAAGTATATCTCATATTCTACAAAACTAAGCAGGTATCCAACATGTGCCTTTCATGATCTTAGGGCCGCGGTCAGTGTGATTTCGCAACATACCCATCAAGAGCAAAATTTCTGGCAGCTGCTGGCAGTGCCAATCGTATGCCATCAAGTTCAGGGCTTGCAATTACTTGGCAACCCAGGCATGATCTGAAACAACGAGATCGAGATAGTTCAGCCGGAGTAAAAAGTTTTGTAGGACTTACAAATAAGATACATGTAAGTCTCTGTAAGCCCAAATGCAAGGTCCAGCATATCATTTTCTTCATCCACGGGATCTTCCAATTTGTTGTAGTAGTCTACATCCTAAAGAAGGCTTTCTCATCAAACTACATTTTAACTGTCTCAACTCATTGAAGACTTAAGAATTAACTGTATATAGAAAGCCATACCGTTACACCTAGGCGCCCCTGTTATATATATATATATATATATATATATATATATATATATATATATATATATATATATATATATATATATATATATATATATGACACTGAAATGGGACACCATGGTGCCCGGGCACCAAGTCTCCCTGCCTTTAGATTGCTTTTAGATGCGTGCAAGTGCAATGATATATAATATCAAGATGGAAAGTCTCAATCATGAATGGAAAGTGTTGATCATGGATAGAAAGCCTCAATTATGGAGTCTGAGCACCATGGTGTCCCTGTTATTTATACTATATATATAGAGAGAGAGGAAACCTATTTATTACACCCAGGTGTAGTTACACCTATAATATCTACCGTCCATCTGTCTCAGGATACCACCAGATGAGTTGGGTTATTGGGTCGACTTGTAGACTTAGACCACCCGTGTATGCTGCAAAGGTATAACCCGACAACAAGCTGCAGTAAATATTGCCGTAAGTATCACATCGCCTGATTGTCGTTAGTAATTGACTAACTTCTTGCTGGTTTCCCGAGATCGTTGTGTATGCACATACCACCTGTCATGTAGACCAGTGTAGGTGTAGCAAGCTGTGATCGGCTGGAGTATGAAACAACATATTTACATGGGTTTCATGACGGCAAGGATCAAGATGGCTCTAACCAATCATACGTGCATATGTACGTACAGAATATGTATACCTAAGGGAGTATTTGTTACATGCACTTAGGTAGTATGTTAGTACATGTACTTAGGTAATATGAGGTAATATGTGTACCTTGAGAGTATGTTAGTACGAATGTACTTAGGGAGTATTTTTTTTACATGTGCTTAGGTAGTATGTTAGTACATGTACTTGGTAGTATGTATACCTTGAGAGTATATTAGTACGAATGTACTTAGGGAGTATTTGTCACGTGTACTTAAGTAGTATGTTAGTACATGTACTTAGGTATAGTATGTATACCTCGAGAGTATGTTAGTACGAATGTACTTAGGGAGTATGTTGATTGGTACATGCATGGCTCTCGTCCATATGCATCAATTTTTTTATTAATTCTCCGCCCTTGCAAATTAGACAACCTAAACACACGATGGACATCTAAACTAGTCTTGTATGTTCGTAATGAAAGAGGGTATGCAGATTTGCCAAGAATTAAAAACAAGTATGGCCATGACTCACGATGAAAAAGTATATATTACAAGAGATCAAAGAAGTATAATACAAATGCTTGGAAAAGAAGTATATTCGGAAGTGCGTATATACACACAAGAGAAACAAAACTATATTGCAGATACTTGGAAAGAGAAGCACACTCACCAGGAAATAGGATATATATTGCTTCACTGATATGCGAATACGGATACGAATAGTTCGGATAAAATAATATTTTAGATAGTAATAGTCTATACCATATTCGTATCTATATTTTTATACGAATTCAAATAAAAATAGAAGAAAAATTATTAATCAGATAAAAAATCTATATCATATCCGTATTTTATCGAAACGATAACCAAATAGTACGAATAATTCATACCCATTTTCCACCTCTAACCGCGACTTAGTGTGATCGAGAGGTATTAAGGCGCTTTATACGTGCCTGCAGCGGATTGGATCCTCCAGCTGCAGCCTTCAGACATTGTTTTCTTTTTTCCGTCAAGATTCTGGGAATCGATGCTGGATAGAGAACGCTTCGTTTCCCATGGATCGAATCTGTGATAGTAGTATAGTACGTAGTAAACATTTTCGTCTGCCATGAAAAAACAAGTGCCCAAATTATCCTTTATGCTCAATCCTACACGTTGATTTGTCAGTTCCACAGCAGCGGAAAAAGATGTAGCAGAATGAACTCTCCGCGCTGAATTTGCAACGAATGATTCTGTAATTCTTGGATTAGTTAGCTGCCTCTCATGCGGCGGGGCTAGGAGCCCCGCCGAGGCCGCAGACGTTACCCACTATGGTCGGGTAGAGATCGGCGAACGGAGAACCGGAGAACATCGCGCGGTAGCACGCGGCGCCGACCGCTTTCAGCGCGTGGCAGCACAACTCGCTGCCGCGGACGCCGAAGAAGGACCTGACGATGTCGCCCGTGCAGCTCTCTACCCGCGACGCAGCAGCTGCCGCGCCCCCGCAGCTGGCGGCGGCCTTCGCCCCGACGGCGTGGCCGCCTTTCAGATGGAGTAGTGGACGCGGCATGGTCACCTCGGCTGCGGCTGTAGTGGACGAGGACCATGCAGTCGGTACGGTGCTACAGAGATGAACTAGCAGGACCGCGACGAACAACGGAAGGAACGGCCGGAACATGTTGGAGTTTAGAGTTCTTGCGATCGATCGACGTGCGCGCTGCGGAGACAGCGGGCAGCTTATGGGATGCATTCATGCATGCCGAACTGCTAGCTTCAGGGATCGATGGTGGCAGTTACGCTTGCATGAGTTAATTTCTTGCCGTTACAAGGTGTTGCACTTGCACACGTGCTGCGTCGTCTCGTGATGATACATTAGCACGTGTCTCAACCTGCATATAGTCCTATCTAATAGTAGTAACGTTGGATCCTTATAGTATCACCGTTCCAAAAAGGAACATTAATTTGAACGTACCACGTAGCAGACTAGCAGTTCACACGAACTTTTGCCCATGCAATCAGATGCAGCAGTTTTTTAGAAAATTCTCTGATTTATATCAACAACTCAACGGATAAGTACATAAACATCTAACTTTTACATTGAAGATTATACACGAACATGTTATCATCAAGTCTTTGATCAATGAGACAATGAACACGCTATACTTCTTTATCCTCCTCGCCATCAGCTCTGTATCTTACAATGATGTTTTGAATACTGACAAACACGACAGTGGAAAGTAGATTGTTGATAATTTCCATTGATGTATAGAACATACGTCTCAGTAGCGGTATTGTTTATCGGAAGGAAATCAGAGATGAGTTATTTGCACACATCTTGACCCGGTGTTGATTTACATTAAGATTATAGACGAATAACATGTTATCATCAAGTCCTTGGATCAATGAGACAATGCACACACTAGACTTCTTTGTCCTCCTCGCCATCAACTCCATATCTTACAACGGTATCTTGAATGCTGACAAACACGGCAGTGGGAAATAGATTGTTGATAATCTCCATTGATGTATAGAATATACGTCTCAGTAGAGGTATTGTTTATCGGAAGGATATCATAGGTGAGTTATTCGCACACATCTTGACCCGGTCGTCATCGTCGTCTAGGTGAGTCGGTCTAATGAAATTTATTATAGATAAATAAAATCTGGCTAAGAACTCACTGGAGAAGAACAAAAATAGAAAATTTAATCTAGGAAGAAACTAAAGAGTCATAAAGTTATTTCTAAAAAATTAACGGGTCTTCAACCCAATCAAAGCCGACAAGAACGCCGGAGAAGAGGGACCGACGGAGGGCTGACTGTGTTGGGACGGCGGCTCCGTGGTGTAGGTGTGCCAGTTATGCAGCACAGCATGCACCACTTTGGGCCAGCCCCAATAGAATAAATCCATGGGCCCAATTTGGATCGGTGAGCGTCTCACTGCACCCAAAGTTTCAGGCCCTGAAAGAGAGATTCTTTCATGGGCCAAGCGACCCTGCTTGGCTCCGGGTCCGGCTGCGGTCCATTTTCATCTCCTAGAGCTGCAAAAGCACCAAAGTTTCTTAAGAAATCATAGGTACAGCTGTAGATATGGACTGGTGTGGTTGCGTGACTAAAAGGCAACATTATTCCTTGCCCAAAGTTATGATGGAATTGGAAGCACTGGAAGCTAGCTTACGCTAGCTAGTAGCTACTATATATGCTCGTCGGTGATCTCATTTGGATGTACCATACAATTTGCTTCTTAGGGAGATAGCCGAGATGATTTCACACTGGTCAAAATTAAGAACCAATCTAGCTGGAAACTCTACGCTGGACATGCCTTACAAAGGAATGAGTATTATATGACGTTGAGAAGGGAAGTCAAAGAGTAAATAATGCTATGACTTAGATGATTATAAGCCGTCCAATCTAAGATAGACGGACCAGATCAGGATGATGCAGTACAATGGTACTGCTGCTACAGTGAAATTTCCATCCTCCCTTTGCGCCACCGTTGCTTTCTGACTTTACTCTTTTAACGTCAGAGGATCCGGATCTCTTACAAAGCTACACATGCAGGCACAACAATTAAAACAACCTCGATCAACACTAGAAAACATCTGAAAAAGGCTATATACAAGCTTGGCCATTTCGAATGAAACACGTACAAACTGTTAGATTGATCTTCCTCAGATTAGCCCAACGGCTAATCTGGACCTTGATCACGCGCCCTGATCGGGGGCGCTCAGCCCAATAACTGGCTGATGGGCCCCCGTCGCGCTGCGCTATATAAAGAGGTGGGGGCCGGCGGCTCGCGTCACGAGATTCGCCTGAGCCGTACACCCCCACCGACAAAACCCTAACCGATCGCAGAGGGTGCGCAGCCAGCGGCGGGAAGCACCATCGCCGTCGTCGTCGCCGGATCTACACCGCCGCCGCCACCGTCCTCTTCCCCGACCGTCGCTGCCCGTGCGCAGACTACACCAACGAACCAGCGATGGCCGGGTCTTCCTCCAATGCTTCCGACGGTTAGTACACTCTCCCTCTCTCCCTTCACTCTCGGATCAAGAACCCCAAGCACAGAAAAAGATCAACAATGGTATCAGAGCCACGGGTATAGAGGGGGTCTTACGGGTGCCGCCGGCATCGCCTCTTTTCCCGCGCCGGGGCCGCTGCCGTTGCCGCCTCTTCCCGCCGCTGGGCCGCGCCTTGCGCCGCCGTCGCGCGTCCGGGACGCCCGCCGCTTCGCGCCTGCGCCGCTGCGCGCCGCCGGTGCAGCTCGCGGCTTTGGGGGCACGCCGCCTCCTTCCGATGGCGCCGCTCCGCCCCGCGCCGCCGATGCCCCTCCCGAGCCCGGGCGCCGCCGAGCCGCTGCGCGCGCTTCGCCCCGCCGGCCCTCCCTTGCGCCCCACCGACGCCAGTGTGCAGCCGCCACTCAGATCCGAAAATTTCGGGTGGAGGCCGCGGCTTTTGAGCTAGGGTTAGGGTTTTGGGGCTATTTGTTTCGGCTGAGGGGGGTGTGAGCCATCCGATCAGATCGGATGGTCCTCCTTCTTGCGCGCATGAGGCTGTTTTATGGGCCGTGGGCTGCAGGCGTACGCGGGCCAAACTCCCGCAAAGGAATAGGCCGAATGGCTACTTTGCACAGTAATTCTAAAATGGATTTTAATTGTTTTCAGAAGCATTTATTGAATGAAAATTGAATCAAATCTCTGTAAATTTTTGCACCAACGTGTTAAATTTCCAGAGATTAAAAGAGTACAGTTATGATGCTTCTGAATAATGAATTATTTTTAGAATAATTACAGTTTCCGCTGCAAAAGTTGATGAGATTGAATGATTTTCATTATTAAATTCGAACCAACGGGAGAATTTAATTTTGGAAACATAGAGATAAATTCCAGATAATTATGATATTGTTATTTTCTGACCAACGTTGATAATAACAGTATTATAATTTTTTAATTGATGATTTATGCATTATTTCTATTTCTGCCCAACGGTGATGTAGATTTAATGTATAGATAAAATTGATTTAAATTGTATGTCGTATTTTCGACCAACGTTGTAAATAAGGCATATAATTTTGCTGTTATTAATGTTTAAATGTTCTCACTGTATATGGATTATGGTTTCAGGAGGATACTCCTTGATGGGCTACATCAGGGATATCCCTGTTCTCAAAGGAGACAATTATGGTGAATGGAAGAAAAAGATTGACCTGGCCTTCATCTTGGCTGAGGTGGACTGGGTAGTCACCACACCGTGTCCCACAGAGCCTGTGGCACCGGTGAGGGACGAAAATGAGGCTGATGCTGCTTGGCAGACCAGACAGAGGGACTATGCTCCCATAAAGATGTCATATGATCTTGATCATAAAAAGTAGGTCACTGCCAACAAGAAATGTTTGGCTGTGATAAAGAACACGATTGAGCCTGCTATTGTGGGCTCAATCGCAGAGTGTGACACTGTCACAGAGTACCTTGAGAGGATAAAGAGCCAGTTTACTGGCTCTTCAAAGACTTATGCTACACAGCTGATTAAGCAGCTTGTGACAGAGAGGTACTCTGGAGGTGGCAGTGGCATAAGAGAGCACATACTGATGATGAGCAACATTGCATCCAAGCTTAAACCAATGGATTTGGCTCTCAAGGATGAGTTCCTTATTCATTTGGTTTTTGCTTCCTTGCCAAAAGAGTTTGACACTTTTGTTGTCAACTACAATATGCAGCCCGAGAAATGGGACTTGGAAAAATGCATAACTATGTGTGTGCAAGAGGAGGAAAGAATTAAATCCTCACATGGTGGATCCATCAACTATGTGAAGGATAACAAGAAAAAGAACTTCAACAGTAACTCCTTCTCAAAGAACAAGGGCAAAGCCTCTGTACATCAGCCTCAACAGAATAAATTTGCTGTAGACAAAGACCAGTGTCTTCACTGCAAGAAGACAGGACACTACAAGAAGAACTGTCCTGATTATTTAAAGATGATAATGGCAAAGAAAGGTGAGAACATTATTACCTTTATTAATGAATGCCTGTATGTGAAATATTCGAAATCCACTTGGTGGATTGACTCAGGAGCAACTGTTCATGTTGCTAATTCATTACAGGGATTCCGTTCGACGAGGACTACGCAAAGAAAAGAAAGATGCATTAAAGTTGCAAATGGAGTCGAAGCTAAAGTTGAAGCCGTTGGCGATCTTTCATTAGAGTTAGCTAATGACTCCAACCTTTTACTTAGAGATGTCCTTTTTGTTCCCTCTCTACAGAGGAATTTGATTAGTGTTTTAAATTTGGACAAAGATGGTTATGATTGTAATTTTGGAAATGGCAAGTGTGAAATAATGTTTAATAAAGAATGTGCTGGTCTTGCCATTTTACAGAACGAGCTTTATTTGTTGTCATTATGTGATGATGTGAATGTCGTATGCGATAATGCGAACGTCGCGTGCGAGAAAGTGATTGAATCCTCGTCTACGAATGTAAACAGAAAACAAAAGAGAACTCTAGATGAGTCGTCAAAATTATGGCACTGTCGTTTAGGCCATATTTCGAGGGGGAGAATAGAAAGACTAGTTAAGAATGATATTCTTCCTCCATTAGAGTTCTCAGACTTAGAACAATGCATAGAATGCATTAAAGGAAAATATGTAAAGAAAATTAAAAAAGACGCTAAAAGAAGCACAGGAGTTCTACAAATTGTTCACACAGACATTTGTGGTCCTTTTCCTGTGGAAAGTGTGGATGGTTATGACTCGTTCGTAACATTCACGGATGATTACTCCCGTTATGGATATATTTATCCAATCAAAGAAAAAATGAAGCCTTGGATAAATTCAAGATATTTAAGGCTGAAGTTGAAAACCAACACGATTTAAAGATTAAGATAGTCCGATCTGATCGTGGAGGGGAGTACTACGGTCGACATACCCCATATGGACAAGTTCCTGGACCTTTTGCAAGGTTTTTACAGGAAAATGGTATAGTGGCCCAGTATTCTACACCGGGCGAACCTCAGCAAAATGGAGTAGCTGAAAGACGCAACCGTACCCTGATGGATATGGTGCGAAGCATGATGAGCTATTCATATCCTCAACAGAGTACCTAGTAAGTCGGTGCCCAAAACACCGTACGAGTTGTGGACAGGAAGAGTTCCCTCACTAAACCACTTACGTGTGTGGGGGAGTCCTGCTGAGGCTAAAGTATTTAACCCAAACCTTGGGAAGCTTGATCCCAAAACAGTAAGTTGCCATTTCATTGGCTACCCTGAAAAGTCAAAAGGTTTTCGTTTCTACTGTCCAGACAGATATACAAAGTTTGTAGAAACGAGACACGCTGTCTTCTTAGAGGATGAGATGATGAGGGGGAGCATGGTAGCTCGAGAGATTGACCTTGAAGAGAAGCGAGTGTATGCGCCAACTCCGATGATTCAAGAGCCATTCTTCACACTACCTGCTGTTGCTGCACCGACGGTGCAAGACACTGTGGTGCCAGCACCTGTTATTGTTCCTCCTGTGGCAACAATGAACAATAATGAGGAACCTGTCCTTCAGGATCCTATAGAACCTATTGCCACAGATGAGGGGGAGCAACAGCAGCCTCAAACAGAAAATATACCAAATGAGGGGGCCCCGAGGAGGTCTCAAAGAGTAAGAAGATCAGCTATTTCTGATGATTATCAGATTTATCATACAGAGGAATTTCAAATGGAGGATGATCCCACCTCATTTGAAGAAGCCATGAGAAGCGAAAATTCCTCAAAATGGCTTGAGGCCATGGAAGAGGAAATGAGGTCCATGAAGACTAATAAAGTCTGAGACTTGAAAATTATTCCTAAAGGAGCCAAAACAGTAGGCTGTAAATGGGTCTACAAGACAAAGCTTGACTCCCAAGAGAATGTAGAAAGATACAAAGCGCGACTTGTGGCAAAAGGCTTTACGCAAAGAGAAGGGATTGATTACACTGAGACCTTTTCTCCAGTCTCATGTAAAGATTCCTTCAGAATCATAATGGCATTAGTAGCACATTATGATTTAGAGTTACATCAGATGGATGTAAAGACGGCATTTCTTAATGGGAATTTGGAGGAAAATGTATACATGGCACAACCGAAAGGTTTTGTCATGGAAGGAAATGAAAGAATGAGATGCCGCCTAAAGAAATCGATTTATGGGTTAAAGCAAGCTTCAAGACAGTGGTACTTGAAGTTTGACAGTACAATAAGAAAATTTGGGTTTAAAGAGAATGTAGAGGACAACTGTGTTTATGCAAAGTTTAAAGATGGGAAGTTTATCTTCCTAATCCTGTATGTGGATGATATCCTACTGGCTAGTAGTGATGTCAGTCTGCTACTGGAGACAAAGAAGTTTTTGTCCTCAAACTTTGATATGAAAGATCTTGGTGAAGCTTCGTTCGTTCTAGGGATCGAAATTCACCGGGATAGAAACAAGGGGATATTGGGACTGTCACAAAAGGCATACATAGAGAAAGTCTTAAAGAAATTTGGTATGCATAAATGTAGTCCTTCACCTGCACCTATAGTCAAGGGCGGCAGATATGGGGATTTTCAATGCCCCAGGAACCAGTATGAGATCGATCAAATGAAAGCGGTTCCATATGCTTCAGCTGTCGGAAGCTTACAGTATGCTCAAGTGTGCACACGCCCTGACTTAGCATTTGTTACCGGGTTACTTGGCAGATTCCAGAGCAATCCCGGAATAGAACATTGGAAATTGATAAAGAAAGTCTTGCGTTATTTGCAAGGAACAAAAGGCCTCATGATGACATACAGAAGATCAGATTTACTCCATATAGTGGGGTATACAGATTCTGATTTTGCGGGAGATGATAGAAAGTCTACATCCGGATATGTATTCACTCTCGCTGGAGGAGCTATATCGTGGAAAAGCTCAAAGCAAACCGTCACTACATCGTCCACAATGTATGCCGAGTTTGTAGCATGTTATGAGGCTACGGGGCAGGTGAACTGGCTAAAGAAGTTCATACCCGGTTTAAAAGTGGTTGACGACATCAATAGACCACTTAAGTTGTACTGCGATAATGAACCCGCAGTAACGTATGCCCACAACAATAAGTCAAGTGGTGCTGCCAAACACATTGACATAAAGTACTATGTTGTGAAAGATAAAGTTCGGGATCAAATCATAAGTCTAGAGCATACAAGTACCGCAAAGATGTTAGCGGATCCGCTTACTAAAGGCTTACCACCCAACGTGTTCAGAGAACATGTAGCCGGCATGGGTTTAAGGGAAAGCCTATGATTCCTGGACTAAAAGATGGCCCAAAAGATTAAAGTAACTATTTCAGAACAGAGAGGTGTATTGTAGCTGTTAAATCTATCGGCGTTTGACCGTGACGATGAGACATGTTCTATACACTAATCTGTGATGGAATGAGTAAAGTCAAAAGTAATTAAAGTTAAAGCATAAAGGAGATCAAGAGGGAGAATGTTAGATTGATCTTCCCCAGATTAGCTCAACGGCTAATCTGGACCTTGATCACGCGCCCTGATCGGGGGCGCTCAGCCCAATAACTGGCTGATGGGCCCCCGTCGCGCTGCGCTATATAAAGAGGTGGGGGCCGGCGGCTCGCGTCACGAGATTCGCCTGAGCCGTACACCCCCACCGACAAAACCCTAACCGATCGCAGAGGGTGCGCAGCCAGCGGCGGGAAGCACCATCGCCGTTGTCGTCGCCGGATCTACACCGCCGCCGCCACCGTCCTCTTCCCCGACCGTCGCTACCCGTGCGCAGACTACACCAACGAACCAGCGATGGCCGGGTCTTCCTCCAATGCTTCCGACGGTTAGTACACTCTCCCTCTCTCCCTTCACTCTCGGATCAAGAACCCCAAGCACAGAAAAAGATCAACACAAACACCCTGGCCGGAACTGCACCGGTTATCCATTACCATCGATCCTCAACAAATTAACCGCCGGCAATTAAGAAGAAACAAACGACAGAGCCGTACCAATCGTGCCGCCGAGCTCCCTAATTATCACATGGCTCGCTAGCTTTTCTATCCCCTTGACGCTTGATCTGTTGGCTCAGATCGTCACTTTTGCTGGAGCATATATACAACGCAAGTATGCGACATGTCAAGATCTCATGTGATACCTGGGAGAAGCGGCTCGCGTTTCGCGTACATTTCCCGTGTAGGCTAGCTCCTCCGTCATGTGCTCGCACGTTGCCGGAGCCAGCTTTCCAGGCGATGCCTCTGGCCCTATCTGAGGATCTAGCATGATCTGTGCAAAAGTTCAGGCCACGTACATGGCCTATGTAGAAGTAATTAGTTTCTTTTGTTTATCATATGATGGACCTGTTCCCTTATGGCATAAAAACATGAGGCCGGGGTATCTGAATATTTAACGGTTTGTGGTGCTGCTGTGTTACCGGTTGTTTGGCACTTTGGCTTGTCACGCAATGTAAAGTAGTGCCTCGCAAAAAATAAAAAAGCAATGAAAAGTTGAAACATAGTTTATCCTTCTTAATTATTGTTAGCGCTTAAGCATTGTTGCAAGAGGTCAGAGCAGCACTCAGTGTTTTAGGGGTCCTGTTCTTGTCATGTCGGGCCACAAAAAAAAAAGAAAAAAAAGGGGCACAATCACAGGAACTACGTGCGTACCTGGTCTACATTATACTGTACTTTTTGGTACATAGATGCACCGGCGTGATCATGTTCTATCCTAGCATCGATCAAAAGTTTCCAGTACACAGCCGCCTTTTGTTCCCGCACAGAAAAGGCAGAAGTGTACACTACGTGCTTGCGCTAAAGCAAACTAAAATCCGGAATCGATATTCCTGCTTAGCTTGCAAGGCAACTCTTTTTCCCCTGCCTTGCCACCCAAAAGTCTGAACAAGCTAGCCGGATAGATCAAACACAAGGTATTCTTGAGCGACACGCCGCGCTTAGCTAATCAATCTCTTTTAATAACGAAAAAAAGTCTATCAAACATTCGGAACTCTTCCAAAAGTCTAGAAAACAATTCTAAACTAGAAAACCGGATATTTGACATATTCAAACTCTTAAAACCATTCACTTTTACCCTCCGAGGCTGAAACTACCCTAGTTTCACTTACTTTTGTCCAAGCCTTGATTTCCATTTTAAACTAGAAACAAAGGCACCTTGCAAATGACATGTGGATCGACCATGTGAAGTCGGATGCTACCTGGATCATCCACGTGTGCCACATCAGCGAAAAACCACCTTGATTTGCCTCGAGGAGGCACTTTGTCTGGTTTGCATTTACAGTTCGAGGTTGTTTGGATTTACAGTACAAGGTTGATTTTCATACTTTCGTTTTCGTAAAAATTCAGGTTCAAATAGTCCTTTTCCTTTGATAATCGGCAACGGAATCTTAATGCCCTGATCAATTCGGCTTAAACTTCTGGCTTCCGGCTTATTTTTCACTATTCATAAATTTCGTCTTTTTCTGAATTTTTGGTTTTTTATGCTTTTTTGCCGGTTCTTTTTTTCCCGTATTTGTTTGTATTATACGTAATAGGCTAACATATTTTTTTATATATTTTTTGATTTTTTTAAATTTAATTATGCTAAATAAGTCTCTGTCAGCTACAATATTTTTTCAGCTAGTTACAACGCTTTCAGCCATAAGCCATAAAAAAAGCCCAACTGATCACCACTGCATGTTACCTCTGGCGCGTACGAGTACGACCCGATTATATAATCACCTCTTCTTGCATGCCATCCTCTCGTTTATTCTTGCGTCTCGGAGCATTCCATCTCAAGATCCAAGAAAGCCACCATTGTAAAGGGTGTTAAGGGTGTACTGTGCCGTGTGCGTGCGTGCGTACGTAATGGGCGACGACGGCGCGAAGGTGGCGACGGGCATCAAGCAGATCGTGCGGCTGCGGGAGCTGCTGCACAAGTGGCAGACCATGGCGCTGGGGGCCAAGGGCGGCGACGAGGTCCATGCCGAGGAGGATTTGGCGGAGGCCCCGGAGATGGTGCCGGCAGAAGCGGTGTCGGCGATCCCGCCGTTCGTGCTGCGGCGGCTGAGGAGGACGGTGACGGCGGACTCGGACGACGAGAGCTGCCACAGCCCGGAGCCGCCGCCGGACGTGCCGAAGGGCTACTGCCCGGTGTACGTGGGGCCGGAGCAGCGCCGGTTCGTGATCCCGACCACCTACCTGGGGCACCCCGTGTTCCGGTTGCTGCTGGAGAAGGCCGAGGAGGAGTTTGGGTTCCGGCACGAGGGCGCGCTCGCCATCCCCTGCGAGACAGAGACCTTCAAGTACATCCTCCAGTGTGTCGAGCGCCACGACAAGGGCCTCACCGGCGAAGACGTCGACCGTACTCTACGTGATTAATTAGTTCTCGAAATGATGATTAGCAGAAGGATGTATTAGTCGTTTAATTGTGATGGATTCGTTTGTAACAAAGTTTGGGTTATGTTTGCATTTTTGCAGAAGGGAACCCGGCCACAGCGCTAGAACCAGCACCATCGATTCATCATGCTTCGTAGATGGGGTTTCTAATGTTGTGCTATGTTGTAACTTTTCTTTTATTTTTATTTTGCAGAAAAAGACCGGCCTCTATATGTGACCGATAATTAAATTGATGTTTCAAAATAGTCGCGAAGTGCTTGGTTGTGAATTAAGGTAGTTTGTAATGGTAATTGATTCTTCGATCCGGCTTTGTCGACCTAGCTTGATCCTGTTTAAGTACACAACATCGGAGTTCAATGAGTTAGGAACGAATTGGAGTTATCTGCTGTTGCTGGCGTTCTCTAAATTTGTTCTGTATTTCTATGTGATATTATTAACATTCGACAACAGTCGCGCCTTCTTTGGCTGAATGAAGGAGATGCCAATAAGGCATTTTTTCACTCACATTTTTTAGATAACGGATATAAAATCCAGCCTCTATATCCACGAGGGATATACACAGCCAAAAGTTACACGAGCTCTTAGGCTCAAAGCCTCAAAACCGAGGAGCACATAACAACAAGAAGACTAGCTTAAGAACTAAGAAAAAAGCTAGATAGACTAAGCTTCAACACTTTTCTTCGTCCTTGCTCTCAACCAAATCCCTATCCTCATCCGGCTGAGCCATCCAAACTTCGATCGGCTTTGCGTGAAGATGGACCTCCAAGGCGATGTCTCCAAAGAGGCGACGAGGGTCGCCGACGCCGCCTGCCTCACCGAGGCAAGGTTTTCACCTGGAGATCAGTAAACATGAGGGCTATGGAGTGCCATGACAACACCTCCAGGAAGGACAATGGCGCCCGAAGGCGTCATCGTTGTTGAGACCGGTAAACGCCGGCAAGGCTTTCGCCAACACCTCCACAGCACCCCACGCACTATCTACACACAAAAGACCGCCACCAACACACCAGGCTCCTGCACGCCTCAAGGTCATGGCATAGCAGCCCTTGAACTCCACGATGAGCCACTCCCAACGAAGACGACGCCTATGCGCTGATGCGCCACCACGGCATACTCCCAGCGAAGACGACGCCACCACGGCATACTGCACTGATGCGTCACCACGGCAAACTCCCAGCGAAGACATCACCGCTTCTGCGCGCGCGAACCTGCTGCGGGAAGCAGAACGACAGCACGGCACACCAAGCCTCCTCACCCACTGCTCCCGCGCACGCGCTCGCCCATCTCGATCAGCAGCGCGCCCTCAGTCGCCCCGCCGACGAGCACACCGCGCTCCTCCGCCTCCCTCACTTCAACTCCACCGCACTCCTCCGCCTCCCTCCCAGCGCTCCACACCCTCCCCCTCCGCGCGGTCCTGACCGCACCATGGCTTGAGAGCCCGCCGCGGTGCCGCCTACGCCAGATCCGCCGCCGGCGAGGGGGGCCGCTGCCGGGACCCACCGCTCCTCAACCCCACCGCGCTCCTCCGCCTCCCGACTTCGCGCTCCACGCCCTCCTCTTCCGCACAGGCCTCGCCGCACCATGGCCCGGGAGCCCGCCGCGGCGCCCCTACCCGAGGAAAGCCAGAACCGACCACCAGGCCGCTGGATCCGCCGCCGGCGAGGGGAACCGCTACCGGGTCCCGCCGCTCCTCAACACCGCCGCGCTCCTCCGCCTCCCTCCCAGCGCGCTCCACGCCCTCCTCCTCCACGCGGTCCTCGCCGCTCCAAGACCCGGGAGCCCGCCGCGACGCCGCCAGCCGAGGGACTCCAGATCCGGCCATTAGGCCGCCGAATCCACCTCCGGCGAGGGGAGCCGATGCCGAGAATCTCGCGACCATAGCACCAACCCCACCGAACAGAGCAGGGGAAGGGAAAAAAAGAGCCCCGCCGCCGCCCTCCTTGCGTCCACCGGGGACCGGTGGCGCGCTCCGGCGACGGCGAGGAGGAGGGATCCGGGCGGAGGGTAGGAGGTGAAGGGGCAGAGGGTAGGAGGTGGTAGGAGGTCTTTCACTCACATGCTTGACACCAAAATCAACGAAACAGAATGAACTCCCTCTGGCACAACGGAGTGCTTCACTAGACGCATGAAGAAATGGCCTCTCTAATCCATCAACATTTCACATCCTTATTACAGACCAAGGATCAGGCACCTAGGTCCGTCAATTTGGATGAGGTTGGTCTGCAGGAGCACGAATTGTACAATCTAGGCCAACCGTTTTCTAAAGATAAAGTCCTCTAGGCGATTAATGCACTCCCAGCTGAGAAGGCATCGGGTCCTGACGGATTTACAAGGACCTTCTACAAAAAAAGCATAGGCTATCATCAAAGAGGATATCATGGCCAGAATTCGTGCCTTCTTTTCCATAGACCGTTGTTGTTTCCATCGACTGAACTCATCTTTGATCATCCTTTTACCAAAAAAGCAAGGAGCTTCCCATCCATATGAGTTTAGACCAATCAGCTTAATCCATAGCTTCTCGAAACTTATCACCAAGCTTTTGGCCCTTAGGCTGCAGCCCCAGATAGATAAATTGGTCGATTATAGCCAAAGTGCCTTCATCAAAGGACATACGATTCAAGACAACTTCTTAAAGCTACGGTGGAAAAGGGAAAGCCAAATTCTTCTCAAACTCGACATCGCCAAAGCATTCGATAGCCTGTCGTGGCCGTTCCTTCTTAAAGTTTTAAGCAAAAGGGGCTTCGACATTCGCTGGAGGGACTGGATTTCAATCTTGCTTTCCACGGCTTCTACCCAAGTGTCGTTAAATGGCAAACCTGGCCAAAAAAATCCATCATTGTAGAGGACTCCGCCAGGGTGACCCTCTATCACCATTGCTCTTTGTCATTGTCATGGATGTGCTCACCAGACTGCTCAACACAGCAATACGAATGCAGATCGTAACATCCTCGCATTCCCTACCAAGACAATGCTCCTTGTATGCGGATGACGTAATACTCTTCATCTCCCCGACACCTCAAGACCTTATTGCTACTAAGGAAATTCTATTGCTTTTCGAATCAGCTACAGAGCTCCAAATGCATATGAGCAAATCCTTTCTGATCTTTATTGGCTGCACACAAGAGGATCTTGATGTTGCCAAAGAGGTTTTCGGATGCAATGCTACAAACTTCCTTGTCAATTACCTTGGAGTGCCCCTCACTTTCGGCAAGCTGCGCAGAAGAGACATCCAGCCCTACATTGACAAATTTCAAACAAGACTCCCAACCTGGAAAAGCATCTACTCTCAATCGCAGGAAGACTTGTCATCGTCAAAGTTGTGTGAACATCCATGGTCATCTACCCTCTTCTTTCCTTGGCTCTCCCCATTTGGGCAATCAAAGCAATTGATAAGACACGTCGTGCTTTCCTTTGGACCGGAGACAAGCTAGCAAAGGGAGGACATTGCCTTGTGAACTGGCAGCAGGTTTGCCGTCCATTTGAGCTTGGAGGATTGGGAATTTGCAAACCTTAAGCTAGCTGGCATTGCTCTCCACACACACTGCGAGTGGCTGGCACGGACTGACCCAGGATGGATTTGGGCGTCAGTTCGGGTGCCGAAAAACTCCACAGTGCAGGACTTCTTCAATGCTTCAACGACCACTCACCTGGGGGATGGTTCGTCGACTCTTTTTTTTTTTTGGATAAACAGATGGGTTCGAGGACAAAGTATTCGCGAGCTTGCTCCGACAGTCCGGATTATGGTGAAGAACTCTCGTAAAAGACAAACTCTCGTCAACGAGGCTCTGCAGAATCACAGCTGGTTAACAGACTTACAGGGGACATTCAACTCGCAAGCCATCAGTGAGGTCCTTGCTTTGAGCTCACTTCCTCATTAGGTACATTTGCAAGAAGGGGTAGCAGAATAGCAGATGAGGTCGTTTGGAGGTGGACAGCCGACGGTCGATACTCCCTGAAATCGGCCTACAAGGCCTTGTGCCAGGGCAACACTTTACTCCCTTGTGCGGTTGTGCCCATGAGCTTTGGAAGCGTGCTGCCCCTTTGAAAGCAAAGATGTTCATATGGCTTGCTCTAAAGCGGCATGTTTGGACTTTTTCAAGGATGACAAAGCATAACTTACCAGCGCCGTCATTTTGCATTTTTTGTGATCAAGAGGCCGAGACAATCGATCACCTTATTATCCTTTGCTCAGTGGTTAAACAAATTTGCCACCGAGTCTTTACGTAGCTATCTCTCTGCACCTCTTTCATGTTTACTGAGCAGACCATGCAGGACAGGTGGTCAGCTATCAAGGAATTGGCACCCAATCCCAAGCGAAAAGGAATAGATGCATTGATCATTCTAGTCATCTGAATGATCTAGAAGGAAAGGAACATTCAAGCTAAAAGACCTTGTTGTTCATTTCGATTCCAAAGTAGCTTTCTCCACCGGCTGAGTCTAGTTTCTCTCTATCTTTATCCCTCTCGGTTTAGTCGCCCCTCTCTTGTAGCTAGCTCCTCTCGGACCGTCGTGGCTTTTACGGCATTTTGTAACTCTAACCTTCTTAATGAATGAGACACAAACGTCCTATGTTTTCGAGAAAAAATTATTAACATACCTATGACTGATGGGAAAACTCTGAAAATAGAAAACAGCTACGCATGTCTCCTGCGTGTCATTTGTTTATCCTATCTGCACAGCAGCGTTTTATTTTCGTTATCAGCTAGCATCTCGCGATTTCCCTGTGTTTAACCACAAAATAATTTGCCCCAATCCTGCAGTCCTTTGTCAGGATGGCTGGTCAAGGCTGACCGCGTCGAATGCTCGTCACTGACCTGACTTCTTGTTACCTTTACGTTATCCTGCCGACCTTGCCTACGCCGGGCAACCAATAACGCAAGTCCTGACGCAAATCCGTTCTTTGCATTGGACCGACCTTTCATTGCCGCCTCGCGTGCACTACAATTTCTGTTCTTTTGGACTGTGATCATGGTTTTATGCTTTGTTTTTTTGAGACAGTGACAGATGGTAGAGACATTGACAGTGGATACGATTTCAAACTCAGAAAATTGTTTAGAGCAATGGACACGGTTTTAAACTTAGAAAATCGTTTGAAGAAACGGTTTACCTCATTTCTGTGCATGCATAAACTTACTAAGACTCTATTCTTTTGGATTGTTATCGATGGCTTTTGTCTATACTTTTTGAGATGGTGACGGATGGCAAAGATGCCAATACGAACGGTATATATGGTTTTAAGCTCGAGAAACTGTTTGGAAAATAAATCACTTGAAGAAGTTATCCTACTTATTTTGTTTTTCAAAAAAGCCGAAACAAGAAACCATAAAAATACACACACAAAAAAAAGGCCTAACGCATCTGACCGCGGCCGCATTGCAACGCACGGCCGACACAGCTGTCCCGTGCAATCCCCCGGCCATGACGGTCGGACAGGACGCGCCCCGTCCCACAGCCGCCACGGCCCACGGCGTTCGGTTCATGCCCGTTATTTCGGCCGCGCGCGCAACCGTTCTTCATGCCCGCGGCCACCACGATCGCACGCGGTCATGCAAATTTTCACCGGCCGTTGCCGCGCAGTCGCGCACGGGCACCTTCCGTAGAGCCAAGCCACCATTTGCCGCACTACCCGTCCCGCCCCCCGGCGCGCGCGGCCCACCAAAGCCGTCCACCACGTTGGGCTTGGGCTGCGTGCGGTTTCCACCGTGTCCGTCGCGCCCGCCCGCATACGCGCGTCGTTTAGTTCGAGTTCTGTATTTCTGATGGGCTTACGGGCTGCACTGGCCTGGCCTAAACTCGTTCAACAATTCATCGTATTTGATAACCAGCCTATGAGAAAATGCTAGCCCATTTAAAAGCCCAGACAAAGCATCCTATCCCAGGTGTGGTCTAAATCTTGCCAAAATATTGCCACCCCCAAATTTACACGGCGCGAACTCAGAGAAACCCGAACCTAAATCCTCTGGTTAAGCACTGTCCTTGTTAGAATATTTAGCACTTTAGTGATTAAATAATTCTACAAATAAATCATAACTATAAGAACAACATAAACACTAAACATAGGTAAAACCATAAACTGGATCGTACACATATGTCTCTCATGAGCATGAATTAGCAAGATAAGCATTACGAACAACGAAACATATATATTCATACTGACTATTTAAGGTAAACCACAGACTCTACTAGATGTTACTGAAGCGAAACGAAGGGTGTTGCAGAGAAGAAGAGACCATTGCCGAGAAGTTGCAGAAGCAATCGCTACAGTGAATAGCGAGCAGTCGCGCGAGTCACTTTTCAAAAACCTGATTTGCCCTCTCCTGTACAGGATCTCAAGGACAATTACTTTGGAGATTTACTCGCCCCATGACTGGTGCACGCCGGTGAAGGGACGGAGTAACCGGTAACAGCACAGTGCCAAAAGAACTCAACTAGCAATCAGATCCTATTCGTACGAATAGGTAGTGTTTCTCTTCTTGTAGACTTCAGAAGGAAACCTCAATCGCACTTTTTTTAGAAACGGAAGGTGCAATAATCATAATGAATGCTGTGAGGTGAGAGCATCTTTAAATGTTTCTTTCCATCCTAACACAAGTGCGTGTCAAAAACAAAATTACAAAAGAAAGTTATGTCTGGACCTATGACCGAACCCAAAATAGCCGCATCATTCATGAGCACATCGCGTGGCCATGAAGCCTAGTGAGGCAAGGCAAGCGAGCGTGCGTGCGTAGTCCTCCTTTCTCTTGCTTCACTAAGGCTAGACATGCTCCACCTTATAAGGTGGTATTTCTGCACCTTAGCTAGCAATGTGCTACTAAAGTATCCCACATGCTACCATGCATGAATAGACCATTGGGATTTTCCTAAGAATTATTAATAAAAGCATGGGCCAAGGCCCATTATTCCAACAATCCTCTACTAGATCCCAGGGGCTTACAAAGTTTGCCTGCTATTCCAAAGCACTGTTAATATACCAATTTTTTTTAGTGGAGATATGCTAGGGTTGAACATTCGCCTAGAGCTTCAAGCTACATTCATTCACAACTACACAATGGACTAGATCTTGAATTGGCAGTTTTACATGAATGTGTTTTGCTTAAAACCTTGATTGATACTAGTCTGCCAATAGGCTACCCCTTGGCTCCAGTGTCTCTTCATGAGCTTCTTAAAGAAATCCACTTCTCACAGACTGTGACTATTAGTCAGGCTCACATAGGTGTGTTCTTTCAAGAATACTGTGTAGGATAATATCTTTGCTATTTAGAGCCATATAACACATTAATTAAGACAAAGTCATCCTACCATACAGATTTGAGAGCACATCATCTTCAGTGGAGTGGGTTATAGAATGCACTCTCCTTCAGTTAACCAAACAGTTTGTTTTTTCCCTAATGCTACTTCATGAGATCTCCTATCACATAGGTTGGGTTGCCACTGTGGTGTAACTCACATAGGTTTCATTCCCATCTCCTTTGATGCATGATATATCACATTCCATGGTAAATCCTTTGTAAAGGGATATGCCAAATTCTTAGTTGTTGGGATATAATCCACAGCTATTACTGCAAAGTTTCTCATCAACATCAGATATCCAATTGGAATCACTATACCCTTCGAGTACATCAAGGTATCTGGTATAAAGAATTCCATAACTCATCGTACCTCTCAAGTAGCGTATAATCCACTCGAGTGTACAACAATGATCATCTCCCGATTAGAGATAAACTAGCTTAATTTGCTTATAGCAAATGAGATGTTAGGCTGGGTAGCAATATCTCAGTTGATATTTTCTTAGTCTTTGATTCTTTTAAAGTATTAGACTAGGATCATAATGTGTTGGAGAAGACTTGTTATCCATATAGCCAAAACGTCTTAAGACCTTTTCCACATAATGGGATTGCAAAAGTGTAATCCCGTCTTCACTCTTGATTAGCTTGATGTTTAGATTTACATCAGCTTCTCCCAAAATTTTCATGTTAAAACTTTGGGACAAAAATGACTTAACCTTGTTAACCATGTTAAGATTTGTTCCAAAGATAAGTATGTCATCAACATATAGACACAATATAACTCCCTTACCCCCACCATAGCGGTAGTACATATATCTATCGGCTTCGTTTACTGCAAAGCCCGCAAATGTTAAAGGTCTATCGAACTTCTCATGCCATTGCTTAGGTGCTTACTTGAGACCATATAGAGATTTCAGTAACTTGCAAACCTTGCCCTCTTGACTGGTTACCATAAAACTATCAGGCTGTTCAATATAAATTTCCTCATCTAGTTCTCCATTAAGAAAATCTGTCTTAACATCCATTTGATTGACAATAAAACTATGTGAAACAGCTAAGGATAGTAGTACTCATATAGTGGTCAATCTAGCAACGGGTGAATAAGTATAAAAGAAATCTTCACCTTTCTTTTGAGTATAACCCTTGGATACAAGCTATGCCTTGTACTTTTCAATAGTACCATCAGGTCTAAGCTTTTTGAATACCCACTTACATCCAATTGGCTTGCAACCATATGGACATCAATGATTTCCCAAGTTTCATTAGCGAGAATGGAATTCATATCTCTATGGACCACATCCTTCTAGTACTCTACATTAGGAGATGCATATGCCTCTGAAATGGAGCTGAGAACATCATCCACAAGGTACACAATGAAATCATCTCCAAAAGTTTTTTCAATCCTTTGTCTTTTGCTCTTTCTAGGAGTAACTCTATCATCATTCTCAAGGATTTGTTCGTGTGTGTGTTCAATATACTCAATGGGAATTATGGGTTCAGGAGTTAAATCATTTGCTTGGCTAGTAGAGTTATACATATCCTTCATGTGGAATACATTCTCAAAGAATATAGCATCTCAAGACTCCATTATTGTATCGACATGTATGTCATATAACTCAAATTTAACTACTAGAAACCTATAGGTAGTACTGCAATGAGCATATCCTAGAAAGACACAATCCATAGTTTTAGATCCAAGTTTGCGCTTTTTAATTATTGGTACGTTGACTTTTGCAAGCATCCCCAAGTGTGCAAGTAGGATTGTGATGGTTTTATCCTTTTTTATCATTCATATGGAGTAATCTCACTGTTCTTAGTGGAAACTCTATTTAGGACATGATTCGAGGTCAATACAGCCTCCCCCACCATGCCTTAGATAAACTTGTAGTGTCTAACATAACATTAACTAAGTCGCTCAATGTGCGATTCTTTCTTTCGGCAACCCCATTGGATTGAGGCGAATAGGGAGGCGTCCTTTCATGAATAATTCCATGCTCTACATAGAATTAGGATAACTCATTTGAGAAATACTCTCCACCACGATCTAACCTAAATCTTTTGATTTTTCTTTCTAGTTGATTCTCAACCTCATCCTTATAACTTTTAAAGTAGTCTAAAGCCTCATCTTTTGTTTTCAATAGATACACATAACAATATCTAGTAGCATTATCAATTAAAGTCATGAAATATCTTTTCTCTCTTTTCGTCAACATACCATTCATTTTACAGAGAACTGAATGTATGAGTTCTAAATGTGCCAAAATTCTTTCCTCCACACCCTTATGAGGTTGCCTACTTGTACACAAGTTTGGCATTTAGAACCTTTGACTATGACATTTTTTGAATTAAATTTAGACTGGATAGCTGAGACATACAACCAAAATTTATGTGATACAAACGTGAATGCCAAACGTTGGCCTCATCCCCATTAATTAGATCATAAATATGGTTCACAACCTTATTACAGAAATCTGAAAGGGAAAATGGAACAAGCCTCCACAATTATAGCCTTTTCCAATAAAGAGTCCAAATTTAGAAATGACTACTTTATTTGATTCAAAAACCAACTTATACCCATCTCTACAGAGAAGGGAGCTGCTGACGAGATTCTTATTTATTGAGGGGATATGCTGCACGTTCTTCAGTTGCACGATCTTTCCCAAAGTAAACTTTAGATCTACCGTGCCAACACTAAGAACAGAGGCATACAAACCGTTCGCCATCAAGACGGAGGAAGCCCATGTGACCTAGATGTCCCTGCTCTGGTATCACCAATAGTCACATTCACATACTTGGTATGACTAGGCTTATTGTTTCTACCTTTACGGTCAAGACATTTGTTGACCCAGTGGTCGTCCTTACCATAAACATAGCAGACACCTTTTTCCTTATTTGCCTTATTCTTCTTGAAGTTGGTGGTTTGTACGACCTTGGCTCTTCCCTTGAACTTTTTGTTATGGGAGTGCTATACGACATTGGCGCTGGAATTGAAGTTCCCTCGCAATGCATTGTATTTCATGAGCCTGCTTGACTATATAATGGTTTTCAACCATATTGTAGTCATGATATTGCTCTATGGTATACAATTCACTGTCAACATCCGAGGTAGCAAACTTATGTTCAAGTGCCTTTCACAGCTCCTTTGCGTCTGCCATGTGCATATACACATCGCATAGATGATGGGAAAGAATGCTAAGAATGAATCCCACAAATATTGTGCACTACTACAAAAGAGGCTATACTGGACGGTTACATCACAGATGGTTCATAGGGATCTGTCTGTGTTTAAACTATCACAGATAGTTTACACTAACAATCGTCTGTTATATTTTCACAGACGATTATTAACACGAACTATCCATGATAATTGAGACATCACAGACGGTTCGTGTTAATAACCGTCTGTGAAAGTTGCGGGCATCACAGACGATTCATATAAAAAATGTCTCTAATATGAGCATTATCACGGTTTTTTTATAACAAACCGTCTGTTATATTACAGACATCATAGATGGTTTGTATGAATAACTGTCTATGAATTATCACAAATGGTTATTAATACGAACCATTTGTGATAGTGTCGTATCACAGATAGTTTATGGTTGGAATCGTCTGGGATAATCTGCGCTATTAAATAGTAGGCATATGTAGACTCGACATAGATCTGTTTTCATTGTGCTGCATTGGTGGAGTGAGGCGGTCGGCTTTGGGGAGTCTGGTAAAAACATATCGCTTGTAGATCTATATACATCTTCTTGGTGATCAGAGGTTAGTACTCAATTACTTCTAATAACTTATATGCCTTGTAATAGAGAGAGATGATAGCTAGGTTTTTGTTTAGATTTAGCTAGCTAGGTTTAGAAAGATAGTGGTACTTTGCTCAATTTTAGAATGGGTAAGTACTCCTAGTTTACTTCAATATATTCCATTCTAATTGTAATTGATTCAGTAACTAAGAAATAGTTATATTTGTGATTATACTTGCGTTTTTCATATTGCATGGCCAGCATGCATTTCTTGTGACTAGATGAAAAATAGGGAACTATCATAGGTGGTTTATCGGAACAAACCGTCTGTGATAATACTACCACATACAGTTCTTTTATAGAACCATCTATGATATGTTGAATATCACAGACGGTTCTATAAAAGAACCGTCTGTGATAGTGTTACCGAAGCGAAACGAAGGGTGTTGCGAAGAAGAAGAGACCGTTGCTGAGAAATTGCAGAAGCAGTCGCTGTAGTGAATGGCGAGCAGTCGCACGAGTTGCTTCCCAAAGACCTGATTCACCCTCTCCCATACAAGATCTCAAGGACGATAGTTTCGAAGACTTGCTCTCCCCACGACAGGTGCACGCCGGTGAAGGGACGGAGTAGCCGGTAACAGCATAGTGCCGAAAAAACTCAACTCACAATCAGATCTGATTGAAAAGAATAGGTAGAATTTCCCTCTTGTGGACTTCAGAAGGAAATCTCAATTGCATTTTTCAAAAACGGAAGGTGTAATAAGTGTAATTAATGCTGCATGATTAGAACGTTTTTAAACGTCTCCTTCCATCCTGACATAAGTGTACGACAAAAATAAAATTACAAAAGAAAGTTGCGTCTGGACCCATTACCGAACCCAAAATAGCCGCAACATTTATGCGCACGTTGTGCAACCATGAAGCTTTGCGAGGCGAGCGAATGAGCGCATGCGTGTAGTCCTCTTTTCTCTTGCCTTACCAAGGCTAGATATGCTCTACCTTATAAAGTGATATCTCTTTTCTAATATTTTTTTTAGAAATTATTAATAAAAGAATAGGCTAAGGCGCATTATTCTAACAGTCCTGTCGTAACCAACGGCACCTCTAAACTCAGGGAGATTCAATTTTTTGCCACTCTTAAGATTGACCAATTCACTTTGTCACTTACATGTGGGGTCACCTGGTTACTGACAATAGGTCAGGGTGGCAAATCTGTTGCCACTGGACTCATAAGAGTGGGAAATGATTAAATTTTCCCTAAACTCATGTGCACATCTTCAGTGGAGTAGTATACAGTACGGTGATTGTTCGCACCTCTTCAATGATGTACTCCATACAGTATACTCCCCAGTTGTAGCTCGTACGTTCGTACCCAAGAAGTACTGTAGTAGTGAAAAGATAAAACCTGCAGCAGCCACGTCCTAGGATTGTGATTCGTGGATCTTGGTTGTTTGGTTCGTTGCCGCTGCGCATCCTCGTGGGGGAATTGAATGCGCATGGCGAAGGGTAGTTGTTGCAGATTCGGAGTGAAAGCGGATGCCCCCAGGGATTCGACAGTGTCATGTAGCTGCAGGAATTCCGTATGCCGGCCGGCCCGAGATGGATCGGCGCGCGCGGCCCCTGGTCCATCGCGTCATGCAATCTGCACTTCTGCATGCGCCATGTTCGTCTGGTGCGTGCATGTGTGATGATGTACCGTCTATCTCAACTGTCAATTATCGGTACAGTTGTTCCTTTAAAGAAAACGACTGTCGGTAGAGCAGAAAGGGTATGTGGTATCACCCGGATGAAATCTACCAAAAATAAAACATCCAAATATGATATTTTGATCCACACGTGACGATTCATGCTCTAGACGGTCTTCCTCTCGTCTCTCGTGACGTCATTCTCATAAGCCATAATGGAAGATTAGGATTTAGATTCATCGGGTTACGGGAGCCTCAACCATACAATTAGGGTGTGTGTGACGGTGAACCATCAGTGACGTCTTCGACTGTGGGGTTAGAGGAGGGCGGTTGATAGGATCGAGCAGGGGCAATGACGACTGTGAATAGGGCATTGATAGGAGAGGAGAGAAAAGGGAGCGACGGTGATGGTGCCTCGTCGAAGCCAGTGAGGTTTTAGGATGATAATGATGGTTAAGGTTAGATAGGGAGAGAAATTAATTACATGTCTACAAGGGTGAGTGGGAGAGGGGACATCTATCAAATCTAGATTCAATGATCATAAATTTGGATGATTTTTGAGGAACAAAACATCCAGAAGATGTCTATATATACACGGCCGAGTCTAAAATAGGGAGAGGACTAGGCTAGGTACTATGACTCCGTTCATTTCGGCATATGGTTTTCTCCGAATAAACAAACTGGTCAGTTTGTCCGCCACTTTTTTGAAGTAATTTATCGGAACAGCCTTTTCAAAGTGGCTTATCGGTATTCGATTCGTTCGCATACGCGCTTATGTTAGAGCTAAATGCCATCAGCCATAGCTATAAGCCATACATAAACCGCAAAAAAAGCACTCTATAGCTAGCCCCTTTTGTGTAGTACAACACTAGTACGTACCACGCCATTTTGTGACCACTTCCATCGGTACACGAGCAATAACAGCTCCAAGTTAATGGAGAGCTGACGAACGGAACCGAGCAGGAGTTCTCGACAAAAGTTAACTGTTTGTACTCTCACGTTCGACCGCATGCACCGCGATTTGACAAGCTAGCTCTCGATCGGTTAACCAACTAGCCTGCTGCCCCGACATGTACACGCCGCGGCACACAGGCCGAAAGGCAAACGCGACCTACCAGGGTGGAGCCGGCATAAATGCAATGGCGTAGACGTCACGATTGCACTACGGGCAGCGGCAGCAGCACTGTGGCCGTGTCCATGAGACGTACGCGCGGGGGTGTGGTACGTGCGACGCGAGGGAAGGCCGCGCATGTGGAGCTGTTAGCTAGCTAGCTGGTGCCGGACGCAGACCCCCGGCCGCGCGCGCGGACGACGTCGCACGCTTGCTCGGCTGGCCGGGGCGGGGCGGGATGGTGTGGCCGACCGCGCGCGCGCCCGCGCGAGCCGCGGCGAGAGCGACGGCCGGTGCCATGCACGCATACATACGGAGGCATCGATCGCGCGCGCGGCACGTTCTTATCGCGCCGCGCGCCCGTGTTCCACGCTGCGTGCACATGGCCCGTCACGACACATGAACGCACATACCCTGTACACCGCTACCGCGACGGTTCAACCGTAACTAAATGCGCGCGCGCCCAAGCAACTCAATCACAGTTTGTTAAGCAGATGCTACTCATCAGGCAGAGAGAGAGAGAAGTCGGCAATACGTCGGATTCTTATGCGCAGACTTTCTGGCTGCGTATAGATATGTATATATAGGCCTGTTTGGTAACGACTGTGATTTATGGCTTTTGATTGAAATTTTTGGATTATGGAGAGAGATACTCACTTACGATTTTGGCTAGTACAGATGTTGAGTTTTTAATGTGTACATCGTTTAACTTATAGATCTCATCTTGAGAAAATACTCCGTTTGAAAGTTAGGTACTGTAGCAAAAGTCAAAAGCCGCCAACTTCAGAGGAAAAGAACAGCCCTACATGTCTCGTGTGGAAGTGGGAACAGCCCTACAGCGCATGCAATTGCTTTACTTCACCTGCTGCTCGTAGATCGCGCGTAGATGATGGTTTGCGGAAACATGCGGCTGCAATTCTCCGGCCTTTCCGAGACAGAAAGAACAATGATTCCAATGCTGCCAGATTCTACATATCTCCTAGCTTGCCATGGCGTCACCATCGGTGCACGCTAACATGCACGCACGCACGCACGCATTCTATTGCGGGCCATTCACTAAGGTCTCTACCAAATACCGCTTAATTGCTGGAATTATCCATCAATGGCTAGAATTTCCCTCTGCTCTAATCACTACATATATAATGGACAATTCATTTATGGATAATAGACACAATTAGTTTGTCCTACTTGGCATATGCATGAAACATCAATCAGTGGTCAGCATTTACAGTGTACATATGGATATTACTCTGGTTTAGTACTTGCGTCGATCTGATCCATCCTCTAGTTAGGTTCTGTTTGGCACAGCTTCATCAACAGCTTCATGAGCTGTTGTGAGCTGTTTTTTGCCAAACACCCTTTTTGCAAACAGCTTCATAGATGAAGCTCCTTAAATCATGCTCTCACAAGGGAATGGGGTGGGGTGAAGCTGAAAATAGTAGCTTTTCACAGCTCTCTCCCTCAGGCTCGCAGTTCTAGGAACCCATTGCCCTTGTAGTTGACAGAAATTACAGCACTTTGCCATAGGGTCTCCACGCCTGTTTCCTCTCCTCCCGTTTGCACTTCTCTAATGATTTTAATTTTTTTATTTTAATTTTTTTTAATTCATACTCATTCAAATATATTATTTTTTAATTCATATGACCATATACAAACATACAACTCCAAATGTTAGAACAAGTCAGGTAGACAGGGGCATCTTGGACAACTGCCCTCTTTCAACCATGCATGAAGCTGTTGGTGAAGCTGTTTTGCCAAACAGTTTTCCAAAACGGTTTTAGCTTCACCGGTGAAGCTGCTCGTGAAGTTGAAACAAAAAAAACAGCTTCACTAGTGAAGTTGAGCTGTGCCAAACAGGACCTTATATAGCATCGCAATGAGATGGTCGTACGATATATCAAGAAGCCGATGTAATGCCGAGTCAGAATGCTCATCTGCTCTACTCTCTCTCTCTCTCCAATATTATTCGCGTCCTTAGCTGTTTGAGAGAGATACTAGTACCAAGCATAAGTTGGCCGCCGCTACAGCGTCGCAATCCCAGGGATTCGCATCGGAAAACCAGCTAGCAAGCCATGGTTAGGGTAGCTCACATAGACAAACCATGCACGTTTGTTCGTAAGGAAAATAAATAAGCACAGTGCATCCGTTCTTGTTAGCAGGGCCCCAACTATAATTAGCCGCCAACGTGCAACATTTTCATTATACTAGCTGTTTACAATTGTGACGCCATATTAAGGATGATATGATGTCAATGGTGCAGATCGATCTTTAATAGGACCTCCTAGCTAGCTAATTGACACTTGATTTAATACAAGATTGCCAAAGTACAAGCTGCCAGGTGTACTGTTAACAAATGAAGTCTGATACTAATGTGCAGCTAGCGTCAAAATGGAAGAAGGTAACTTTCATACCATAAACCGTATGACGGTTTGGAACATCGAATCGTCTGTGATATGCACAATATCATAGACGGTTTGAAATATCGAACCGTCTGTGATATGCACCATATCACAGATAATTAATAACAAAAACAGTCTGTGATATCGTGCATATCACAGGCGGTTAATACAAAAAAATCATCTGTGATAGTCGAATATCACAAACGGCTTTTTTTGAAAAACCGTTTGCGTTATAAGTTATCACAGACGGTGTAGGAGTCATCTGTGATAACCAGCTATTGTCACTGACACATAAGTATAGACGGTTCAGAAACTGTCTGTGATGACGATTTTAAACCGTCTATGATAACACTGTGGTAGTAGTACGAGTACGCTCGTGTTGTCAGATTTTATTGGAAGCATAATGTGCCGAAAGTAAATTTGATGACAACTTAATCTAACAATCTTGCTACTTTCACGCATAGACTTCGGTGGTCGTAGCGACTCGATCGTATTATATGAAACGGGGAGGGAAATTAACGCTATCAGCTCCTAATTCGCTATAGGATTTAGTATTAATTAGGGCGCAATAGTCTCAGATGAACCACCAGCGTGGTGTGTGTCGCAGACAGTGTTACGGATGGGTCGGTCTAGGAAATGGACAGGCGACCTACCTGAAGTAGCCAACTAACTTGATTGCGCCGGCCGGCTATATAGCTCTGCAATACGACGACCATGTTACAACTGTGGACAATATTTTAATACCAAATTTTATTAGAAGATAAATACAATAAATTAGTGGTGCAAAACTTACTACTAACAGCAGGCTACTCATCATACTTCAGATTATACTCAAGAAAAATATAATAACAAAGTCGAACGTGCGCGCGAACGACTTACTTTTTAGCCTGATGAAGAATAGGAAACCATGCAGGCTTGACACAGTGCAGAACGTAAATGACGCAGTGCAGTGAGCGGTTGCGCAGATGTGCTGCCCAGAAACCTTATTGCCGCCCCATGCAGGTACTCTCTGCGGCAACGGTTCGGAGATAGCCGCTCTCCCTCCTTCTAGGTGCACGCCGGGAAGAAAGGTTGACAGAAAGTAGAGGAAGAATGGAGGTGCAAAATTCTCTCTTTTTTCCTAGATGTCTCCAGGCCTTTTTAAGGGCGCTGCAGTTATTCACTAGTAACTGCTGCGTTTTAAACAGAATTATGCACTGGTAAATGGCTCATCATATCACAAATTAAGCAGTGTAAATTCACTTGTAACTATCTCATTCAAATGTTTGAATCTCATTCAAACAGAGAGAGTGAGGTACATGGTTCAGCAAAATAAAGATGGACTTGGTCTGCCTAGTGGCGCGCCACATCACGGCACGGTCGCAGGTCGCGAGTCACAAGTCACACGATTTTCACGTGAAAATATGCGAATACGCGCGCGCATACGTGTGCGTGTGTGTGACTAGATAGAACCCTCTTCATACCATCTCTATCTATATTCAAGGAGTGGTGAGGACTCCACCCTATAAATCGGTCTTACTCACTTTGCCTTAGTAATATGGTACTAAACTATGCATGCTTTAAAATTTAGAAAATGAGCCATATTAAAATAGGCCAATTTCTACCAGACCACCCTACTTCACGTAAAACCTAATCGTCAAAACTACTTTTGGGATAGAGTCAATTCGAGTGTTCTAGCAGGCTAGCAGCTGCTCCACACATGAATTCAAGCCGATCGAACATTGAGGTTAGTACTGCTGCTGGTAATAAAGGTACCCTCGTGGTTCTGGTTGGATCCGTTTTATTATCGCCGGCCGGCCGGCAGAGCAAGACCGCCTTGCCGTGCCATCCTTTAAGAGGCAGCCCTAGTTGTCATGAATTGCATAATGGCGCTCATGCCATGCCATGGATGCAGGGAACTTTCATTTAACCAACCCTTATTAAAGGAAAAAATTAAAGTGACTACGAGTATATATATTAATGGGCAAGCCTTTTCTTAATTAGAGCTAGCACTTCTTTAAATTTAGCAAGAGTAATACCAACTTCAGCACTTCTTTTAATTCGCTATAAGAGTAATGCTACTCCCTCCAGTTCTATTGCGCTGCATGCATGCATACACTCCCTCCAGTTCTATTGCGCTGCATGCATGCATACACTGCATGTGGAGTAATACTTCCTTCATGGCTGCGAGACTTCGAACCACACAAAAAACGCAAGCAATGTAACTCGAACTCCTAACCTCCTGCTTTGAGATGGCAGCCCTAACCACATGGTCTAGGTGCTAGTTGTGCTCAAAATTACCACGCAATGCTATTTAATATGGGCAAAATAGGGAATAGCCACGCTAATTAATCCCTCCTTGGTAAGTGAGATTATGTCCAAAACGACAGATATTATGAAACTGGAGGGAGTAAGTAACAGCAAAGGATTGGCCTACCAACTTTTAACCCAACAGTGAAGGCGTTCGGTTTGTCCCACCACATCAATCATTGGAATCAACATTTAACTACTCCTAATTTGTGTTAGTAATTAATATACCACAGCGTTGGAGATGCAGATGATCTAGTCAGAATGTCACAAATAGGTCTCTTGTTTGCTTGTCGGGCTCAGGTTCTATTTGGAACTACCTTGCAGTACTGTGAATTGGTCTTCCTTTGCTATGTCCTGTAAATCAAGCAGGAATCATGGGTTATTCAGGGTAGAAATACTGCCAGGTTTAGTATAATTTAGCCAACAGATATGGCAACCGCGGTTGCTGAGCCTGAAGATAGTTGTGTTAACCAGCTATATACCCATTCCAAAGAAGAGTTTGCTATAGTTACTTCATCCAATCATAAATACATATCATTTTAGAATATGTACAGTCAAAATGTTAAACTTTAGCTACGATACATTTTTAAATATTTATATTGAATATATTAAAATTATGTGTATAAATTTATCTTGAAAAACACTTTGATAATATTATAATTTAATTAGGTTTTATAAATATATTATAATAAAAATTATTAATCAAAATTATATTTTAGATATCGTGTCAATATCTAAAATAACGTGTATTCGTAACAGGAGCCAGTAACTTAGCATGCATGGTCCAAAGATTTCAGGGACCAAACGCTAGCTTTCCCTTACCTACCAACTTAAATGGCCCTAGTTAGCACGTTCAAATGCATGTCGAAAAGGTTGTCATCATCCAGTCCATCAAGGGGATTAAGCGGAGATGAGTATGCGTGCGTACAAACCATGCAAAAGGGAGGAAGAGAAAAAAAGGCCATGACAGCCAGGACTTGAGCTCATCTAACTCTGCACCAAACTCCTAATTAAACCCTTTGATTAAATTATGGAAATCAATTTGACGAGTCTTTGTACTTTGCCAATTAAGTTATGTTGCTTTGTGCATGCACACAATGGTTAATTAATCACTGAGTTTAGTCAAAGTTGGTTTTTTTGTGCTTATGAACAATCCAGCTGTATTGTCTTTGTGGGACAGTTTGGGTAAAACTATAATGTTATTCCACCAACTATCACAGTGTTCTTGGTCTCTATGTTTTGTTACATTTGGTTTATCAAAATGAGTAAATTTGTCCAGTAATATAAAAAATATTCACGACTATTCACGACTTACGAAATACCATCGTAGAGAAGAGGAGCTGCAAAATACCATCGCGAAAGCCTAAAAATATGCAAAATAATATTGCCATGACGTTTTCCATCACTACAATAAAAAGCCTAATATTATACACCACATCACAAACGGTTCCTCAAAACCGTTTGTATTAAATACAATCACAGATGGTTTTAGTTTAGAGACCGTCTGTGTTGCTACCAGCTAAGGGTAAAAATGGATCGGATTTGGACGGATATTGCTTAAACCGTATCCTAACCCACATTTTTTTCTCCGGATTCGGAGTTGAATACGGTAAGACCGGATACGAATACAAATTCGAAATATTCAGAGTTTTGAATACGGTACCGTCGGGACGGATATGTAACGGATTCGGCTCGGAAACGGATAAGATAGGCAGATAATACGGATGATTACAGTTCCAAAAGCTTATACTTTAGTTCCAAAAGCTTACAAAGTTACAACGGCCTCTTGGTTTTATATAAAATGTGAAACCAATACTCATCAAGAAACTTTGTAAGCTAATTATAGGAACAATAGGAACACAAAGGTTTAGCAAAACGAAGAATAGAAGAAAGTAGAGAGAACAATAGGAACACAAATTATACATAAGTGGTAAATTTATACGAGCCACAATAGGAACACAAAGGTTCATACGAGATTACAAGTACAGAGTACCATACATAACATAAGTTTATCTTGCCATAATAGAAACACAAAATAACAATAGTATAGGCTCATAGCCTCAAGCAGATAATAACTGAATGCTCAAAGTGCCTTCACGCTCTATGGCTCGTCATCACTACCTATTTCTTTTTCCTACAATTCACTAATTAATATGTCAAACTAAGTTAGAAGCAAATTTGTAACGAAAAAAGATAAAAAAACATTAACAAAAAGAAGAGTGCAATACTTGAATCAACATATTAGTAGCAAGTGTCTCAACAACCTCCAGCTCAGCAGTGATAGATACAACTTTATTCTCAGAATCTGAAAATGTAATAAAAGGTACATTAGAAAAACACAAATTTTTTCTAACTAAAAGATAACAAACCATTGAAATTATCACCTTTTCTAGATGCAGCTATCCAATCTTTGGTACAGATCAATGCTTCTACCATCTCAGGCTCGAGGCGACTGCGAAATGGATCAATGACCCGGCCACCAGCACTGAAAGCAGATTCTGAAGCAACTGTTGACACTTGAATGGCCAACACATCACGAGCAACTTTCGAGAGAATAGGATATTCATATTCCTGATTCTTCCACCACGATAAAATATCAAATTTATGATGATTGCTAGATTTTGAAAGTTTTAGTGGTTGTTCTGCTATATATTTTTCTAAGTCATTTGGCTCATCTTGACCAGTGCCATCTTGAGTGTCATATAAGAAGTTACGAAGTTCCTCATTTTCATTGTCCATAAAGAGATCTTCTGGTTCTTCACTAAGAACAGGTGTAGTAGTACTCTTTGGGATAGTAGATGCAACAGAAACATATGCTTCACAACATTCATGAATTTCTCAAGTTCAACTTTATACAATAGCTCACCATAAAACTTTTTCATGTAATATTCCACTATTTTTTCTTGAACCTAGGATCGAGAAAGCTTGCCACAGCTAGAGCAATATTGGACTTCTTCCAGTACTTTTCGAACTTACCACTCATAGATTATGCCATCTCTTTAATAGTGGTATCAGTGCTAGCACACCACTCAGATATCAACATCTTAATATCACAAAAACTTTGGTAAAACAAATTTGTAGTTGGATATAAAGTACCAGAGAATAGCTCGGTAACATCATAGAATTTCTTCAAGCATTTGCAAAGTGTTAGAGCTTTATCCCATTCATAACTTGAAGGAGCAATTTTCTCATACCTGCGGCGTTCCAAGCACAAAAGCCTCTCAAAAGCACTCCTATAATACAAGGCATCCCTCAACATGATATAGGTGGAATTCCACCTTGTAGCAACATCCAATGAGAGACCCATCGTTGTTTTTAACCCACATTCTGTAGCACACTTCTGGAATTCCTCCCACTGCAATGGAGAGCCTTTGACTGCTAATATAAATGATCTAATGTTCTGAATTGTAGGTGCAGTTTCTTGCAAGCCATCTCTAGCAACAAAATTCAGAATATGATTGGCACATCTCACATGAAAAAATAAACCATCACACACTAGCGGACTTTGCTTTCTGAGCTCAGCAATGACATCTTTAACACAGACTTCATTTGCAGATGCATTGTCCAAAGATAAAGAAAATATTTTCTTGTCAATATACCATCTCATGACACAATTAGTAAATTCTTCAGACAATTTAACACCGGTATGTCGTCCTTCTACATGCATGAATTTGATAATTCTTTTCTGAATTTGCAATCATCATCAATCCAATGCACAGTGACATACATATATCTTTTATTCTGATTTGATATCCACATGTCCATAGTTGTGCTAAAGCGACACTCAACGGTCTTAAAAATACTCATACAATTTCTTCTTTTCTTCTAAAAAGAGGTCTATTAGCTCTTTCTTAACAGTGATGCGACTCTTGATTGGAAAATTTGGGCGTAGGGATTTGATGAAGTCAACAAAATATTCATGCTCAACAATATTGAAAGGGTACTCATGCATGATTATCGCGAAATAAAATTTTGTCAAGCTAGCTTCTTGATCATACCTGTACGGTTCAATGACAGTGATATTGTCTTCACGATTTTTTTCTACTTTGAGCTGCTGCTGGCCTGGACGGAGGTTATGTTTTTTCTTCAAATGATTCCAAAAGCATGTTGTGCCATTGAAGGTCTCACATCTTGCACTGTACTTGCAATGGTTGCATTGAGCCCAATGTTGAACAACCTTCTTCTCATTCTCTTCAATTGTCTTTGTACTCCTAGTGTACTCATCCCAAACAGCTGATGTACTCTTCTTTTGCCTCTTTGCACTAGGCTCAACATCCTCATGCTGTACTACATTCTCTTGTGTGCCACTTCCAATGGACGGTGCCTATTCACATTCAGTTGGCGCTTCACGAGATGCAATTATACCCACACTATCACTTACACTTGCACTTACAGATGCCATCACAGTTCACAATTCACAACTCACAACTGAAAATGCACGATCCAAGCTGTCAACGCAGGTTGAGCAATAACAACATCATGAGTAAAAAACAGTCATAAATGTAATGTAAGCAATAACAACATCATGAGTAAAAAACAGATCAAAGGCAACAATGAGAGCCTAAAATATCCGTACTTGCATAATGATTCTGCCATATCTCATTCTTCATTTGTTGGAGCACACTTATCGTACTTACCCTCATTCAAGTACAATAGCCTATCAAAAGCCCTCCTGTAATAAATAGCTTGTGACAGCATTTCATATGTTGAGTTCCACCTGTAGGCACATCTAATGGAAGACCTGATGTATTATCTAAGTCACATTCTATTGCACACTTTTGAAATTCCTCCCATTGCAATGGAGAATTCTTCACAATAACAACAGTAGCTCTAATATTTTGGGCTAAAGATGCAATTACTTTCAAGCCATCTTGGGCAACAAGATTTAGTATGTGACATAAACATCTCACATGAAAAAAAGGCAGCATCACAGATCAAGGGAGAACGCTTATGCAGCTCTATCACAACTTCTCTAACACATTTATCATTGGATGATGCATTGTCTAGAGTGAGGGCAAATAACTTCTTCTCAATATTCCAAGACATGACACCCTTGATAAACTCAGTTGCTAGATTACTTCCTGTATGATTCCCTTTGACATGAATGAATTTAATTATTCTTTTTTGCATTTGCCAATTATCATCAATCCAATGCACGGTGATGCACATATAACCTTTATTTTGATTAGATGTCCACATGTCCATAGTTGCAGAAAACCGACAAGAAAGAGGTTTTAGTTGGTCATATAACCTTTTCTTTTCATCTCCAAACATTTCTAATACCTCTTTCCTAGTGGTTGTGCGAGACTTGAATGAAAAACCAAGACGTAGAGACTTGATGAAATCAATGAAGTACTCATGCTCTACCATACAAAATGGATATTCATGCATAACCATTACCACATAGAACTTCCTGAGGCTAGCTTCAGCATCATACCTGAATATCTGAACAGTTGCATTATCTTCACCATTCTCATATTGGAGTTGTTGTCCTTGCTTTACGGCATGCTTTAGCAAATGATTCCACAAGGCCTTCGTGCCCCTTGAAGTCTCACATCGAGCTTTATGAGGGCATTTATTGCACTGTGCCCAAAGTTGTTTCTCCTTTCCACCTTTTGGTGTGTCAACAGTCACCGTATATTTAAGAAAGTGGTCCCAAACCTTCGAGGTATACCTCTTCTGCTTCTTCTCAGCAGGCTCAACTTCTCCAGTGCAAGTCGCTTCATCCACATCAACAACCACATGTTCTTCATCTCCTGTGGCTGTGGTTGTCAGTGCACGACCATTCGGTGGCGGTGGTGTTGGTGCCAAGTGGCCTGTACCAACTGCTGTGGAAGTGCCAGCAGGGGATGCTCCTGTGCTTGCACAAATGCTCGCACTTCCACTTGCAGCAGCCATAATTATCAATATTCAACAACCAAATCAGAAGAAGATTAGTTTTTAATTGAGTGAAGGTGACTAGGTGAGACGTTCTGCAAATGAATAAATGACCACATGTTGGACATGTAAACTTGGAATAATTTGATCACAACTCACAACATCCATGAAGCTATTTTTTAATTGAAACTACAACTTTATAAGCTACAACTGACAGCCAGCAAGCAAGCATTGTTACCAGTAAGGCAGTAAACATAGCAGTACATGTTTTCCTAGTATAGAGATGCAAGCAACTGATTCACTGTATTGTCATCCCTGTATAGAGATGCCATTCCTGGGTAATTAAATTCTTTACATCATCCATAGAGATGTCAGTACATATGGCCCAACGAAGGATAGTTGCAATATTTAATTCTGCAATTAAGTTCACCACGACCTCAATCTTTTTCCTTTTCACTCTGCTTTAAGGAATTTATTTCATATGTGTTTTTGGACATCAACTGGCTACAATGAACCATAATCATCCTAGGAAACCTGTAACAACTTATATGTTCTATAATAAAGATTTAGCTACAACTATATTGATCTACACAGCTATATGTTCTTACCCCTTTTGGTGGAGGAGGGTTCCTTGTGAATTTAGTGCGACCAGGAGCCCATGGAACTGCACACATTTGAACAAGCATACAAGATACATTGCTTCACAGCTTCAGCATTTAGCATTGCATGAACAAAACTTCATTGCTCAAAAGAATCACAGCTCCAGGCGTTCTGCACATTAGCATACACCAGGCGGGAGGCGACGATGATGACGTTCGGTGCGGTGGGGGAGGACCGAAGGAGAGGCGGCGGCAGCGGCTCCAGTTTGTGTGGGAGGAGAGGCGGGCTGACGGAGGCGTCAGTCTGTGCCGCTGTGGGGACGGAGAGGCAGCGGCGACGGCGCCAGTCTACGGGAGCGGAGAGGCGGCCGACACGGATCTGCGGGGGAGACGGTCGGACGGCGGTGGAGTGGAGGACCGAAGGCGGCGAAGGCGGGCAGTAGCGGCTTTGGTTTGTGGGGGAGGAGAGGCGGGCCGGCGGAGGCATCAGTCTTTGCTGATGTGGGGACGGAGAGGCAGGCAGCGGCGGCGCCGGTCTGCGGGAGCGGAGAGGCGGCCAACGCGGATCTGCGAGGGACACTGTCGGACGGTGGTGGAGTGGAGGACCGAAGGCGGCGAAGGAGAAGGAGGAGACGGAGACGAAGACGAATTCCGCGATCTAGATTTTTTCAGCCGCCGCAGCATTCGCTGGTCGCTTCGCTAGGGTTTGTGTGGCTCGGCACGTCGCTCGGATTGGGTCGGCCCGGCGATTCCGCGATGTATGGTGGTGGGCCACTGGGCCGTGGGCGTTTCCGGATAGTTGCCGGATAATAATCCGGTAACTATCCGGGAAAATATCTGGATAATTTCATATCCGTTGGATACTGCCTTTTCCGAATCCAAATCCGAATCCGAAAAAATATCCGAATCCGTATCCATATCCGAGAAAATATCCGGATATCCGAAAATATGCTCCGAATTCTATCCGAATTAAAACGGACGGACGGTCGGTCGGGAAATATCCGTTCCGTTTGCACCCCTACTACCAGCCCTAAAAACTGTCTGCGAAGAGAAAATATCACAGACGATTTGTAGTGAAAACCGTCTATGAAGTATCACAGACGATTCTTAACATGAACCATCTGTGATATTACAAAATAACCGTTTGTGATATTACCAAACATCACAGACGACCTTTTATTTTAACCGTCTGTGATTGTATTTAATACAAACGGTTTTAGGGAACTGTCTGTGATGTGGCATCTGTGATAATTTCACTATATTAATTGCACGCAAACCCTTTGACCAACTGTCTTAAATTCCATATCTACACTGTTGCTTTGAGCTGGAGGTAGGGCTTTGAGGCCATTTGATGAAAGGAGACTATTTGGTAAGAATAATTATAGATCCATTAAGTTTTTGACTATCTATGGTTAGTAATCTGTTCCTAATTGCTTTATAATTTAGATTTATAGCTTTTGGTGAAAAGAGAATTGAAGATGGTTGATCTAACTAGCTTGATGTAAAGAGAAGACTATTTTTACATCTAGCATAGTTTAGGGTTTAGTCAATTTATAGTCTATTTGTACTTAATTCAATTTAATTAATTATTATTGCTACATATAGCTACTTAATTTAGATTGTACATATATAGTATAGTAATTAATTAATTGAATATATTATAATAAATTATTATATGTGTAACGTAGGATCGAAGCTGGATATACGCTGGGGGACCATGTAAGTGAAAAGTACATTAATAACGTTTTTGCTTTTACAAAAGTTACTACCTTTAACTTGACCTTGCCATCCCTAGCTTGCCACCACCATGCTCCCTGCCCTGCCACCCTTGGCCACCCCCGCCAACCTTCCTCTAATCTCCCCGAACCAAGCCATCATCAGCGCTACCCTATTTCGACCATGCACCACCGCTGCTATGAGCTCACCCCCATGCCGTCTCATTTCGTGTTTGAGCGCAAAAATGGATTCCCCATGCCTCAATCCACCTCCCCATGCCTCCCCTTGCCGTAGTCGAGCCTCACCGCCGGTAGAATTGTCGTCGCCACCATTGGACAGGGAGAAGGTCACAGAAGATTGATTTTGACTTAGTTTAGTTTGGGGGGACTTATAGGTGGGACCGGATCTTACAAAAGGAAAAAGAAAGAAAAGAAAAAAAAGAAGGAAGAATGAGCACAAAATAGTCATTTCACACCATTGGGATGGAACACATCACGGCAATGGCATTTTGCAGGTGTTTGGACCTTTGTGATGGTATTTTACAGCCTCTCTCCTTCACGATGGTATTCACAAGTCTCGAGTGATTGCAATGGTGGTGAATAAATTTGCCCTGTCGAAATATAAACCTACCCTGCTCTCTGTTATTTGATTGTGTTACTTTTGGTCCATGAACCAATTCATTCAACTCTGTTTGTTGGCCTCTGAAGACCCGAACTCCACTTTGTATTCCATCCCATTACCAGCTAATTTGAAAGAACCTAAAACATTGCATTTTGATTAGCATACATAGTTACAGTGACAAGGTTTTGTACTCACCATCAATTAAAACTTGTTAAGTAAAAACAACACCATGGTGTAGTAATTTTGTCAAAATGACCCGGGTGAAAATGCCCCTAAACTATCAGCCAAGAATATTAAAAGAACATTTTAAACAAAATCTCAGAAAAACAATTTAAAAGAATACTGTATCGCAGAAGAGAAATGAGCACTCATGCACTTTACACATCGATGGAAATGTACATGCGGATACATTGATCCCTAGAACCTTATTGAAAGAAAAGAAAAAAAAAGGCAAACAAGAAGAAGAAGCAAGCTATTACATCAAGCACTAGAGATTAATTAACTGCCCCAAAAGAGCATCCTCTTGGGCGCACGGTAATTACACTGCTAATTTCCAAATTACCACAAACACCCCAAGGTTAACTAAATCTCCACACATTTCAATCGCTCGCCCTCGACGCTCGGTCGGCGTATATTACAACTCTACCGCTAACCTTAAAGAAATAAACAAACCGGATTACCAAATTACCCCTTCTAGAAGCCCCCGACTCCGGTGAGCTCGGCGCCGACGCCGCTGCCGGCGTCGGCTCTGAAGTAGGTGGCCGGTCAACACGCGTAGTACTCGACGAGCTCGTCGAGCGACTCGGGCTGCGGGTCGGCGTTCTCGAGCATCCAGAGGAGGTGCTCGAACAGCACGACCTCACAGCCGACGACGGTGCCGCCGGCGCCGGCGCCCACGCCTCCACCGGATCGGTCGACGAGGTTCTGGAACAGCGGGTGGCCGACGAGGTCGGCGGCAATGAGGTAGCGGCGGCGCGACTTGCCGACGTACACCGGGTGGAGGCCCGGGGGCACGCCGTCCACGCCGTGGAACGACACGGACCCCGCCCCGCCGCAGCTGACCACGACGGACGAGGCGATGCTGCGCCGCCACGAGTCCTCGCCGCCGCTGTGCGAGCGCGCCGACCCCGCCGAGCCCCCCGACGGCATGCGCGAGATCCGGCTCGACGAGTGCCACCGCTTGATCATGCACTTGAGCTTGCTCAGCCCGCCCTTCGCCATTGCGCCGCCCGCCCAGTCAAAGACGTCGGGAGAAAAATGTTAGTTCAGGCTCAGAGAGACAGCGGTGTTGGAGGCAAGGGCGTAAGGTGGAGAGGTAGGGGGCTTATATAGAAGGGAAAGGGCCACGTGGCGGGATGGGGCCCGGGCGTCGGGGACGGGTAAAACCTGGAGAGTGGGCCCGGCGAGCAACAGGAGGGAGGCAACTGGCCGCTTTGTGCGGAAGTGGTGAGTTGGATGGATGGATGGATGTGTGAATCGCTGGTTAAGACTTAGGCACTGTTTGGCACAGCTCTAGCTCCGAGATCTATGCTGGATCTGTAGTTTGTTGACTAAATTAAAGTGATTTAAATATTTTTATTTAATATATAATATAAATGAAATGAGTCATGTAAATGCACTTAACATACCTGCAACTCTAGATCCAGGATTTCCTAGAGCTACAGATGACCAGCTCTAAAAAATCTACAGATTTTCTAGAGCTAGAGCTCTGCCAAACAGGGCCTAAGATCCTCTTTGATTTCGAGGGAAAGCGAAGGAAAAGCATGCGATTTTCGTCCCCAAGGATTTGATCACTGTTCATCTGTTTGATTGGCAGGAATCGATCGAAGGAAAAACAAAGGAAATTTTCCTATATCCTCCATTCTACAGGAAAAAACGTAGGAAACCAACGTCTACTCTCACATCCTTTTTTCTCCCTCTTCCTGCGAATTAAACTAGTCCTATAATATTTTTGAGTTTTCAATCCTCAGTTTGGCTCATGCCTTCCTATCATATTCCTGCGTTTTTAGAATTCTACGAATCAAAGAGGCCCTAAGGCCCTGTTTGGAATGCGGGAATTTTTCCCGATTCCTGCGGGAATTGAACTGTTTCCTGCAAAATTCCTGCAAAATTCCTGTGAAATTCCTCTGTTCCAAACAGGCCCTAAGTGTCCAACATTGTTGTGACAACGGCTGGAAGTCATAGGAATTCTAATTTGCCACGTGTTTATCTTTTTCAAGAGGAGCGCGGAAATTCTTTCTTATTTCTGTAGAAATTGAACTGCTTTCTTTTTTTTGTAAAATTACTAAGTTCCAAACAGCCCTCGATCCAAGGATAATTGTTTCTATGAGGTGCGATAACCATGCATGTTGTGCAACGGGTGGTCCACACCCACAAGTGAGTGGAGCCTTGTTACATATTCGTCGAACAGTGAATTTTGCTGGACTGTGATATGTCTACATTGGCGAGTTGAATTCTGCCAGAATTAAGACATGTCAATCGGTGGGCATTGCACGAATCGTTGCAAAACTTGTTATGCACGCTTGAAGAAATTGTGCATGTTTCGAAAGAAAAATGTCACGGGAAATTCTTAACCAGCTCACCTATTCTATTTTCTTAAATACTTCTTTAGGGGAAGACTCAACTCCATGTTGCTACGCTAGACATATTTTGAGCTCTTACATCGTTCTTTTTAAACCAAAACGAAATAGAGGCTGTGTTCTGTTCCATCCGTTAAACAATCATGAAAGCCGACTCTAAAAACAACCGTCAAAGCTGAACCGGATTTCAAACATGAAGAGTAGACTATTGGTATATCGTAAAACACTGACAATTAAAGGCAGCATCTATCCTATCTTGTTGATCCAAGAAAGTATATATACATAGTCGTAAGGTCTTATTACAATATGTGACGACCCGCCTTATTACCACGGGGTAATAACGCTGGTCAACGGATTATTATTCGTTTTAGCCAATAAAACATTGCTTTAACGAATAATAAGCCATTCAGAGTATTGCACAGAACAATCATTAGAGGTAGAAATTTACATACATTCACAATGCCACGCAGGGCTAAATATTACATAACAGTTGCAGTTCTAGATATTACAGATAGAAAGTAGCACAAACTTCTAATTATACAGAGGTGTTCTAATTATACAGGAGAGAGTACAAATACAATACACTAATAGCACAGATACCCTAAAGGTCGAGTCCAAGCCGCACGCAAGTCTCTACGACTCCCAATCGTCGTATGCGGCGTAATCCTCAAGCGGCTCATCCTCGTAATAATCTCCCTCTCCGGGAGAGTAATACTCCTCTGCGGAGGCATCCTCCGCGCCTGACTCTAGCTGGCTATCCTCTAAGCAAAGGAAGGAATAACAAGAGTGAGTACAGAGTACTCAGCAAGTTTATATAACAAAATGCAAGAAATGATTTTGATACCATTCCCAATTAACATCTTTCATATTCCACCACCTTGTTCCCAAATTACGTTTAGGGAAATAGGTTTTTAAGTTGTTGCAAAATATCAAGTTATTATTTATAAATCTACTGAACACCCGTATGAACAGCAAAAACCCCTATAAGTTTCCGTAGTTCTCCTTCCCCGGAGACAGGCATGAATTCATGATTTTAAATAGCATTGCGCAAGCTTGTATCACTTTACCCATCATCACTCTGCTCGTGTTGGCCCATAGGATTATCCGCAATTCCTTTGAAGCGGCGCCCAGAACAGAGTACAGTACAATTATCTCTAGCTTAGTAATTATATCTCCACCCGGTAATACACAATCAGCAGCCTGGAGCGGTGTAACACCCTCACACAGACCCACTGAAAATGACATAACCGTTGGCTGGTAGGGTATTCAACCTTTCCCCAGCCCCCTGACTCGCGTATATAACGCCCATGCGTAACCCGCCTGTGGGTTCTTACGCTCCGGTCTTCCACCGGTTCCTTTGGGTCTATCCCATAAATACTCACTCCTGTGGAGAATATAACACCTCACTAGAGCACCGACTGCCCGTGAAAACGGAACGTTGGTTGATACGAGTTGGTACGGTCTGTTCATATGAATGAAGTTGGTAGGACCTTATATTTTATTCTTATGCAGAGGTTCCACGCCTCCCACTCACACCTGCCCTGGCAACCTCTGCCCACCGTTTTACTACTAATAGGGCCAACTGCTCCATCAGTTGCCCTCGCTTCCATTCTTTTGCAATCATCGCATTAATTTAAATCTTCTTTTATTTTTTTTCCATGCAGGATAATAATAGCATACTGTAAAATACTGATTTGTACTGAATCTATTTTGAAGACTTGTTCAAAGGATACTTGCCTGATGTTATATTATCTTGCTGAATATCCTCACTACCCTGGTATGTTTCCTTTGGTAGATTCAGCCTCTTTCCTGCTATTTAGACTTGAATTAATCTACGGTTCAACTATTTATAAGATTCTGGTCAACATAATATTTCTATTAATTACATTCAGGATTCGCTCATTTTTCCTTTCATTCCTTTGTACAGAGTATAATAGTTCCCAGTTCATTTTAGTGGTGATCACAAATTACATGCAAGAAATGAGCAATTACAGATTATTACATTCTAACTAATCATTTTAATTAATGGCGAAGTTGGCAATATTAGCTAAATCATATGCATGGGCATGCTTATAATTATTCTATCTCATGGCAATTAATCATGAAATGTATTTATAATCTACATAATTTCTTATTAAGATTGCTATTGGTATCATCTTATTTGTGCCCTATTTGGCTCTATGGTTAACTGCCCCCTGGTTTTGGGTTTTTACTGGGCATTCGGCCTCCCCTGGCTGCCGACGCCTCTTCTCCCTCTCTTTTACTCCACCGACGCCCCCTCCTTTTTCCTCTGCCGACGCCTCTCCATCCCCCTCTCCTTTTCTTCCTTTCTCGCTCGGCCTCCCTGCTCTCCTTCTCACGCCGCCTCTCCCCCGCCTCCTTGCCTCAGCGCCGCCGCCCGGTTTGGCCTTCCTCACGCGCCGCCTCTCCCTCGCGCCCGCGCCTCGGCCCCGATGCTCGGCGCCTCTCCTTGGTGCCGCTCTCCCCCTCGCACCGGTTCCCCGCCGACTCCTCCTCCGGCCAGCCGTTCCCGCCGGGTGACCGGCGCCGCTTGTGGATCTCTGGCCAGATCTGACCCACTCAGATGTTCCTCCTCTTTTTCCCCTTCTTTTACTTTCAGTGATATGCTATGGTTGCTAGCCTAGGTTGGATGGATTGAGTAATGGCATTATATGGATGTTGGGATTTTTGGGGTTTACCTGTACTGGTGCTTGTGAGGGATGCTAGGGTTTGGGGTTGAGGTGGTGGCCGGTTGGCTGTGGTTGATGCTTGCTGCTGGCTTGCGGTGATGGATGATGGTTGCTGGCTTGCGGTACTCCCGTGGCCGTCAGGTCCCCATCTTCCTTCAGCTTGTCGCTTCTTCACTCCCTGGACCTTCGGCTCCACTCGGCGACGATCGCCTCTGCGGTCTGGGGATTGGCTGGTGGTGGGGAAGTCTACCTTACCTTTCCTTTGTCCCTCTGTGCTCTATTCTCTCGGTTTGACCACTGGTATGCGATGTGGGATATTTGTTGGATGGCTTGCCCGTGAGGCTTGTTGGCTGTGGATGCCCTCTGGGCGTGGCTGCTCTGGCCCGGTGCTTTCTGGTTACTGTGATGGATATTTGCATGGTGAGGGCTTTGATAGGTGGTTTCTCTGTTGGGGTGGGCTGGAATAATTTGTGATAGCCTGGTCTTTGCCTTGTTTGGATTCCTATGTTCAGAACAGGTTTGTATATATATCTAACACCGTGTGATGAGTCTATAGTTGTGAGATGTGCTGACTGGCCCCCGGACGGTCTGGTATCTTCGTGAACGGATTACCCCGCCCGAAGTTAATCCTTATGGCTCTGACGGCAACACTTACTTTATATTGCCTTATTTTCACTTACTCTTTTGTTCGGTCTTTTTCGGTCTTATAATCTGGTTATTAGTTCATAAATAATATACTGTTGTATCAGTAGTTGCTAGCAATTGAATTCCTGTAAGAAATGGTCATGGATGTAAATTTGAAATTGTCTTGTAATATAAACATGTTTCTCCCCTTGTAACCTTTATGTATAAGTTTGAAATGTAATCCAAATGTATGCAATACTGTATAATTGTAATAAAGTTTCTGTTTACTTTCATTCCAGTACAATTGTAATTAGCTGATGAATGGAGTCATTAGAATAGTTAAATCAAAATTTTAAATTAATTCCGATAATCACGATTATTAACGCTAATGACAACTCAACAATTAATTAATAAACGCGGGATGTTACACCCTACCACCCTTAAAGAAGATTTCGCCCTCGAAATCAGACTTACTTAAAAAGATTAGGGTAGTTAACTCGCAAATCTTCCTCTTTCTCCCAAGTCGCTTCTCGAGCGGTGTGATTTCTCCATTGAACCTTGCAAAAGCGAATAGTCCTGTTCCTCAATTTCCTATCCTCGGTTTGCAAGATTCGCAGTGGACGCTCTTCATAGGTCAGATCGTCTTGTAGTGAAGGTTCTAGTGGAATAGCTTGTTCTGTCGGCCGACTCAAACATTTCCTAAGTTGGGATACATGGAAGATATTATGAATTCGGGACAATTGTGTTGGTAGTTCGAGCTGGTAAGCAGAATTGCCTTTTTGCTCTAATATTCGGAAAGGCCCAACATATCGGGGACTCAATTTTCCTTTCAATCCGAATCGACGAGTCCCTCGCATTGGTGACACTTTTAAATATACGTAGTCACCCACTGCAAAGGTCAAATCTCGTCTTCGTCGGTCCGCATAACTTTTCTGCCGACTTTGAGCAATTCTTAGCCTATCTTTAATTATCTTAATTTTCTCATCATTTTCACGGATGATGTCAGGACCTAGGAGTGGTTTTTCTCCAACTTCATACCAACAGATAGGTGACTGACACTTTCTACCGTATAAAGCCTCAAAAGGTGCCATCTGGATACTGGATTGGAAGCTATTATTATATGCAAACTCTGCTAATGGTAGGTATTTATCCCATGATTCTCCAAAATTCAAAGCACAGGCTCTCAGCATGTCTTCAAGTACTTGGTTAATCCGCTCCGTTTGGCCATCGCTTTGTGGGTGATAGGCTGTGCTGAAATTTAATTTAGTTCCAAGTGCGGTTTGGAGGCTTTTCCAAAAACTAGAAGTAAATACCGATCCTCGGTCTGAGACAATTTCTTTAGGAATGCCATGCAGGGTAACTATTCTTTCTAGGTAGAGTTCGGCTAATTTGTCGAAGGTATATGTCTGCTTGGTGGCAATAAAGTGAGCTGATTTAGTGAGCCGATCTACTATGACCCAAATAGTGTCTTTCTTTTTCAAAGTCATTGGCAATCCTGTTATGAAATCCATACTTATGCCTTCCCATTTCCATTCCGGTACTTCTAGTGGTTGCAACAATCCGGCTGGACTTTGGTGTTCCGCTTTTACCCTTTTACAGGTATCACAGTTATTCACATATGCAGCTATTTCTCTTTTCATTCCATTCCACCAGAAATTTCCTTTAAGGTCTCTATACATTTTGGTGCTTCCTGGATGTATGGTGTATAGAGTATCATGAGCTTCTTTGAGAATAATTCCTTTAATCTCGGTGTCATTGGGTACGCATATTCTACCATGGTTGCGTAATACTCCCTCCGTATCCACTTCAAACTCTGATGGCTGTCCTAATTTGATTCTGTTAATTTCTTCAGCTATAAACGGGTCTTTGGATTGTTCTTGTTTTATTTGCTCGTATAATGTTGGTTGGACAGTCATGCTGGCTATGATGGCTTCCGTTGGAACATGTTGAAATTGAATCTCCATTTTGGCCAGGTCTTGAAGTAAACTGGAATTGTAAACTGTCATTGAGAGATGATTGCAATGGGATCTTCTACTGAGTGCATCCGCCACTACATTAGCTTTTCCAGGATGATAATTTATGGTCAAATCATAATCTTTAATGAGGTCCAACCATCGTCGTTGTCTCATATTCAATTCCTTCTGAGTAAATATATATTTGAGGCTTTTATGATCACTGTAGAGTGTGCATTTGGACCCAAATAAGTAATGTCTCCAGACTTTGAGTGAAAACACTACAGCTCCCAATTCTAGGTCATGTGTGGGATAATTCATTTCATGTGGTCTCAGTTGCCTCGAAGCATATGCTATGACCTTGTCTTGCTGCATTAATACACATCCTAATCCCAATTTTGATGCATCACAGTACACTGTGTACTCGACCCCACTTTGTGGCAAGGTTAGGACAGGTGCAGTAGTGAGAAGACTCTTGAGTTTCTGAAAGCTTTGCTCACAGGCTTCTGTCCATTGAAATTTTTCCGCTTTCCTCAGCAGTTTAGTGAGTGGTGAAGCAATTTGGGAAAACCCTTTGATGAACCTACGATAATATCCAGCTAAACCTAGGAAACTCCGGATCTCCGTAGGATTAGTGGGATGATCCCAAGATTGGATAGCTTCAATTTTCTGTGGATCCACTTCTATGCCTTTACCTGAGACAATATGACCCAGAAATGCGACCTGATCCAACCAGAACTCACATTTACTAAATTTGGCATAGAGTTGATTTTCCCTTAGGATTTGCAGAACAAGTCTTAAATGTTGGATGTGCTCTTCCTTACTTGATGAAAATATCAGGATGTCGTCAATAAAAACCACGACAAATTTATCCAGATATTTCATAAAAAGTTTATTCATCAAGTTCATGAATATGGCCGGGGCATTCGTCAATCCGAACGGAACCACCGTATATTCATGATGTCCATAACGGGACACGAAAGCGGTTTTGGGAATATCCTCTGGTTTCACTTTGATCTGATGATATCCTGACCTTAAGTCGATTTTTGAGAAAACACAAGCCCCTCTAAGTTGATCAAACAGATCATCTATCCTTGGAAGTGGATATTTATTCTTTATGGTCACTTTGTTTAACTCTCGGTAGTCTGTGCACAACCGTAGACTTCCATCCTTCTTGGTCACAAATAATACTGGAGCTCCCCATGGGGATACACTCTCTTGAATAAATCCTTTAGCTTCCAGCTCGTCTAATTGAGTTTTTAGTTCTACCAATTCGTTGGATGACATTCTGTATGGCCTTTTCGAAATGGGAGTTGTGCCCGGAACTAAATCAATGGAAAAGTCTAATTCCCGGCTAGGTGGCATACCCGGAAGCTCTTTGGGGAAAATGTCTAAAAATTCTTGAACTACGGGTATATCAGTTATTTCAGCTCCTTGGAAATTATTGAGGCTCATTTTAGCTGAAGATGGTTTCGTCCTACTCCCCACATAAATAAATCTAGAACCATCTGGTCTTCTTATAGAGGCATTTTTATGTTCACAATCTACGTTCACCCCATTTGCAGCCAACCAATCCATGCCTAAGATGGCATCTAGATTGATTAAGCTAATTACATGGAGATTAGCAAAGAATTCGGTGTCTTGGATGCGTATGGGTTGCTTTATCACCATCGAGCTTACAATTATAATTCCCGCAGGAGTATTAACTCCAAATGACTTTTCTAACGGTACCTCTACTAACCCATTTTCTTTTACAAATTCCCGGGATATAAAAGAATGAGTTGCACCTGGGTCAAAAAGAACGGTGCCAACAGATGGCGGGATTATTAACTTACCCATAACCACATCGGTTGCCTCTCCAATCTGGTCAGCAGATATATGGTTAAGTCTGGCTTGTCCTCCGGATTTGCTTCCTGACCCTCCTGATTTCTTTGTATTGTTTCCTGGTATTCCTACTCCTCTTCCCCCTGTTGGGTTGTGAGTTGTAGTTGGTGTCTTTGGGGCTTGATTTGATTGTCCTGGATATCCAGGGTTTCGGGGAGGATGTGGACAGTTACTTTTGAAATGCCCTTCTCTCCCACAATTATAACACCCAGTTATTTTAACTCGACAGTCCTTGGTAAGGTGCTTGCCCTTGCATTTACCACACTGCACTTGAGAGAAATTTTGTGATGGATTGCTGGGTCTTGAAGTGAATCGTTGGGGTTGATATCTATCCTGTTGATATGGTGTGGTAGGACGGTTTCGGCTCATACTACCAGCACGCTGATCATATCTAGCCTTCTTGCGCCGCTCTTCTACTATATTCGCGTGCTCATTCTCTAGTATTATAGCCCTATTTACCAGATCCTCAAACTCAGTAATCCTATGAGTGGAAAGATGCATTCGGACATGAGGATTCATCCCTCTCTTAAACTGATCCATTTTCCTCTCTGGGGTGGAGACATCGTCTGGGGCATAACGAGATAACTCATTAAATTGGTGCAGGTATTCGGTAATATTCTTACTTCCTTGTGTGAGAGCTCGAAATTCCTGCTTCTTGATTTCTTTAGTCCCCTGTGGTACATGTGAGGCACTAAAATTTTTAGCGAAATCTGCCCAAGTGATGGGATTATCCGGGGAACGGCTTTGCTGGAAATTTGACCACCAAGTCGCTGCCGGCCCTGTAAGCTGATGTGACGCATAACGCACTTTCTCCTCATCAGAGCACCCCACTGTATTTAGTTTCTTCTCCACCTCTTGTAACCAATCATCGGCTTCCAAGGGATCGGTGGCTTTAGAAAATGTGGGTGGACGGGTTTGCAAAAATTCCCCCAAAGTTACTCCTTCAGTAATTGGACGTGGTCCAGAACTGGTTACCTTTGTCAACAAGGCTTCCATGAAACGATTTTGATTATCTTGAGCTTCTTTACGAGATGTTTCCATAAATTTTAGAACATCCCCAAAGTTCTGGAAAGCAGTAGCATTGCCTACATTACTAGCTTCTCCAACTTCTGGTGGTACACATTGGGCTTCTGGAGGATGACCTATTACTTCTGGTTGTTTCCGCTTATCTCTGGATTGCCCTCCTTCAGCTACACGCTGACCTGACTCTATTTCTGGTAAACTCACGGGTTGGCCTTGACCTGGTTGTATACTCTGGGTGGCTGATTGTTGATTTCCTTCCGGTGGTTGACTTCCTTCTGATGCCCCTCCCACAATTGGGTTTGACAAATGCTGACTTGGGATCGACATCTGCCATAGAAATGCTATTAGTTTGAATAATATTAGTTTCTAAAGGTTGACTTATTACTTCTCTTCCAAGATTGCGACACTAATTTTAAATGCCCAATTTTCGATTTGTTAAAATTTTTTTTTCAGGATTATTTCTCTACTTCAGCAATATTTTTAGAGAAACGAGAGGATTAAAATAAATTGATTACTTTGGTTTCGGGTCGCTCTCTGACTTAGTTTAAGTTTGCTGACTTTCACACATCATCACAGAAGCAAATAACAGCCAAGAAACATAGAGACCAAAAAGAACCAAATGTCTATACTACTCTGGGACTACGTGCCCAGCAACGCCCGAGAACCCGCTCTCGAGATCGCCCAAAACTTTCGCGTTTGGGACCACGCTCAGAGCTTGCCTCTGAGTGCGAACCTACACTACCCTGGATCTCCGTGCCCAGGCACGCCTGAGAACTCGCTCTCAGGATCGCCCAAAACTGTCGCGTTTGGAACCACGCTCAGGGCTCATCCCTGAGTACGCCCAGGACTTCGTTCCTGGGTCCGTCCGAAACTTACGCGTTCGGAAGCGCCACGGACCACTCGTCCGGGAAATCTCATATGCAGAATTGAGGGTTAAGCCATTTTTAGGAATTATCGTTCTTGCCATCTTAGTTCTCAGATTGAATAGAGAAGAAGTTAAGATTAAATATTACTCTCTAAATTATTAGTACTTACTAACACTCAAGTTTGCTACCCTAGGTTGCAACATGAAGGTCTTCAAACAGTAACATGAATATAACAGAATAATTGAAGGTAGTAAGCATAAGCAAGTAATAATTAAAATTGTCATTGCTCTATACTTTCTACTCATTTTACTTATCCCTCAAATTTTATACTAGTATGCATGAATGACATAGTGACCAACTATTTGCAAGTAAGATTCTACCATGACAATTGTGGTCCTAATCTAGCAATAGTAAATTCATAAATTTTTATTTACTACCAGTATTCCAGCAAGATGTAAATATTAGAATTAACAGAAATAATCTACCTCAGTCCTGTCCATCCCCACTGCCCCCACTGGTACGGCTATGAGAGTCAGAACTGAATTCTCCCCTCCTACGTCCCCTCATGAAGAATGAGAGTGCTGCATCCAATCTATTCCCTCGGCGAGAGGGTCCCTGATCTATGCTCATGCGGGCATTACGAAATGCCTCGCGCCTAGAAGGAGGAAGACTCTGCTGGGGTATCTCTGGATATCTCGGTATAAGTGCGGAATTCTCCCCCTCACCCGAATGCACATCAGCTGCCTGCTGAGGCACATCCTGAGGTGGCTCTGGAACTGGTGGATACGGGGGTGGTACTGGAGGTGCATCTGGTGCTGGACCTGGTGGTGGTGGTGGATATGGAGGAGGTCCTGGTGCTAGATACTGAAATACAAACTCCTGCAACCGCTGATGCCTCTGCTCACTCGCATAATAATCTCTCCGCCACCTCTCAGCACTATCCTCGGCTCTCTCCCAAGCATCCCGAGTACCATGGTATAGCATATTGTCGGAGATCATCATCATATTAGAAGTGACGCTACGTGCTGCAGGCGATGGAACTGCAGTCCCTATACTCAGGTTAGCACCACTGGGATCAACTACCCTCTGCAGCCAAGAACTCCCAGGAGCAAAGGCGGGTACATCGCGATAACCCGTGCGACGCAACAGCTCCCCAAAATGTGATCTAACTGCATGCAACGCTTCCTTAGCTGCCTGCTGCATAGGTAAATAATCATCTGCGGTCCTCCACGGTACCGACTGTGACCAGATATATTCCCTATCCGCTGGAATCCCTGTCACTATAACCCCAATCCTAGGTGGCGATCCATCATCAGATATCTCTTGATAATATACTGGACTAGGTGCCCCTAGCTCCTGAAGCATCTGCCATAGCAGTAAGACATGCTGCCCCCTAATCCTAGATGGTGGAATCTCTAGTCTGACCATCCTACAAAAGAGGAGCAAAAGTTTAGAATTAACTAATACCATTTAATCTTATTAGAAGAATTAACATGATGAGAATAAGAAAGAATAATATTCTAATCTAGACAGTATAACATGGTAAGAATTAATACCAATATGCTAAAAGCAATATAGCAGAATTCTACTTCTATTCCTATACTTAAGCGTGGCTCTCAAACCATTGCTCTGATACCACCTGTGACGACCCGCCTTATTACCACGGGGTAATAACGCTGGTGAATGGCTTATTATTCGTTAAAGCAATGTTTTATTGGCTAAAACGAATAATAATCCGTTGACCAGCGTTATTACCCCGTGGTAATAAGGCGGGTCGTCACACAACACCTCTACCATGGGTATTATTCTAAGGGTATACATGTCTTTATACCTTATTGAGGCCTCTTAGCCCAACAGACCGAATGGATACTGGTGGGGCCATCCCCATAACAGGAGCCTTTCATAGTAAATAGCTTCTTCTTGAGCAGGCCGAGACCATGCTGCGTACGCCTTTTGGTCCCCTTTCATCCTTTTGGCTTGGTAAGGAGTTGGCCTATGCATTTGGTGTTGTTGACCGTGGTCGTGCATGGTTGCTGTGTTGGGGACACGCGTGCACTTGTGGTTGGTGTGTCGTGCGGCGTCTGGTTATGTGGCGCGATTTCCCGAGGGACGCTCAAAAAAGGCACTTCGCCTTTAAGACCCGGCGCCCCTGACGAAATGCCGCCCACCTGTTGCTCATTTTGTGTATGCTAGTTGGTGGTCGTCGCCCACGATTTGCTCTATAGCAACCGTGCCCGCTATCCCTGTTCCTTCAACCATCTCGTCGGTGCCCCGCCTGCAAGCATGGTAACCACCGTCGCCCTTCGTTTTTGGTGAATGGCTCGTGGCTGCGATCAGCATCCTCGCTGCATCGCTGTAGGCGCTTCGTCGAGCCGCGGCGACGTGTCCAGCCACCGAAGCTCCTCAGTGACCGAGGTGGAGTACAAGCTGGTTGACCGTGATTCGTCGATGGCCAACAGGCGATGGAAAGTAGTGAAGAGGGTGAACGGCGTGTGCACGAACGTGCTGGGGCAGAGTCTGGTGACCGAAGAGCTGATTCAGTCTCTTGTGTGCGACGGGAAGATCTCGAACCGTGATGTGGTCCGCCTGTCCTCAGCCGGTGAGAAGAGCCCCACCCGACGAGTCAGAGACAGTCGTGTTCGCCACCTACTTCAACGCTGGTCTTCGATTTCCAATAGCGATGTTCGTCAGTGAGGTCCTTCGGGTGTATGGGTTAGAGCTGGCGCAGCTAGCCCCCAACGCCATCATCTGGTTGGTGGTGTACTGCTGGGCTTCGTGGGCGGAGATGGTATGGCCGAGCTCAACACTGTTCGCCTTCCTGCACGATGCTCGGTGCCAACCGAAGAAGTTCGTGGAGGGCGAATATTCCAACCTAGGAAGCATCAACTTCATGCTTCGATCTGCATGTCGAAGCTATTTCTGGCAAATGCAATGCGGACGAAGTGGGCGTCAAGCTAGATACGACGGTGGTTCTACCACTAGGTGGAGGGTGGCAGTAGTGTGGGGTGGTCAGGACGCTCGATGGACTTCAACATGTCTCCATCAGTGACCCTCAACCGCGATGATGAGCATCACGTGCGGAGGCTTGTGGGGGTCGCCCTTCGATTCAACATGCGAGATCTTACGGAGGAGTACTGCATGTTTGGTGTGTCCCCGCATATGCGCTCGTGGCATGTTCAATCTGGCCCCGTCCGCGACGATGGCCTCTACCCTACCATTGCTTTGCTGCCGCGGCCAACCGATCCAATTAGGCATTTGGTCGTAACCACTGCGTACCTCGATTATGTAGGTTGATTGTGATTCTGTCTCGTATTCATGGTAGGACTCACCCTCAAAGATGCCGAGCGTGCTGCGGCTGCCTATCTAGGGCCATATACAACAAAGGAGCATAGCCTTCGAGAGTCGGTGATGGCGAATCGTGGCCAGGTTAATCAGGTATGCGAAGCCCTCGGCATCCCTGTGCCCAAGCATGCCATCCCTAGCATTGGTCAGCCCCACGTTCACAAGGGCGATGGTGGGGAGGCACGTCTTTCATGTTGAAGAACTCGCTCTCCCGTCGCTGTGCCACCGCTGCGCGCAGTGCCTCCTTCGGGCGAGTCCGGTGAGCCCGAGGAGACCACTATAGGCACTGACTCAAAGTCGGGCGACTATGCGAACTTAGACCTAGAGGCTGAGGTGGAGCGTGGCGCAGGTGGTGATGGGGACGTCTTTGTCATGAGCCCCGTAGAAGGCCCAGTTGTCAGGGCCTGTGATACAGGTGGCCCCAAGCCTGCTGCGGGGTGCGAGGTCCCAAATGCCATCGAGGGTGTAGCTTTGCTATTGGCTACCTGCTAGACATCTCCGGAGACTCTGATCCACCAGTTATCTTTGGGTAATTTTGTCCTTACCCATTTGGGAGGTGTCCCCGAAGACCAGAACAACGAATCGTGGTCGGACGTCTTCTCTTGTACCCATGGCTTTCAGGTTTCAAGTGGCGCTGATGGGGGACTCAGACTCCGACGTGGACCTTGGTAGTGCTGAAGTAGGGTGCAGTGTTGGTGGTGGCACCGCATCTGCAACCCAATTATGGAGTCCACCGGTGGTGCCACCTCCTGACCAGCATCTCCCGGTCAAGCCGCAAGTATGAATAACTCATTCCCCTCTCGTGATTTCCTAAGGCTTTCCCCACTTTGCTCCCTAACACTGTCCTTGGCATCAGCAGGCTCTGGTCCCCAGGGTGCGCATAGGGCTTTAGCAACAGAACTAGTCGCGGCCAGGCCGGAACTGCCGCCGTGGACATGTCTTCGGGTCCGGCCATCCTCGAGGGCACCAGCTTGGAATCACGGTGGCTAGTTGTGGTGGAATTTGTGCCTCGTCCTGAGGTGCTGAGGGCTTTCCAAGGGGTCGCAAACTGCGCGACCACAGCGCTGGACTACAACATGCTTTCTTCGTGCGGCTCAGAGCTCCTAGAGAGCGCCCTCAAGCCATGGAGATGAAGGTACACATAAGTGAGTACAGTAGCCCACTTTTGTAGTTTGGTTACTAAGACCGGATTGGCGTGCGAGGTCTTGGTCTCCACATACAGTTATTACATTGTGCGGACCCGGCAGCTTCATGCATAGGAAATTGTGGTGCGGGACTGCCCCAGAGATGTTGAGTGTGGCCCTTCCCAAGATGGCATTGTATGGGTAAGGGAGATCGACGGTGTCGATGGTAATATCCTCACTTCTTGTCTGGTTGAGCTGGCCAAAAGACACCTGGAGTTGCACCTGGCCCAGGACCCACAGTGGATGGCCCTTGAAACCTTGGAGTGGGATAGCCGACGGCTGGAGCCTGCTCTAGGGGATGCCCATCTGATCGAAGGCGCTAGCAAACAAGATGTCCATGGAGCTACCCCCGTCAACCAGGATGCGCTTGATGTCACAGCTTGCAATACTGGCTTGGACCACCAAGGGGGTCCTGGTGAGGGAAGTCGATGCCCGCCACATTGGCCATCGTGAACGTGATGTCAACCTACGCCCAACCAGGGGGCATTTGGGCGGGATATACGGGAACATGGTGTAGTTGATGGGCGTAGGCCTTCATCTACTGCTCAGACGGGAATTCTAGCGACGAGCCCCCCCCGGTGATGGCATTGATGACCTAGCGCGTTCCGCCGTCAAGGGCCTGTATGAACAACGTAGTAGGATTGGCTTGACCAGTCAACCCTTGGGGGTTGTTGGACATGTGCCACCACTGACGCTTTGGCTTTGAGTGCTCTATCCCTGATGGCACTCTTTCAGAGCATTATGATGGTCGTGCATTGCTGGGTGAGGTGGTCTCCACGACCGTGCATCTTGCACCATAGCCCCCGTTGTTGGCCATCGTCACGTCCATGTTCACCGTCATCGTCATGACCCCGGCCTCTTTCACGACCTCGGCCCCTTCGGCTACGGCCTTGACTGGCTAATGGGATGGTGGTGTTGTTGCCTCTGTCTTTAATGTTGAAGACGTACTTATGCCGTTGGTTCTTTCGATCTTTACGTGTAGAACCCTCCTTCACATGGTTGGACACGCGCTTTGAGTCAGAAGCATCGCCCCAACGCCGTTGTGTGTTCTCTTCTGCTCTTACATATTGCTTCATCTTGTCGAAGAGTGTGTCGATTGACTTTATAGGCTTGCGCACGTTATATTCAGCCAATGGCCTTGGGCGAAGACCTTGTATTGTTGCATTGATGATGATGGTCTCGTTTACACTTTGACCTAGTAGCGGACCTTAGCGAAGCACTGGAAATATTCTCTAAACTTCTCCGAAGGTTTCTGCTTGATGGCAAAAAGCTGGTCGGCGTCCACCCGCTCGACATAATTTCCTTCAAAATTGTTGTACATGCGGTCTCAAATCTGCTCCCATGCATATATGGAGTTCGGCATGAGGGTGAAGAACCAGGAGAGCGCTATCCCTTGAAGAGCTAGTGGTAGTCTCTTCGCCTTTGCGGAGTCGTTGCCTCTGACCTCCTCGATGGCTGTTTTGTAGACTCATATAAACTCCCGTGGGTTTGTATCACCCTTGAATGGTTCGACTATGGGCATCTTGAAATCCTCTGGCCATGCAACTTGCTGTAGATCGGCGGAAAGAGGAGATTCTAGATCCACACGTCGGAGCGTACTGTGAGCGGGAGTAGGGGCTTCACGGCTGTCTTCCCTGTCGACCGTGATCTCCACCGCTGTTGCTGTGAGTGTTTGCTGACTCCGAGCCTCTTGCATCTCCTGCAAGGCACTCCAGAGGTCTGCCAGCTCGTGTTGCAGCACTTTGAGAGTCACCGCTAGAGCGTCCTCTGTAGTTCGTGCGGCGGGGCCTACCGGAGCAGAGGCGCCCAACACAAGGTTGTTAGGGAAAACGACTTGGACGCCTGAGTCAGTAGGCGTGCTGATGAGGTGGGCGTGGCGGTTGACGGATGGGTCGGCACGAGCACCCAGGTCAGCGGATATGCCAGTGCGAATGTCAAGGTCCACATCCATGCTTGCGCTGGCGACATGGTCAACGGTCGTGGCGCGAGTGCCATGGTCGACAGCTGTGCCGTCGTGGTCGATAGTTGCGCTAGCACTAGCGTCAGAGCTGGCCTCCCGTGTCGATGCGAACCGCTTGCCAGCCGCGGCACTGACGTGTCACTGCCATAGGGCCAACAGGCCTTCGACTATTGGCCCTTGCACACTGGTCGCAGTAGTCGCCGCTGCCATACTCCTTTTTTGCTTGGTTACTGATACTGCTTTCTTCGGTGCCATTGCTCTTCTCAAGCTCACAGCTTGCTCGTTGTCCCTACGGACGGCGCCAACTGTTGTGGCTACAGGCCAAACAGTAGAAGAAGGGACCAGTAGAGTGAGTATGAGAAAATGAGCTATATGCTCTTTTGTTGATCCAAAAAAGTATATATACATGACTATAAGATCTTATTACAACAACACTCCTATCCTGAGTACTATTCTAAGGGTACATATATCTTCATGTCTTATTATGATCTCTTGGTCTAGTAGATCGAATGGGTACCGGTAGAGCCATCCCCACAACAATTAGCAAAGCAATCTCGATCGAATTTCCTGACCTACGTCGATTAATTGTTTGTTGGAAATAAGATTCGTGCACCGCATGTTCCGTTGCCATGTCATCATATGAATAGCCTCCCGTCAGTCAACCCTAAACAGAGCGAGAATGCAAAGTTTATCGGTCTTTTTTTTGTTTCGTTTGATGGTTTTTAATTGTAATTGTGTTTTTTTTTGTTTCGTTTGATGGTTTTTAATTGTAATTGTGTTTTTCAAAATGACGATGAACAATGAAGACGTTGATATAGATGACGTTTACAATTTTAAACTCAAGGTTTAAAACTATTTAGAGAAATCATCTTATTTATTTTGATTTAAAAAAACAGAAACAAAAAGAACAAAAAATAAGGCTCTTCAATCATCATCTTCTAAGATCGCATAATTCTATCCCTCGTACGTAAGTGCATAATTCTGTCCCTCGTACGTAGTGCCATCTTGGTTCTACATATCTCCACTCCACACTAAATCCATTATTCCTCGATGATTCGGACGTTCGTGGCACGTACTACCATTAGCCATAGGCTTCGTTCGGTTGGGCTAACAAAATAGTGACTTATGGTTGAAATTACATTGTAACTGACTGAAATTACATTGTAGCTGAAGGTGGTTTATTTAACGTAATTAAATTTAAAAAATTTAAAAATAGAAAAAAAATATGTTAACTCGTTGTGGACAATACAAATGAATACGGGAAAAAAGAACAGAAAAAAGCTCAAAAAAGTTAAAAGTTTAAAAAAGATAAAATTTAAAAATAGTGAAAAATAAGTTAGAAGTCAGAAGTTTAAACCGAAATAAACGGGGCGATAGATTGCGTCTGCACTTTGCTACCCAGGTACGTGTCATAGTTACAATGGCAGTGCCCATTCATCAATTCGCAAAGGCCGTTAGTTAGAAATAATGAATTCCAAATAGTACTAGTAGATTCTCCATTCTCTTTACGAGCCAACGACCGTTTTCGCGTCAGATGACGAGCCAAACTTCCAGTTAATACAGTAGTCTCACGTGAATCAATCCAAAGGGAAAACATAATCAAGACAATGTTGCAACCTTATACAGTTACATGCATATATCTCTAGTTAGCTTGTCTTTGCAAGCTAGTGATTTGTTCTTGTCACTTGTCAGGTAGAAATAGCTCTCGTTTCAAGCAGTTTCTGATTTCTGATTTCAGAAACCAAAAGTTATTTAAAACACGTTAGTTTTTTAATATGATTTTTTTCTTTTCTTTTTTCCCTCTGTGTTATTTATGGAGATATAACAATATTTTTTATTTTTCTTATTTTCTATTTATTTTCCTTTAATTGAATATCTTAAAAAAACTAATGGCCACTACAATGTCATTTCAGCCAAAAGCTACATCACTTTTGAACAAATCCACAAGTGTGACAAAAAGGTGCGTGCGTATGTGGTTGGTTCATTTGTCACCCTCGCATCCATCATCGAGTTTGTGTCTTGTGCAGTGGTCAATAGGAAACAGGACTATGGCCTTCTTCTTTTCGGTTTACGGCTTATAACTTATAGCTTATGACTTCTCTTAAATAAATAAACTGGACGGTTTTTCGTTGCTGTTTCGGAACAGCTTATCAGGACTGCATTTTTAAAGCAGCTTATTGACTTATTGGCATTCGGTTCGTTCACATAAGTGCTCGTATTAGGGTTAAAAACCATAAACCAACCGCCATTGAAAAGAACACACCCTACATCTGTGCCTTTGATGCCCTTTTGCCAGGGATCTTCTTGGGAAAACCTGGAAATCCTCCAACGAGTTGACCCCTTGGATTTCTAAAGCACAGCCAAACGGTGGCAGCAGCGGTAAAATCTACGAGAGTTTGTTTTGTATTGGTTTCTGTGAAATCAATATGAATATCTGATTTTTTGAAAGCGGCTTTCACACTACTCTTACTCTCATCTTGTTTTGGGGATAATGCAGGGGATCACGAGTGCATGACGTACTTTATTCCTCTTGCTCCTATCTCACGCACTTATCTTTTAATCACTTTCCCTAGTGCTTGCCCTTTCTTCTAAAGCCACTATTATTTATTTTTAGCTAAAAACCATCGGTCGCAGCTAAAAACTATCAACCACAGTCAATATGATCAGGCACAAAGGTCCAAAGAAGAGACTTCAATTCTACGGTACAACAATCTACACCCTGCAAAACGTTTGGAAGGAACGAAATAGGAGGGTCTTTTAAAAATAATTCTACAACATTTGTCTCATGGTGACGGACAAGACAAAGACGTAGAACAAACAAGAGAGCCTTCCAAAAGACTTAGAACAAACAAGAGAGCCTTCCAAACAACAAATACCCCGAAAGGTTGGCCTAGTAGTCGGTAGCCTTCTGGTACCTGGGGTATGGTTGGTTTGAGTCCCTAGTTTACTCTACCAATTTTTTAGTAACATCTTAATAATTGGCTCTTATTTGGATAGTTACCAATTTTTGATATGTTCATGGATCTTTGATCACATTCTTTACATTGTTTTTGCCAATTTTTAGGCAAAACTTGGGCAACCAAAACATTGGCCAAAATTTTGGCTAGCTAAATTTTGGTAGGCCTTAGCTTGTTGGGGCACCAACCAAACACCCCGTAATTTTCCACGGTCTTTCTCGTGACCGGTCTCTTCGGTGCTTACACAATTGATTGGAACAGCTTCTGCCCCTTTCTTAAAAAAAAATATATCCATGGATCGACGAAAAGGTATGGCAGTTGTGCTGAAGGAACCTGCTACACGAAATTTGGATGTAGCATGCCAAACTCGACCCTTTTTTTCTGAGAGGGTGGGAATAATTAGCTAGTGTAGTATCTTAAGGCTCACAACATACAAATCATATATTTACACCTTGAATAATTAAAGTGAAACATCAACACAAATAACCCACCTAACAGGTGGTTGATTCAAATCGAACTATGGTCATCAGCTCATTAGCTAGAGACAAAATACTAGATTGCTAGACTATGCTACGGTTGGTCGTACCGATCGACTTAAATGTACGGTGGAAAATTGAAAATTTATAAACTAAATTGGCCTCATTTTTTCAGCTTATGGCTTATAGTTTATGGTTTTTGGCTTCCCTCGAATAAACAAACGGGATAGTGTAGGATCGAGAACGGCGACTAGAAGGGGGTGAATAGGAGCCAGCCCGTTTAAAAGTTTTTCAAAATCTTTTCTAAAGAGAAAGTTAAATCTCTTCAGTCCAATAGCTATAAAAAAAACTATAAAGATCATAGACCAATCACACACAAGAAAAGATCAAAGAAAAAATAAACAAAACGAGCCTTGACAGCCCAACGGTCTGAACTCTACAGGGGCCATGGTCTAATCGCTATGAATAGTAAAAACAAGCTAATGAACAGTAATAAGACCACCACGAATAGTCCAGCCAGGCTGGATGAACAGCGCGGTTAGACCGGGTGAATAGTAATCAAGAATAGAGCAGATTTTCAGCACTATTTTAAATCCAAAAAGTGACAAAATTTTTTGATCCATAGCTCCAAATGCTTGAAACTTGAACTAAACCTAGATCATGACCTAAAAAACTATCCCAACCAAATATCAAGACAGAATTTATGAAAATTGGAATCTATTGACTCTTGAACCTCGGTTACACTAAAACTAGGCTAAATCCATAAATTGGTCCAACTTTCAAACTGAAGCTCCAAATCACTTGAAATTTGCTATGCACCTTTTCTAAAATATCAGAAACATATTTCAATCAATGATCAAGAAAACCATTGCCAAAATTTTAACCTTTTTTATTTGAAGGAAAGTTGTGCTAAAATCGAGCAAAAGAGGAAAATCTCAATCTGCTCTTACTCTTGAGTTATCGATAATCTAGATAACCTTGGATATGTTCTCATATATCATAGCAAGCTAGATCATATCATGAACTCAAGCCAAAATGCCCATAACACCAAAAACCCTAAAATCACCCCTTCTCGAGCCAAAATCGGACAAACACTAGTACTTGCAAATATAAGTGCCTAGATGGATGAGATCTGGTCTCCAAGACATATCTTTATTGCTAACATATCCTTGGCACAAAACAAGATCAAGAGAAGAAGAGGAAACACCAAAAACCAAGCCAAATCAAGATTTCATCATTAAAGCATAAGAGGAAAATATTTGGATGAATTTTGATCTCTATTGATACTTGGAGATGAATGTTTACCGTCACTCTCTAGCTACTCACAAAGCCTAAATATGATATAAAAATTCAGCCACAAGAACCTCTCATATTTCCTACAAGGTTTTCTTCATGAACCCTAACTTTTCTCCCAAAGTCTTGGACTAAACTCCCAAAAGCTAAACCTAGCTAACTTTCTCCCTCCTTATATATAGAGGGTCATAAGGAAAACTCTAATTAGCATCTTTAGTTGGATTTTATCCACTTACATGGGCTAACCTGTTAATCAAACACCATATCGGGTTTTACACGTACATATGCACGCTTCTCAAAGGGCTTACACCCATTAACCCATTACTAATTAATACTTGATCCACTTTATATTTTTAGCACATACAAGACCTAAATTACTTAAGCTAACACCATGGTTTCACACACCACCATTTTTTCGGTATTAGGCAATTTACCAAAATGCTTCTCTGCCGCCTTCCACGAAGTTATCCGTTTCCTTTGTCACGAAGCATCGCCCATGATTTGCCATCTTCCATATGGCCCTAATGACTTGGCGCCAAGCCTCTCACACGTCGAGATCCCACTGAACCATCTTCACTTGCAAATGAACCAAGTCACTTGGCGCACCACATACTTCTCCTCGTGCTTGACGGTATCTGGCTTTCTTGACCGCTATGGACCTTAGCTCCTCCCTGAGTTTAGTCCTGATCTAACTTATTGTTACCCATCATATTCACCACTGGTAGCTCCCACTTTGGGTTTTCATCATACCGGCTTGTAGCCACCCTGCAAGCCTCGGTCGTCTTCGGTAGCTCCTTGATGTCTGGACCTTGGTTCCTCCTGAGTGTAGTCTCGATCCCTTGACCGCTTTGGACCTAAGTTCTTGTAGCTTAGTCTTAGTCCTGTTCATCTCACTATGACATAGCTCTGGAGTCCTACAACCAACACAAATAATCAAACCGTCACATAAGACCACACAATACACAAAGTCATCAATTGACACAATTCATCCATACAATGTATTATGCAAAATATATGCAACTAAGCCACTGATCCTAAACCTAGAACTAAATAATAAACCTATGTGCACACAAGCAACAATTTAGATCAAACTAAACTCATCTCGCCACTCAAAATCCTCAAAAACCAAAACCTGGCCGAGTCTTACTGCCAAACCGGTCTGACCACACCCCTGTAGCGGTTAGACCGCTGGCACTGAGTAGTTTGAATCAGAAATCGGCACCGGTTGGACCGCTGGTGGTCTTCGGTTTGACCGCCACCCTTTGGCTGGTCAGACCGGCTTGTCTACCGGCCACTTGAAAAATTTGACAACTTTGCAAACTTTTAAAATCTAAACTCAAACTCTGTAATCCCTCTGAACCAAAAATTAATTACTCATCATAACCACGGAGTGACCTCCACATGGTCTCACAGATGGCTTCTCCGCTGTCGTTTCGAAGTGACTTATCAAGATAGCTTTTTGAAAACAACTTATTGACTTTCGATTCATTCACATGAGCATTTATAATAGAGTCAAAATTCATAAACTGCAGCAAAAAAAAGATCACACCCTAGGGACTCCAACCACAGGAACGGCCAAACAAAGCAACAACAGGAGTTAGCTACACGTACTGTTCGCCCTATTTGCCAATTTATCTTGGTCTTAGGGAGCTATTTGGTGATTTGACAAAGGCATCTAGCTAGGGGTCCTCTTAGATTCTTCCCAACCTCCAAGGAAAATTTTTTACAGGCATTTGGTGTCAGTAGTAGTCCAGTCTACACAATAATCTAGCATTAGAAGAGTGGCTCAAGGTGTGTTCCAGTGTTCGTCAAATAAAAAATTATGTTGCCCCTTGTCACCTAGCAGGATTTGATTCCCACAAAATGACATGCATGAAACCATTGCAATCATGGGAGAATACCCAAGCGCATTCGTCATCACAAGTTCTTTTTTAAAAACTTGATATGCCATATGTATATATAAAAACCATTCATGTACAAATGGAGGATTTCTTCGTTATATAGGATAGTGTATTGAATCAATATGGAAAATTTGTTTCTCGTTTTATTATATATATGTACGTAGTATATATAAAGAAATATTGTCGAGTATATATAAACCATTTCGTGGATAGTCAATTTTTTTTTGAATTTAGGACGTGGCAACTGGCAAGGCATGCAGGAACCCAGTATGTCCCAGCTACTAATAAGGACTAATTAATCAATCCCAGCTACTAATAAGGACTAATTAATCAATCTACGGTGATTATAAAGTGATTAAGTAGGATTCTTAATTAATTAGAAAGCAGCAAACTGCTGAACGAAACGACAAAGATATGCTTTCATGTCGTTAGTGCCTCGTTTAGAAATTAAGCATGGATCAGTTAAAATTAATTATGGCTGTATCGTAAGGTAAAGACAGCAAAAATGCCAGGTGAGCAAAAGATTACATCTATTATTTTAAGTGGGAAAATATCTCTAAACTCCTTTCGGGGTCTAATTTTCAGTATGAACTGCAAAATTGTTTACTTTAACATCGCCAAATGTAAAAAAAAAAATGGTGCAAATAATCAGTCATCACCACGTAGAAGTGTCGTTGTTGGCTGTAAGTGTTGTTTTTCTTTTGTCCACTAAAACACATTTCCATTTCCACCTGTAGCAAGTCGACTTCCGTAAAGATGTTTATACACATGTTAATAACTAGTCCCTCCGTTCTTTTTTTGCTTAATGTTTTTAACTTTTTATGATCTCTAAGATACTACTTTGACTGTTATTTTTTTATAACTTTACATTAAGAGTTAATAAAATTATAAAATTATTTTTAATGATAAATGTAAATATGTAATTTTTTATATAACCAATCCACATAACTTTAAATCTATTAGGCCAGTCTCAGTGGGGGTTTCATGGAGTTTCATGGGCATTAAATACGCTGACATGGTACTGTATTGATGAAGAGAGAGATGATAAAAGTTTCATGGGAGTAGAGAGAGTTTCATGGGGATGAAACTCTTCTGCACTTTCCAAAATATGGGTGTGTTGGAAACTGGGACATGAAACCTCCACTGAGACTGGCCTTAGAGCAAGTTTAATAGTACAGATAGCTGCTACCTCCAATACATTTCCATGTCATCAAAAGATAATGATGCAGTCAACTCATACAATAAGCTGGCTATAAGTTGTCTCCACAAGAGCTCTCAATCATTTAATACATACATGGGTATTGATAATTTAATACATGCATGGGTATAGCAGTTAGTTCTATTGGTACATGCATGGATAACGCCTCTTTTTGAATGCTATAGCCTGACTTTTGCATGGGAGCCGGCTTGGCTCTCTCTCTCATTTTCTCTCCCCTCCACATAGGACTATGCTGACATGGATTCCCTTGTAGCTAGCACAGTCAGCCTTATTAAACTTGCTCTTAGTGATCAAATTTTAGAAAATTCAACGTCATTGGTTCTAGGACGTGGAGAGTACAAGAAACATGATTCTCTAGCTAGGATCGAGCATGTTTTTGTTGCCATCCTTCATTCATTCGCATCAAAATTGAGGCCGAACATGGGAGTGGGAAACACCGGGCGATATACATGTAGGTAAGCCATACTCGCCGGACCTTTGTACATCCCAAACGTCGGACCGTCCCAACCGTGACCGATTCGCGGTCGTCACCTCTGAATCGCTCGACACCGGTGGTGCCGTTCTGCATGCCGACCGAATCCGTCCATCGATCCATCCACGAAACGTCCCGGCCGGTACGTAGCCCGGCACAGCGCACGCAAACAAAGTGGCCCCCCCCCGCGCGCGCCATCGGATTTCTCCTACTATATTGCATCATGCGTACAGCGTTCGAGCGGTCCCGGCCGGCCGGCAGCCCGCGTTTATTTCACGTACGGCGTCGGTGTCCATCAATGCCGCGCGCCATGCAGGAGGGCACGTACAGACACGCGCGACGTGCGCACATTCATTTCCTGTACGCATCCGCCGAGTTTTCCGGTGCGGCCGGCGCTCGATCGCGCAGCACGCACCTTGCAACGACGTACGTACGAACGACGTGCGCGCGACGCCCCGGCCGGCCCGCCGGCCGGCCTCTGCACGGGTGCGTGCATGCGCACGTACGTACCATGCGTGCTATTCTAACAACTTGTGTGTGTGTAACGCCCGATCCTGATCCATGATTCACGCACCGGCTAGTACTGATCGGCCAGTAGAGATCGATGTTTTTTTAGCTAAGATGACGCCGTTCTTAAGCTTATTGGTCGATCTCGATTGGCCATGCGGGCATGTGATGGAGATGCCCTTGGTGATCGAGTCGATGATGGACGCGAGATGCAGCTACTAGCTAGGTAGGTAGTGAAGTTTTCTCTTGTGCTAATTAATTAATTTAACTCGTCTTTTGGTTTCCTTTTAACTCACGATTCCCGTGTACAGTGAGCTGATGAGACATACGAACAGTTGTACTGCAACACTACAGGACGTATCACAGTGCACAGCACGATTCGATAACACCTTTGTTCCTTCTTCGATCGATCTGTCGTCGGTCGTTGTCGATCGATGACACTGATAGATATGCATATATGTGATGTAACTTCGATCATCCATGCATGGCAGCCTGGCAGGAGCTGAACTAGTTAGCTAGCTGCTAACAACTGATCGATCAATGAGTATTATATGCAGGGCGCCTTAGGCATCGACCTACACACATGCCCGGAGAATGCATCAGTAGTACTGCACGCATGCAGTGAAAAGGCTACTGCAGCACGTGCAGATGGATTCAAAACAAGCCGAGATCGCCGGCCGTTTGTTTGGAGCAACGCGTCGGTTCGGCGGACACCAGGATAGCTGTAGGGCCTAGAAGGCGACCAGAAGGTCTTGAATAGACGCCATGTAAACAACGACATTTTAAAAACTACTCTCAAAGAGAAATGTAAGCTCTTTACTCTAATAGCTATTAAAAGCTATCCAGATCAGAGACAAAACACTTACAGTGAAAACTCTAGAAAAAACCGAGTGGTCGGACATCCCATATATACCAGTCTGACCACCCTTGCAAACAAGTGAGACCTCTTCCATCCGAACAGATCTGAAACAACAGTCCCATGTAAACCAAAATCGACACAACTTTTACACGGAGGCTCCAAATGCCTCAAACTTAGAATAAAGCTAGATCACAACCTTCAGAACCTATTCCAACAAGATACTTACAAAAACTTTCCCAAAGTTTTGTTCTTTTTTGAATCGAAGGCAAATTGCACCAAAACCAGATCAAAGAGAAAAACAATGATCTAGGCTGGCTCGTGTATTTTAGATGATCAAGATGATCTTGGATGAGTTCATACACATCACAACAAGCTAAACCACAACAAGATTCAAGCTCAAAAGCCTTCAAGAGCAAAACCTCCCAAAATCACTATTTTCAAGCCAAAATCAGACAAATCGAGGCAAATACCAATAACTTGCTATAAGGTTTCCTAGATGGATGGGATTTATCCTCTAGGAGGTTTTTCTATCATCTACACATCCTTGAGAACTAGCAAAATCAAGAGGGGAGAAGGAAACACTAAAAACTAAACCAAATCAAGATTTCAATACTTAAGCAAAGTGAAAAAAAGGCTTGAATGAATTTTGGATATATATGATACTTGGAGATAAATATTTATAGTCACTCCCTAGCCACTTATAAAGTCTAAAGATGATAACAAACCCACGCAAAAGAGCCACAACTTATCTCTCCAAAAGTTCTCTCAAAGAACTCTAACCTAACCCCACAACTAACAACAACAATCAAACCGTTATGTAGCACAACACCATACACAAAAATATCAATTGACATAATTGATAAGCCAAGACCACTTACCTTCAAAGCTTCGCTCCTAGAAGCATCACCGACCCACATAGCTATCCCATGGCTCACAAAGCATTATGTGCGCCTGTTTACCTCAAGGGTCTTTACTCAAACTCTACCTTCAATAGTTTATGTCCATCTTGCACCTTACTTAAGTCCAACCATCTCACCCGATGACCATGACCATTCTAAACCTTGGTTCTCTAACCAAGTCCCGATTCTCCTCACCATTGATCATAGTTGACTCCAAACCACCTACACAACAATGACCAAGAAACAGTTTTTGAGAAACCTGATCCACATTGGTCTAAAGCAATGAATCATAATGCATAATTTTAGCACCAATTGCCAAGGCCTCACTGCAATTAACAAGCTGGTTAGACCGCCATGGCTGATATGACCACTGGCACCATGCTGGTCAGATCATTGGTAGTCTAACCGTTAGTGTTTGGTCGGTCTGACCACATAAGGGCACTCGAAAACACCCTCTTTGGACTTACGGCCAAACTCTATTTAGTTTCAGCTCAGAACTCCAAATTGAGTGACACCTAGTGCAAAGACATCTTCAAACACAATTACACATGTATTTGATGTCCATATTTCATAAGGCATATGGCCAGTCTAACCATTCCATAGCCACCGGTCAAACTGTCGTTGCTAGACTGGTTAGTCGGGTTAAAACCTAACAGCAATTCTGAAAATTGCAAACTCCTAAAATCAAACTCAAACTTTGACAATATTTGTGTAACAAGGTCAAAAAATAGCAATGCTCAAAGGGAGCATCAAAGACTAACTAAAATCTAAGCATGTTCGATCGAGATCTCGCAATAGGGTAGGGTCATGGTCGGGATTTGATTCTTGCTGTGTTCCAGATAAAATCGATTACAAGATTAGATACGACATGTGATGTGCTCATGGGTTTATTTTTTTGAACTGTGGCATATGATTTTTGGCTACAGTTTATTAGTATAATAAATAGTGATTGCTTAGAGAAGCTAAAAGTCAAAAGTCGCTAAAAAACCAAAAAGAACCATGGTCTATAGTTATTTGCTCCTAGCTACATACATGCAAGTATACATGTATGTGTTGGTGGAACACTAATATCGCAACAGTTGTCCCATGCATACATAAATCCATATATGTTAGGTGACAAAACTACAAAAAAGCTTATATTAGGCGCCTCATCACAGATGGTTCACCAAAATATTAGTGTTAAATGCAATCATAGACGGTTTAGATTTAGAGACCGTCTATGTTTCTACCAGCGCTAAAAACCATCTGTGAAGAGATAATATCACAAACGGTTTATGGTGAGCATCGTCTGTGAAGTATCACAGACGGTTCTTACCAAGAATGTAACATCCTGAAAAATTTAAATTTAAAAATATGAATTTCTTGAATTGTTTTTGCAATATATTCCGTTGGAGTTTGGATTTATGGTGTTTTTCTTGAATTTGGATGAGTTTTCAAATTTTTAAGAAATTATAAAAGACACACAATAGTAATACCAAAAAGGGGAATATGCAAATAATAGAAAACAAAAATTTTAAATACGAATATGAAAAGATGATCCAGTATGAAGAGGGAGAAACTTGAAGCTAAAATATAAAAATCTCATTTTGTAAATAATGGCATAAATAGCAATAAAAGTAAATGAATAAAAATACAAACACATATACATAAACACACACACACACACACACACACACACACACACACACATATATATATATATATATATATATATATATATATATATATATATATATATATATATATATATATATATATATATAGGAAAATTACATAAGGCACCATGGTGCCTAGGCACCAACATCCGATACACGTGTATGATTGATAATTTTTTTGAGTTTGGGTATGAAAATGTTTTATACCCTTGATATATTTATGGTAAGTAAGTTTTGAACTCAGTTCAAATTAGTTTGAACTACTTTTGAGTTCAATGCAACTACAGTGAGTATATACCATAAAAATAGTTCAAACTAATTAAACTGAAGTTGAATTTAAATTTTTTCGGAGTTTGACATCTCAAATATACTTTTTTATGGGTATATGAAGATACCCACATCAAATGTTGCGAATCTCGAAGCAAATCAACGGGTATTGATATTGGTGCCTAGGCACCATGGTGCATGAAACACTCGTCTATATATATATATATATATATATATATATATATATATATATATATATATATATATATATATATATATATATATATATATATATATATATATATATATATATATATATATCTGTGTGTGTGTACAAATTGTGCAAGAAAGAGATTAATAGTATAGGATTTAAAATAAAAAAATTCAGATTCTAAGATCTTGCATAATCCTTTCCTCTCTCTCTCCTCTTCCTTCTCTATGGCAGGTGGGCCCTCCCTCCTTTTCCTTTCTATTTTTTCCCCTCTCTTTTTCCTCACTGGCAGCCGGCTGTCTCCTTCCTTTTCCCCTCTCTTCTTCTCGGTTTTCTTTGAGTGGCAGCCGTGCGCCCACGTCGTCCCGCAGCGCGCGCGTGCAGCTACAGAGCAAGGGGAGATCGCGCGCTGCCTCGTCCCATCGCCACCCATGCGCCGCGCGAATCCCGGCTGCGCCCAACCCTGCCGCCTCGGCGCAATTTCCGCCGGCTCCTCCTTGCGCCGAGCCCTGCGCAGTCCACCCCGCCGCCCGGTCTCCCCGTGAACCCGCCATCAGCGCCTCCCCTCTCCGATGCTTTAAGAAGCGTCCGCCACCCCCATTTCTTTCCCCCGCGCCACTTCTCCTTTTTCCCCCAACCCCTTCTTCCATCTCCGCCCGTGAGCAAGACGCCGCCGCCATTCCCACCGCCGCCTCCTCCCCAGTCAATCTCCCGTCGATTCCTTGCCGGGGAAGCGCCTTCTTGGTGTCGTCAACCCGTCCCAACCGCCAATCGAAGCCCTCGCCGTCGGAGCTCTCTTCCCACCGCGAGCCTCACCCACGCCGCCAGCCCACCGTGGACTCTCCCCGGCCCGACCACCCGCACGGTGAGATTCCTCGGAACCCCCTCTTGCTCCCGCGCTGTTCAGTTTCTTCCTCCTCTCCCTCCGGCGCTGTCGCCCCTTTCCACCCCCACCGCCGGCCGCTCCCATCACCGCCCGAGCCGCCTCACCGCCATTCCAAGCCAATCCACCTCCCTATTAGCTTCCTCACTTCCCCGGGAATCCATTTCACTGGTCTGCCTAGCCATTAAATGAACTCTAGTGGTAGGTTATGCTAATTACCAAATATTGGAATGTAACTTTGCTAGGTAAATAAATTTTAACTAAAGCTAACAACAATTAAAGGAATGTAGAGACTTTCCAAGTAAGTACCTTTATGTATATATAACGGGGTAGGGAAATGCAGATAGCATGTATACAACTTACTAGTACATATAATAGTATAATTTTTGCGTTCATTGTAGGTTCTATTAAAAATGTATACATGTAGACACTATCATAAAAATACTGCCAATCATGAATCCTTAATTGATAGCTTTAGTAAATAATAATAACCAAAAGCCATCATGTTTAGCAGGCTCGAGCTACAAAGGGATAAAATATCAGAAACAGTAGTTTTCAAAGAGCACCCGTATTAAAAGGTTAGAATAATACATAGATACTAAAATGTAATAGCCTTAGGTCATCAAGCATTAAAGTAACCTCACGGACATATATATACACTCTAAAGTAAATATGTAACCAGTAATACGAGTAAATTGGGTCACATAAAATGATACCTACCAAGCGTTGCCAGATATCTATATTAGAAATAGAAATAAGCCTAATAGAAACTAAAAGTATAGACAAAATAATAATGGTACTATTAATTAATCTTAATACTAGATTTAGTAAATAATAATGGTGAGCATGAAATAACAAGATATGGCCCATATAACTAAAACCTAATTCAAGTTGAAATAGACTTAGCGCAAACTGAGGCTACATGAAATGTCACCTTATAAAATGCTATACACTTAGACCCTAAAATTAATTTGGCAGGCCAACATACCCTGAAAAGTAACGCTCGATAAGATAATACCTACTCATAAGTCCACCTTAACTCATGGAACTTCCTTGATAAATAACAAAATAATAAAAAGATATTATTAATAAAAAGATCAAGTTATCGTATGCTATTACCAACCTTGTCTCAAATCACCGAATAACCCAGTAACTCATAATAAAACTAAATTGAGTTTATTCGGATTTATTTGGATCTTTTTGAGTTATTTGCTTTTATTTGGATTCAGTCATTTGTCGTGTAATTAGAAATTGGGAGTCATGAAGATTCAGTGGATCCAGCGAGATTAAGCCTGAAGTGGAGATAGAGGCCAGAAGCTCAAGAGCAAGCATTGTGTGAGCTCAAGACCGCGGCAAACCGCGCCTGGCGAGTCAATACTTTGATCATGTTGAAGCTACGTTTTCTGCAAACTATTTTGGTTTAAATTATCAAATTGCATGCTATTATTTTATATGCAAATACATGTTAATTTAATATTTTAGTTATATGCCTATTGTTTGCTTGATTAATATTACACCTCCTTTGGAATGCTTGAATATGTGAACCTTGTCGCCTTAGTAAAATTATAATGGTAACTTTTCAAAAGTAAGTCCGTAATTATATGCCATGCTTAGTTTTGCTTAGATACTCGTGGGCGCAAGAGCGTCCAAGCATCACTTTTAATCCTGAGAAAAAAATTGGTTGGGCAGTCATGGTGGTAATGACTGGTGTATGTTGAAAATGGTTATTTTATATTCCCAAAAACCTCAAATTGCTTATCTATCTGGGCGGATGGTTCGGGGGTATGGTGCAGGTGTGCACGAGAGTGTGGTTTTGTGGTTGAACCGCCCAGATACCACTAAGGATTGAATCTTGTCATGTCAACCCGTGTAAAACAGTACAACCACAAGTCTGTAAAATACAACTTGGCTTAGTAGATTTACCGGACCCTGAAAGTCATCCTTCCAGGAGGAGGTGTGGGGTAGTGCAAGCGGCAGTCTGTGTGACGGCTTGAATGGGACACTCGCAGAGGGTGAAGTTCTGCTGTGGCGGGCTAGCAGGGGACGTAGCCAGCTGCTAGACGTTCAGAAGGAGAACATCCCGCACAACGTATGGGACCCATCGCAAGTGGGAGCGACCCATAGGGTGAAATGATGGAAGGGGCGAGGTACTTTGAACGGTTACTGTGATGGTCTGCTCAACCACATGACTAAGGAATCGTGTGGGGCAACGAGTTGATTGTCTCTTGTGGTGAAAGTGTACAAACTCTGCAGAGTCAAAACTATTCGAATAGCCGTGCCCACGGTCAAGGGCGGACATGGGAACTTAACTAGATATAGTTCTATTTCAAAAACTTTGTGGGTGGGAATGGAAAAGTGTAGGGCAGTGGAAAGCCCTGATTTGAATTGTCCTGGGTGTCGTCCCAGTGGTAAGTTAAGCGGCTATAACGCTGAAAGATGCCATATGGTGCAGATGCCATGTAACGGAGGATGGAATCTGGATCGCTATTATTATTGCATTTTCTTGAACATTATGCTTTTGTTCAAAACTGCTAAGCCTCAGGAAATTTCTATGTATTATATTTTTGAATAATGGTAACATTTCTCACAAATAAAACGTCAGGAAGAATAAATAGAGTCGTAAGAAAGGAATATGGCTGTTTATAGTAATCACATAAAGAAGTTGGTGGATTCATGATTGATCATAAGAGGGATAATGATAGTGCGGAGTCTAGGAGAAATAAATTTGGTGGAGCTCAAATGAATTTATAGACTAGATAGATGAATTATATGATTTTTGGAGTATTAGGAAGTGCAAAGGTAATGGTTGGATTACAACACTGATATTTATTATAAATTCTTGGGAGATGTTGACAATATTGGGATTGATAGGATTCAAACAATTTCTAGATGGATGAATTGAGAATTTCTGGAAAATTTGGAGATATGAAAATAACTATGGGAGATTAATCTTGATCAATGATATTCTTGGTGGATGTATACTAGTGAATTAATTAGAGACAGACAGTTGAAATTAAGATTGATTATTGGGAGAACAAATTATGGTTTTGGATCAATAACAAAAAGGATTGAATTATTAGGAAGTCCCGATGCGAATGATTGGTGGATTGCATAATTGATGATAATCGCTGTTTAAGAGTCATAGATAGCAATCAATATGGAAAGAGCATGATCGGTGGACTGATTAAATGATGGAGTTCGCTGTTTGGAGTCTTAGACAGCAATCAATAAAGAAAATGTATTTTGGTGGATTAAGTCGATTATGGTAGTCACTAGGTGGTGTATAGGCAGTAACAATAACACTATGATGAAATAATAACAAAGCTATTAAAAGTGATTTTTGGCAAATAAAATAACCCGAGCCTCTCCTTTGTTAAGCCATGCATACTATTTATTTGCATTCTGTGTATTGGTTCGCGGAGCACGGGGTTGGAGTGCTCACACTCGCTTTTGCGACAAAATTCAGCATCAGGAATCAAATCACCTCGCCTCAGCAACAAGATTGGACAAACTGGCAGAGAAGATGAAGATGTCAAGGGCTAGGTCGCGCACCTCCAGTTGGATGCCTGTGGGCATGTCCTGAAGGTCCCACCAGTGTGCTTCGTTCTTCCGCTGCTGCAATTTATTGATTTCGGCCCATGAGTAGGTTTACTATTATATTTACGCTTCCGCAAGATATGTAACTTGATATTCAGAACTATAATCTGTGAGCACTATCTACTGATCCATTAAATAGTGCGGTGGAATCACAGAAGATTCCGGATTGTAAAATCTGGGTCTGATAAAGAACCATCTGTGATATTGCCAAATATTACAGATGGTTTGTAATATAAACCGCTTGTGAAACCATCTGTGATAATGATGTTATCACCGACGGTTTGTATTAAAAATCCTCTGTGATATGTTTCTTGTCTCGCAATACTCTAAAATTTCATAATCTTCCGACTGAGTCTAAGTAGGATTTCGTTCTGAGACACTTTTAGTGAAACTGACATAACTTTTGCATATGGTGTCTGTTTCTAATGTTTTTGTACTTGTTGGAAAGCTAATGATGAGCCTAATCCAAGAAAATGACTAGCTTGTGCTCATCACCCTCTAAGACCCCCAATATCGGCCATCTTTAGCCTCAAATTCGCACCACAAGTTTTTGGTTTCTGTTTTTGCCAAAATTTTTGATCTTCCGTTCGGAATTTGCAATTCGCCTCAACTGCAAAGTTGTACATCTCGTCGAAACCTTTCAAATGAGCATATATAAGCCATATAGAACTTTGCTATTTTATCTCTTGAGACTAACTGTTTGTATTGCACGGGTATATACATATATTGTCTTCGTTAATTATGTGTCACAAACTGTTTGTGGTTCAAACTGTCTGTGATAATTATATATTATAGACGGTTTGTGGTTTAAGCCACTACAAACCGTCTGCGATAATTATGTATCCCTTATCGCTAGGCCCGTCGATCCTCCCCAACTCAATCCTAGCCAATAGAAACCCACCAACCCCCTTCCCACGGATTGTAGCTCCACCTCTTCGTCCCCACGCCCATTCCATAAAAAATTTTCCTCTCCCGCCTCTCTCTTCCCTATACATACTCACCCAAACTCATTCTCTACTGGGCTCAAAATCTCTCCAGTCTCCTCACCGTCCTCCTCCACCCCGACCCTAATGGCCCTTACAAAGTAGACGGCATGCAAGTCTACAAGAAGTAAGGTGCTGAGAAAATAGCTAGCTACCAAGATGTCGCTCAAGTCAGCGACGGCATGCGTCAAGGACATCCAGCTTGTGCACCGCATCAAAATCTCTCTGCTTCTTTCTATGTTCTTGCTGTGTTAGATGGATAATCTGCTCGTTATCTTGTTATGCTGTAATGGTAGATTCTAATCTTAATGAAAATGAAATGTGTTCTTATGTTTGTTACTGTATTTGCTTGTTTTCAAAGGGCATAGCTAAATTTCTTGAGGTTAGCCAGAAAGTAGAAAAAAAATTCAGTATAGAATAAACTAGCAGAAAAAATTTTAGGTATAGAATGAACTATCACAGATGGTTTTGTGATATAAACTATTTATGAAGGACTATCACAGGCGGTTCGAACCAAAAACTGTCTGTGATACTCACACATCACAGACGGTTCTATCTACCAACCGTCTGTGATGTGAAAGTGTCATAGATGGTTCTAACTACCAATACTGTGACATCACAAACAGTTGGTAGCTAGAACCGTTTGTGATGTGTAAGTATCACAGACGATTTTTGGTTTGAGCCGTCTGTGGTAGTATTATTCACATATGGTTCTACTTACAAAAAGTCTATGATGTATTTATTATAGACAGCTCACAAACCATTTATGATAACCTCTGATTATCACTGACGCATAAATTCATACGGTTCAAAAAAATTATCTGTGATAATATTTTCGAACCGTCTATGATGATTTTTTAATAGCATGTTATTTGAAACGCAACTTTGTCGATCAATCTATGTTAGAGCGTGTATGTAAAATTTAACAACATTATTGTTTTACGAAAGTATTTTTATGTATGTTTTCCACATGAGACCCATCTACATATCACGGAACAATGTTGTCAATCAGAACTTAAATGATTTAGCTGCACATTTTGTGACGGTGACAATAGCTACCTCTCTGGTAACCCGAGGGTGATGAGGATTAAATAATCTTTAATAAATAAATTTAGTATCTATAATAATTATCGGATAGAGAATTGTCCCAATAATTTCTTCGAGTACCTCTCGTTGGGAAGATATGTTTGGACCAAGCCAATTATCGACCGGTCCTAGTCGGAGAGATCTATAATTAGACATATAGACCATATCATTTGACTAGATACTAAATGCACTATAATTAACTATGTGTAGCAATTAAAAGGGAACACGCGCACTTATCTCTCTGATATAACCGCATGTATCCAACTTTTGCCTATGACAACAACCACTTGACGATCGTGTGTGGACAGAAGTCTCGCTGACAATAACCGTCGATCATGTGCGAGATTCATAAATCGACGAGACGCTTTCTTCAAAGCTGCAACTGCCACCCGTTCGACATTTTATAAGGAGTACCACTAGAAAATGGAGGACATAGACTCATGTGTAGCGCAAGACAGCCACGTACTTTTTAATAGCCATAGCCTTATACATCTTTATTGTAATACCTAGCAATATAGTAATATAAGAAGTGTAATTATTATTCTCTCTCAAAAAAAGATTGAAGTCTATCTAAAACGCCCTACGCCCTGTCCTTTCCTATGTTATCTTGACTGACGTGTTGCTTGTGTTTACTTATACAATTGGTGGTAATTCATCGATTCAGGGAGTAATTAATAATCAGCGGCCTCGTGCGACAATTCCGAGGCAAAATAATACAACCGGTGGTAATTCGCCGACAGAGGGAGTAATTAATAATCAGCGGCCTCGTGTGAGAATTTCAAGGCAAAAAAAAGCTAGCGGACTCGCTCGCACGTGCTACAGTGCGGTGGTATATAAGGGCCATTCTCGAGCGGTTTTAGCTTCTGACTTTCGTCTTTCAGAAGCTATTTGAAATATATTGACTTCTTAATTTTGAAATTTTTTGGTTTTTTCTTTATTTCTTTGTATTGTTTACGAAGATATAATGATGGTTTTTTTTATTTTTTTCTCTTTATTATTTTTTTATAATTGAATGACTCAAAAAAGGTAACAACCGTTACAATGCAATTTTAGCCAAAAGCTAATAGCCACAGTCAGAAGCTAAAGCCGGTTGAAGCAAGGATAGATAGATGATAATTTGGGCATGTGGTGTGATACACTGGCGCCCCTGCTTGGCTACAGTGAGATCAAGCATGGTGTCAAGGATCAGAGATGGCGGGCTCAGAGCCGCGCTTGGCCGAATCAGAGACAAGGCCAAGCTCATCATCTCACTGATGTCGTGTAGGATGACGAGGACCGACGTGGTGCCATGTGCTTCCGCGATACATTCTCGAGGGGTCAGCCACAGCACACCACGCACGTAGCACGCACCTCGTGTGGGGCTCTTCCTAGCAGGCTACTGCCCTTACAGCTCAATACACCCGGATGTACCCAGGTATAGCACTCACTTATCGTTGCCTTCGCTCAACTTTAAAAAAATATTTCAATTGTATCATATCATCCTTGTAGACCACTATCTCAAGGACTACATGGAGGGCATGTCTGCCCATGGCACGTAGGCTGCAGACGACAGACAGGCTATAGGGCAAAGTGGGACAACAACAACGATGATCTAGTGGACTACTGGTTGGCTCAGCCCCCAGAGGACGAGGCGGCGCACATCTTGGGTGGTTCATAGCTTGGCACAGGAAAGGTCACACAGTTATTAATTCACTGAGAAAAGTCGGTGCGTTTTGTCAATTCACTGTGAAAAGCTAACACGTGTTATCAACTCACTGAGAAAAGTTGGCGCGTGCTGTAAATTTACTGAGAAAAGCTTGTGCATTTTGTCATCAGAAACTTGGACCACCACATTAAGTTGTGCTTACATTGCAGCCAAGGCTCAGGTATGTGTGTATAGTCGCAGAGGGAATTTCTAGGTGTATAGGGCTCCCTGGTATTGAGCGGTAGATTAGAGCTGAGGGGTCGGGATCTAGGGAAGCATAGATGCTTGTTTCTTGGAGGTAAGGGCCACGGTCTCGAAACCCAACTTGTGCCCGTGTCCCCTCCCACACCTTGAGATTCCAGCCCTATCTACTACTCTTGGAGTATATTTTCTTCTCCTCTCCTCTTTGCCCCGCTTCTTGTTTTACTGAATTAAAATAAATTTGGCTGATTATCCAGTGTTCAAATGGCGACAGAGGGTGTAGGTTTATGTACCATTTTAATTGACGATTGGTCTCTTTGTTGCCAATTGAAATGGTGACAGAACCCATGGCGCCGAACTGGCACTCTGTCATCCATTGGTTTAGCGATAGTGCTTCTGTTCTGCCCTTTGTCCTAGATTCATATGGCGACAAAACCTTTGTCGCCATTAAAATGGCGACACATGATTATTTCTGTAATTTTTGAAGTGATGGTATATTATGTAATATTAATTAAAAGCAGAAATATTTTTATAAAATAGGCTCTATCACGAGTTTATCGACGATAGAGCCTGAACACTGCCACATATGACTCCATGTAGGACAGTCACCAATTCAAGTGGTGATAGGACTCTGTCACCAATTCAAATGGTGAGAAAGGATTATTTCTGTAATTTTTAAATGATGGTATATTTATATAATATTAATAAAAATAGATTATTTTAAAAAAATTCCTTGAATCTTCATGGTTTACTTCGTACATCCTCGGAAATTGTGACGGAGCCAGACGCGCCGATCCATCGGTACACAGCTGAAGGCTAGCTCGTGCCGTGCAAGATACTTGAGCAGGAGATATTTGAACGAAACAGTTCAATTTCGTAGGAATAATGTTCAGTTTTGTAGGAATAAAAAAAATCTCATATTTCAAATAGGACCTACGTTTGAAAGAGCAATGCTATATATACAAACTTCTGATTTGAATAGAAGATATCAAGATATGCTTTGATGTGAATACAGATTGAAGAGAGCTAGAGAGAATTGAAATAATTTGAAGCAGACACTCGCGAGGCTAGGCGATTTAGCATGCACGTTACGTACTTACGTGCATGTACATGTAAGGTGTCAACCGGATACAAATTATTTGTATTATTTAACTACCGTATTCGATAGGATATAAATACAATTTAGATTTTGCCGTCTGATTAACAGTTTACCTCCTATTCGAATTCGTATTCGTATTCATAACAAATAATATGGATGCAAATATTGTATAGGATTTCCCATTTGAATTGCTATATTATATTAGCTATTCGTATTCGAACTCGATACAACAATATACATATCTTATTGCAATATATCTAGCAACTTGGACATCTTTTAAAATTTTAATGTGAATCTAATTTTTCTTTTAGATCAATAATGCATTACAATAATTAATTGCACTGTGTATGAGGTTAAAATGTCTTTAATATCTTGCCATTACATAAGTTATATAGAACTTGTGTGGATATCCGACTTCCATCAAATTAAGTAGGTATTTGGTTCATATTCGTATTCACTATAACATCTTATTCGTATTTGATCACTAAGCGAATATAAATATGAATACCACTATTAATTCGTATTTCATGCATTGACACATGCACCTAAGTACATGGACACAGACAGTAGCGCTGTAGATACGGTTAGGAGCTGAGAACGTGGATCTGATTTGTAGCTGTTCTGAATCGAAACGATAAGTATAATAGTGGCCGACGTGTACGCTAGGCAATTATTTGACCACTAGCTAACTGTTGAACGAACATGCACGAGATACTGTAGTATGTGTATTTTTGAATACTATGATGTCACCGATCAACTCATCCAAAACGGCGCAATTACTACCATGCATCATTTGAAAAGGATTGTACGAAGAAGACAGAATAAGGATAAAACAAGAAAGTGTTGTAATAAAAAATAAGTAAATTACAATTTGCATCAGGTCAATCATCACTTGTTTCACTTTGCACCAGATTTTACACATACTTTTACTTTGCACCAGAGTGGAGCAAATGTTGTTTTACTTATAGCCCTCTTCGACCAAGGATCCGACTTCGATCAAGGCTTCGATTTTGACCACGGCGTCGACTTCGAGCACGGCCCCCTTCGACCATGGCTCCTCGACCATTACTTTGGTGTCGATCACGGCCTCGGCTTCGACCACAACTTTGACTTCGACCACGGCCACAACTTCGACATCCACCCTGGTGCAAAGTGAAATAACATTTGCTCCGCCTTAGTGCAAAGTGAAAATATATATAAACCAGGGTGCAAAGTAAAATAAGTGATAATTTACTTGATGCAAAATGCAATTTACTCTAAAAATTACATACTTGCCGATCAATCTTTTTTAAACAAGACTTTCCGATCAATGTTTTTTAAATAAGAAAGTGCATGGTCGCTCTGTCTCATTTTTAATGTAAAACACCAACCCAAAATAGGGTAGACACCTCGTAAATAGAGCTAGAAGTTGGGCCGTGTCGTGCTGGCCCGGTCCGGACCTACTGTGCTTCGTGCCGCTTCGTGCTATACCGGCTTTGCCCAGTCATCTTGTTGTGCCAGCCTGTCTCGCCTTCGGCTAGGCCCAAGTACAGCCTAAAGCTCGCCGTGCTGACGTTCAAACCGTCAACCCAAGCCCAACCCAAAGTAACTATACACGACGAAGGCGGTAGCGACGATGGTGGCGATGGCCGCCATCTTCCTTTCTCTCGTACCCGCCTCATTAAAAACTAGTTAAAATTGAATTATTTGTCTAAAAACATGGGCACGCAATGATGTAAATATTTAGAAAAAAGTGGAATTTCCTTGATATTTTAAAAATACAATGTTACTACCTTGTTAAAAACCTTACGTCCCAGAGTGGGGTTCCCCGAGTAAGGAAAAGAGTACAGTAACAATATATTTACATACTAACTATAACAACATGCGTACATAATATCTACTCATCAATGTCTAGGTCGTTCATGCGTTCGAGGTCAGCATACACCTGCACGATTTCAGAATCATCTAGTTGATGCTATTATCACTCTTTGGCTAATTCCTAGTTTTTGATATATGTGATTACCTCCACCATCTTGGGCTTGAGGGATGGCCTACTTTCTTCGATTATTCTCCCTACGAGGAGAACATCCCGTGCGAAATGTGACAACACAGAAAATATTCGTTTGTTATTCCTCCACCAATAAGATCATGGTCAATATTTGCAAAATCATGCTCCAAGTAGTGGTTCAGCTCTGAGACACAATTCCACTTGGAGGCTACCTGAGACTGAGAGGACGAAGAGGTAGACTTGCCCTTTAGCTTTTTCCATAAGTGTGATGTCAAGCTTGTCTTTTCTTGTTGCATCTTTTGTGAGGCCTCCGATCTTCTGCTGCTGCCAAACTTGTCATGATACATACAGAAAACACGAAAAAGCTCCTCTTTGATATGTGCAAAAGCTTCTAAATAATCAAGACCAAGGCATTCGCCTATTCCCTCCATGCCAACCTGAACTGCCAACTTTTTTTTTTGTAGGATTGACAATTATAGTAAAGCAATACAAGTGTGAAATAGAACTAAAATATTTAACAAAATTTTCTTCCATTGCTACGACGGCATAGCCTAAAAGGGGATCCTCCCTAGATTTGACAATTTTGTCTGCAATTAACCAAATAAATTCTATAACTAAATAAGAGGTAGGATAATAAACACTAGATAGAACCTCTGTTGCTTTATGAAAAGGTCGTAAAACTCTCAAAAATGACTAGCAATCTGTCAATCTGAATTAGTAACTATCAATTCATTATTTTGAGAGTTAGCATTGACAAAAACAGATATAACATGTTTGTGCCCAGTAGGGCGCTTGGGCTTACACGGCACGCAGACTGTAGCACCGCTGCCGCAATGAGGAGGAGGTGGGCAAGAAGTGGTGGCCTCACGGCATGATGCCGAGCTCTAATATGCTCCTTCCCCTCTAGTCCTCTACTCCGTCTCTCTACTCGGTGATGGCTTGTGGGGTGGGAATCCATGGATGATGGGATAGCGACAGGAAGGCACCAAGTGGCCGAGCCAAGGTAGCCGTAAGCGCTGGCGTGCTGGGCGTGCCCTCATGCCGGCCATGCTCACCGGGCCGGACCGGCCTGAGCATGGCACAATATGCCGTATCGTGCCATGCCGCCCAACGGGTCGACTTTCCAGGCTAGGTCCGGCCCGCCATTCGTGCTGTGCCGGCATGGCCTGCCACGTGGTGTGTTCGTGCCATACTTGGGCTGTGCCAGGCCAGCTGGGCCTTAGGCTGGCACGGATAAGCCTAGTCCAACTCCCGGCTCTACTCGTAAACACTGGGACAACAGTACGCCGACATTAAGGGGCTGTTTGGTTGCCAGCCACAGTTTACCACGCCTAAGGTTAGGCAAATTTGACCAACTTTAGGAGCTGTTTGGTTGCAGCCACAGTTGTGGCAAGATTCCCTTCCAGCAAACTAGGTCCCATGCGTCAATGACTCAAAAAAGTGTGGCAAGATTCCCTTAGGCTTGCTAAGGTGTGGCAAAGAATTTGAGCACCTCAACTTAGTCAAGTGTGGCAATTTTTGTTGGCAAAATGTGGCTAGCAACCAAACAGCCCCTAAGCAAGCACATCAAAACCACCAAACAGTCCAGGATCACCAAAACTGTTCCGTCTTCCATTGTACGTGCATGGGTTAGTACATTAATTTGGTGCAGAATCGTGGTGGTGGAATTTGAACTCTGGTAACTGGTAAGCCATATTGAGCAACTGCGGTGCCTTCATAAGACGACTTACCAACAGTGTTGGCGACAATACACAAACCGCCACGCTGTTAACTCGATTCGTAGTTAAGAACACCGTGGAGTGGGCGTACAATGTGCCATGTCGGATCATCTTTGGCGAACAGAAAATAGATAAGGGGATAAGACGTCACGAGGCCGTCTTTGCTTGTTAATTTATAGAAGCAACAATCTGATTAGACCAACGCGTTCGATCAAGGCCAAACTTAGTCGCTTTCGGTATGGATTTCTTGCATTGCGTCCGATCGACAAGAGGAGCATGCAAGCCATGTACAGTATTAACTTCAAGCTATGTTGTACACAGTGGTCAATGTTAAGAAGTTGTTGAATGCCAAGTTGCCCAGCGAGTAACGTGCACTGTATAGAAAAATTGAATTTTTTGTACGGATAATCTATTTTTTATTCAAAATTACAGAAATATACCTACGAGAATTTTTTTTACAAAAATAGGCTCCAGTCGCCCAATGGTTAGGCGATTGGAGCCTTTCGCCCAACCCAACAGCGACAACTGGAAAATCCCCCAACTGTTGGGCGATTAATTGCAGTCGCCCCACCGTTGGGCGACTTTCATGCAGTCGCCCAATGGTTGGGCGATTGCACTCAGGTCCCCCGTGAATGTTTTAAATTTTTTCAATTTTGTACTTTTAAACTGGTAAAAAATTTGCTGGAGTCGTAATAAAAGTTTATGTTCATTATATGTTGTAGGTGTGTAAAAAATTTTGGAAATTTTTTTTAAGAACGATTGACCGTAAAACGATCGGTACATACGATGGTAAATGATATTTTGATGTTACTGAGAATTCGTGTCTCTGGGCTAGGATTGGGTTGAGGAGCATCAACGGGCCCAACGGTCAGATTATCACAAATGGTTCTACATACAAACCGTCTGTAATACTTCCTATCACAAGTTTTATATACCGATGTAATATAAACAACTAGTCTGAAAAGATAAAATAGCTAAGTTTTATATAGCTTATATATACTCATTTGAAAGGTTTCGACAAGAGCTACAACTTTTCAATTGAAGCAAAATCCAAATTCCGAAAGGAAGACCAAGAAAAAGGGCAAAAACAATAACCAAAAACTTGCGACGCAGGTTTAGATCCAAAGATAGCCGATTTTTGGGGTCTTGGAGGACGACTAGTGCAAGCGGGTCATTTTGTTTGGATCGGGCTCGTCGTTAGCTTTCCAACGAGTACAAGAACGTCGAAAACGGACACCGTATGCAAAAGTTATGCCCGTTTTACTGAAGGTGTGTTGGAAACGGATTCGAATTCGTTTCGGCCTCAATTGAAACTACTATAACTTTTGATCCCGTTGCCGAAATTGCTCAATTTTTTTTCTGCAGACTTTTGGATGTATGAAGAACAGCTCCACCAATTTTCACTATTTTTGGTGAAGGCCTGAGTGCAGTCGCCCAACCATTGGGTGACTGCATGAAAGTCGCCCAACGGTGGGGCGACTGCAATTAATCGCCCAACGGTTGAGAGATTTTCCAGTTGTCGCTGTTGGGTTGGGCGAAAGGCTCCAATCGCCCAACCATTGGGTGACTGGAGCCTATTTTTGTAAAAAAAATCTCGCGGGTATATTTCTGTAATTTCGAATAAAAAATGGATTATCCGTACAAAAAATTCTAGAAAAATTAACCCATGTTTCTTTCATTTCGGACTTGGCTGGATGTGCTGATGTATCACTGTAAGCGCCATACCTGGATTCAACTGCCCGCCCTTGAGTACCTCATGCTACACCGCCCCCTGCCCTACCCAGACCCTCTCTTCCCCCTCCTTTCGACGCCACTTCGTGTCCACTCCTGCCGCTCCTACGCCATGCCCACATCGCCCCGCGTGCCTGGTTTTTCCTCCCAACCGTTGTCTTTGCGCATCGCCTCCACCTTTACTCCTTCTGCACTGCACACTGACTTTGCCAGCTCCTCTCTATGCCCGTGACATACTGACATGTGCCGACGTCGCCACCTTTGACCTCAGCTCGGGACTTGATGGTACCCAACAGCCACCTTCCTCCCTACGGCTATAAAACCAATGCCTTGTTCTCCTCATGCCCCCAATTGCTCCATTGTGCCCCCCATTTGCTCCCGAGCGCCTCCCCGCACCTCTCCTCCTTCAGCTTTGGCCAAATCACCATTGCCAGCATTAACCGAGAAGCACTGCACCCCCTCCGATTCCCCACGCCTAGAGGTTCACTTGGGAGTCTCAAAGCCGACCCGTACCATGCCGACCTCCCTCTTCCTCTTCGGGCAAGCTGCCCGCTTTGACCCCCTCTTCGCCGCCTCAGATCCTCATTGACAGCCCACTCCGTGCTTCCCCAGCTTCACCCTTGCTTCCAGCAAGCTTCCCTCCACCCTAGTTGCTCCCCTAGCAAGGAATTAGGCCCTAGTGCCATGAGTCTCCTTGGTGCCATGCTCCGGCCACCCATCACTGCCGACCACCCTGTGCTCCAAATCAAGCCACGCCGCCTTGCCTAGAGGTTCGGGCCAAATTGAGGAGTCCGCTTTTAGCTTCCCCTCCGACTGCCGTCCTCCCTCTCGACGGCGATGAGCTCGCCTTCTCTCAACTGGAAGGAAATGACAGTGTAGCATGCATAATTAGTTTAAACATGTGATTAGGTTAAGTTAATGATCCGTGCTTAGTACTCATTTAACATCGCTAATATGTGGGCCCCTAGGCCATTAAAAACCCATTAAAAACCAATTAAATTGTTTTAAGTCACTGACAAGTGGGCCCTTGTTACTGTGGCTATAGTATATGGGCACCACCTATCGGCCTCTCAGGCTTTTCCTTTAGAATTTTAAATAAAAAATTAATATGAACCCCGTGGGCCCCCATCTATCAATCTCAGTAACCTTTTTCAGTAGAAAAGTAATTCAAAAATTAAATTATTTTTTGTGGACCCCACCTGTCAGTGAGAGAGACTATCTCTCATTTGTTAATTTTTTGGATTTAATCCAAATTCAAATTTTAGAGAGCCTATTCTCACTTATTTTAACTTCAAATTTAATGAAATTTATTTCTAAGTTCAAGATCTCTCTAATGGTAGTGTAATTGTTCAATTTGGAGTTCATTTGAATTTTCTCTTGTATTTATTTGTTTTGCCTGCGTGTTTATTTGCCTTCTGATGCAATCATCTGAGTAGAGTACGAGGACATATAAGAGCCGCAGTACGAGACAACTCAAGATTTTCAAGACCAACCCGCTTGTGAGCTAGGTGAGTCAATGTTTTGATCATATTGAACAAACATTTCTATGCTAATTATATTTATTTAAATTATCAGATTGCATGATTTATTTATTATGCAAATCTATACTAAATTTAAGGTTGTAGATACATGCCTAATTGATATTATTATTACACCATCCTTTGGACACTTGAATCACATGATCCTTGTCATCCTAGAAAATTTAATGGTAACTTTACTAGCTATATGTCATACTTAAGCATCACGCTTAGTATTGCTTAAATACCAGGGTATTAATTTACCCTATCATCATCTTTTAATCATAAACTTATTTTGGGGCGGCCATTGGAGAAAACAACTAGTATATTTGAGGTAACTTTCTTTTGTATTTATCAAAACTCTAAAAACTTATTGTTACTTGTCTGGGTGGATGATATAATGGTTGGTGCGGATGTAACACGAGAATTTATGATTTGTGGTAGAACTGTCCATATAGTTTTAAGAACCGAATCCTGTAATGATCTCTCAATGTAAAATAGTACAACAATAAAGCCTATAATGGTTATGACCTGGCTAACTAATTTACATCCGCAATGCTGGTTGCATCATTGGAGTAACCCATGAGTCATGTCGCTAGTTTTAAACCGTCGCGGACACGGGTCGTAAGTCGCCGTGTGGTGCAAGAGGGGGTCTAGGTGTATTGGACGTAACCTCACTCAGATGAAATCTTAGCAGCTGCAACTTACACTGGGTAATGCACTGTAAAAGCCTTATAGTGATCTTCTTGATTTATATGTCTAAGAAAATGTGTGAAACACAAGTTGATTATCTCTTAGGTTAAAGTGTACAATCTTTACAAAGTAAACATTGTTCAAACAGGTGCACCCACGGTCAAGGGAGGGCATGGAAAGTTACTCAAGTTAGTTTCTATTCAAAAACCTTTGTGGGTAGGATGAAAACTCGTCGGGTGGATGTAACCGTGAATTTGGCTTTCCCTAGGTGAATGTAACCCAGTGATGATATAGATGGATGTAACCCTAATAGCAAAACTAGCATATGGTAGATAAAACTATGTAACAAGTGGAGGAAACCTGCACCGTTATGAATATTGCACTCTTTCACTCTCTTTAATAAAATATGATTTAATAAAAATGTTAAGTCATAGAAATTTCTAATCATTGTAGTTTCAAATGTTGGCTTTAGCAAATAAAAGAACACGATCCTACATTTGTTGAACTTTGTATGTATACTATTGTATTCTGTATGTTAGCTCACAGAGCACTATTGTTTGTACTCACCCTTACTCACAAAATCCCTCAGAAACTGTGGACCAAGGATACTACGCGTACTACAATGCCCCGAGAGCCGATGGTGAAAAAGATGGAGATTAGATTAGTCTCTATTAGTCTAAGTCTTACCTCAGTTATGCTGATTAAGTTAGTGTTTGTATGCACCAATATTATTCAAGCCCTTAGTTAATATCGTTCGCACATAACTTACCCCTGTCGCTTGCTTGTGGCGATATGTGCCCTTTCAATTTGCTTTTGCTTCCTCTTCCGCTTTATATAATGTATCAATTTGGTCTGATCGGTCCTATTGTAAACTTGACCACATATGGTTTATTTAAACTCTGATGACAGTATATTAATGTATGATATGGTTTACGTCATGTATGAAATGATTCAATGATGTATTCTATGAGTATTATCTGCCGATCTAAGGAATAGTGCAATTGCATAGAGAATTCTAGATTACATGAATCTGGGTCTAACATAGCTGGGTTTTTTCCATTCTCCTAAAGGTATGCATGCTTACATGGTCCAGATACTTGCGTCGCAGTGTACCGTAGTAGTAGCGAGATTAACAAAAGCAATTAGCCGAACCATCATGACATGTAACCACGTCTAGTATGAGTCTGTTTGGGGACTCAATATATTTTAGGTTCCATGCCTCATATTTTAGCTTCGGTCCGAAGATAAAATCAATTTGCTACCTACCATCGCATTTGTAATCTCCAAGCCCCGCAACAAAATTGAACTTTGCAGTTGCTACAACAAGATCACAACCAATAAAATATAGCAACGGCGTTTCGAATTATCTATACCGTGAGTTTCACGAATTTTCGCTTTCCTCATTTATTCTTCAAATTTTCTTTTCGAAAAAAGTTTGGAGACCATGGTGTTGTGCCTCCCTAGCGCGGCATGCCCCGTTCCTGCCGCGGCACGGGAGGGTGGCACCTCTCCTGGGGCCTACTGCTAAGGGGGGGGGGGGGCACGGCACTTTAGTGGGGCCCACTACCTACCTGCCCGGCTGAGCACTGCCACGCTGTGCGGGGTGCTACGGTGGTAGGTGCCTACCGTGTCTAGGTAGCATGGTACGCATCACGCGTAACCTTCATGTTTTTACATACTCGTTAAATGGGCTATATTTGAAATTTCGTAGCGCATAGAGTCAATTTTCAAATCAACGTAGCCAAATAGGACCAAATAAACAAAAAAAAGTTCACAGACCGACACCGATTCGTGCGTGAGTGCGTCCAAGCCTTGGTCTGGCAGTGGCTTGCTGGAGCTTGTCCTCGCAGGAAAATTGGTCCCAGATCGATGCACCATATCCAATCTGAGCCGTGTGATTCGCCGATGCGTGCCAGAGGCGAGCGTGCACACGGCGCAAATTACGAGGCCCTGACAAAAGTTCTACTGTCCGATGCAATACATACATACCAGTACAAAACGGACACATACATACAACTATACAAGGGAAACATTGTATTACATAGGACATATACGTTTTCACTTGTTAGCTGTGATCCCTCTCGGTTCGGCAAAGCATGCATGCATGCATGAAGGAAAAAGGAAGGTCTTTCAAAGTTGGACATGCATTGATATTGGGTGTGGTTTATAGCTTTCGATTTTAGTATGAGTATTTGTGTGAATGAATCGAATATCGATAAATCGATTCGAAAAGACTATTTCGATAAGCCGCTTCAAAATAACGATGAAACAATAATCCCGTTTACTTATTTGGAGAAGTCGTAAACCATAAATTAAAAGGATGGTCCATGAACCATACATTTGGGTGCTGTAGCCCTGTAGAATGCTAGGTCGTTTTCACAAAATATCGCTAAGCCTTCGTGTTTCTATCCCACCACTCATGCTAGAAGAAAAAAGTTGGCTATGATTTGCATCGTGATTTGACTGGAGTGTGGACATACCAATCCCAGCACATCCTGGACTGGGCAGATTTTTTCCGGGATTTGGTCGGCTTAGGACTAGACACCGCCACCTTTTACCGAGCTTTATCGAACCGGAGCTATTCACCAATTATTCACAACTGTTGCGTTCGTTGATCATTCTTGCATGCACACAAATTCTTCTAGACTTTGCGTATTCTGGGAATTCAGGAGAATGAAAACGTCTCGTAGTTTGCGCCAGAAGCTAGCCAGGTTTAATTTGTTTGGAATGCAGGGATTCCGCATGAGGCAAAACAGTTGATACAAAATCCCCAGCAAGTTCCCACGTTCCAGTGCCAAAGTCGGGAGCCAGGGCTCGTTGCAGCACATGCATGGGTGTCTATACTGAACCGGCTACTACTGCAAGCATCATCAAAAACAAAATACCCAAAACTGTCCAAGACTCCAAATGTTTGAGCTATACAATGTGGTTGTTAGGTATATCCAGAAAATACAACGTGACAATGAACACATGCCATATTAGTGCATTGCACGTACCATGCCAACCGGCAGAAGGCCGTGCAAGTGCAATGCACAGCAGGCTTTCGTGCGTGCTGCAAGATATATACGGCTAACTCGGCCATGCTAGTGCCATACCTGAGATAGGATCATTGTTTTATTGGGCCATGTTCTTTTCAGCTTTTAAAAGCTGTTTTTCGACTTTTCTACAGTAACTAACTTTTAAACAGAGTATTTTTTTAAAATAAGGTCTACTAGTTAATTGTAGTACATACTTTACTGACTTCATTATATCGGCAAAAACCGCATATGAGTTTCTATTACTCTATAATCTCTCGTACAAACAGCTCAAAAGTCACAAGCCGCAGCTAAAAAAAACAGGCCCTTGGACTTTGGGTTAAATGCATTGTATAGCCTGTGGCTAGACCGCTAGTCCAAACACTTGGCCCCAATTTCCCAATATTGATCAGATAGTAGTACGGAGTGCGTGAGCATGCATGACCAACTCAGCCCAAATGCGTCGCTCTTAGGTACTACTCTGTAGCCCAATGTCTCCTCGCAGTGGCAGCCCCCAGTCGATTGCATCAGCAAAGCGGGAACCGACAAAAAATTTCTGATTCCAGAGCCAAAGTTAACTGAATGAAACCCAGATCGTACTATTGATTCTAAAGCAACTTCTGCAGCTCTGGGGTGTGTAAAAAGATTTCCAGTGTTGTAAGTGCATGGGTGATGAAAGCAATGGTCCTAGGTGTACAAGTCTGTGAATGGTTCTGAACCGGCCACATATGAATTCTAGATGCAGTAGTACATACCTTTATAACTTGTAAGCAGCATTCTGAACTTCGATGGATGTATAGAGTAACTAAAAAATTAAAGGGATGTAAACCAATCAGCAATAGTTCTTGAGAGGACCCTAGTTTCATTCAGAGCCAATGATTTCAAACCCTGTGCAAGAGCATCTGCCGGAGTGTATTCTGAACCGGCCTGCCATTTCACATCCTATAGTACAGCTATAGCCTATAGTTAGTGCCTCGCATGCATGAATACAATGTTGCGTAGAGAAATGGTAATGCAGATAAAACGAAGGAGTTGTCTTTGATATGAATCAGTGATTCCGAGAATGCCAAATGATTATAGTCCTTTTTCATCTACAAACGTCTGCTTGTTTACTTCCAATTCTAGTGCTAGCACCAAGTAGAGACTATCGGTATGAATGGCCCAAACAGGATAAGTCCCACACAAATGTTGCAGAGTTCTATATGACTGCATATGATGCATCATACAATTTGCAGACGAAAAATATGACCAGTAGTACCTGTATACATGGAGTTAGATGCGTTCCTGACAGTACGACCTTCTTTATTTGTCCACCAATTGCATCCACCCGGGGTCTCAATATGCCTTCGACTATGTCAGTATCGTCAATAGCATCAATGCTGAATTTCACCTACAAGTATATACATGGAATATTAATTAATAAATACTAAATCAGAACAGCTTCCTATGTAAATGCAAGTTCGTCAACGCTACCAATAATGTATTAGGTACGCTGTAGGAGTTCTTGCAGAATTCACGGTTTTCAGGTGGTGTTGGTTTGAATTCAGATACACCTTCTGTAACCTGTAAATAAGATGGGAAACATATATCTTCAGGATTAAAAAGATATCTATGGACCAAACATGTTGTAGAAGCACAGTTCGATAACAAAAGAACTTAGATGCATATAGTACCTGATTCATCACTGAGGGTAACTGATCGATAAATTTGCTCAGGGATACCATAGCTTCTTGATCTTTCTCCCGTATCAAACCTCCAGCTAAATCAAATAGGGCCTTCCACGCATCTCCTATAAAGTCATGACATCACATCTCACTATAAACAGTCCATGAGCATTTTGAGCAAAAGTATATATGTCTTTGTTTTAACACTTCCATCAAACAAATGTTTGGACACAACACTAGACGTTTCTAACATGTTCAGAAAATTACAGAAGATCATGAGGCATAGCAGCAACAATGCAATATCGTGAAATACCGGAACTCTGGAAGCTACAAAATCATGACTAAGAACTAGATTTACCATCAACCCCAGTGAAGTAATCAGGCTGCTACGTCGTTTGATCGATATGTAGGGTTAGTGGTAAACCACATTTTTTCCACGGAACTTAAATAATAATTGGCAAATATCATGAGAAGGTAAGATGTAACTGAACAATCACCTGATGCATTTCTGGCCACAGAGTACACAGGTGATGCTTCCATCATAGGCAGTAGTTGACTAAAAAGGGGGCCTATCTGCATAAAACAAATTTAAAATTAAAGAGAGTAACTACAAAAAAGCCAGGGGACAAGAGCATAAGGTAACAAACTAAGGATATATTGTTTCAGTTCTGAACACAAATTGCATGTTGGACATGAAGTATCAAGTAGCATTGTACATGCTTCTCAGACCCCTTGCTAATAGCCTACTTATACGGATGAATTTGCTAGTCTCATATCTGAACTTTTTGGCACTCTGGCCTTCACAGTATGGAGAGCTAGCTGTAGAACAACACACAACACTGTGTAGAACTCAACTTATCCCCTCAACACAAAACCTCGGCCCAACCAAACATGCCAGTAGTCATGTTTGGATGTCAAGTTAATCTGCAAGGCCCTGATCTGAACCACAACGATTAGCACCAAACGCTCGATGCCTCTAAACTTCACAATCTAACATGGTTTAAATCCAGCTCAATTATGCAATAAATGCAAGACAAATTCTTGGGTACGTCCAGAATCTAGGGAGTTATGACCTTACAGGTAACTTCGAAAGACAAAGAAAAAGTTGCTTAATGTTACTGCAGAAAAATAGTTTGTTCGGGGAATAGAAATCGACCCGAGTAAAATCAAGGCCGGGTTGACCACAACTCAATATCCCACCTTAGCTTGAATAATTACATGCAGTGAACCAATTTGGAGATGTAAGTATCAGCTGCTTAGTGACAAAAACACATTATATTGTTGGGACAGTATACACTCAGTTACCTATAGTCAAAACCCTGTTTGTTTTTGTGCAAGTACTAGCAAGAAGAGTTGAATCTTCTTTCCATTTTGCCAAATTATATCTTTTGCAGTTAATTTTTGGCCCAGATTGTCTTAATCACAGGAATTTATAAAGTTCAGTATCAATAGTTCTCCTGATCCTTAATGTAACTTCAAAAGTTACATTTGATTTTCGTGCCAGTTGTTATGAATATTGTGTATATTTATGAAGCCCAACGGGCAGCATATATAGCAAGTACAAGAGAATATTACAAGAGAATATGACATACACATATAAGGAAATATAAAGGAATTCCTATTCTAACATCCCTCTCAAACTCATGGTGGATCATTTGGAGAGAAAATGAAAATATTGCACCCTAGTCTATGACTTCGTGAAGAAGTCAGCAATCTGTAACTCAGAGGGCACAAATTGTAAAGCAAGTACTCTCACCTACACCTGTGAGAGAGTGTATGAAGCATCTACACCAATGTGCTTGGTGATCTCATGCTTCACTGAATCACAGTCAATACTGATAGCACATGTACCGTCAAACAAAAGAGTCGTAAGTCCCATCACAATCACTCTAAAATCTACAAGTAGCCATCTCAACCAAATAACCTCTACTGTCACTATTGCTATAGCTTTCAACTTAGCCTCTGCACTCGAACGGGAAACTGTAGTATGTTTCTTTGTCTTCCAAGTAATCAGGGAAGAGCCAAGAAAAACACAGTAAGCAGAAAGAGAACGTTGATAAGAAGAATCACTAGCCTGGGTTACATCGAAGTACGCTTCAAGTTGTAGTGAGTTGGAGCTAGGAAAAAACAAATGACGAGAAATAGTCCCACGCAAATAGCGAAGAATACAAAGGTGACTGTAATGAAGGTGGGTATGGCGAGCCATAAACTGACTCAATATATGAATAGCATGAGCAATATCAAGACGAGTTTTCACAAGATACACTAGACTCCTAACAAAATCGTGATATCAAATAGGATGCTTAAGAAGATCACCATCGGTGGCTCGAAGCTGAAGAGATAACTCCATGGGAGTCTCAGCAGCGTGAGTGTCAGTTAGACATACTTCTGCTAGGAGAGATAGTAGCCCTCAGGCGTAAAAGTGACCTCAATCTCAAGGAAGTACGTAAGGGAACCAAGATCAGTCATCAGAAACAACTCACTGAGATGCTTCTTTATATATGTGATGAACGAGGAGTCATCACCAGTGATGAGCATGCCATCCACATATAGAAGAAATACTATTCTACCTCGAGGTGAGACATGGACAAAATAGCAGGATCTTGAAAACTGGTAGTGAAACCGGCAACAGTAATCACTAAGGTAAAACGTGCAAGCCAAGCACGAAGATCCCGTTTGAAGCCATAAAGAGCATGATGAAGACGACAGACGTGCCTATTTAGAACAAAATAACTAGGTGGTGGTTGCATGTAGACCTCGTGCAAAACATCATTAAGAAAATTAATCTTAACATCTAGCTAAGAGATGGTCACTGACGAACAGAAGCAGCCGCAACAAGAGTACGAATAATGATTATATGGGCAACAGGGGCAAAAGTTTCATCATAGCTACAACCGTACTCCTGCTAAAAACCACAAGCCACAAGACGAGCATTGTAGCGCTCGATAGTACTATCAGACTAGATCTTAATCTTGTACACCCACTTGTATGTGATAGGGTGAGCGTGCACATGTGTCGGTACAATATCCCAAGTCTTCGTACATCGAAGAGTATCAAACTTCTCTACCATAGCAAGCTACCACTCAAAATAAGGAGCAGCCTAACGATAAGAACTACGCTCAGTGACAGAGAGAGCATGAGTTGTCAAAGCAAAACTAAGATGATCAGGAGGCCGAAGGGATGCCCAATCATGAAGGGCATAATAAGGAGTATCATCAAAAGGATCAGATGTCTGTTCCGGCAAGATACCAGGAGAGAAGGCTGGTGAAGGACGTGGATGTCTGGAGTAGTGAACCCCAGGAAAATGAGACAGTGGTGCTACAGGAACAAGAGACAGTGCTGCAGGAGGCAACACAGGAGGCGGAGGTACAGAAGAAACAACTAGAGATAGACCAGGGGAAGGTTGTGATAGTGGAGAAATGGATGAAGAATCAGAAATAGACAACCATAAGATCTTCTCATTGGTGGAAATAGGACAAGAAGCCAAATCTCGTTAGGAGAAAGGTCGAGATTCATCAAAGATAACATCTCGTGAGATTTTGATTTGTCAAGCAGAAGGATCATAGCAGCGATAACCTTTATACTCAGAATTATAACCAAGAAACACACACTCAACTGACTGAGCCGACAATTTGGTGTGCTCACGTGGTTGCAGCAAGACAAAACATGTGCATCCAAAAACATGAAGGTGAGTGTACTAGGGGGCTCGAGAGTATAGACGCTTTATAGGACTGACAACCTTAAGAGCAATGGAAGGCTGCATATTAATGAGATATGCAGCCGTAGAAATAGCTTCAACCTAGAACTGTGGTGGAACGTGAGAGCAAGGAGAAGAGTGAGGGCAATCTCAATCAGATGACGATATTTGCACTCAGTAACCCCCATTCTGAGCATGGGTACAGAATAAGAAGACTAGTAAAAAGTACCCTGCTCAGAAAAAAAAACTGCCTAAAAGCAGCAAAACACTATTCGCTGGTAGAATTATAGCAAAAAGTATGAATAGACTCGAACTGAGTACGAACCATAGTTGCAAAGCTACGATAGATCATAAAAAATTGACCACGATTAGACATAAGGAAAAGCCATGTAAAGCAGGAATAATCATCGATGAAAATTACATAAAATTTATGCCCGCCTTTAGAGATAATAGGCGCAGGTCCACATATATCTGAATGAATTAAATCAAAAGGACAAGAAGACAATGACTCACTAGAATAATAAGAAAGTTGTAGCTGCTTGCTAAGCTTACAACCCTACAAAATATGGTCGTGTCAATAGTAACATATCCAAGAACACCCTACGAACTAATGAAGCAAGACGGGACAGCAGCAGTGGTGGTGGAGGTAGACATGGATGTGATAGGAGCAACTGAGGTGGACGGAACGTGAAGGCGGTCGAGGATGTAGAGACCCTGGTGATTCCTACGGCACCAACCAGTCCCAAGTACCATCTCTGTCTGTTGATCTTAGACAAAATAGGTGTGAGAGTTAAAACCAACCCTACAGCTGAGATCGATGAGCTGACCTACCTAGAGCATAGAGAAGTTGCATGGTAAGCTCAAGAACATAGGAAACAGCTGGAATAGAAAAGTCAATGGACAAAATAGTACCCTAATAGCTGATAGATAGAGGAGCACCATTAGCTATCTAAACAGAGATAGAAAAACAAGAGGTCCTACAGAAGTGAGAGATGTGAAGTCGGGTGTCATGTGGAAAGAGGCACCAGAATCTAAAACTCAAGAGGTACCTAAAGGAGATGTCTAAGCTAGACTGCCAGAACCTACAGAGTTTTGAGAAAGCTACTAAAGAAGAGCCTGACAGAGCTATTGGAGAAGAGCATGACAGAGCTGTTATACAGAGTCACCTCACTGAGAACCTGACGTGCTAGTCTGTCCTCCTTTAAAGGAAGGGCCCCTCCCTGCCCCCTGGATCGTCCACCTCCATGCGTCTTATTCCACTTTTCTGTACCGCACAACTCTGGTAATCGTACCTGAAATTCTTACAAAAGTTGCACTGAACCCCAGTTGGTGCAAAAACAAGAGTGAAAATAGGCTCCGGGGAAGGAACTGTAGTCAAAGCAGAAGGGGCAGCAAGCACAGTTAGAACAAACTGTGTTGCTATCCTGCGGTGAAGCTCCTCGGCATGAAGTGTTGAAAGGGCCTCGGTGACAGTCGATTGTGTGAGCGGCTCAGTAGTTGAGCCCTGACAAGCTCAAACTCTAGGTGAAGACGGTAAACGAAGTCATAAAGGTGAAGGCAATCACGATCCGCCTTCTATGCTTTATGACACTCCTGGCAAAGCGAAGAGACCAGCTCATCCAGCTGGTGCCAAAGACTAGCCAAGGCTCGGTAAAAGTCATCGACAGAGGAGTCCTCCTGATGAAGTGTCTTCGACTCATACTGAAGTGAAAAGAACTAAGCATCACTGCTCTACTGGTATCGCTCGTGCAAGTACTCCTAGATCTGATGAGTGGAACACAGACCAACAATGTCTATTTGGATATAGTCATCAACGCTGACCACCAGGATGGCTCGAATACGGGCCTCATCAGTACACTAGCACTCGAAAGTGTCTTTGGCATACTGAAAGGCCTCATCATCAGTGTCAATAGCAGTGCCAACAGCCTCTGCCTCCTTCTTGGTAGCCTCATCTTCTGTAGGAGGTGTAGAAGTAGGCTGTCTGGGAGGAGAATCAACTAGTGATGGTGGACAAGGTCGAGCACTAGTGACATGTCCCTAGAGGCAGAGACCATCGAGCGTGATCTCTATGAGTAAAGACCACAACCAGTAGTTCGTCCCATAGAGTTTTGTTCTCGAGAATGGGATCACACCTGATAGAACTGAAGCCATCGGTAGATGACTAAGCCATCGATATGTGGCTTGGACGACGTGGCGACCAAGGCAATGAAGTCTAATAAGCAGCGTTGGACGTCGCAGCAGTTAGATCAACATTTTTTACTTTTTTTATTTTTTGGAAACAAAGGGTTGTTTCTTTAGAAACATGATACGGTTTCTTTAGAAACTGATAGTTTCTAAAGCCACGGGTAGCGGCTTAGGTGACCGAGGAGGCAACCTCACAGGACCAACGCGCGACGGCACAGTTAGTCCCCGCCGGTCATGAGGAAAAGGTCACCAGCTGCATCGATGCGCCCGTGCAGTGGCCTGACGAACAAGCCATCGACGAGCTTCGTGGCAGCATCGGCGATGACCTGGAGGAGTGGGTTCTCTCTAGCAGGCATGAGGGTAACAGTGTGGTCGGTCGGCTCCAGATCCAAGCGGGGCGGCAGTGGTTCCATCAACCCAAGTGGTGGCCTAGGTGGTGGCAGCGTGGTCTGGATGGCAGCAGCCCACACAAAGCGACAACCTCGACGGCAGCGGTGGGGGATGGCAGCAGAAGGAGCTAGGTTAGTGCCCTAGCTCTGATACTGTGTTATGAATATTGTGTATATTCATGAGGCCCAATGAGCAGTATATATTGCGAGTATAAGGGGGTATTACAAAGAAATATACCATAAATATATAAAGAAATTCCTATTCTAACCCCAGTTAGTCCTTGTCAGTTACTTAGCAGCATAAGTCCCAATGTAGGGAACACGCAGAATCGCCTACCAAGTTGGACAAGTTTGTAAATATATGCAAATCCAAACAAAAGAATCTATCATATTGTCATTCTTCAGTATACAAGTTACCAATAAATCAAATGTTTAGGCTGAACATAGGCGCTAAATGATCCAAGACTTCATTTTTGTTTCCCTATTCAATTTTGCAAAATTGGGGTCTATTTCAGTTGGTTTGAAATAATAAGGTATGGTACAGAGTAGCTACTCCCATACACCATAAGGTAACAACAATGCAATGTGCCAGAAAGCACACAGTCCACGAGGCCCACAGCGCGGCCAGGCCTTTCCTTGGTGTGGCGAACCGCGGACACGTGGCTTCGCAGGCGCCGTACGATCTCGCGGGAGGCTCTCGGCGAGAGATCTCGCTACCAGTAGCAGCCTGGCTGGCTTGCCTTGCAAAATTTCAACATATATAGTCCCCCAGATGAATCAGCGCTCAGATGAACACCAAAATATTTGAACGGAAAATATTATCGAGGCAGAAGACAAAATTTTCTGCACAACTTGTCAGCAAAAGAGCGTAGCGGTGAAGTAAACACATGGCTATTTTCATTGTAAATCTCAATAATTTTTTTTCTGTACATTGGAGTAACATTACACTTACAGCGAACAGAGGGGAGGGGGTAGATACATCTTACAGCGAACAGAGGGGGAAGATCGAAGATACGTTAACTGTAGGTGAGTAGGTGACATAAGCTCTGTCCCGGATCTATTTCTAAATACAGTATGTGTTGGGTAAAACTGCTACTTCAAAACTTGGTTATGCTTGCGTCCGAAGATTCAGAAACAAAAATTGACTAGACGATCTACTGACCAAACCTACAGGTAATTAGTATGAACTACAGAACGAAGTCAGGTGATAGACTGCGCAACACACTTGGCAAGATGGCTAAATAGTAACCATTATATTACCGTATCTGCTAGTTTCTCTCCCTGAGCATATCCAACAACTTGCTTAGTTTATGCTGTCTCACCTGCATGCACAGACACAGTTACAGTGAAGGGAGTTAACAGTTTGGCACACTACAAATAAAAGTTTAACTGTGGTTAAGATACGTACCTTATAATGTCTGGAAGAAATTATCCCTGTATGGAGGTAATCTTATAACCAGGAAGATTACAAGTTGATCCATACAGTCCCGAAAAGGGTAGCATACAAATTTGCCAAGCATGAAGGCCACAGATACCCCAGTGAACTGACAGCCCCAAAGCCACTGCATTTAGCAGCACCTCTCAGTGTGAAGGAACTAACCGGCTGTTTCCTTTTCGCAGCCAGCAAGCTGAAAAGCATCAGAAATTTGAGGTGCAGTTTAACGTGGTGTACTAGAGAAGCCCTTCATCGCTCGCATAGATTTTATGCAGAGATGATGACGTATTTGATGAAGCTCGCCTCACTAGCTATATATCAGGAGTTATCTTTTATCTTTTCCAATTCTCACGACACAGAAGTATCCTTCTGAACAGTTTTCGAGGGAAGAAAAGGATAGCAAGTAGAGCGTAGATACTTAAGTCGATTACACCATCAAAAGGATGCATATGGTAGGTGCTAATCATCTAGAATGGACTTTCAGGTTTGGATGTAATAATACCACTGCTTTGTATTAGATAACTAGCAGTCATAATTCCAGAACGCATGCCAATCGGTGCAGCGAGCTTCCCTTGCGTTGTTTGTTTTGAGTCCAAAAAGCACAAGTGAAAGTAGCAAGAAACCAGGTACTGAAGGTAGAGACCTGCCTTTCATTTGTAGGGAGGTCAACATTTTTTGGTAGTTGGCGACACAACTGAAACATGCTTGTATATTTTTTTAGATCAAGGGAAAATTTCATTAAGAGAATGAAAAAGGTCCCAGCCTCTACAATCCGAAGATCGTACACAGCTTAAAGGTTACAACCAAGAGCATTCAAGCACAAGAACTAACACAAAGCAAAAGACACAAGATGCAGGAAAAAACAGACACTACGCCTCAATCCTATTCCGGAACTTCCATCCAAATTTTGCAAAGACCTCCATGATGACCGTCTCCAAAATCTGGCATCCATTCTTGAAGATTGGTTTTTCTTCTTCTTTACTTAACAAGGACCAAAGCCGGATCCAATATGTTGCCCTGAAAATGACTTGCAGAAAGGTGTTGGTTTTATCATTATTGAACACCACGTCATTTCTATTCAACCACATTGCCCAACAGAGAGCCGCAGCACCTAGTAAAATCTGATTTTTGAGTTTTGCCCCGATGCCATGAAGCCAAGAGCCAAACATATCCGATATACTAGATGGTGGATGAATTCCAAAGGTGATGTGCACTGTGTTCCATATAAATCTAGCAAAGTGACAATCAATGAAAAGATGCTGTATCGTCTCCAAAGAGTTACAAAAACAACACTTGACACTCCCTTGCCAATTCCTTTTTGCTAAATTATCTTTTGTAAGAGTGACCCTTTTTTGGAGATACCAAAGGAAAATTTTAATTTTCAAAGGCACTCTTATTTTCCATAGTGGATTTTTCGTAGGTAAGACTCCCTCTTGAATCAGATTCAAATACATAGAGCGAACCGTGAAAGACCCACTCCTATGAAGGTTCCAAACAAACACATCCTTCTCATTTGTAAGGTTAACTGTCACAACTTTAGAGACTAAGTCGTACCACGCTGTCAAATTACCTTCCACCAAACCTCTTCTAAATGACACATCCAGTGGCGTAGAAGCTAAAACCTTAGCCACAGTATCATTCTTTTTCCTCACAATCCTATAGAGCGATGGATAGACATCCCTTAAGGGTTTATTTCCTAACCAAATGTCCTCCCAAAATCTAACTTGTGTTCCCTTTTGAATTCAAAAAAAACCATGAGCCAAGGAATCATCCTTGACCTTCATTAGCCCCGACCAAAAGTGGGAGTCACCCGGTCGTTTATAAACTTGAGTTATGGCTTTATTGGTCAAATATTTCCTTCTTAGAAGATTTTGCCAAACACCATCCTCATTAATAAGTTTAAACAACCATTTACTCAAGATACATGCTTGTATATAAAAGGCAGACTTTTATATTAGTAGTAGCTTTTAAGGCTGCTACAGAAAGGTATCACCTAGTTTGTTTGTAAATGAGACAAAACCATGCTTGATTGTATAGCATTGCTAGGATTGAACCCTTCTACAGCCCAGTAACATGAACCGTGTGTTCAATAATAAAGTAGTGACATAATAGAAGGGATAGTGACCAGAATGGGCATACCGGTGAATTAGAGAAAAAGCAACTCCAGATATCAGAATGGCATTGTAGTAGCCAAGGTCAACAGAAATATATTCTGGAAGCCATGATATGAAAACCACTTCTTCCACCACAGCAATACTAGTTGCTGTGACAAACCCTCTTAAGAGCTAGCAAGAAAACATTACTAGAAGATCAAAGGGTCTAGCTTAAGAGTGAAGACGGCCCTGCTCGAAAGTTGCAAAACCAAGTAAAATGCCTATTGAATGCACCAACCCAACAACAGCTACACCTCCAACAAGACCTTGAAAAAATTCTTGCACCTGCAATCAAAGGTAAGTTATTATATATGTGCGCTGGGAGCATTCTGTAAATTCTCCTTATGCAAATCCTTCTACACAAGACCATGGTTTATACCCTTGATGTGGATGCAAGAGTCATCCCATAGTGCTCAACTGGATTCTCGTAACCACGTATTCTTTTGCCCCATAGCATGACAAGTATCATTATAGATACATACAGTCCAACAATGCAAGCATATCCAACAATTCCTGTTGAAGCGCTTATTGTCCAACTTTGAACAAGTGTTAACAGTAAAGGAATCACAACAGGAAACCATAGAACAAGTACCATGAAGGAAAATCCCATGATCCTAAGAATTTGACAAAGGAACAATTGAAGGACAACCTGATAACTGGAAACGACCATGAAAAGGTATAATATATTTAGAGTAAAATGCACCACAAGTCATACAACTTGTGAGGTGGATACAAGTAGATCACACAACTATCAGTTTGCTCCCTTATGCCACTAAATTTGTTTGAGTGCTGCAAAGAGGTACCAAATAGGACAAGGTGGCACATCCTGGAGCAAGTGGCATGACATGGCGCTGAAGTGGTTCGTGCATGCAGTTTGGCTATTGCATCTTTACTCAACCATTCCTTGAATAGCTGTTGTAGGCATTGTTATTGTAATTTACATTCTGTAGCAAAGAGGTACCAAGCTCATATTTACATTTTGTGACTAGCAGTATTTCCGGATCATTTTTTGCATGTAACAAACTACAACAGCTAGCACAATGGCCGGGTCTTCTGGAGTCGCAAGAAGCGGATCATTTTTTGCATGTAACAAAATATTGATAGTTGTTGAATAAGAGGAGTAATATAAACAATGAAAAGCTGCAGTTAGTTTTTGTGCAGCACGACGTCTCGAGTCTCTGTTTTCTTCTTCGTAACATTTCGGAAGAATTACTGTAGCTCGTCCGGAAAAGGTTCAGAAGTCTGAAACTCTCTGAAGTTCAGTACATTCCAATGCACTCTCTGAAGTCTGAAACTGTCTGACGAATTACTAGTGTTGCTGCATACACAAAAGTAAGACCTTTGAAGGTGTGGTCCAACCTTCCAATGCACATTTTGAGCATGAGGTTTCAGCTACACCTCCCTATTGTGCCTATGCTGTGAGCTGTCCCTCTAACTTCCAAATATATATTGTTGCAGAAAATATCACCAAAAGAAATCTTCCGTATGTTCTACTGTCCAGTGTTCAAGTAGATGCTAGACGCAACAGAGACGGTGAGGTAGGGCCTGCCTAGGCGGCCGACTTTAGCATGTTACGCGATGGGCAATATCAAGACATATGCGATGTTTGGAGTGAAAATATTGTTACCTAGAGTAACATTGTTGGACCGAAATGGCGACAGAGGGGGGTGAATGTCGCTTTCTAAAAATCGCCCCCAACACGTATCTTCTTCTCCAATAGCTATGGGAGCTATGAAGGTAGAAGGCCAGTGCTCACAAGATACCCCAGCAGTAGGAAAAACACAAATACAGAGACCAGCAAGCGAGAAAAATCAAATCGGGAAAATTCTGGCCTCAAGCGGTAGTACCGCTGTGGCGGGCGGTAGTACCGCTGGTCCGAGCGGTAGTACCTTTGAGCGGTAATACCTCTCCAGGAGCGGTAGTACCTCTCGAGAAAAACAGCAAACGGGATTTTCAGGCTGGAACTTTGAGACTTCGGATTTTTGGCTAAAGAATAGGTTTTCTCTCAATCTTTTTGATTCAAGGCTTTACTACAACATACTAAATAGTAAGGGGACCTTGGGAAACAAGAGAATCAAACCAAGAAGCAAGAATTTCAGATTATGGGTAAAAATCTGAATTTTTGCACAACCCGAGCCAAAAATCAAATTACTCCCCAACCGTTGATCCTTTGGCTATGAAATTTTGAGGGTAGCTAATTAATAGCCTCTGGACTCTTCATACCAAATTTCAAGCCATCTCAACAAGGGAATCAAGAACAGCACCAAAACCTAGGAAGGCAACACATGAACAGAGGAAGGCCAAAACTGAAATCTGAGAATCAAACTCGGTTTGCTCTTGGGATTAAATAGCCAAATGGCTTTTGAGCATCACCCATGTCATAGCAACCCATTTTGGCACTCTTCAGCAAGCAAGAACTCAAAACCATGAAAATCAAGAAATCTTGCACAAAGGGAAAAGAAGAATAGAGGCTACGAACTGAAACCAAAACTCCAGATTTCATTCATTGAATCACAAGGAATACATAGGAGTCCCGATACGCATGGACATTAGGACAAGGATATGGATACAAGACTCTCAATCCATCTCCTCACTCTCCCAACTCAAGAACACACACTCATCCATGGAGGGAGGAAGAACACCCACTAGGACTCACACCTAGAAACCATCGTAGAGGACAACAGAGGGAGCACACTCTGCCTCCACCAACTCACACCAACTAAAGAGCTAAAGGAAACAATCTTCCCAAAGCCTCTTTTGACTAGTGTAAACCCTAATTCCTTACAAGTGCTCAAGTGGGCATGCAGCCCCTCCTTTCCTTTTATAGCGCTTGGCTAACGGGTCTCCGCCCCGTTACGCCCGCTACGTCCAACGGAGCCCGCTCCCGCTTGTGCAGCCTTGCGAAATTCCCGTTTCGCCCCTCCTGCACCTTCCGGGAAGCTTCCGCGCTCCTTGCCTCGCACGCCTCGCAACCACCTCGAGTCCACGTCGTCTTCGACACATCCCGACCGTTCTGACCTCAGCGCCACCTGCGCCTAGTCCGGTCCACCGTGTCTCGCCACGAGTCCAACTCGACGTCCTGCAGTCACACAGACAAGAAAACACGTCAAATAGCACCGCTCGACACATGAAAGCATAAACAACATCACTTACCATGCCGAAGTCCAAACCTGTCGAAATTATCAGAATATGCATCCTAATCCCACACGACTAAGTTTGACCAAAGTCCGACCGAGCCCGTTGCACCACGCAACGACATGGTCTGACCACTCAAGCCAAACTCGACTCTCCTAAACCAATGTCAATTACTCATCACTCACACGGGATGACCACCACATGGTCTCTCAATCTCCCCCTTGATGAGTATATTGACAAACCCAGAAAAAGCTATAAGAAGAGTTTGAGTTTGAAGAATCCAACATGGTCCAAAGAATGAAATGAAGCTAATGACCATGTTGACAGAAGGAACACTAGAGCAACAACTGAAAGAGCAAATTGATCTCCAAAGCTCTAAACTGTTCCCGACAGACTCTTTCTTCTCTATTCTCCCCCTTTTGGCAATAACACATCAAGATGCAAAAGAGAGAATATGACATGTCAATGGATGAATTTGGCTGAAGTTTGTTTATTTAAACATTTAGAGCCATGAGAATTATCCATAATGACCATAATGTAATACACCAAGCCATAACTCAATAAAACGCTATCTAGATCATGACAACATATATGTAAGCCAGCTAGAGCACATAGATGACAATCTGAAATGTAATGCATTTTAGTGAGCAAGTCAAGTCATCAATGAGCAAAGTCTAACTAGAGATATCCAAGGAAGATGCAGGCCATGTCAATAAGCTAAACGGAACAAGGAAGCTAACTTTGAGTCCAAATAGAGTGCTATAAGCTCAAGATTGAAACTTTGGTTAAAGTACTTGGTTCTTTTTGAAGCTTAAGTAAATGGAGCACAAATGACATATTTTCTTTTGAAATTCATGGTTGTTGCCAACCAGATTTTTGTTTTATCATGTGCTAGATCTCAAGCCTTATGCGACTACTCCAAGCAAGCAGCTTAAGAAGATAGTTTAGGTCATCCAAAACTTCCCCTAAGTTCATGCCAAGTGCAATGGCAAGCCGTCTCATAGGAAAGAATTGGTGAAATCAGTTTTTTCGCACAAAAGAGATCTATTTTTTTTTAATATTTTGTACTAACTCATGTATCATCAAGAGACTAAAACAACTCAAACTATGGCTCAATAGAGATTCAACGCTCAACTTAGCCTACTTGACATGGCATGAATCATAAAGGGATAGCTCAAGAGAGACTAGACTCAAATGCTAGCATGACAAGTTTTAATTCAAGTTGAGCAATTTTAATTAACTTATCATGGCAAAGAGCTAGTCTATACATATGAAGTCATGATAAATCTAGCAAGCTAAGCACAAGTCATGGCAAGGTGTAAAGCATTGAAGCATGTCATAACAGGATAATAACCAAGGCTCAATGCAGATTGATTACAATGCTAGAATGCTGAAAATGCAAGAAAGTCCAGCTCCCCCTCAACATTAGATGCAACTTTTAGTTCAAGTTAAGTTAAGTCAAAATTAAGCTCCAAAAGCTCCCAAATGAACTCCCCCTGAACCAAAGCAATAAAAATGAGAAGCTGGCAAAGAAAATCCAAACGGGCAGTCCTTAAAGCATAGATAAGATATAGAGACAACTATGGCTCAGACTAACTCTCATCTACCCCATATGACTCCAGGACTAATAGCTGACCGTAAACCACACACTAGAGAGCAAACACGTACCCTGTCTACCCGAGGATGGCCCGACCCTCGCTAGAACCTACAAGAAGTGAGTGAGCTCAATCTAGTGAGATAAGAAACAGCTAATCCTGGAAGCACAAGATAAGAGCAGAAGTCTAAGCAACTAGACGAGAGAAGCACTCTAATCTATGCTAGGAGGACTAAACCCAATGCACCCAAAATGCAATGCAAACAGCAAGGAGTAAGAGCATAAATAATATAGTAAAGCAGTAAAGCCCAAAACTCCCCCTCACTACAGTCCATAAGGACAAACCACCCCAAGCTCTCCCCGCAGAGCTGAAAACCTCGAACTATCCAATGGCTTGGTGAAGATGTCAGCCAACTAGTGGTCACTCTCCACAAACTGGAGCACTATATCGCCCTTCTCTACATGGTCTCTAAGGAAGTGATAACGGATATCGATGTGCTTGGTCCGAGAGTGTTGCACTGGGTTCTTAGCAATGTTAATCGCAGAAGTGTTATCACAAAAGAGTGGAACACTGTCGATAACTAACCCAAAGTCCCGCAGGGTCGAAGCCATCCAGAGTACCTAACTGCAGCAGCTGGCTGCAGCAACATACTCGGCCTCTGCGGTGGACTGTGCAACACTGGACTGCTTCCTAGAAGACCAAGAGACGAGAGAAGTGCCAATGAATTGGCAAGTGCCAGAAGTGCTCTTCCTATCTATCCTACAGCCGGCAAAGTCTGCATCCGAGAAGGCTCTCAAGGAAAGACAGGAAGAGGAAGAGTACCAGATACCATAGTCAATGGTAGCTCGAAGGTACCGAAGAATGCGTTTCACCGCCTGGCGGTGAGATACGCGAGGAGAAGCCTGAAACCGAGCACAAAGACACACGGAGAAGTGTATGTCTGGTCTCGAGGCAGTGAGGTACAAGAGGGAGCCGATCATACTTCTATACTCCTTCTGATCAACTGGCTCGCCATCCTCATCTGGGTCGAGTGAAGCTGAGGTAGCCATCGGAGTAGACACTGGCTTACCATCACTCATATCGAAGCGCTTCAGGAGGTCTCGAGTGTACTTGCCCTGGTGCAAGAATGTACCCTCCCGAGTCTGCTTAATCTGGAAGCCAAGGAAGAAGCTCAACTCGCCCATCATGCTCATCTCAAACTCCGAGCTCATGACATCCGAGAACTGAGAAACCAAAGCATGGGAAGAGCCGCCAAAGATAATGTCATCGACATAGATTTGGACGAGCAGAAGGTCATTGCCAGGCCTACGGATAAACAAGGTCTTATCAACTTTACCCATTTCAAACCCATGACTCAACAAGTAGGACTTAAGCCTCTCATACCAAGCTCTGGGGGCCTGCTTAAGTCCATACAACGATTTGGAAAGCTTGAAGACATGGTGTGGGTATTTGGGGTTTTCGAAACCTGGAGGCTGTCTGACGTAGACTTCTTCCTCAATGACTCCATTAAGGAAGGCACTCTTGACGTCCATCTGGTAAAGCTTGAACCCCTTAGAAGCTGCAAAGGCAAGCAGGATTCTAATGGCCTCAAGTCGAGCTACAGGGGCAAAGGTCTTCTCGAAATCTAGACCCTCAACCTGGGAGAACTCCTGAGCTACCAGTCTAGCCTTGTTCCGAATAACCACTCCATCCTCGCTCTGCTTGTTCTTGAACACCCACTTAGTCCCAATAATATTGTGACCTCGCGGGGGCTCGACAAGCGACCAGACCTTGTTCCTCTCAAAATTTTCTAGCTCCTCATGCATGGCATTGACCCAAGACTCATCAGATAAAGCATGAGAAACATCTTTGGGCTCAAAGGAGGCAATGAAAGCAGAATGGAGACAGAATTGAGATAAGCCAGATTTTGAGCGGGTAACACGCTCGAAGAGGTCTCCAATGATTTGCTCTGAAGGATGAGCTTTCTGGATATGTCTAGGAGGTCCAGGATGAGATGAAGAAGTGGCCTCTACCTCATGAGCTGACGAGGTAGGGACAGAGCCATTAGCTCCAGAGGAAGCAGAAGGCAAGGGCTGATCGCCTCGAGGTGCGGTGGAAGAAGGCACCTCAAGGGGTGGATGAGGGATAGGATCAGGTAGACAACCGTCGTCTCCATCGTCCTCGTCATCCACGAAGATGGTCTCGGACTGCTCTAACGAACCTGAGATATCGGGCCTAGTCCCCGGACTGGCCTCGTCAAAGGTCACCTCACAGGTCTCTACCATTTTGCTAGACTCGCAGTTCCAGACCCTATAAGCCCGCGAAGAAGTCGAGTAGCCTAGAAAGATCCCATCACAGGAACGTAACTCGAACTTATCTAGGTTCCCAGACTTCAAGATAAAACACTTGCAACCAAAAACACGAAAATGAGAGACGCTGGGCTTTCGCCCATATCTCAACTCATAAGAAGTGCAGTGCAAGTGAGCCCTAAGAAATACTCGATTTGAGACATGGCACGCGGTGGCTATAGCCTCAGCCCAAAATTTCCGCGGTGTAGAGTATTCATCAAGCATCGTCCTGGCCATCTCGACCAAGGTACGGTTCTTTCTCTCCACGATGCCATTTTGCTGTGGGACGTGCGGAGAGGAGAACTGATGCTCTACACCTGTCTCATCGCAGAACCTCTCAAAGTAGGAGTTCTTGAACTCCGTGCCATTGTCACTGCGGATCGCTCGTAAGGCACCTGGGAGCTCAACAGAAAGCCTACTGAAAAGACCTCGGAAATGTGAAAACGTCTCATCCTTCAAGGCTAAGAAAAACACCCAAGAATACCTCGAGAAGTCATCGACCACAACAAGAACATACCACTTCCCTCCTGCTGACTGCACTCGGGCTGGTCCAACTGTGTCCATATGGAGCAGCTGTCCTGGTGCATCGGTCATAGTAACTATGACCGGAGGGTGAGAAGCGGCAACCATCTTGCCGTGCCGGCATGGAGCGCAAACAAGATCTTTGACCATCTTGAGTTTCGGCAGACCACTAATGAGATCGTGACTAGGGATGGCAATCGGGCGCGGTGGGTACGGGTAGTGCTCGCCCATACCCGTACCCGCGACCCAGATTTACGCCCACGGGTATACCCGCGAAGGACGACGGGTAAAGAACCTCGCCCATACCCGTCGCCCGCGGGCATACCCATTTACCCGCGAACTCGGTCATCAAATTGCATGATGGTAAAAAAGAAAAGCATTCCAGGAAATGATCGTGAAGCTATCAAACATTATTGAAACATGCATAAACCTTAAATGACATCCACATTTTGCAAAGTTTGCAAAACATTGACATTGTTTCTGTTGGCTGCCAAGTAAATAAGCCAACAAATCCAACTGGATAGTCTTATATTTTTACATTACATGAAGCACAGGAGATTACATTTTGTTCAAACCAGTAGGATGCTGAACTAGTTCGAACTTATAATCTACACATTTGCTAATTGTCGAGCTCCTCCTTTGTTCATTATCAGTCCCTGGCTTGATCCTGTAGTAACATCAATGTAATACTTAGAAAGGTGAAAATTAAGTTAGTAGCTATCGGCTCAGCCTCTACAAGTGTCACATACCAATTTGACTGGAACATTCAGCCCTAATGGAGATTAGTTCAAATACGTAAAAATATATCTCATGTTGCAAGAAACTTAATTAAAAGATAGAAGTTAGTTTGGCTGATGACAAAAAAAAGACTACGAATCTTTCTTTAGCAATGCAACCACTGGGACATTTGGTATAAATGTAGGAAATAAATTCGTTGAACAGTTAACACACAACCATTAATAACCATTTCCATTTTAGCAATATCAGCAGCAGTGAGCCAGCGATTCAATGAATTATTAGGCCATTTGGACCAAACGTAGAAAACAAATCTGATGAGCAATTGGAATAGATCTATTACCATTCATTGCCAAGTTGGCAATTGCACCAGAAGTGACTCGATGAATTGTGGTATTTTCTGATGTTTCTAGCAGTGACAGAAGAGCATCCAGCCCTCCTTCCTCAACTATTGTTTCCTGATTAATATCTGCAATCGCAAAAGGACAAAGGAGAAAAAAAACTTTTCATGATTCTCACAAAGAAAAGAAGAGAAGGTTATGAGCTAGTACAGATTTACTTCATATGGAATAATGGGCCGGGTGGGGGCGGAGGAGGAGGATGAAGGAGAAAGAGGAGGAGGCGGTGGATCTGGGGGCGGAGGAGGAGGCCGGCGGTCGGGTGGGGGCGGAGGAGGAGGATGAAGGAAGAGGAGGCAGATCTGGGGGCGGACTGGCGGAGGAGGAGGACGAGGAGGCGGCGGATCTGGGGGCGGACTGGCGGAGGAGGAGGCCGGCGGCCCGGTGGGGGGCGGAGGAGGGGGACGAGGCCGGAGGCGGATCTGGGGGCGGACTGGCGGAGGAGGAGGACGAGGCGGCGGAGTGCGCGAGAAGGGGACGGATCTGGAGGGCGAAGTGCGAGGGGGCGGATCTGGCCGGCGGCCGGGTGGGGGCGGATGAAGGACGACGAGGTGGCGGAGTGCGCGAGAAGGGGACGGATCGGGAGGGCGAAGTGCGAGGGGGCGGATCTGGAGGGTGGAGTGCGCGAGAGGCGGGCGGAGTGAGAGAGAGACAGGCGGATCTGGAGGGCAGCGAGCCAGCGAGACGAGAGTGCGGATGAAATCTAGGGTTTATTATTTTAAAGGATGGCCCACATGTCAGTTTATTTCACGGGTAAACGGGCAAGACGGGTACGGGTAGAGCTAACCCATACCCGTACCCGTTTACCCGACGGGCAGAGATTTTCTCCCATTTTCATACCCGCGGGTAAATAATACATCCCATACCCGACTCCATTAGGGTATTTACCCACGGGTACACGGGTAAACGGGTACAATTGCCATCCCTAATCGTGACCACTAACTCGAGTCAAATGGTCAAAGCCTATATGACCAAGTCTCCTATGCCAGAAGGAAAGGTCGCGGGACTCAGAAGCAACTAAACACCTGAGAGGATCACCAGAAGACTCAGAAAAATCAGCACGAAAGATCCTCCCAAAACGAGAAATCCCGCAAACCAGACTACCCGAAGAATCAAGAATTTTGCAATTGTTTTTCTTGAAACTCACCTCGAAACCGTCATCGGTAAGCTGAGAAACGGAAAGCAAATTATACTGCAGCTTACTAACCAAGGCAACATCCTTAAGAATAAAAGAAGCATTAATACGCACAGTACCTTTGGCGATGACGCGCCCAGACGAAGCGTCTCCAAAGGTGATCGTCTCATCACCTGGAGCGCGGGCTAGGGAGGAGAACCAACGGGAGTCTCCGGTCATATGACGAGAACAACCGGAGTCTACAAGCCAAACCTTCTCCTTCCCTACCCGGTGAACCTGAGTCAAATAGAGAGTAAAATCTCAGTACTGGGGTAAATCAAGAGTGATTTTGGCACCCAATACTGAGTAACACGTGGAGCAGATGAAGTAGTCAAGCACGACTGACCTCTATCTACCCTACGCTCTCCGTGACTCAAAGAAGCAGAAGGTCTGTGAGCAGACCTGAAGCTGTTGCGGGGTCCGACTGCTACGGGAGAGCGAGTCGGAACACCGGCAACACGCAGATCACGCCGTGGGTAACTGTCTCGACGGGGGAAGCGAGATGTACCCTCAGGACGACGGAAGTCACGACCCGGAGCAGCACGAGGACGAAAACCAGAAGACTCAGAAAAACCAAGTCCTCGATGCTGCCAAACCCTGTCAGAAGCAAACCTGGACCTCGTGCTAGTCTTAGGTGCACTCAGGATCTGGGGCTGACCCTGAATACGCCTAAGTGTCTCTGCACGGTCTCTACGCGCAATCCTGGCGCGCCTGAAGCATCTCTCGATCGAGTGCCCATCCTTCTGACAGAAGGTGCAGTTGTACTTCACCTTCTGCGAGGTGGAAGTAGCACGAAGAGGCTTCGCCTTCTGAGAGGCCGAAGCAACAGGTAGAATCACCTTACTGTCAGAGATCCCTTGGACAAAGCCCGCTGATTTGAATTTGACCTCATCAGATCTGGGCTCGACCTCGATCACACCTCCCACTATGGGTCTGAGAATAGCAGGAGAATGCTTCTTCATATCCTCATAGAAATCATATCCTAGACCTTGATTGAACTTACAAATCTTAGATTGGTCTAGAATAAGATTAAGTTTCTTCTTGCCTCCTACAAATCTCTCGAGAGTGTTCATAAGATACTGACACTCCCGAAAGAGAGAGGTGCAAGAAGAGCAGGGAGAAGAGGGAACAGCAGGAGGTAAGGAAGCAGATGAAGAACCAACAGCAGAGGAAAGAATGGCTTGTGCACGCACAGCCGACTCTGAATGGACAGTCCTACTGCTAGCCGGTTGGTTCACGTCGCTAGGCGTCTCTACCTTACCCTGGGGCTTCTCCCCCTCCTCAGCAATCACATCACAACAAGATTGTGGCTTCTCTAGTAAGTCCTTAGTTAGCTTCACACACTTTTCTTCCAATGCAATCAAGTCAATTTTTAGTTTATCACAATTTTTGCATGGTGAGCTAACAGGGTCCTTAGAAGCATAATTAGCCAATTTCTTATTGTGGTCAATCATCTCTTGAAACTGTTTGGAAACAGATTCAAATTCAGCAGTTAATCTAGGACAGTTCGAGCATGACGCAACTGACTCACACAACCAAGCATACAACTCAGAAATTTTATGATCTGCCTTCTTTAGATTCAACTTCAAATTATTGCAATTTTCACATGATTCAGGCAGATCAAGGAGCATGGTATAATGACCTCTAAAAACATTGTCCTTATCCTCACATGAGGTGCAAGAAGTAGTCTCAACAACAGTAGATGAAATAGGCGCTACTCTACTCATCTCAAGCTCAGCAAGCAGACTCACATTCTCCACCTTAACAATATCGAGTTCAGAGGACAAACTATCATGCGAGGTCCTTAATTTCTCCATATCAACCAGCAAAGCAGAGCATGTATCACAATCATCACTAGAGGGAGCAGATGTAAGAGCAATAATCTCTAGTGACAGTCTATCTATTTCCTTCTCTAACTCAGCACACCTAGACTTAGCTCTAGCATGAAAACCTCCTAGCTTAAGAAAAGCATGATTGAGCTGGTCGTAGGTGGGACATACCTCGTCCGAGTCGGAGTACAGCTCGCTGTCGCTGAGTTCGCCCTCGAGGGCCATGAAGCACATGCCGGAGAAGTCGTCGCCGCCATCCTTGGGCTCTTGGTCACCCGTCTTGTCGTCGTCGCTCCATCCCTCCACCTCGCTGAGGTCGAGGTCGTCGAAGGCGGTGAGGACGCGGTGGAAGAGCTTCTTGGCCTTCCCGAAGTTGCGGAACTTCTTCTTTCCCGGAGCAGGTGCTGAAAGCTTCGTGTTGCGGTTCTTGTCGGTGTAGTCATTCTTGCCCGAACCACCGTAGTCACCTTTACCCTTCCCAAGCTTGGGGCAGTTTGCTCGGATGTGGTTGGGGCCACCACACTCGAAGCAGATGATTGGTCCTCCTCTCTTTCTGTCTCTCCTACCCTTGTAGGCATGGGAAAACCTTCGGGCTAGGAGGGCCAGCTGATCATCCGCAAGCTGCTCTAACTGATCATCAGTTATGTCACAGAGAGCAGCAAGGGAGAAACCGCAAGAAGACTCAGAAGAGAGACCAGAAGCTGAACTGGGATCGGTGACCAAAGCCATCGACTGTGACTTCGACCTACGAGAGACAACGTCAATCTCGTGAGTCTTGAGGCGCGAGTACAGCGCGTCAAGAGTCAAGGTCGAGAGGTCTGTCGTGTCTTTGATGGTGGTCACTTTCATCTCCCACACGCGCAGATCGAGTGCTGCGAGCATCTGACGAGCATTGTCCGAGTCGGGGTATGTGAGACCGACCGCTCGGAGGTTGCTCAAGATTTTGTGAAATCGCGAAAAGCACTCGTCCAAGGACTCACCAGCAAGCATCTCAAATTTGTTGTATTCGCGCTTGAACTGGTCCTGTCGAACCGTCTTAATCTGGGTGGTGCCCTCATGGTATGCGTCGAGGGTCACCCAGATATCGTAAGCTGACGACAAGTGAGAGATGCGATCGAATTCGCTTCTGCTCAAGCCCTGGATAATGATGTTCCTTGCCTTCGCATTTGCCTCAACATCGGCCATGTTCCCGGCATTGATGTTCTCACCGGCAGGAACAACGAATCGTACCTTGACCTTCCGCCAGATGGCATACCCCTGGGCCTGGATGTATGTCTCCATTCGGCTCTTCCAGAAGGGGTAATCGATGCCATCGAACACGGGCAGCTTGGTCGAGTACTTGTCTGTCGCCATGGCTCTTGAGACCGGTTAAGATCTATTGAAAAGAGCTAACCGGCTCTGATACCAATTGTTGGACCGAAATGACGACAGAGGGGGGTGAATGTCGCTTTCTAAAAATCGCCCCCAACACGTATCTTCTTCTCCAATAGCTATGGGAGCTATGAAGGTAGAAGACCAGTACTCACAAGATACCCCAGCAGCAGGAAAAACACAAATACAGAGACCAGCAAGCGAGAAAAATCAAATCGGGAAAATTCTGACCTCAAGCGGTAGTACCGCTGTGGCGGGCGGTAGTACCGCTGGTCCGAGCGATAGTACCTTTGAGCGGTAGTACCTCTCCAGGAGCTGTAGTACCTCTCGAGAAAAACAGCAAACGGGATTTTCAGGCTGGAACTTTGAGACTTCGGATTTTTGGCTAAAGAATAGGTTTGCTCTCAATATTTTTGATCCAAGGCCTTACTACAACATACTAAATAGTAAGGGGACCTTGGGAAACAAGAGAATCAAACCAAGAAGCAAGAATTTCAGATTATGGGTAAAAATCTGAATTTTTGCACAACCCGAGCCAAAAATCAAATTACTCCCCAACCGTTGATCCTTTGGCTATGAAATTTTGAGGGTAGCTAATTAATAGCCTCTGGACTCTTCATACCAAATTTCAAGCCATCTCAACAAGGGAATCAAGAACAACACCAAAACCTAGGAAGGCAACACATGAACAGAGGAAGGCCAAAACTGAAATCTGAGAATCAAACTCGGTTTGCTCTTGGGATTAAATAGCCAAATGGCTTTTGAGCATCACCCATGTCATAGCAACCCATTTTGGCACTCTTCAGCAAGCAAGAACTCAAAACCATGAAAATCAAGAAATCTTGCACAAAGGGAAAAGAAGAACAGAGGCTACGAACTGAAACCAAAACTCCAGATTTCATTCATTGAATCACAAGGAATACATAGGAGTCCCGATACGCATGGACATTAGGACAAGGATATGGATACAAGACTCTCAATCCATCTCCTCACTCTCCCAACTCAAGAACACACACTCATCCATGGAGGGAGGAAGAACACCCACTAGGACTCACACCTAGAAACCATCGTAGAGGACAACAGAGGGAGCACACTCTGCCTCCACCAACTCACACCAACTAAAGAGCTAAAGGAAACAACCTTCCCAAAGCCTCTTTTGACTAGTGTAAACCCTAATTCCTTACAAGTGCTCAAGTGGGCATGCAGCCCCTCCTTTCCTTTTATAGCGCATGGCTAACGGGTCTCCACCCCGTTACGCCCGCTACGTCCAACGGAGCCCGCTCCCGCTTGTGCAGCCTTGCGAAATTCCCGTTTCGCCCCTCCTGCACCTTCCGGGAAGCTTCCGCGCTACTTGCCTCGCACGCCTCGCAACCACCTCGAGTCCACGTCGTCTTCGACACATCTTGACCGTTCTGACCTCAGCGCCACCTGCGCCTAATCCGGTCCACCGTGTCTCGCCACGAGTCCAACTCGACGTCCTGCAGTCACACAGACAAGAAAACACGTCAAATAGCACCGCTCGACACATGAAAGCATAAACAACATCACTTACCATGCCGAAGTCCAAACCTGTCGAAATTATCAGAATATGCATCCTAATCCCATACGACTAAGTTTGACCAAAGTCCGACCGAGCCCATTGCACCACGCAACGACATGGTCTGACCACTCAAACCAAACTCGACTCTCCTAAACCGATGTCAATTACTCATCACTCACACGGGATGACCACCACATGGTCTCTCAAACATGTAATGTAAATTTGATAGATGATGATACACACTTCATCCCTTGATGTAATTCCTGATGTAAATGCTTCTTGTCAACTTGCACATTAAAAATTAAGCAATACATGAGACTCTTGATATGTGGATAATACCAATATACGAATATACATGAGACTATCTTTGGTGGTGCTCACCTCCGGTGCCGACGCAACAAACGACATCCTAATTAGTAAGATCACTGTATATCAAACAAGCATTCACAAATTAATGAATTACTAAAATGGTAAATTACTCATGCATTCCTAATTAGTAAGATCACTGACACTGTATCAAACAAGCATCCGAATAAACTATAAAATCTTGCCGTCAGTGGCCCGTGGTCATCTCTGCCAAAGTGCCAATATCGCTCGCCAATCTTGCCGTTTCTCCTGGCCTCATCATCTCTGTGATTCCATCAATCTCCATGGCCGAGGCCATCATCTTCATCTCAACCTTCTCGACTCCCTCCCTCTCTCTCCTTTTGTCCCTCGGTCCCTCCCTCGCTCTCCATTTCTCCCTTGGTCCATAGTTCGTTCCTCCTCGTCGGCCTCCACCCTCGTGGGGCCGTTCGGCCGTGACGGTGCGGTGGCGGGGACTGGGGAGGCAAAGAGGGAGGCGGAGAGGGGGAGGTGGAGGCGGAGGGGACGAAGGGGCAGAGAAGGCGAATAAACATAGTGTGAAGTTCTGAGTTAGCACTCTTATTATCTATCCTCTGTTCCTTGCTTTCATTTGAGTGAAAATGATCTCCAACAGCTGAATCCTGTTTAATTACGCGCAATGCAGACATGTTTAATCATGAGCACATTCTTAGGTCGTAAGCTTGCTTACATTACCTACTCAAGAATCAGTAGCTGCGCAATGGTTCATCTCTGAATTGGCATCTGGATCTGTAGTCATGTGTAGTTGTGTACCAACCAAAGCAGATATCACTCCCGAGTGGGCGGAGAAGACGACCGAGTTCGTGCAGCGCGCGTTCCGCGTCGCGCGGAACCCCGAGGTCGTCGGCGTGCTGTGCCCCTGCGCGCACTGCGGCAACACCCGGCCGCGGTCCAAGTTCCACATGCAACTGCACCTGTGCAAATACGGCTTCAGGCAGGGCTGCACGGTGTGGGTGTACCACGGCGAGAGCTACCGTATAACCGATCTGCTAAGCCGACCTCACCTACAGATGCCGAGAAGTACATGTACTACTACTGCAGCAGTGCAGCAGCATCCACGGGATCGGCACGCATTTTCCTACCCGGCCGAGTCATCCGGTTTTTTTGTCTGCACGGTCTGCTCTCCGAACCTTCCCGCCGTGTCAAGCTGGCCAAGCCGCAAAAGGCAGCCTAAAGTTAATTTATACCTGCAACTTGTGATCTGATTCGTCCCATCATGCACCAATGCATTGTATGTACGCCCAGTTCTCGCGAGCCGTGTCAATCTTCACGTCCGTGAGGTCGCCCGGCAATGGATGGCACTATCAGTTCACCGTGGATTGACCGACTGCTCGTGTGAAGAAGAGCCGTGTGCGTGCCTACCTCGACTCACCTGCTCGATCAGGAAATAATAGCAGGCAGCCTCCGATCCCATTGCTCGTGTGTTACGCCGATCGACGTAGCAAACTAGCAACGAGTTGAGGTCGAGCACGCAGCGGAACCCGCGCGCCGAATGCTCAGCACGCAGCCGCGGCCGGAAGCCGCGCGCCGAACGGGCCCAAAATATGTTCGTGCGCGCGCTTGCTTGCATATGATGATTGACTCGTCGATGACACGCCCGCTAATTGATCCGGCCGTGCCTTTCCGTGTTGGAGCTACGCGCGGCTACACGTGCCAACGTACATAACAGCCATTTTTCCAGTTTTCCACTACATGTGGAAATGGAAGAGATCAAGAGCGAAAACGCCTTACCATCACTGCATGTGGCTACATGCAGGCCGACTATCCATTTGCTTGGAGATTCGTGCAACCTCCCCCATCCTCTCTCGGCTCCTCTCTCCCTCAGTGTCGGCTCCAGCTCTCTCTCTCTCCTCGGCTCGGGTGGGGGGCTCGCGGTGAGCCTTTGGCGGCGTGGCTCGCGGCAGCACAAAGCGTGACGGTGCGGCGGCGGCGTCGGCTCGGGGAGGGGCTTAGGAGCCGAGAGAGTGGAGAGAGAAAAGGGAGCCTGAGTCTCAGAGCAGTTTGAATGGTACAGATAGCACATGTAACCACAAGTGTGAAATCTTCCCTAGGTCGAGAAATCAAGTGCTCTCTCCTCTCCATGATAACTGATCTTGAAGCTTAACCATCATCATTAGTTGGATGGCACCGTTGTAGTCATGGTTAGGGCTACGTTGGCCTGGGTTTCCGGCCGGTCGGATAGGATATACGTACTGTTGTTACAAACATCGGCAGAGACAGTGGGTACCCGGTGCCTTTAAAAATTTTAAAAATTTTGTAATACCAATTCTTGCTATATGTTCTAATTTAATTTTGACTTTATTATAATTTGATAATACTCAAGAGAATTATATATAAATTATATTTCATATCCTCTTTCAGGTTTTGTAAATAGCCCAACAACTATTTTTTCTCTGTTTATGTAGAACTATGTGAATGGTTTAAAAGTACTTTATTTTATTTTTTTTAGATTACAAGAAAAACTTACACACATGCGCGCGCACACATGACCTCATAAAATTCCTACTAAAGAACTAGCTAGTATTTAAACCCTAATAGGTTTGAGTAATATATTCACAATTCTACTGCGCCACCAAGAGGTGGTTCCCGTGTTTTATTTTATTTAGCTATTAGAAACATTTTTTAGTTTCTAATTTAAAAATCAAGTGTCTGATTCTCTATTTGTTTCATCCACTGTGACCATTACTTTTATTGCAATAATTCAAAACTAATATAGGGTGTCTTATACGAGACATTTTACTTACAAATTTCGAAGTTATAGCTGATGTTAATAGGCCACATCAATATTAACGTACTAAGTATATATACACTAAAAACTCTATGTGCTTTTCGAGTGGTAGAGTATATGAACTGTCATGCGGATTATGTAGTGTACTAATAAAAATCTATGTAATTTATTTATCAACGTTAGTATTTGTTATCATTATGACATCATAAAATTAAATTATTTTCATAACTAAATATGTAAAGTAGCCAATTAATTGAGAGGAAAACCCAATTAATTATATAGTAAAGTTAAAGTATCATATGAATATAATATTCACAATACATGGTTTACTTAGCGCTAACATTTTATTATTCCCTCTATTCTTTTTTAAGTGATATTTTTTATTTTTCACAGTCTATGAGACATGACTTTGATCATTACTACTTGTAACTTTATCTTATTATATACTAATAAAATTATAATATTATACATATATTGTTAGCGACAAATTTAGATAGTTCTAAATATATTAGCAGTCAAACTTTAGATCATGCGGTCGGGGACCGCACGACTACTGTTCATTGGGAGATCGTGAGGTCGGGGACCGCACGACCACTGTTCACTAGAGTCGTGTGGTCCCCGACCGCACGACTTGCATTCGCACAGTGTTTTGGCTCAACTGATGCGTGCGTTTGTCTGCTTGTAATGAGAAACACTGTGTGCATGCAAGTCGTGCGGTTGGGGACCGCACAACCTGAGTGAACAGTGGTCGTGCGGTCCCCGACCACACGATCTCTCGATGAACAGTAGTCGTGCGGTCGGGGACCGCACGATTTCGCTGCCGTGCGGTCCCCGATCGCACGATTAACACGTGTCAGCGCCTGCAAATCCCGCGGTGGGAGCTATAAATAGAATTGTTGTTGTTTGGAGGCTAGATCTGGTATTCTTGAGGTCAACGGTGCTATTTTTGACCAAACTTCGGCTCCGCCGCTGGTTACAACACTGCGGGCGTGAGTGGGCGCGTGCGTCCGTAGTGATCCGGCCGGCGCGAGAAAGGACGCGCAGCGCGGCTACTTCTCCGTGGCCACGTGTGCCGTCTCGTCTCTAGTGGAAACAATCCCTGGCTAAACTCGCAAACTCCTCTCGATCTCCAGAAAATCACAACAAACTCGTTGCCCCAATCACACACACGTCAGTCAAATACTAGGAAACAAGCTAGGTAGCTAGTGATGAGCCTCGAGAAGCAAAGGTCTTCAAAAAATGGGGGTGGGGAGCAAATGATCATGCATGTAACGACTGTTAGAGTTAATCTAGTTGTCTTCAAATCTGATCGAGTCCACGACCAAAGTATGTCTACGGCCACGGCAGGCTACGACCATGACAAGTCATAGAAGTACTGTAGTAGTCGTAATCATAGAAGTATTGTAGCAGTCGTAGTCGTAGAAGTATTGTAGCAGTTGTCATTAAGTACTGAAGTCGTAAGAGGTCAGGATTCAGAGTAGTCGTAAAAAAGGAAAGTCAAGATGTGTCCATGTCGGACTCTCAGTATGGTATGACGTGTTAGTTCTGAAATCTTATATGTTACTTCTTTATATAAGAAAACGAACAAAATGCAGACGTAGAGCATCGCGTCGCAAAAGAAAAGAAATCAATTTGTGTTTACTCGTGTTCGCGTGCATGATCTCAAAGCTTGAAGTTTATCGCTCGTCTAGGCCCTAGGAAAATTCCCCAACAATTGGTATCAGAGCCTAAGGAGACGAAGCGATGGCCGGCAACCCTAATGATCCGTTGAAGTCAGGAGCGCTCGTTAAGGTCATAGGCAACAAGCTCAATCCATCGAAGTTAGGCGTGTGCGTCAAGCCGACGACAAGAAGCGCCATGATCCTGATTCAATACCCGATGTTGAGCGAGCTGAATTATGGCATATGGGCCGTCAAGATGAAGTTAATCTTCCGTTCGCTAGGGGTTTGGTTGATGATCGGAGATGGAGACGATGATAGCGACAAGGATCAAGGCGCGATGGTGGCTATCTCGCAAGTGGTGCCAGACGACTTGATGATGTCAATCGCTGAGAAGGAGACGGCAAAAGAAGCCTGGATCGCACTCAGGGAAATGTGAGTAGGCGAAGATTGCGTCAAGAAGGCACACATGCAAGTGCTAAAACAGTAACTGAGCAAGTTGCAGATCATAGACTAGCAAATGATCACTGAGTACTCCTTGAAACTCACCACGTTGGCGGGTGAGATCCGCTCGCTGGGCACAAAGCTGGAAGAGAGCGACATCGTTGAAAAGTTGTTCAGTTCGGTTCCTGATAGATTTCTCCATATTATAAGAACGATCGAATAGTTCAATGATGTCACAGCGATGTTGCTCACGGAGGCAATCGGTCACCTCAGAACTTTCGAGGAAGAACTCAAGGGTCAACAGCACTCAAAGGATGGAGGAGACAAGCTACTCTTTACCCAAAGTAAGTGGGAAGAGAGGAGCACGAAGACTAAGGAGAATGAGGGCTCGAGCAGCGCTCAGAGACGAGGTCGTAACAGAAGAGATTGAGGACGCGGCCATGGACAAGGTAGTGGTCAGGGCAATGGCAATCGTGTTATCGATAAACGAATGCCACCAGACTCCAACAAGACCAAAGTCAAGTGCTTCAATTACAATGAGTATCAACACTTTGTGAAAGAGTGTCCAAATCCAACCGAAAAGCAAGGGCCAAGCTTGTAGTGGAGTAGAACGATGACGATCCTCAATTATTGATGGTCGAAGCATGTAAACTCATCCATAAAGTCCTGACACCTAAAGAGGAGGTCTTCCTACATGAAGATGAGGTGACACCGAAGCTTAGGCACCTAAAACAAGACTTGGTATCTAGATACCAGCATAAGTAACAACATGACCAGCTACAAGGAGAAATTTGCTAAGGTTGATAAGATGGTGAAAGGCTCAGTCAAATTTGGAGATGGTTCGGCTATGGAGATACATGGAAGGGGCTCGGTACTATTGGAGTGTTCTACGAGTGAACATCGTATCCTCACGAATGTTTACTACATCCCGAAACTAAGAAGTAATATAATTAGTCTTGGTCAGCTGAATGAAAATGGTTGCAAGATAGTGATCGAGCGCGGCAAATGGAATCGGCGAGGGGCTCAGCCGAGCGGCCGAATATATATCATGTCCAGTAGCTGAACGATTGGGCCACTGGACCTGTAGTCACCCAACGGTTGGGCGACAACGTCCAGTCGCCCAACCGTTCGATAACTGCAATTATGTTGCCCAACGATCCATCGAATGCATGCATGTCGTGCGGTCGTTGGGCGATAGGGTTCAGTTGCCCAACGGTTGGGCGACTAGAACCCATTCCTATAAAAAAATTTGTGAGGGTATATTTCTGTAATTTTGAATTAAAAATGGATTATTTATAAAAAAAATCAAAGAAGAAGTCTATGTTGTGCAACCTCCAGGATTTGAGAAGAAAGGTGAAGAACATCTGATGTTAAGATTGCACAAAGCCTTATATGGTCTGCATCAAGCCCCAAGAGCTTAGAATTCGAAACTAGACAAGTCTCTGGTGACACTTGGTTTTGAAATATACCAGTTAAAGCATGCAGTGTACAAACGAAGCCAAGGAGAAGGGAGTTGTTGGTTGGAGTTTATGTGGATGATTTGATCATTACTGGAGAGAGTATCGAGGAGATCAAGAGCTTCAAAAGCCAGATGAAGAAATTATTTTGTATGAGCGACCTCAGGTTACTCAGCTACTACTTTGGCATTGATGTACATCAAAGCTCTGGGAATATTACTATCAGCCAGTCTGCATATGCAACAAAGGTATTGGAGAAATGCGGCATGAAGGATTGCAATCCAACACAAGTTCCAATGGAACACCACCTGAAGTTGGGCAAAGATAGCACAAACCCTCCCGTAGACAAGATTGTGTACCAAAGCATAGTTGAAAGTTTGAGATATTTACTACACACACGACCGGACTTAGCATTCTCAGTTGGCATAGTGAGCAGGTACATGGAGAAGCCAACTACAGAGCATATGGATGTCATAAAGCACATACTGAGGTATGTGAAAAGAACTTTGAGTTATGAGTATGTCTACGAGAAGAAGGAAGAAGGTTTGGGGCTAATTGGTTACTCGGGCAGTGATCTAGCTGGTAATACAGATGATCGGAAGAGTACTTAGGACATGTCATTTTTCCTTGGGTCAAACCCAATCAATTGGTGTTACCAAAAGCAGAAGGTCGTCGCTTTATCCTCATGTGAAGCATAGTACATTGCAGCTTGTGCAGCAACATGCCAAAGGGTATGGCTGGGACGATCAGTCTAGTGAGTCTGGTGAGTTGGCAATCACTCAAGCAAAGGGTGGTGGCACTATCATCTTGTGAGGCGGAGTATGTAGCTATCACTACTGCCGCGACGCAAGGACTTTGGTTAGCTCGGTTACTTGGTGAACTCCATGGGAGACAAACCGAGATGGTCGAGCTGAAGGTGGATAGCAAGTCCGCTTTGGCGCTGAGCAAGAACCCAGTCTTCCACGAACGCAGCAAGCACATCGACCTTCGTTACATTTCATCAATGGCTGGATGAGGATGGGAGCGTCAGCACTGATTTCATCGGCACCAAGAACCAACTCGCTGACATTTTAACAAAGGCACTTGGGTGAGTCAAATTCCAAGAGCTACGTGCAAGAATTGGAATGTTCCGAATAAATTCAGAGTTAGCACACAAGGAAGGGGGGTATTGTTAGAGTAATCATGTGTGTGTGTCATGTGGAGTTTAGGAGTCAGTTTTTTCAGGGCATTTAGACTTCAGTTTTTATGGCATTTAGACTTCAGTTTTCAGGGCATTTAGACTTCAGTTTTCAGGGCATTTAGACTGAGTAATAAAGCAGTTAGTACTGCATTAACAAGGTAGTTAATACTGCAGTTAGTACTGCATGTGTAACCGGCCACTTAGGCCTTATTGCTATAAATAGAATAGGAAGAAGAAACAGAAAAGTTGTAGCTTGATCGCAGCACAAACCTGTATCCAGTTTTCTATCAAAAAGAGACATACCCAACGCTCATTGGCGATATCTGGATGCTAGCTGAGGGTGATGTGCTGGCGAGGGGGGTTCAATTCAGTGAACCTGGGGAGGAGTGGGATCCATGGCATGGCAATCAAACGTCAAATGCATAACCAACCAACGCATCTCGCCTATGCGGGTCCTTTTCTGGGCGTCAAATGCTTTATGTCCTCATCGCGGTAGCTCAGCTCCTGTAAGGCCGCGACGTTTCGCCACTTGCTTAATGCTTAATTAGCCGCCATACATATATAGCTTAGGCAGACGCCCTCGTGTAACTTTGATGATCTTGGAGAAGTTTGATGTGGAATCTAGTCGGAAAGATGTGATCATCGATCTAAATGTTCGTCGCAGAGAGTTTGGAGTGATTGAAATTTATTTGTTCTAGGATTCAGGTTCTGAATTTTGCAGGTTTCACTTCGAATTCTGAAGTTACAATCTCTTCAGTTTAAGAAGCTTGACTCGCAAATTATTGTTCTGATTATCCAAGGTTAGAACTGGACTTTTTTTTTTGTGAGAACCCACTTGGAAGATTGTGATCAGTGAAAAGGTTGGAAACCTTAAAACACAATGCAACTGAACAAGCAGTATTTGTCACTGACTCCATGGCAATAATTCGGAGGACCACCAGCAATAACCCAAGTTGGCCAATTTGCTCCCTAGATTTTCGATCGGTGGCACAAGCAAATCTTGGGAAATAATCATTCATGAAGCAGACTCGCCTTGGAGCCTGAATTTTGCTGTACAATAAATAATGCTACTTGCCGAAAATGACATGGCTAAGCATGTAAGACGAAAAGGATATGCTGACAGCTATACGCAAGTTAATGTAAGAAAGACTTTGTGGTTGCAGGAGTGCAAATCTGATAAAGTTAAACCAGGAATCAAATCCAGTGTGCAACCGATCATTTTCTAAATTCAGTTTTCAGGACGTCACAGTCCCACATACAATCAACTGCTCCAGTATTCAATCTTTAGTATCAAAGTGTAGCACAAAAGAAAGCCAGATTCAGCTAATGGCTTGGCCACCGCCCCTTCGAAATCTATTGCTGGAATCTGACACAAACTATTCTCGACAAACAGCTTAGTAAGACAAATGAGCTCGCACATCATTAACATGTAAGCTTGATTTGGTCTAAATCTCTCTAGATTTCTGATATCACACAGCTTCCGCCTCGGTCGGCTCTTAACATTTCCAGAAAAGAATTACCACACAGAGCGAAAGCCAACACTTGCAAAGTTGCAATTGTAGATATGCAATATGAGCACAACCATATACTTAATAAGCACAATACGGCAGACATATGGCCAAGGTAGTTATTAAACATGCTTCCAGTCATAGATACGCCATACAGCAACATAATATAAACATGTCATAGAGTTCCACTGATAGCAGCATATAATCTACATAACTATGGTTCGATCAACTACAAAACATAGCGGATACCAACGGATCTTCATCTTGGCCATAGGCATGGGACCTGACAAGATAACCGAAGTTAAGACACTCCATTCACAACAGATGCAATTTGTATAGGAAAAATATATAGGAAATCCAAAATAAGTAGTATGGATGCCTTATATTTTTGCTATTGATAGACCACACTGACCAGAACCATGGCCCCTCAATAAGCACCAGCTGCCATGAGCAGTTCATCAAGGCTCCAGAGACCCCCATCACTTGCCCCATCTTGTGTGACATCATTTTGCAGAAGGCTGTCCATTGATCCATCTGAGCTGCTCTCGACATAAGGCAATGGTAGCATATACTTCATCTCTGGATCGAAACTAGACATGTCTTGTGCGAGATTGGGTGTGCCATTTCCCTGAGGAGACACAGCTACACCATAATTGTTCCTCATCCTCTTTGGCGCTCCACCTTGCAGGTAAGCCGCCTCACCATATGCTGGCATGGCAGCATTTGGAACAAAAACAGAAGTGTAGTCTGGGGTCATGGCCTCATCATCCCACCCAAAGTCAGAAGAGCCAAATGAGTTGCTGCTCTGATCAGAGAGCATGTTCATCCTGAATGTCTCAGTGGGCACAAGAGGTTTCACCGGAGGGAGGAAACCAACACTCTCAGCAGGCTTTGCAGGAACCTTCTTGTCACTGAAGGCAAACATTGCGAACAAATCATTGCCTGCATTGTTCGGATGATTGAAAGCCTCATCGTCCCAGGTCTTTGTGGGTGAAGCTAGCTTTGCTGACTTGGCAGCAGCTGGCTTCTGGGTGGATTTTTGAGCAGTCGGCACTTCATCGGGGAAATTGACCTTGGCTTTCTTGCCACGGATCTTGCGGGCTTCGGCATCATATGCCCTAGCTGCCTCCTCAGCAGTGTTGTATGTTCCAAGCCAAACACGGACACCCTTGCTAGGATCTCGGATTTCAGCTGCCCATTTGCCCCAGGGACGCTGGCGTATCCCCCTGTACAGATTCTTCCTGTTGCGTGCCGTTCTAGCAGCAGGTCCATCATGTTGAACAAGCTTTGGAGATGGCACACCATCTACATTAAAGGTTGTTTATTAGTGCATCTCAACAACATTTGGAATAGGACATTGGAAGTTTGTACAATACAAATAATACTCATATGAGCAGTTATTAACTAACTAAAGAAGAACTATCATAGCTATGAAGTCTAAACCATAGATATGAAATGTACACATTGTTAACAAACTACAAGAAAATGTTTCAGTCAACCAACCTATAGCACCTACAAACTGTCGAGAAAATTGCATGTCAGGAAACAACAGTAGTTTATCACATGATCAAGATATTCTATTATGTTATAAAATCATCCCAAAAGACAATCCGTCTATTTCTAACAAGTGACCCACCATCCCAACAGGTGATCGATCTATTTGTACAAATAGAAAATTCATATCTTAGCTCAGGTGTCCCTTTTTACTCCTGAATACAAGAAATTTACATCTGCAGATGACAATCAGGTGACCAAGTAAACTGAAACCTTCCAGATCCAGCATAAATGGTTTCTAGTTCCCCAATACATTTGTAAGCTATAATAGTTACATGGGAACTTGGGAAGCTAAATTGGAGAATAGCAACCGGTAACAAAGAGGTTGAGACATGAATCGTGTTCCCTTCTCAAATGAATTAGGAGTATGTTAGGAATAGTCCCACATGGATTGTGGGAGAGGAGCAAGCACAACTTATAAGTGTGAGGGAGCCCCCACCCATTGGACTAGTCTTTTGGGGGGAGAAGGCCCAATACCACTTATAAGGTTGTTGCTCTGTTGCTCCGTGGGCTTAATTGTGTTCAGCCCATTTAGACCTGTGGCCCGGAATGTAACAAGTGGTATCAGAGCTCAGGTGCCTAACAACTCCTTGGACCTCGTGGTTGCAGAAGTGCCCAACACCTCCTTGGACCTCATGGTTGTAGATGTGTCCAACCAATGTGTGAGGGGGAGATTGTTGGGAATAATCCACATTGGTTGTGGAAGAGGAGAAAGCACAACTTATAAGTGTGGGGGAGCCCCCACCCATTGGACTAGTCTTTTGGGGGGAGAAGGCCCAGTACCACTTATAAGGTTGTTGCTCCGTTGCTCCGTGAGCTTGGTTGTGTTCCGCCCATGTGGACCTGTGGCCCGGGGAGTAAAAACCCGGCTGGACCTAGGTATGCGGCCAGGTCCAGATCTCACAATTGGTATCAGAGCCCAGGTGTCTAACATCTCCTTGGACCTCATGGTTGCAGAAGTGTCCAATCCATGTGTGAGGGGGAGATTGTTAGGAATAGTCCCACATGGATTGTGGGAGAGGAGCAAGCACAACTTGTAAGTGTGAGGGAACCCCCACCCATCGGACTAGTCTTTTGGGGGGAGAAGGCCCAATACCACTTATAAGGTTGTTGCTCTGTTGCTCCGTGGGCTTAATTGTGTTCAGCCCATTTAGACCTGTGGCCCGGAATGTAACAAGTGGTATCAGAGCTCAGGTGCCTAACAACTCCTTGGACCTCGTGGTTGCAGAAGTGCCCAATCCATGTGTGAGGGGGAGATTGTTAGGAATAGTCCCACATGGATTGTGGGAGAGGAGCAAGCACAACTTATAAGTGTGAGGGAGCCCCCACCCATTGGACTAGTCTTTTGGGGGGAGAAGACCTAATACCACTTATAAAGTTGTTGCTCTGTTGCTCCGTGGGCTTAATTGTGTTCAGCCCATTTAGACCTGTGGCCCGGAATGTAACAGAGTATATGCAACCTCTAGTCCATAAGATGTCCATGAATATAACAGCCATACTGTGACAGCTCCGTTGCAGTGCGAAATACACACAGATATAGAAAACATCAAGTATAAAACATCAAATATTGCTTGTAGAAAACATCAAGTAACCTTTAAGAGCAAAATGCCCTCAACGGATAAATATAACTGACAAGATGCTACCAGAAGCATCAGTTAGATCATATAACTATTTAATTGAACTAAAATTAGCAATATACATTAATTTTATATATCTAGGACGAATGCAAGCAGTCACCTTTGAAGTTCCAACCAGCACTACGAGATGTAAGATGTATGAAAACATAAAAAAAATAACATGCAGTTCCAAGGATATCTTTTTAATCTACATCAGAAATAAGTTGATGTAAATCAGAAGTCCCTAAATTCTTATCTTTCAACTTTACAAAAAAAAACCCTCAAATAACATAACCTAGAATTCTTCTCTTTTAAATTGACTGAAAAAAGAAGCTTAGGCCTGCATCTAACAATCTATAAGGAGGTAACAGTAAAAAATATACAGAACCGATTCTAAAAAGAAAATTACTAAGCATAATAAACCCTCACTCGCCGTAATGGATACCTCAAAGGGCGTGCATCTAAATCTCATGATACGCGAAGGAGATGGCAATACATCAAATGAAACTTAAAAAGAAAAACATGATACATTAAGTTTTACCATGATTACACATTAGATCACTTATTGCGAATAAAGTATGTAAGGCCCCATGTGGCCACGTCACAAGAGCAGCACCAAGCATCGGTTAATCTATAAAAAACATAGGTTAATCCTAAAATCATAATACAAGGCCAAAATTTACGTAACTAAACCCCAATACTAGCAATCGAGATGCACCAACACACCGAGCAAACACAAGAACTACCTTCAAAGCCAACTAATCCCCCCCCCCCCCCTACTAGGCTAACACACAATTCAGAGAAAAGGATAGCAGATTTTAAAGACAGTTTCAGGCTAACGATCAATTCCCGTATTGCAACACCACCACCAAATCTACAGACAGAATACATAATCACCCCTAAAAATAACAAGATTTATTAGCAAGTTTATAGTTTATACACACTAGAATTAGCAAGGGTTGAGGAAAGAAGCGAAATATACACTACCCAGGAGGCCAGGACCCGGTACTCCTTCCCTCCCTCGTCTCAAGATCAAATCTACGTCTTTCTATTGGAAGACCCATTTGGCAGCAACTCTGTGGAACCCCAACTCTCTCCTCAAAGCCCACGGAAGATTCTAGAAACAGCCCCAAAGGAGGCATCTTTCGTCCTTCTACAGAGAGGAGGTGAGAAAAAGGTGTGCTTCTCAGTTCTCACCTAAGGTGGGGCGCGCAACCCCGGCGGCCGCCTTGGCCGCGGCGCCGAAGGTGAACCCCGCCGGCGCTGGCGCCGGAGGGGGAACCTCCTCGACCACGTCGTCGTCGTCGCCGGCTGTATCCGCCTCGTCCTCGCCAAGATCCCGCTCGAACTCGCGGAAGTCGACCTCAAAGTCCTCCTCCTCGTCCCCGAGCGCCTGCCCCGGCCACAGCACGTCGGCCGTCACCCTCCGCTGCTGCTTCTTGGGGACCGCCGCGGCCGACGGCGGGATGAAGCCGGAGATGATGGCTCCGCCGCACATCGCGAGGCTGTCGTCAGGGGCTTAGAGCGGCTGTGGTTGATGGATCAGTGGGAGAGCACGGGCGGCACAGTAAGGAAAGGAGGAGAGCTATGCGTTTGCTGTTTGCCTCTCTCTGAGAGGAGGGCGGAGTTGGACGGCGAGGCAGCTGGGTGGCGCTATTTATATAGCATAGCAGCAGGCGACGCTGGTGCACTACTCGAACATCAAATGGGTGGGAGACTGGAGCTGAGCTGTCGAGTCGCGCGCGCTCTTCACTTCACTTCGGTCCTTTTTACCCCGGTAATAATTGGGCTCCCATGCCTTTCTATCTTAACCAAAGTTTAACAAATAGCTCTCTGTGGAAAAATGCTAGCAAGAATCATATTTATGTGTTCTCTTTTATCAAAATTGATGGGTTTTGAATGCAATTACGTGAGCGTGCTAAGAAGGGTTCATGAACGAGCTAATTTTTCAGAGAGACGTATACAAGGACGTGTTTGGACTTTGGAACGCGAGAATCGTGTAGCAGGTACTACCGGGCTCAGGAGTTTTGCCGAGTGCCGGTCAAAGCACGAGAAACACTCGGCAAAGGTTTTGCCGAGTGCCACCCACGGCATAGCTCACACGTCAAAGTTTCTGACGGCAAAGAGATCTTTGCCGAGAGCTTTTCATTGAGCACTCGGCAAAGGCTTTGCCGAGTGCCGAAACGACCCTCGGCAAAAAAAAGCTCAGTGGACGGTGAGAACACGGTGACGGCGTATTTTGCCGAGTGCCAGGACGGAATGGCACTCGACAAATCCTTCCAGTTTGCCGAGTGTCGCGGTAATGACACTCGGCAAAATCTAAGCTTTGCCGAGTGTCACGGTAAAGACACTCGGCAAAGAATGTTACTTTGCCGAGTGTTTTTACCATGACACTCGGCAAAGTTAAAACACTCGGCAAAGTACGTTCCCAGAATGCCCAGAAAAGTTACTTTGCCGAGTGTTTTTACCATGACACTCGGCAAAGCCTCCCTTTGCCGAGTGTAACACACGACAAAGTGGCCAAAAACTGCCTATTTCAATTGTTTATTGCACCACACTCAAACAAGTCACAATATATCACAGATATATCAACAATATATCACATATAATCCAAAAGTAATCACCACAAGTGCCATTCACAACCATTCACCAAGTGAATCAACTGCAACCATAATATATCACATATATCCAAGTGCAACCACAAGTGAACTACAAATGCAAATCCAAGTATCTCTAAGTACCATTCATAATAAGCATCACAACCACAAGTATCATTCACCAAGCTGGTCACCCCGACTGATGTGGTGGGTCATGAGGCAGATTATTCGAAGCCGCCGATTGATTCTACACAAAGGAGAAGAGATTGCATGTGTGAGATAAGATTTAAGGTAGGAACATACAAACTTAAACATTCATACTCCACTAGCTAATCTAAGAAGGTATAGCTCATACAAGCAAAGCACAAACGAAAGCAATAAACATGGTAAGTAAAGAGCTCAAGGTAGAGAAGGCAAACTCACAGGAGTAGTTGCAGGAGGAGGTGGAGGAGGGAATAGCTCCGGTGGCAGAGGTTGACCCATCCTCTCGCCAAGACTTTGCATCCACTGAAACATCTGCTCCATCCTCTGCCGCTCGGCCTCATTCCTCTGCCGATCGGCCTCCATCCTCGCTGCCATCTCCTCCCGTAGCCTCTTCTCTTCTTCCAGCTGAGCCTACAATATTTCACCCCAATGTTACAATGCAAAGCAAAGGTATGTAAAAATTAATGAACGATGAATAAAACAGAAATAACCTGGAGTGCCTCCATCCGGGGCTGTGCAGTGTCCGGCCGTGGGCGTATGGCCGGGCTTGAGCTCGTGCTCCTTGCTCGAATCTGGGAGAGAGTGGGAGTACTGGCCGTGTCGAGTGTGCTGTCGCCAATCCAGTACCGCCCATGCTTCTTGCCTCCTCCCACCCTCATGACGACTTCTCCATCAAGGTCCTGGGTGCTCGGATCGTACTCTGGCCCATGGACTGCCCTTGCCATCGATGTGTACTCACTGAGGCGGCTGTGGATGGTCACATTGTTGTACACCGAGGGCGGGTCCTCCGGGTTGTAGTCGACGTCGGACGTCGCCTTGCCCTTGTGGGCCAAAGCCCATGCCTTGAACTGGGAGCAAGGCTGGCCACCATGTGACAACGACTGCGAAAAAAACAGCAAGATGATTAGAAATTATGCAGAATTGAGCATTATAATAAAGAAATGAATTCGCGTACCCATGTAGCTGCGAATTCGTCGAGGCTACGGTTGCCTTGATGGTGTGGTGCACCTGGCATCATCAAACGCCGCTCCCGGCAAGCATTGTGCGTCTCCTCCCACTCAGCGGCGCACCACTTGTCCACCATCTGTGCCCAGCACTGGAGATGTTGGGCGCACCACCACGGAGGCACCTACACGTCATCAAGTATATGACATATAAGAAGATCAAATTAAGCGTACTTAATCTCAGAAAAAATCAGTATTAATGTTCTATATTTACCTCCATGTATTCTTCCCGGGTCAGCCTCATGTTTCTTGCTTGAGTTTTGTTGATCTTCACTCCAAGGTAGGTAGCGTTGTATGTTACGATGGCCTGGACGCGCGCCTCGTAATGCATGTCCTTCACGAGTTTATAACAGGCTTTATGAGCCACACTAGCCGCCTTGGCCTCATATCCCTCCTGGCATCTGAAGAAATCCTGCATATAGACGCGATGTATCCAGTCATTATTTCAAGAATGTCTAATGAATGCGATGTATTGAGCAATGTAGTGTGAGGAAGACTTACCCACAGCTCGGCCGTCACCCGCTCCGCCTTGTTGGCGAATACCCTGCCATCCCGATCTGGTAAATCGGGGAAGGCGACGTAGTGGTCCCACGTGTAGGCCGGCTCCTGCCCTCCGCCAAACGCAACCAGGCCAGGGAAGTGTAGCCTGCACAAAAGACCCAGGATGCCATTGACATGGCGTTTGTGATCACCTGCAGCCACAAGCGTCCAACCCCTGTCCAAGTGATTAAGATAAATTATTAGTTTCTATTGTGATTTTCAACATATCAAATGAAAAAGTAGTGATAACATCTAAAGTTACTTACCTAGCCCCAGTGGGTTGAATCAGCGGGCGTCTCTCACGAGGTATCGGTCGCCTCGGGAGGGTCGAGGGACCTCGCAACCAGACACCCGACGAACCAGAGGAAGCGGAACCCCCTGCCGCCTCCTCCTGCTCCTCTTCCTCCTCCTCCTCCTCCTCCTCCTCCTGCTCCCGCTCCTGCTCCTCCTCCTGCTCCTCCCGCTCCTCCTACTCCTGCTCCCCGACTACTCAGCTGCATCGGGCCGTCTTTGGTAAAGCGACCTTACGTTCCTCATACCGCCCACCATCTTTGTTCAATCACCTGCAATTAAAAAGAGTAAACCAATAAGCACAGATAAACAAGATGTACTTAGAAAGAGATGCAAAATAAACAAAACATAATTAGAAAATAACAAAGTATTACATGTATTAGAAATAATCATCATGATCGGGATTAGCTGGATCATAAGTCTCATCATCACTATCAGCCATGTCCATATAATCAACACTATTCGAAGGAGCAATGTTGTCATCACTGTCATTGCCTAAATGTAATCGCTGAAGTAATTCTAAGTCCTTCACATTTTGAACCTCATCTCCAGCGTCCTCGTCAACAACCCTTTCATTGTCTACTTCCATTCCGATCGCTTCGGTTAAGTCTATCTCAAAACTCCCTTCTAGCCCCTCTTCTTGAAAGAACTCTCCGTCATATGTGTTTGGGTCAAAGTTGTAATCTTCATTGTTTGGGACAGGTAGTTTACCGTGTGGCGATACCTTGTACACAACATCCCAACCCTTAAGACGGTCGTCTTTTTGGCACGGGTATGAGAGATAATAAACTTGCGTGGCCTGTTGAGCCACAATATACACATCGTCTCCTGGTAAGACGGATGACTGTCGAATTTCGACTAGCCCAAGATTAGGGGTCCGTCTCGTTACTTCAGGATCAAACCAATGGCATTTGAATATGACAGGATTAAGAGGTTTGCAACCATGAAACGTGAGTTCGTATATTTCTTCAATTCTTCCATAATACTCGACCCCATCAAGGCTAGGCGTAAAAACTCCGGTATTTGTGGTTCTTCGATTGGGCCGACTCTGCTCATGTCTTGTTGTGTGAAAGCGATATCCATTCACGTCATAACCGGTAAATGAGCTTACCCTATAGGCACAGCCATCGGCAACCTGTCTCAACTCGGCACTCATAGACGCATCGGTTTGGCCCTGCAAGCTCAAGCAGGATAGTCCTGTCACGGATCGGAATAGACCATGGAAACTAACCCCATCTACGCATCCTCGGGCTGTCCAAAAAACGTGGACAATTCGAAACAGATACGGTTATAGATATGCAAAGATCTGCATATTTCCAACCGTATCTCTTTCGAACGGGAGACGCCTAATTAGGTTACATAATCTATGAACATGAATAAATAGCTGAACTGTAAACCGAGCAAGGAAAAGGGTAACTCACAGCACGTAGATTGTCTACGTGGGAAGACAAGCTGTCGGAGCCGAGGGAGACGTCCACGGCTCCAACCCGAGAAGCAGAGGTACACCGCGCAGTCGGGAGCCCAGGAACCGCCCTCAGCCAAGGCAGCGGCGGTGGGCGGCGGCGGTGGATAGTGCAATAGCCTCTCCTGCAAAAAAAGGAACATAATAGTGTCAATTGAAAATTTCGGCAGCACCTCCCCTGCACGGTGAGGTTTCCAAAACCTGCAACAAACGAATAGCACGCCGACAACCACACCAACGGCACGATGGCCGACAACCACATATACGGCACGATGGCCAACAACCACATATACGGCCGAACGTACTGTTGTTAGCTAGCCTGCAAGTTAGGTCATTTGGACAACGTACTGTTGACAGGATCATATATATGATTTCCTTTGCCTGCGAATATTATAAATTTTCAAATGTGCTTATGATGTATGGGCCAGTTTTCAAATAGTTAAATTAAGGGGTCACTAACTAAGGAGTGCCTGTGTTGATCAATAGTCCATCAACTCCAGTGATATTAGCAATAGTAGCTAAATATATACATTGCAGTTAGCAATAGGAAGAATTTTCTTCAGTGAGCTAGCCAAACCAACCTGCAGGAGCCGTCGGGCGGGGGAGGCGTCAGGCGGCGGGTGGCCGCGGGGGCGGGGGCAGTCGGGGGAGGCGTCGGGCGGCCGCGGCAGTCGAAGCGGGCGGGCGCGGGCGCGGCGGCGGGCGTGCGGGGCGCGCGGGGGCGGGGCGGCGGCGGCGGCGGGCGTGCGGGGCGCGCGTGGGTGGGGCGGCGGCCGCGGGGAAATTAAAGTTTGTGGCGTGTGTGAGCGCGGCCGCGGGGAAACTAAGGTTTTGTTTTTGTGTTGTTTGCCGAGTGCCCCCGATCTGGCACTCGGCAAAGCCCTCCTCCTTTGCCGAGTGCCCCCGATCTGGCACTCGGCAAAGCCCTCCTCCTTTGCCGAGTGTCGCTCACAAAGCACTCGGCAAAGATTTTTTTAATTCCTTTCCTCTCTTTCTTTTTCATAACGTGTTTTACAAATTTGTTCGAATGTACTTTGAAAATGCCATGTCAAATTCACTCAACAATGCATATTCGATGCTTCTACGAATATTAGACCATTATTTCATGCAGTTATAGCTCAAATTCAATTTATATCAATTAAAATTCTATAATTGCAGTTTAAAAATTAAAATTATCAAACGGATCCGAAAAATTACCAAAATTTCACATGAAACAATCTCTGTTGTCTATTGCCTGTACAAAAAGTTTTGTAGTCAAACCATAATTCGACCGTCACTTTGACTCCAAATCTTACCGGATCCTTCTCGACTCTATGCTTCTTCTTGAGAAATGCTTCGGTTTGTAAGCATCGTACGTGACAACTTATGCGAAATCTTCTCAATTTTTTTACCACAGCCTCCACATATGATATCATGACATCTTGACAAATCTCATGATTTTCAGACTTCGTTTGATTTTTTTAAAATTTAAAAACCATTCGGCCACACGTTCGTGGTCGTGTTTCTTGAACAAGATGTTCGAAATTCCTTTTCATTTCACAGGTAAGGCCTCAAACCGGGCTGAATAACATGAATATCATTTTTCTACTCATTTTTTCCTATTATTTGAATCACTTGCAGTTCAAATTTGACCTGATTCAAAAAATTGCTTGAAATACAATTAATTAATTAAATATAGCAAACAAATACAAAAATATACCAAATTTTAACATGGAGTACCATATGTTGTATGTGGAGAGTAGAAAAAGTTTGAAGGGTAGGAAAGGAAAAGGTTTTATTTCTTTGCCAAGTGCCGCAAAAAAACACTCGGCAAAGATCTCTTTGCCGAGTGTCAGCTCCAGACACTCGGCAAAGTTCTAACGGCGGCGGCTGACCTGTAACGGACGGCGGTTGGTGCCAAGTGTTATATTTTTGCCGAGTGTTTTCTTGTCAGCACTCGGCAAAGAGCTTTTTTTGCCGAGTGGCTAATATGCAGCACTCGGCAAAGAGATTTTTGCCGAGTGTTTTATTTTCGCCGAGTGTCCCCGTGGAGGCACTCGGCAAAGTGGTTGTTTACCGAGTGCCCGATAGATTGCACTTGGTAAAACTCCAGATACTCGGCATATAGCAGCTTTCCGGTAGTGAGGCATAGGAGCAGGGCTCGACCGTTTGCCATTAGAGTGGTTCAGTGTTGAGCGCAGAATTCACCTTCCCTTCATTATTATTGCAGCGGATTTGGGAGGCGTTACTTGTCAGTAAGATCGATGGTTCTTCGAAGCTGCTTTTGGAACAGGCCGGTCATGTGACGAGATTCGGGCATGCCAAACGCGCTGGGGCTTTGCTTTTGCCCTGCATTCGGTCATGTTATCCTCCTCCTTTTCGTTCTGCTCTTTTTCCTCAAAAAGTTTGCTTCTGATAATTACATGCATAAGATGTGTGACAACTGACAAGGTGTGCGCCTGCGTGTTGTAGCCGATGGGCTATCTGATGCCGTGATCAACTGAGCTGCGAGACTTTGCATTGTGCGGCAACTGTAGTAACGGCTATAAATGTTTCGATGTAATTAAATTTAAAAATTCACAAAATAAAGAAAAAACTTACATCATCATGAACAACGCAAAAAAAAAATAAGAGAAAAAGATGAAAAGATAAAGAACCAAAAAAATTAGAAAAAATCAAAATTAAATAACTAGAAGCTAAGCTGAGTGGAGCGTGACCTTAATTTGGATTGCACCCTGTTTAGGCCCGCTCAATGGTAGTTTGGACTTTTGGATCGAGTAGATTGTGAACATGACAATGATTTCACTCGTGTTCTTTTTCCTCCCCTCGTTTATTGATCTTCGGAAGGAAGAGCACCTTTGGTGCAAATACCTTTACGCAAATCACATGCCGAAAGTCACTCCGATCGAGTGTAAAAGTTGTTTTTCCCCATGATCACGGTAATTTGCATAGTGGTAGATCATGTGACGACGAAGGAGGATCGAGCAATCTGGACGTAACAGCTTTTTTCTATTTTTGAGTCAAGCATTCTTTCTTTCAATCTTTCCGTACGTAGCATCCCATTGTATTTTCCATTAGATGGTTGCGCGAGAAGAAACAGAAAACCTGTGAATTGGGTCGTATCGTGAGTTCGTGACCGGTATTTTTGCTCATCATCTAGAATCATTGTACCGCATTTGTTAAGACTCCTAAAAAGATTTGTACTTAAATTACATGGCTTGTCGTATTCAGAATTTTTAAAAATATATAAACGTAACAGATACATGATTAGTTGCACTGTGCTCACATTGTATGATAATAGAGAATTGCTATGCTTCGTGTGTGTTCGACGCAGGAGAAAAAATTAGACGCCCAATAGTCCAACTGTTATCATATTGAGCCTTTTCATCTCTCTCACTCCTGCGTGCTTTTTGGTAACCGAGCTACCCTAGATGAGAACAGATCTATCCTAATCATCCACTTATTCCCTCACTCTTATAGCCCATGAGTCTCTCTCTCTCGCAGCTAAGTTACTGCCGCCGAGCTCTACGGAAAGCTATGGCTAAGTGCCTCTCTCTACCATGCGCAAGCAAACGAACTCCTCCTCCCCTCTCTCCACACACGACAGAGCTCCACTATCGATGATGAGCAAGCACCGCTGTTATGGTCTCCACAAGAGCATTGGCCCGAGCCAAGTCCGGCCACCGGGCGTGACCTCCACGAGCACCATTGAGGCCAACAAGATGCGCTGGTGTCGGTAAAGTGCGGTTTTGTTGTTCGTACTCTGACTATCGAAGGCTACCTGTACTGGCATTGCCCCTCATGGGAGGGCTAACAACATGGACGATGACTAGTCTGTGCAGTGACAAGACAGTGGTGTGATTGACTATTATATCCTCCTCTATGCTTGTGCTAGTTGTTGGCTTGTTGCAATAATTAAATAGAGTTGTTGCAGATATTTTATTAATGTTGCAAACTGTGTGTCTCTTCTAAAATGGTCGTTGCAACCAGATTTACTATTTTGTTGAAACTGTCTTTTCCCTTCGTTCCAATAATAGTTTTTTTGTTGTATCAATTGTGTCGATTTGTTGCACTAGAATTTTTATTTTGTTGCAATAGAAATTTGTTGATGTTGCATCAGAGTTCTTATATGTTGCATCATGGTGTTCTTTACATTGTAGCTAGTTGTTAGCTTATTGCACCATTTTTGTGTTGTGGTTTGATTGTTGCAACATGAGGGATTTTGTTGTAAGTTCATCGGATCAATGTTGCGCCTCATTGAAAATTTGTTGCAAGCATCCCATGGAGTATCGGCTATTGCGGTTCATGAATTTTTATTACACCAAATCGAGAATACAACCATCTGATTCCTTCTCCTCCTCCGTCCCTCCTCTACCTGTGGCAAGTTAGAACTCCAACGAGTCAGCGACGGCTGAAGATTGCCATCCGAGACGAACATGGCGAATAGAATTCATTATCACACAAAGTTTAGCCCATCCCTCAGGTTTGCCCTTTCCCTTAGTTTTGCAACTCAAAGGCCAAATTATCAAAAGTCAGCAAATTTCATGCACAACCGATATATTTTTCTATTCAATGTACAAGAAGGAAAATGCCACCCAACTTCGCTACACAATTTTTGCGTCAATATCTGTATGTCACCTTGGCTTGGGCTTGGCATGGCATGGCAATTGGGAGCGCCACAAATACATCAGTACTTTTATGTCATCAGACTTCAACCATACATTGAATGGAATGAGACGCTTAATTGGACTAGTGCATAATTACTGAAAAGGAAAAGTATTCTAGTAAATAACTACTAGTAGTTGATGACATCTCTAATTATAAAATGTAGTGCAATATTGAAATGTCACTTCAGAGCAAATACGCTTCGCTAACAGACAAAACTTTTGAAGGGATTGGTAACAGACAAAACTAACAACTCAAATTTTGTCTTCATGAATTCGTTTTTACATGCAGGTCTAACTTCTAAGCTTATCTCAATGATTAAGAATTTTTTTGTTGATATACAGGAGGGTGTATGACTTGATTCCTAGTGAAAGTCTTCTGGAGATTTGAGAGTGGCAGGGGCGATGCAACCGCCCAACGACCCTAGCTGGTGAGCACCCGTTGAACATTTTCCATCATCTGAGATGATTCCAGCAGTGATTCTTGGGTAAGGCGCAGATTAACCCAGTCGATTAGCCCATCTGTCTAGGCTCTCAAAATTGGCTGGCTCCGCCACTAGAGAGCGGGTTCAGAAAATCGACCAATTCTTAGAATCTGTTGTAATGGACCCTCCGATTAAATTTCATCCCAAGAAAAAATGGATTTGCTTGACTTTTATCAAATATAAAAGAAATTGATAACCACATTAAGGCACATGTGTACATGTACCCCGGTGGTAATGACCCTAGCCTAGGAAAAGGCATGTTGTGGGTTAGAACCCTCAAAATTGCCCTTGTATTTATCTTCTTTGCTTTAAATTAAAAAAATAAATTTTGATTTGAAATTTTTAGCTAATTTTTTTTATAATCAGTAAAAATCAATTATATCGGTGACACAACCGGTATTGAAAACCCTATTTGAGAGTAAGCTAGACTAGTTGTTTAGGACGATTGAAATGTTGTGTACGAATGGATGCGTGAAACAAATAATATGAGGCCCGGGGCTAGCAGGTCGTGGCGCAGCTTTGCAGATCGAAACTCATGGGCATGGCTAGTAGGGACGGAGGAGTTCATGACGACATGATTTAGCTTCTTGTCGATGGCAATGGGGCTAGGTGTCCTAGGGGCTTGCCCCCGCCCCAATCCTCATTAGGGACCACCTTGTCTCATCCCTGTTAGATCAAACGGGGCACAAATCTCCCCTCTATCTAGGGGTGCAATCAGGTCGGATTCAGACGGATATTACTTAAACCATATCTGAACCCATTTTTTCCTGGATTTAGGGTCAGATACGATAAGGCCGGATACAAATATGAATTCAGAGTATTCGGAGTTTTGAATACGGTATAGTCAAGGCGGATATATAACAGTTTCAGATCAAAAAGGATAATATAGACGGATAATATGAACATACAAAAAGGAACATTTAGTGATAAACTAAGAATACATGACAGCTGCATTGTGGAATCACCAAGCTCTTCCTCGAAATTATGGTACTAGAGTAACTAGACTAGTGAGCAGCTATTGTTAACAAAATGTGAAATTGTGATAACTCATACATCATCAATTCATCATGTATCAAATTCAACTGCAAAAGAGTAAATGTTCTAATTAATTTCCTTGTAATTGAACAATGTAGGCAATAACAATCATCAATAGATGCATCATACCGAACAGAATTTTTGGAGAAACATACTAGGATTATGCTCCATTGATCGTAGCACTATCAAAACAATGACTTCAGATAATTTTTATTATCACAAGAGAACAATATTTCCCTCTTCTAAGGTTCAGGGAAACACATGCCATATTATATACCATGACTAAGCCCTTAAAGATACACCGCATGCTTTTTCTGAGATTATTGACACGCTGAAGAATTCAAGACATGTAGATCATCCTCCATCTTGGCTCATGGAAGTGACGGTAGAATCTTCCTAGTGCAGGTTCCGAATCCAACGTTGTAGTCTTCGCCCTGCAACCAGTAGATGGCATCAAGATACAATATAGCATCTTCAACGAGAGCTAGATTTGATGAAAACATGAGTTTATTGTACCTTGCAACAAGCTGTCAAGATGATTTCATCCCCATCTTCAAGGAACCTGTAGGTCGAATTTCCAACTGATATCTCCTTCAGGCCATTCCATGTTAGCTCCAGCAAACATCCCAAAGAATCTCATTCTTGAATGAAGGCCATATATTAAAAATATAGGTATGGGCTAGAATTTCTAAATTGGCATGTTTATAATGATATTTGCAATTGTTACTCCATACAAGTCCATTGAGTGTGCCTGTGGTGTGCAAACATATCCCATGGTCTCATATTACATACATTAATAGTGTAGTGTGCTATTTGCTGCGTGAAAGTCCAATACCTGTAAAAATTGTTTACACGAATGTGCACAGGTTACACACTGAGGTAAAAAAGGAATTTCATAACTTAAAGAACATGTGGTAGTGCATTACATTGAAACACTACCAAATGCAACGAGAATCGGTATCAAAACCAGGGGAAACCATATGAATATATTTCCACGACTACTCAAGAACAATAGAGTGAATATATGCAAGCCATGAATGAAATGATGCATTCAATTAAAAAGTACAAAGACAACTGCTACTGAAAAGGCTTATAATCATGGTTCTTACAAATGCTTGAAATTACTCTTTGCAACAATTGATGGATCACTTTGCTCTTTGGGCTTAATCCAAACCTTGCACAGAAAAGAAAATGCAATGATTAGATTGATTTTAATACAAAAAATACTAAGAGAAAATAAATCAAAGCAACAATGGTGACAAAATCCTACTTCAAGAGGAATGTCGTAGTTTATGTGATTCTATTCAACTAAGTAAGGCAAAGGCTTAGATTCCTGTAACATAAAGCAAATTAGTGCGCAGAACAATAAAATGCCGATTAGCAAAAGAAACAATACAGATAAGTTATCTGCTTAGGAGCCTCACAAGCAAAAGGCTTTAGGGCATCAAGAGTCACAATCCAAGGTAATACTGTTGTACCTTGACAACTTAAAATTGACAAAATGGAAAGGAAACATGTTACATAGGGGGGAAGTATAGTTCTTCACAATGCATTGCAGAAATTATAGAAGATTTCACTTCAGCATTATTAATATCAATAGGTTTGCCCAATTCATCCCCTGGTCCATCAATGGCTGCCTGGAAGCTCCCAATGGTAGCGGCCTACGGTGCTAGAACCTGGAAGCTCATGCAGTGCTACCGAATCGAAGGCTCCCAACAGCGGCTGATCCGGAGGCTCCAGGTGGCGGCGGCTGAATTGGAGGCTCCCAGTGGCAGCGGGAACTAAATCAAAGGCATCAGGCGACGACGGTGGAACCGGAGGCTCCAGGTGGTAGTGACTGAACTGGAGGCTTCGGGTGGCGGCGGCGGTAGCGCCCTATGGTGCCGGAACCCTAGCTCACATGACGCGGTCATTAGTTAGGTTAGGGCTCCTTTCTTTTCTACTTATAGCCTGTGGCTTATGGCTTATACTACAGTAACTAGTTTTCAAATGGTACATTTTTCAAGACGGGATCAACAGAAATATTGTAATAAAAAGTGTACTGAGCTCAGCTGTACCGCCCAAAATTGCATGTGACTATTATCCTTTGCGTACTTCCTCTCGCGAACAGCCAAGATTTAAAATTTAAACCATAAGCCACAACCCAAAAGAACCCACCCTAGGTGGTCCTTGTCCCTTTGATTCTCTCTCTGTAGTCTGAAGTTGAACTAGGCCAGTGGGTTAGGGACTTAGGGTTACATCTTACATACTACATAGAGTCACATAGTATCGTATATTCGAGAAGATATTACCGGATTTACTTATTACCAAAGAAATTTGATCGGTTTTTATCAATCCCGAATTCGCTACCGAATCCAACTATAACTATTTGAATATCATGCTGAATCCGGCCGGATACCAAACCGTCTTACTGAATCCAGTACCAACTAGATCGTTCGGGAAAACCCAACTCATTTGCACCCCTACCTCTATCTATCCATCCCCATGGGGCTCTGCGAGATGGGAAAAACAATTTAAATATAGATGACAAACTATCATGTGACTTTATTAATTAATTTATAAGTATTTAGGTATATCTTCCCCCCACAAATATTGCTTCAAAAGTTATATTCTAACATATAGATCCAAGTTTTAGTCGAAATAGCTAAAATAAGTACATATCACATATTAAAGATCTATAATATGTGAACAAAATAATATCTATTAGAACCCTCAACATTGCACTTTTCTTTATCTTTTTGTTTCAAAAATTTTGATTTGAAATTTCTGGCTAAATTGTTTTGATAATCGATTCTATTAGTGAAGCAATCGATATTGAAAACCCTATTTGAGAGTATGCTAGAGTACTTGTTTAGGACAACTGAAAATCTTGTGTATGACTGGATGGGTGAAACAAATAAGATGAGGTCCAGGCCGGCCGGCTGTGGCACAGCTTTAAGCTCATGGGCACGGTTAGTGGGGACGGAGGAGTTCATGGCAACATAATCTAGCTTCCTGTCGATGGCAATGGGGCTGCCCGGAGGGCTTGCCCGTGTCCCTGCCTCGATCCCTGTTAAGGACCCTGTCGCTGTTAAACCAAACGGAGCACAAACCTCCCCATGGGGATCCCATCCCTTGTGGGCTCCACAGGGATGGAAAAAACAATTTAAATATGGATTGAAAAATTATCATGTGACTTTATTAATTAATTTATAAGTATTTAGGTATATTATTTTCCCAAATATAGCTGGAAAAGTTATATCCTAATATATAGATTCAAGTTTTAGTTTAAATATCTAAAAAATACATATCACATATTAAAATCTATAATATATTTTTATTCTTACTAATCCTCATGGGCCTAAGGGGGAGGCCGACCGCACTCCTGGCTAGCGTATCGGGGCCATCCCTATCTCCCATCAAGGGGAGTTCGGCCCTCGCCCGTTGGGGAATATCCTCGCATGAGAATTGTCATCCCTATTCCTGCGTCATGGTTGCAGCTCCTTTTATACAGGCCTGTCACCTAGCGTACGGTCATCATGTCTGTGCTGTACATTGCACACATGCAGGTCAGGTGTAGGCTGGCGCATGGTAGTACTAGCTGATTCAGCAGATGCATCACACAACACATGTGTCAACTGTCGTGCTTGTGCTCCATGGGAATCTACAACTGCTGCAACTTGAGCACGCATACGTGATTTGGGCCGATGGCACGGGTGGACCGTGCTGATGCTCAATGCGAGCTGATTTCGTGTGGATCGCCACCGAGCTGTATAGACATAACCTACTAAAGTGGTAGTGTCTACAATAGTTTTTTGGTGATATGGACGGGTATGGGTATAGCTTGAGATATCTACCATTGCGAATGCCTTAACTAAAGTTGTTGCAATTGTACCGAACTAACTAAACCGTACCAAAAAACTGAATTATATTGGTCAACTCGATTTGATCGGTATTGGTATTCGATACGTTATGCAAAAAAAAACATTATTTTTTGGTAATCAGTTTTTTGAAAAAAGCTGGCTGAAAATCGAACAAATTCTGTGAGTCTGCTTCTCATATAAAGCTGCATTGATGTTGGCCCAGCTTATTTGTTTACTCGACCAATGGCCCCAGCCGACACGTTGCTCTCAACCCATTGCGTCTACTTACTTATTTTCTTGGTCAATGGGCCAACCGACTATTGTTTACTTGTTTGCTCTGTGTGCATATATGTTTGTGGTGTTTTTATTCACTTGTAGCTGCCACCTAGTAATTCTGTAGTTCATAATTTTGTTTGCTTGATGTCGGCTATCATTATTAGTTTGTTATCGTGCTAAAATGTCATCATGTTGTCTCACAATTTGCGTCAACTTTAGTAAATATGGTATTACCAATACCATAATAAAATAATTTCATGTTTACCGATAATGAATCGTATTTTTTAAAATATCATATTTACCAAAATAACAATACCGTATTTACCAAAAAATATTGTATTCACTGAATCATATTTACTGAAAATACCGAATGAACAACCCTAATGCTAACTGTTATAGGTCATGTTCTTTTGGGCTGCGACTGCTGGCTTTTGTCTGCGCTTTTTCAAAACGGCAGCGAACGACGATACACAGACGTTGCACACGATTTTAGACTCAAAAAATCGTTTGGAAAATCCCCATAGAAGAGCTCGAGCCCTAGAGCCCAATGGTTGTCAGTTGCAACACATATCTGCATCAATCCTCAGCTATCAGTATGTGCCACATGTCATGTGGATGCATTTTTGCGTAGATGTGGATATCTAGCCAGGTTATCGCCTTATCAAGCTTTTTTTGAAATTGGCACAGTTTAATCTAATATCATTTTATTGATAGTTTGAAAGTATTTTTAGAATCAACCTAACAAGCCAAGTCGAGCCAAAGTAAAATTTAATTTCACCCGAAATCGACTCATTCAATGTTTAACTAATTAATGAGTATATAGAAGCAATTTTAAATCGAACCAACGAGCCCCATTAAAGGGCTTTTTTCCATCCCCTACTTATGTGGCGATTTAGCCATGCTATTTTGATTGACTTAGCTGCAGTTCACATATCGATCATATGAAATGCACACTAAAAGCCTAATTTGGCTTAGGCCGGCCATCCACCTGTAATCGTCACCGAAGTAAAGCCGGTGGGATTCCGGGGCAGGCAGCGAGGCCACGTCGCCCCCTCGCTCCCCCCGGCCGGCGCGTGTCGCCCGTTTTCGCGTACGGCCGGGGGAGGCAATTCCCTCCGGTTTTCTGAAAATTGCATAAAGGTCTTTTTTTCTCGCGGATAGGTCCTTGCAAGTTTTTTCTTTGGAAAAAAATTTTGGATTGCGCCCGGCGGGTTTTCGAAATTGCGTATAGGTCCTTATTTACTTACGTACAGGTCCTTACAAGTCCTCGATTTTTTCCAAAAAAGTCCTTTTGTTTTTCCGAAATTGCACACGGGTCCTCGATTTTTTCTCGATTTTTTTATGAAACTACCTGCGAATTGTCGTCTCTTTTGCTTCGATCCATACGGTGGCTGGCGTGGCGTGGCGCCACGCCTACGTGGCTAGTTTAGGTTACATATGGAGGGACTAGGGCAAGAGCAAAGAATACAAGGCCTAATTATGCGACGTAATCTTACTCTTAAGTCACAGTTGAAATACGAAAGAAAACACAATTAAAGTTCGACACTGTCCAATCACTCGTATGCTATGATCTATTACCCTAAGCCATTTATTTCCTCTCCTCCAAGCAAGCCACCGCCCGCCTGGCCACCGTTCCGCGGCATTTCTTTCCTCTCCTCCAAGCAAGCCACCGCCTTCCATTTATACCTCCGGCGACACGCGCATCCCGCACAGACACAACACAAAATCCGACGCCGAGAATCAGGATTCAGGAGGACGAGGCCTCAGAACCGAGGGGAGGAGGAACCGGAACACCAAGAATCTACAGCCATGTCGTCGCCGGCGGCGGAGGAGGCGGCGGTGGAGGAGCGCCTGCAGGCGCTGCGGCAGAAGCTGGGGAGGAAGCTGCACTTCGAGGAGGCCGTCGCCGACCTCGCGGCCACGCTCCGCGACCGCTACGCCGGCGCCTCCCCCGCGCTGCGCAAATCGGTAAGGGCGCGACCTCACCCGACCTGCTCCTACCCCCTAGAGCAGTATTCGTGCGTCTAGCCTGTCGTAAAGCAGCGGCATAGGGCTTAGATTTGGTCGTGCAAGGGAAAGGCTGTTGCTTGGTATGATGAATCTAGGAGGGAGGGTTGGGGATCGAAAATTCCATCGGGGATCATACTTATTATGGTATTCAATTTGTTCCGATTGCAACTGCTAAATTCAGTCATAAGACTTGCATCAATTAAGCTGCACCTAATTTGGTTAAAGCAACGACCAATGAACATTCTGCTTTGCAGTATTCTGCAATAGATGATGAATGTTGTAAGTTCTGGAGTATTCCCATTACCCAAGCAGCTGAAATAGTATCCCCTCTAGCAGCTTGCGCTAACTAGGTAAAAGTAGAATTGTTAACCTTCTCATTCTGCTGCAGCTAAGCTCAGCTTCCATTGGGAGCAGCAATCCTTCTCTTGCATCCAAAACGTTCTTCCCCTGGCCCTCGTGAAGATAGGGAGATCCTTAGGAATAACTCATCTTCTTGTAACAACATTGTTTTTTTAAGAACTGGACACTTCCAAAGAAAGCTTGAAAATAAAGGTGCCAAGCACTAAATCATATCCCTAATGTTTGAATTAATCATTTTTAACCATTTGGTCTGAATGAAGTGAAATCAATACATACCGATCAATATTTAAATCTTCTTAAAGTAACATGGTTGAGTCCAAAGCAATGTCATATATGGTATTTGTTGAAAAATAGTGTGACTGTCCTTTCATCCCTGTTGCATGACTTATTTAGGAACGATCTTGGTAAGATGGGACCATCATGCTTGAGGTGATAAAAGTGGCATGGGCAAACTACTTAAAGAAGTGTTTCTCATGTTCTATATAAACAAAAAAAACCTGTGATCTTGGGGCTAGTATGAGTTAACAATCATCACCAAATTCATAGGAAGTAAGAAACCAAAATATTGATGTCACCATCCAAAGGAGCAGGGTTATCTGTTATGTGATATAGAGAGTAATATAGCTGAGGTGACTTCCACAGCTTGGTGCACTTAATATTGAAAACATGAAAAAAAGACTATGTCCATGGGCAATCCTCAGTGTGCACTCCACATCTCACAAAACCATGGGACTGGAACGCATAATAGCAGGAAAGGAGTTCAAAACATATGCTAGCTGACTAGCTGGGATAATTGCTGTGAAGAGTATTCTTTTTTGTTAGCCTTCCTATTTGCATTATATCCTCAACTAATTTTGTTAGTACAAATACGCCTGGCACTTTTTTTTAGTTGGAATTGTCCTTGTTGATTTTTTCATACTATACAGCCATGTTGTTATAATTTTACTTAATTAACTGTTTTGATTACTAATTTACTACAGCATGGAAAACCATTCTTTTCATACTACACCTTTATAAGTGTCATCTATTTTTCTGTATTGATTATGTTCATTTAGCATATACGGATTACCTTTTTGGCAGATGTATTCTACGGTTTGCCGTGTTGAAACAGTCCTTCAGACCAGATATACTGCACCTGGATTCTGGCGTGCTGGTCTGAACCTCTTCATAGGAACAGAGAAGCTGGTAACTAATCCTTCTGAAAAGGAGCACCTGAAGATCTGCATTTCGAGGGCCCAGGAGCATCTTGATGAAAAAGAAAATGAGGAATCCATGCCAAGCAACGGAGAAGCGGGTATATCATTAAAAATGAAAATAAGATGCTGTGATATTTAATAAACACATCGATACTTAGTATGAATATAATTTAATTAATTCTTGGAAGACAACGTCCTTCACAGCACATTCTATGCTGGCAATTCCTGTATGAAATGACTGATCTGGTGGTAATGCCATAATGGCAATAAGAACTTAAGCTTGTAATGTCCACAGTTCAACTAGATGGTAGTTATTGGGTGTATCACAGTAAATATTGATAAGCGTAGGAGAGTTTTGGTCATATAAATTTTATGTGCATTTTGGTTATATGAATTGTCTATTTTTAAACCTTGTACATATCTAATTTGCTAATAAGATATTGCTTTTCCCAGACTCTAGATTTCTTTTTGAAGGCCACCTTACTGTGGGACCTGAGCCTCCGCCTCCAGCATGGCTTGTTGCCCAGAATTTAGCACGAGAATTGAGCATTTTATCTGAACCTTCTGGAGATCAAGACGGGAACAACAATAGAACAGAGTTTAGGCCCGAGGAGATGACACCTGCTATAATGAACTTCTTAAGCACCATATCAACAGACAGGGATCTAGAAACTGCCTTGGAAGAATCGCTGCAGGTAGGCATAAATGCTTCATGAGAATCTGATTTCTTTGATGCTTATTTTCCCATCCAAACCTTTCTATGTTAGTTTGTCGATGCACACTACATGGTCAATATCTAAGTAACGAGAGACGGTTTACAATTATAGGCTTCAGCCTTCTTGGTGCTATAAAGAGAAGAACAAACTTGGTCAATTTGTTGAATATCTTGACCAATGGTATTGTAAATTAGTTTGTGAATTATCCTTAGCTTAGCCTACACTACATTCAAGTGGTGCTAATTTTGCTAAAAGGTAGAGTTCATCATGCATTCATGGATGAGGATTGTTAGTATCTTTTAATTGGTTATTACAATTATCGACTTGGTTAAGACATGCATTCTCCTATTTAACAGACCCTTGTTCGTTTGCTGCGATGGGAAGGGTCTGCTCGTATAATTTATAATTTACTTGTTTCTATTGCATCTATCGCAAGCCTGTCAAGATTGATAGCCTGTTTTGCGGTTCCTTTTTAGTTAGTTCAATGAGGTAACAATATTTGAATATTGTTATGGATCTTATCGATTTACTATTGTCAGAGTATTATGGTGAACCCCAAGGCACCCCCAGCTTCGAAGGAAGTCATCGCAAATCTTCCAGTTGTAACTGTTACTGAAGAAGTTATCGCTAGACTGGGCAGCGAGACTCAGTGTGCTGTTTGCCGGGAAAACTTGGTTGTGGATGACAAGATGCAGGAGCTGCCGTGCAAGCACCTTTTCCATCCTCCATGCCTCAAGCCATGGCTGGTAATCTCCTCATGAATCCTATGAATCATTAGATTGACTTGAAGTAGTGTCATTTCAACTCATTGTAGCTGACCATTGACGAATCATGATCGTGTTTCTGCAGGACGAGAATAACTCCTGCCCGATCTGCAGGCATGAGCTGAGGACGGATGACCATGCGTATGAGAGCCGGAAAGAGCGCGAGCGAGAAGAGGAGGAAGACAGGAAGGGAGCGGCCAATGCTGTCCGAGGTGGGGAATTCATGTATATCTGATATCTGAAGGGCAATGAATATTCGTACAAAGAGAATGTAATCGTCCATGAGCTTGTCTGCTCGTGATCTGCTCTATGTCTTACAGTCGTGATACCTGAAATCAAGCATTGTCTTTTGTTGTCCCCAAAATAACCATGTCGTCAACCTGTCATGCACAATAGATTCCTTAGCACAGTTCGTGATGTGTTACTGATATGAAATGTATCGACTCGGTCTCCAGAGTCCTGTAGACAACTCAGTGTGTTATTGATGGATGGATCGCCGTGCTGCTGGCGTTTCCGCCGCCCGCACCTTTGAGCTGCCAGTGGCCTGTATGAAGTATCAGATTTCCCCCGAGTCAATACGAGTTAGCGTCCTCTATTAAGAAAGCCTTGGGACACTATTTCTCGACGAGCGACCGTGACTGGGTAAGTTGCCATAACGGCCGCTCCGGGACGAGTTGGAAGAGGAAAACTCCAAAACATTTGCACGGATGAGGATTATCGCACTGAACCAGCTTCTTAGACATTTTTTTGGGGAAGAGTCTTCATTAATTAAACATGGGTTACAGCACGGTCAGCAAGCGCCAAGTGCTCAATACAACTTGGGAAACTAGCTAGCCAAATAGAGGAGCTACCATCCCGCCTATTTTACACAACGATTTTGCAGGCAGATGATTTAGCAACAAGCAGACATATGTCCCGAAAAATAGTTTCAGTAAAAACTAAGATGAAGAGACCGATGAAGTCCCCCTTGCGGAGGAGTGTTTCAAGGGTTTTGACGCCGGTTCCTATTAGGACGCCGGTTCCTGTTAGGACGCATGCAATGGGCTGACATCAATCATTTATAAATAGTGCCACATCAAAATTCACGAGAGGAGAGAGAGAGATGAGGTCGTCTATGGCTAAACAAACATTAATTAGCATTACTTGTAGACAACGTGGTGTCCATTATAGAGAACTCATCTACTCACAACGTGATTTATGGGGCTCATACGGTGTATAGATAATAATTATATGTTGTATTGCTAGTGTTGTTCCTATTTTTATAAGTACATGATATGAATGACTATATAAATAGCTGTTGTCTTTATTAAAATACGGAAATTAAATCGTTTCCTACTAAAAAATTCCGTGAAATTTCTGCTTTGGAAACGGAGCTTTGGTGTTGTCGATCTTCACGGAAGTTTTTTTTTTCCAGAAATCAAATTGGTGATTGGCTGCAAACAATAATGCACCGCAGACATGACTGGGTCGATGGGCCATCCCACGGAGATGTCAGTCGGATATTTAGGGTAGTATTTGTCACCGGATACACTGACGATAGGTGAGGTCCAAAGGTCACGGTGAACTAAATCAAAATTTTTGAGAGCACAAGACTGTGAAGTAGCAAAAGGTAGACACACATGGCGATCAAGCTAACACGCATGACAGATAGTATCAGCGGGTTCATTATTACAAGCAATCATAGATGCACTAGCAAGGCGAGACAAGGACTCATGGCCAAGGTGCCCGAGACGACGATGCCACAGGGAGGTGGAGGCGCTAGCGACGAGTTCGCATGAAGGGGAGGCAGACATCAGTAGACGCAAGGGATAGAGAGGTCTAGAGCTATTGCACCTGGTGATCACATTCCGGGAACAAAGATCCTTTACAGAAAAGCCAACAGAGTCAAACTCAACGGAACAATTGTTGTCAATAGTGAATTAACAAATGGAAACAAGATTCTTGATAAGGTGCAGAGTGACAAGAACATTATTACGATGAAGAGGGCCAAGACTAGTAGAATCAGTGGAAGTGACGGGTAGCAGAGACCCATTATCGACAATAACGGTGGAAGAAGTGAAGGAGTGAGGGGGATGGGAACGGGAGAGGTTACCGTCATCCGATGTCATGTGCAAGGTCGCACTAGAGTCCATGTACCAGTCAGTGATTGGTGGGGAAGCAAGAGTCATGGTGTTGAAAGAGTTCGCCAATGACTGCTGATCCCATGGACCAAGACTGGGAGGCATAGGACCCAGACCGACCCGAGGAGGCCACGGCGTGAGCGATGGGTACAAGGGAAGCGGGTAGCCGGCCTGGAGTTGGTCGGCCACCAGCGCATGCGGATGGGGCGCACCACCGTGGCACGGCTGGGGCAGCGCGCTAGGGGCGCGTGGGCCGAGGAGGCCAAGGGCTTAGCTTGGATGGAGTTGCCACGGCCACACCTAGATGGTGCCGGTCCAAGGATTGTAGAAGGAGAATGGCAAACTAGAGATGCCACCCTTGGAGTGACCACACGCACCTCCGCCGCTGGGCTTGGTACTGCTGCCGCCATTGCCGCGGCAATGACAGCGAATAGATTTGCTCCAGCTGCTTCCATTGCCACCAGGGGGAGCACCCTAGGGCGCACCAATGGAGCGGCGGACGGATATGCTGCCGCCCCCCCCAAAGACACCACTGCTGGGACCCGGAGGGGTCATCATGATGAGGGCTGTGGAGGGAGCAAAGAGACACAATGACATCATGATTTTTTCGAGTAGCAGATCAGAGTGGGCCTCGATAAACAAGGGAAACGGCTTCTGCCGCGTCAGCTAGGCCACCATGTACGCAAATTTCATGTTCAAGTCGCGCAAAACGGATAGAACAAGGGTACAATCAAGCACCGGTTCGCCCAAGTCGCCGAGGGTGTCGACCATACTCTTTAGCTTATGGCAATAGTCGGAGATGTAGAGGTCGCCCTGGATGAAGTTGCAAAACTCCACGTCCAGGTACAGGGCACGCGTCTCCTTGTTGCCGATGAACTGTTGCTCAAGGCCCATCCATACAAGCCACGCCGTGGAGGTAGGAGTCATCATGATCTCGAGGAATTCGATGGAGATGGTGCCATAAAGCCACGAGAGAACTAGATAATCAATTCGGACCTAATCGGAGACGTTAGGGTAGGCGTCGTCGGAGAGCACGCGATCAGAGGGAGCATACTTACTGAGGGTGACGAGGAAGAGGCCGCACTATTTATTGTAGTTTGGAGAGGTGAGGTCGAGGACGATAGGGATGAGGGGCTTGATGTTGAGGACACCATACGCCTAGGCATGGGGGAAAGCAACGGCAATGGCTTGGAGAGGGCCGGTGCCTGTGCGGCCTTCTGGCATTCAACAGTACCCTGCGCACGGTGCAGCGACGGCCTCCTGCTCATGGCGTGTGGCAGCGGCATCATCTTCGCCGGCCATGTCAGTGGAATTAGCAAAAGGGTGCGGTCGCAGAAGCGATCACTTCTGATACCATGAGAGCGTGGAATATTTGGGGCAATCACGTAATGAATAGAATGAAGAACTAAATGTTACATATATATAGACCATGCTAGGCAGGTGAGAGGGCAAGTGTGAAACAATACCAATTGTGAAACCATGCCAAGCAGGTGATGGGCAAGTGTGAAATCATGCCATGGCTTAAGTATAGGCCAGGAACCGATGCATCTAACATGTTACCCGAGGCATCTCTCAGAAAGGACAGTTGGGCGGTGTCGCCAGTGATGGTAGGGAGGAAAGATAAGAGATGAAGGAGAGCACGAGGGAGGAGGCGAGCTTGTAGGAGGAATCGAGGTGAGGGCGGCTTTGTCTAGGGTGAGCTCGATCAGGTGGGTACAAACAGCTTGTCGCTAGCATAAGTGACATTGGCGGCCAAACGTGAGGGTGAGGACGAGGGGAGGAGCTGAGGCCAAGGCGACATCCGATTTTGGCAGAGTTGGCAACCATTAAACCAATTTGGCCTACCCGTTTGCTAATCCTCGGATCCCACGGCTCTGCAACTGTTGTTGCTCGTGGCCCAGCAACTGACCCATGAAGATGGAGACTAGTTGTGTCCAATGGGCGGCGACGGCACGGCCCGTTAAGGCCCACTTAATAAACGGGCAGTGCCATGTTAGCCCGCGGGCCGCGGTCTGAGCCTAGGCACGACCCGCGACTGTGCCATGCCGGCACGAGCATGGTTACAGCTTAACATGACATGCCGGCCCGATTGACCCGTTAAGCCGGGAAAAAGAGAAAAAAATTCAAAAAAAATGTAAAAAAATTAAGAAAAAAATTCAAAAAATTATAGAAAATTGTAGACATTGTTAACCATCAAAATAATTATTTTCAATGACATAACGAGCTTTATTGACTTGTTAAATTACATGGGATGGCTGCCTCACTAAAAACTTTACCAAGTAAAAACTCAACTTGAGAAAACCTTGGTAAAGAAAAAAGAGTGAAGCCTAGTGACTACATATGAAAAAAAATATTGAAAATCCTATTCATTGCTATCTAGATATAAATTCTCAAAAGATTCTTCTAAATCTCTATTATCTTCAGTATGTTGGAGTCTTGACTCAGCTTGTTCCCAGTCTTTGATAGTTAGAAAGATTTCGACCATCCTGTTCAAGAGACTTATTCGTCGCTCCTCGATTATTCTTCCAGATAGACTGAAGGCTGACGCCGAGGGGACTGTAGAGACAGGAATAGTCAACACATCCTGCGCTAATATAGATAGCACTGGATATATTACTTTCTGGATTTACCACCATGAGAGAATGTTCAACTCTTGCTCGAAGCTGACGCTATCACTGTTGAGATAGCTTGATAGGTCTCTAGTGTTTTGTCGTCTTCCTCCTTCTGACTGATATGTACTTGTACCTGCACGAAAATCTCTAGAGGAAGAACAAAAAATCTTGCCCCATTGCATAGTCCCTCTAGAGGTTCTAGGGGCTACTGGGGGTCTTTCCAAACGCACGGACCCAAACTTATTTTTATATTTCTCATATACCTCATATAATTTATCCTTAACTATTTTATAGTATGTACAATAGCCTAAACCGGTAGCATCACTTAAAAGTTGTAATACATTTATAAATCCTTAAAGTTTGGCCCTAAAATCCAAAATAAGGCGAATGCATATAAAATAGAAATTTCCCTCCAATATTTAAAAACTTAGTTTTCATGGCAACTATAGTATCCCGTAGTATAGGATCATTTTCAAAAACCTTTAGGTGAGTGGCAATTTCAAGAATGTTATGAACAATTAGAGGAGAAGTTGGATAGTATACTTCAGAAAGACAAAAGTGTAGCTTTATAAAAAAAATTCTAAAAAGAAAAATATTTTTTCACCAACAACCCAATCGTCCTTGGTAAGTTCAGGGTCTCTACCTTGGGTCCTACTGGAGGAGCTACGAGATTGATGACCTTGGGTGTGAAGGAAAATAAATAAGGTGCTCTTATATGGCAATATATGTTTAAGCATAAGGTAAGTAGAGTTCCATCTAACAGGCATGTCTAAGCCAAATTTTCTAGGACAGATGTTTATTGCTACGCAAAAGCTCTTATATGTGGCTATTCGTTGGTTAGAACAATTAATATATAAAATTGCATCCCTAAAAGAATTAATACAAGTATTTAATCTTTTTAAACCAGATTTAACAATAAAATTAATAATATGACAAACACAATGTTGATGCAGTATGAAAGATTGTGCATAAGTATTAAACAAATGAGTAAGAATTTTCATAGCCTTAATGTTTACAGCTGCATTATCTAAAGTTATAGAAAAAATCTTATCCGTGAGGCTAAATTCTTCTACAACTTTAATGATACTTTCTGCAATATTTTCAACAGTATGTGAAACATTAATTAACTTACATCCTATAATTCTTTTTTCCATTACCCAATCATCCTTAACATAATGAGCAACAGCACTAATATAATCCTCTCTAGCCCTACCACTCCATATGTTTGATGTCAAAGAAATAGAGAATGTACATGTATGAAACATTTCTTTTAATTTTTCACGACAATTATTACAATATTTAATTAAATTTCTAGTTATGGTTTGCCTAGATACAGTACTAAATCGAGGGTTATAAGCAGTCCTAATATATTTTTGAAAAGCATCAGACTCTCCAAAATTTAAAGATAAATCTTGAGAAGTAATTAATCTACAAAGGGATTCTCGGGCTACCTCTGGGTTGTACTCCCAAGTACGTACCGAGCCATCGGGGTTATATTGCAGCTGCGTTTGGCGCATTTGTATTCCTTGTTTTCTTTTGCAGCTTGTAGCATGTCATTGCAGGTGACCCGTCTCACCTGAAGATTTTGCAGATAATTCATTACCACAAATTTTACAAACATCATACCTCGCCGAATTCCCATCATCGTCGGTCTTGAACTTCTTATCGAAATCGTTCCAAACTCTTGATGTACTAGTTTTTGTTCTTTTTGCACCCATGCTATGGGTTATGGATGCACTTATTGAGCCAGCAGAAGATGGATCGATTGGACCTTGCGCCACTAGGGTCGTCGCTTCTTCTGACTCTCCAGTTTGTTGTGGATGTTGACCTTCCGCGGATAGATATCCTTATTGAAAGGATTGCATATCCTCCGCCGGAAGGCCGAATTCAGAGAGTTGAAAAATCATAGTTCTCCATTGAATCAACTGCAAATTGAAATAGTAAAGAACAATTAACTTATTATTGAATCAACAAATAATAACAAAAAAATTAAAATAAGACAACACTATTACCTCTTTTGCAGCTCTCAGAAAATTCTTTGAATATTTTTTTAATTTTCTGAATTTTGCACGAATTTCTTACTACCGGATTTTCCACAGCTAAACAGAGAGATGAGAGTGAGGTTTTATGTGTGGAAAATGGAGGCCAGATGCCCCTATTTATAAAAAATTCAGATTTTTTTGAATTTTTTTGCTATTTTTTCGAATTTTTACCCTCCAATGATAAAAAAACAACTATATTTAGCCAGGCCGGGCCGTGTCGGCACGGCCGTTTACGACCATTGGCGAGCCAGACCGTGCCGGCACGGCCCGTTTTCTTAACAGGCTATGCTGTGCTTAGGCCGAACCAACAGTACTAGGTCACGGGCCAGCATGGTTGGACCCGGCCCACTTAGACAGCACTAATGGAGACTGGGAAATGAGTGGCGCGGCGACTCGCCGTCTCCTCGCGCGAACGGAAGAAACCAATCCAGGCGACGCTCGGCGATTGGACGTATAAACGTACGGCTTCTCCCTAAGCTGCCCATCCTCACGCGCCTTAGGTTTAGGGAAGATTCCCCAATCCCATTTCCAGCAAAATCCTACCACCATCTTTTTCTTTTAATTCCGTGTTTCCTCTGTCCGCCCGAGCAGCAGTAATGAGGAAAAGAAAACGAAAAGCGCCAAGAAAACAACGCACCAGCACATCACAGCATCATCGAGAAAGCAAGGGCAGGGCTCAGATGCGAGCGAGCAAGGAGAGGCAAAAATCAAAATCCGAGGAAAAGTCCGAGCCCCCACCGCTGCGAGATTTCGCAGCCTGGCGCCCCACCGCAGCCGTCAAAATCCGATCTTGACGCCTCAGCCCCGCGGCGCGTGCACTGTTGTGGAATTTGTTTGTGCCTCTGCGGTAATAATTGTTGGTTGCTGCTGCTAATTGCTGATGAGCCTGCCTCATCAGCGAATCTTTGCCGCTAAGGAGGCCGTCTGATGCTAAGGAGGCCGTCTGATTCTGGTTTGGTTGATTCAGCTTTGGTCCGGATTCTTGGAGGGTTCTTGGATTCGTTCGTTCGTTCGTCGCCGAGCCGCGCTTGGTTTGGTTGTTCGGCTTGATCGGGATGGATGCGGGGTAGGTTGGGCTCGCGTCCAATTCGCCACCACCACCACCACTAGTACGCTCCTCCTTTTTTATTGTTTCCGGAGTGGGATTTGCTTTGCGTTGCAGTAGCTATTTCCGCAATTGCTAGGGCTCCGTGTTCTCGATCGCTTTCCTCCTTTCTTCCCCCTTAGCCCCCAAATCGAATCCTTCTCCTCCCCTCCGCGTCCGGGGCCGTACGGCCGATCTGAGGTCGTCGATTTGGCGGCGCGGCCACCCAATTCGGCCTTAAAATTGCATCTTGGTATGTTCAGCTGCGTCGATTTGTGGGTTCTCGCTGCGGATTTGGTTGGATTTTGGGGGGATTCTTGGTGTGATATGTTCTTGCTGTTGCAGGGTTCCATGAAGGTGTGAGGTAAATTGGGGAGGGGCCTGTTTTGCTCTGGCCATGTCGCAAATCCAGAGCTTCTCGCGGGGGAACTGCGTGCTCCTCGCGGTGCTCTGCGGCAAGCACGCCGATAAGCGTGCGCCGGGGAGGTTGGGGCCGGAGGTGAAGCGGCTGCGGCCGTCGTACCCGTTCCCTGAGCTCAGCTCGTCGGGGAGACTGGAGGTCAGTTGGTGTTCTTGCTTTGGTGTGTGTGGGTGGGGGGGTGGGTGGATTTGCTTGTGATCTGAAGGATGGAGCCTTTGAATGCAGGTGCACACGCTGTTCAATCCAACACCTGAGCAGTTCCTCGAGGCGCAGAAGGTGGTGCAGCCCAACTTCTTGTACATCCAAGGGCAGCAGCTGGAGGATGAAAAGGATATTGGTTCACTCGTCTGGGGGGACGCCGACATTTCTGATCCGCAGGCGTTTAGCTGTCTCATCAGCCTGCCATTCCCCACGATTGTAAGCAACTAAGCACCAAGCTTTTATCAAGTGTGGGCAATAGTTTTCCGGCGATGGCAAATTGTAGTGCTATTAGCTGTTCAAGGAATGGCAAACAACCGGGGCTGATATGTGAATCAGTTCCTACTTGCATGATGGGCCCTTAGATGTTTTTGAGTCAACATTGTAGATTTGTAGTGCCATACTGCAATCATGATGTTTGAGAACAGCTACCGTATGAACCTACAGTTATTGGTCCAAGTGTGCTTGTTCGATTGTTTGCAATTGCGTTACAATTGCATGTTACTTGATCGATGAGACAGTTTTCCTCACACTGCCCATGCCACTAGAGTATTTGGGCTGTGTTGGTGTTAAATCCTGTTCTGAATATTGCAATATAAGCAATTGCATCTGCTAGGGCAATGTATCTTACAATATAAATATTGGTTTCATTTAGATCATGCATTAATTCTTATGTAACATTTTCATCATGTAGCCTTTTATTATCGTAATGTCTTCTCCATCTCACTGCATGGCATGTCGTACAGCTTAGCCAATTTGTTATCAGAAACTGAGTCTCTCTAAATTACATTGGACTTTGCTTGTCCTACCTCTCTTTTATCAGGTTCGATTGATTTTTCTTTGTTTTTTCATGGTTGATGCTAACCCTACTGTCCGGTTTTCAACACAGGTTTATCTGGAAGTTCCTATTGGTGAAAAACTTGCCCAAGCAGTTCATTCGAAGGTAGACAGTTTTCCTGCTCAAAATTTGCATTGCTTTTAGCAACTAGAGTTTTATGGTCCATTTCTCAGAGTGTAGTTGAAGGAGTTGGCTGCATACAATAGTATCTAGTATTGTTTTAGTTTCTCCAACATTGTTCACTTTATTTACTTCGGTTCTGCAACAATGTAAGCTGCTGGTTGCTCATTTTTACAAATATGTGCAGTCTAAAGTTTTTTGCTGTATAGATTCTTCTAGTACCATCCCCATTTTACTTCTATCAATTGAATATTTAACAACTAATTATATTGTTTTTCAGTTTGACACTTTGCTACTGTTTGGAATTCGGTAGTGCTGATGTTGTTTCATTTCAGGGTATTCCATACGTAATATACTGGAGAAATTCATTTTCATCGTATGCAGCATCCCATTTTCACAATGCATTGATGTCAGTTGTTCAAAGGTATTGACATTCCTTTTTCACCTTCCATTGACATCATATAGCAATGACATCTAATAATGTACTTATGCTTGGATGTAGTTCGGTGAGCCATACATGGGATGCTTTTCAGCTTGCTCATGCATCTTTTCGACTATACTGTGTAAGAAACAATCATGTGCAAAGTGTTAAGCTCGGGCCTCGTCTACTTGGGGATGCTCCGAAGATAAATATAGGCCCTCCCGAGAATGAAATGGCTGAGGAAGAAGGTTCTTCTGAAGTGTTTCCAGCTATAAAAATATATGATGACCACATCAACATGAAATTTCTTCTCTGTGGAGTGCCAAGCGCCCTGGTAAGCTTTGATTTTTTATGTCCAAATTTTCTTACATCATATGTTGTTCCTTCCGTGATTCAACTAATGAACTGATTGGTTCTCTCTTCTGCAGGATCCCTGTTTGTTGGGTTCATTAGAAGATGGTCTGAATGCACTTCTGAATATTGAAGTATGGACTAAAGCATTGTAGTTCTACAGTACCGTTTGTGCTCCACTTATTTCCACGTCTGTTCCAGACATGATTTCTCGGTCATGGAGCAAACTTACACCATTTGCTGAAGAAAAAAATAAAGTATAACCATTCTAATAGCAACAATGCAACATTTTGTTTTAGATACACTAAGAAGTCTTGTTTTAGGAAATTATGATCTCACTATGTTAGATATTTTCAAATCTGTTTTTCTCAGGGATAAGATGATGTATGATGCTATTGCATTTATGTTCTTATTTCAATACTCAGAAGAAGCTGTAATTTGCATTGACAATCATTCCAAGTAAGGATCCTAGAACAAAATCTGTTGTGATGTGTAACACCAAAACACTGTGCATAAATGAAACACTAGATACGCATGTACAGTTTATTCTATTTGTAAATAGAATTACAAGACTAGCAATAAAATGCATGAATTACAAGACTTGCAATAAAATGCATTCTTTGATCTTTTACTTGAGCTGCCAAAATGAGACTCCATTTTAGATATTATATGCATGGTTGTCACGGCGGACATGGCGTCGGCCAGGCGAGCTCTAGGCGAGCAGATGCACATAGCAGACAACACAGCAACAGTGAGCAGAATCAGGCAATCAGCAGATGCAGAAAACCCATCAAAATCACAGCTTTAAGAGCCTAAAACCCAACAAAATCAGTAGTCAGTACTCAGTAGTAGTGTACACACCGAGCAGAGCAGATCTGCTGGAAGCTCGGAAGCCCGAAAGAAGAACTGAGCAGAGCCGATCTGCCGGAAGCCTGGAAGAACTTAGCAGAGCCGATCTGCCGGAAGCCCGGAAGAAGAATTGAGCAGAGCCGAGTAGACAGTAGAGCATGTCAGCATGAGAACGAGAGCATGACCACTAAGCAGAGCAGAGCAAGAGAACCAGAACGAGGAGGAGGAAGAACTGGAGAAGAAAACAAATGTGGGCTTGCCTACGGAACAGTGGAAGGGCTTCGATTCGTAGAGTCGCGGAGAGAGTGCAGGAGGGGGATGCTCGTCGGACGGTCGGAGGGGTCTCCAACGAAGGCAGGTCGGTCGGCGGCGCCGGCGGAGGGAGTGGCGGCGGCGATCGGTAGGGTTAGGGTTTCGCCGCTGCCGCTGTGTTGTGTATCGCTTCGCGCAGTCGGCTTCGCTGCGTATAAACTTATACCGCTTCGGCCCTCGGCTTCATCGCAACAAGTCGTCGCTGCGCACATCACCTTGGACGACTAGGTGACGCCGCGGACGACCAGCCTGGCCAGGCGCTCGCCTAGAAGACCAAGGCGAGGCGAGCTGTCCTGGTGTCCGCGCAGCACCGACTGGACGCCTAGGCGACGCCGTAACTTCCATGATTATATGGATTCAAAAAATCTGGAAGTTCGCGATCCAGCTATTTCTTTTGTTTTTTGGTAAAATGATGCAGACACATGAAACAAATATGCCATCTTAGATGCTCTGGGATTTGTTTAGCTAATTCTTATTGGCCCTTCCAACTTTTGTTTGTTCTATTCTTTTATTGTTAACACAGCTTTATGTAATGGTTGATTTTATTTTTGGCAGATTCGTGGGAGTAAACTTCAGAACCGAATCAGGTATGTTGAATTGCTGTCTGTTGTAGTTGAAGTTACTTACCTGATACTCTGCATAATCCTGTCAGCTGTTCATCCTCAGTTCAGTAGAATTATTATTTATTAGCTCTCTTGGTTTATGAAAAAAGAAAAAAGATACTTTTAGAAGTAGATTATTGTTTCATATAAAATGAACCAGTGAACCTTTGTTGGTAGAGCTACTAACTAAAAGTAGAATATATACTATTTGCGTTGGTACATATCGGAGTTGCCCCAATATTGATCATTCATCATATTTGAGAAGCCTTTTTTATCCACTGTTTTCTTTTCTGCTGCCAACGGTATCTTTGTCAATGTCATGGGTGTGGGTCTTGCATGTTCTTCCTCTGTGGCAGTGCTTCTCCACCACCTCTTCAAGCTGCGTCTTTACCACGTGGAATGGTTACGATGCGTTGTGATATCACTACTGGCAGTTCTTCTCATGTGTCACTACTCGTTTCTGGTAGTGCACAAACTTGTTTTGATGACCAGGTACAGATTTCTGCAAACATTGAGATTTTTTTATCTTGACTACACAAAGTCATATGATGTTTTACCTATCCGTGCAGCTTTTAGAAAGCCACATCAAGAATGAAATCATTGAGAAGAGACAGCTAGTCCGTGCTCTCCCAAATAGCGAGGATAAGTCATCATCGACTGAGCCTTTTGCTTCCATGTCCACAGCTTGTGGGGCTTCTACCTTTGAAGTCTGGATGACCCTTCCTAAGTGGGCGGCACAGGTTGGTTTACTACATTGAACACAAAATATATGAACTTAGAATTCCTGGGTGTGCTGATGCGCTTCTTATTCTTTTATCATTGTTTGGTCACTTTTTATTCTTATGGCCTGTGCACTTGGGTGAATTCACTACTTGTGCGTAATTCTTTTGTAAAAGACTCTTCTACTAATACTGTGCGCAATTCTTTTGTATGTGGTTGATTTTTCCTAGATCAATGTTTTGTTATAAAAGCAACAAACGTTTTGGCCTTATAAACTTTTTATAGTCTTCAAGCCTTTAGTCATCACATATGAATCAATATTTGTTCATATCTGACTGAACATTATTTTCTGAATATTTAGGTTCTGAAGCATCTAGCACCAGAAATCTCATACAGGAGCTTAGTTGCACTTGGAATTGGTTGTGTAAATGGTACTCCTGTTGCTTCATTCGATAGGCGAGATGCGGATCGCTTTCTTTTCTTTTGCACAAGTCAACGCAAAGATTTATCTACTGAAAATGGTCCATCCTTTCATCTACCAAGATGGTCAGCCTCCCTTACCAAGGACAGAACAAAGTTGGGTTCAGAATCGAAACCAAATGTGTTTGGTGTGAATGGAATTTTAGAGGACGAGAAAAATCTGATCAAAGGGCCTTCCTCACTCTCATCCTTAAAGGCAAAATTGAAGGCTGCAACCATGAGGCCCATTCCTCACTCTCGAAAGCAACAAATGCATCCTTTTATGGGTTTCCCTGAAGCTACCGTTCATGAAACTAGCCAGGCCAAGCTGAACTTGCCAGTTGCCCCACCTGTGAAGCACAATTCAGTACCTGCTGCTCCAGCAACACATAGAAAATCAACATCAGGACCGTCACATACTCAATCAATCATTCAACTGAATCCTCTGCCAATGAAGAAACATGGATGTGATCGGTTGCCTATCCAAATGTGCTCTGAGGTATGTTTGTTGGACCTTCATAAAGATGAAATGCTTCTATACAACTACATAATCAAGCTAGAATAATGCATCTGTTGTTTCACCTTTTGTAGGAGGACTTCTTGAAGGATGTCATGCAGTTTTTAATTCAGAGGGGCCACAATCGACTCGTACCTCATGGAGGACTAGCTGAATTTCCTGATGCAATCCTTAATGCAAAGCGCCTTGATCTCTATAACCTGTACAAAGAGGTAATTCTGCACTTCTGCTTGTTTATGCAAAGTAAGGAGGTCTAGAAAACATGTATTTTGTTGGTTTGTTGTTCCCTGACAAAGGCTTTGATTTTTCAGGTGGTGTCCAGGGGTGGCTTTTATGTCGGTAATGGTATAAACTGGAAGGGTCAAGTCTTTTCAAAGATGCGTAACCATACTGCAACAAATAGAATGACTGTATGTATCCACCATTCACTTCTCTGAAATTTATTTTCTCATTGTATTTGTATTTTTTAGCTGTCACGCTGAAGGACAAGGGACAACCTGGGCCTTCAGCTAGCATAGTGGTGCTGTTGAGTACTAAATTTATCCTTTGTTGCTGATTCTGGTAAAAGGTAATGTGCTTTAAAGGAGCATTGCCTTTCGTTCCAAGTTGGAACATGTGGTAGTTTAGTTTTGATCTGGAGTTCATAATAACAATTAACTACCCCCTTTCTTTATTGGGATTTTTTAGGATTGTTTTCCATTGGGAACCTTCTAACCAAGTTAGTTTTGCCGCTGCTGATGAAGTGAAATGCTAAACGTGTTCTAATTGTACACACTTGTCCATATACATGCAGGGTGTTGGGAACACACTGAAAAGGCATTACGAGACGTACTTGTTGGAATATGAGTTAGCTCATGATGATGTGGATGGGGAATGCTGTTTGCTTTGTCACAGGTTTGAGGGCATTCCTTTCTATTATGGGAGATTGGATCATATACACTCCCTTTAGTTGGGAAATTGAGGATTTACCCTCCACATCTTAATGACACGTGTGGTCATCATAAGTCACTGACACGTGGGTCAGGAGGGTAAATCCTCAAGATCCATCTAAATGGAGGGTATATGATCAATTTTTTCTTCTATTATCATGTCTGCTTTGGAACCCAAAGTTGTCAGAGTGGAATCTAACACTTTCTTTAATGTAATTCCAGTAGCGCTCCTGGAGATTGGGTGAATTGTGGTTTATGTGGCGAATGGGCCCACTTTGGTTGTGACAGACGGCAAGGGCTAGGCACTTTCAAGGTAGGACTTGTCTTCGATTCTTTTTCCCTTCAACCATATCTTGATCTGACGAGCCGCCTTCTTTACAGGATTATGCAAAGACAGATGGATTGGAATACATCTGCCCCCACTGTAGTCTAGCTAACTATAAGAAGCCTCCCCAAAAAGTAGCTAATGGCTTTGCAAATACGGTGTCTGTATCACGAAATGTTTAGTTCTTCCTTACTTTTTTTGCCCTGAGCGTTGGGGCGATGAGTCAGTAGAGAATAGGCTGATAGAGAGGGGAAAGGTGTAGTGTTGATCTGTATTATTATCCCATTAATTTGGTTCAGTGTAGGAGCTTAAGTTTTATATAGCATGTAACAACTGACAACAAAGAGAAGCTGCTACAGTAGTTGGTCAGATTAAGTGTAAGCGCCCGTGTGTTGATATAAATTTAGCTGCATCCCAGTTTCCATTGCCAGACTGCATGAATCCCATGTCATCCTGGCACAAGATTTGTACTGCGTGATTTGCATTACTTACCGTGCCACAGATGCATGTTACCATCTGAAGTCTGAACTGAACTGAGACATGGTCGTTCGATTCTTAATTCTGAGACATGGTCGTTCGATTCTTAATTCTGAGAAGCTTCATACAGTTACAGCGTCTTGTGCTTAATTGGCTGAAACGAAAATGGTGTCTCGGTGAACATTTGATGGAACAATGCGGAGTGGTAGAGATTGCAGATTATGTTGACAGTTCTGTTGCAAAATTAGAGCAATGATTATTGCAAATATACAGCTGATAATCCAGCACAATGTAACATGGTCAAACACAGGCATTTCATCGGGGAGAAGGCTGATCATGCTTAAATCCATGGGCAACTCTATGCCACTGTGTTTCACTTCGCAGTGTGTATGACGGGCATTCGTAACAGAGCATTAGAAGATCAAAATATAAGAGAGCACAAATATAGCTATATAAGACATGGTCCTAAATGAGTCTAGCAGCGTCCGTCTGCCAGTTTGCACAGCTAATATATAGCCGAGTATTACAACACAAGGAGGTCCATGGACACAGAAGCTTAATTTGGAGAGAAGCAAGAGCAAGAAGAGACCACAGCTCCCGTCAGAGATTCAGACCAGCCTGTAGCTCAGGCGTGACACAGCTGCAGATTTACATTACGTGGTACTAGTATATATATCTGTAGAGTAAATTTCATAGAGCCACACTTATTTTTGTAAAATTATCAGAAAACTATATTTTTTAGAACTAGTTCCACAAAATTATATTTATTTTACCAATCGTTTCAAAGATCTGCATTTCCGTCAACTGCAACTATTTTGACAGGATGGACCCATGTGTCATCAATACTCCAGCACATAACTCGGTTACACTGACGTGGAGGGCGCTACTGCGTAGCCAACTGACATGAAGGATGCTGTTTTCTCAAGAATTCGATGGAGCAAGAGAAGGAACACCCTATTGTAGGAGAAGGAAGTGGAGTTGCAGTGAAGTTGGCCACATACTATGTCGGTTGGTCACGCACCAATGCCCTCCAATTCCGCATAACAAGGTTAGATGCTAGAGTCTGAATGTCACACGGGCTTATCTTTTCAAAACAATTGCAGGTGACAGAGGCGTAGTTTTTGAAATGATTGTTAAGAATAAGTGTGGTTTTGTGAAACTAGTTTTAAAAAATAGTTTTCTGATAGTTTTATAAGAATAAATATGGTTTTATGAAATCTACTCGTATTTGTATGAAGCAGCATCAGCATCAGCTGCGGAACTCGTTCATGAAGGACTCATGGAAGGCCTTGAGACGGGGAATCATCGCCACAATCTTTTCTTCGGTAGGGAGTAGAGATGGCAATGGGTACCTGATACCCAAATACCCGACGGGTTTTACCCGATAAAGAGACGGGTATGGAAAATTTTATGTACCCATGGGTACGTTATTGGGCGAAATCCTCTACCCGCCGGGTAGGCGGGTGCGGGTGTGGGTATATACTACCCATACCCGCCTACCCGCGGGTAATGAATACCCGCATTAGACAACTAGACACCCCACTCAAATGTTAATTTTATTATCTACTTGCTGTTGATTGTTTATTTGTTTGTCATATGTTGATATGGTCATGTCAAGTATGTTTATGTGATGTACTAATTTTGAACATTAGACGCTTTTGTGCTTGGCATGTATGATTAATGAATGTCTAAATTGATGATATTCTTATGTGTTGAACCAGGTATGCTTGCGGGTACGGGTTACCCGTCGGGTAGTAATACCCGCGCGGGTACGGGTATGGGTAAATTTTCCTACCCGCATGCGGATACGGGTAACCCGACGGGTAAATTTACACCTAGCGGGTACGGGTATGAAATGACAATACCCGATGGGTATTTACCCGTTGCCATCTCTAGTAGGGAGAATAGTGCACCGGATATGGGTCCCAGAGTCCTTGTTGCATCCCCGACATTTGGAAGAGATCAGGCCAAGTCAGGCAAGCACAGCATACATGCAGAAATGGAATTGCAGATACTAGATAACACAACCACAGAGATAATTTTCTCTCATCTTACTTTTCAGATACAAGTCTGATAAAAATCTGACCTGGTGAAATCCAGAACCGGGGACTATGGCGATTCCAGTGGAGTCAAGAAGACTGCGCGTAGAATATGTCAGGAGAAACGCCCTCAGACTCGGCGGCTTTGATCGCTGATGTTGGAAGGTGAAGCCGTGGGAAGAGGTACATTGCACCCTCTATTTTGTTGCATGTCACGCCCTCCAAGCTGTTGAATGCATTCTCCAAGGTCTGTAAAGAGAGAAGACGATCCCGCAGTATTTCAATGTATGCAAAGTTTCATCTTCTCTTGATGGAAGAAGAAGAGAGCTGCTAAACTTATGGCAATTTGTATGTAAAATACCTTGGCGTGCTTGCTCAAAGATGAAAGAATGTCTTCCTTCTCAGCCTCAAAAGTCTCAAAAGCCTCATCATCTGGCTGCAAATATCAAGATGAACTTGGTAAAAAAACACGTGTCCTTATGTAATTATGTTAAGTGGACGGCATTTCGGTTACTGAAAAAATTGAGACAGTAAGGGCTAAGGGGTAATTACTATAGTGAGAACAAAAATCTCATCAAACCTTCCCAAATTGTTATCTTCCCCTACATCTTTAACCATGTTCTATCACAAACTTGATCTTGATAACATGCACGCTAATGTTTACTCATAGAACACAATTTTCAGAAATATTTCCCTGCCTAGTCAAGGAACAACAAAGTAATACGGGACAATTTTAGTAAGCGTTGGGTAACCTAGTCAACACAGCAAAACAAACTTGTAGCAACTCAACAAGGAAAAAACGGAGGAAACAAACTGTAGCCAATGCAATATTTTTGGGGCACAATTACATATTTCACCAAAAGGATGGTAGTTGTATAATCCTTTCAGGATAAAACACAATAAATTATAATGAACACAAGAAAGGCAGGACAAACCTTAGGTGGATCCATAACAAGGCTAGTAAGAATTTGGCCGCCTATGTTGGGGCAAAGAATCAGAGAAGCCACCTTGTAAATTTCATCCATCACATCAGCTCCAAAACCACATATCTCCATGTAGCCTCCCCTCCTACCACATTCTCCATAGTACCCTGCTAAGTTCAGATGGTGAGTAACCAAAATTTTGCAGCCACGCTCTAGCCAGGCTCCAAGATGCAAAAACAAACGAAAAAAAAATGCTTCTTTGCTACTTGCTAGAGAATATGGAGTGTGTTTTGATGTATGAAGACTTACCCATTGAAACAGAATGGTATGATACCATAGAGAGGTCATTGTCGTCGTACCCAAGTGATCTGGCAACTTTCTTGAAAGAATGGAATCTCTTATTCTCCGCATAGACGTTATCTTGGTATACCTGTAAATACATTTAGATAATTAATCTGCAAATCAATAATCAATAACCACAACTGAGTTTTTTTGGCTGATACAGTTAACGTAATTGACAAAATAAACAGACTATACTGCCATCCAGCAAGTGCGAACCTCATCGGCCAGTATAACCAAACCTTCTTTCCGACAAAATTCCACTATCTCCTCCTGGTTGGTGATAGACAGTACCTACGATAGAGGTTGCAGATGTTGAACTACATGTTAGGATAATCTCAGGCATTTGGCCCAAAGGCCAAATGCCAACCCCTTGACCGCGCCCTGATCGGGGGCGCCCAGCCCAATAGGCTGGTGGGCCCCTGTCGCCAGCGCCATATAAACAGAGGTGGGGGCCGGGCGGCACGCATCCCAAGGTTGACCGTGCCGCCGCCACCCCACCGACAAAACCCTAGACCCGATCTAAGAGGGGGCGCTCAAGCGACGGGAAGCACCACCGCCGTTCACCGCCGCCAGGGAGACGCCACCGCCCGGGACACGCCGCAGAGGAGCCCCGCACCTCTTCCCCGACCGTCGCTGCCCGTGCGCAGACTCCACCGAGCGAACCCGCGATGGCCAACTCCTCCTCCTCTACATCCGAAGGTCGGTACCCCTCTCTCCCTCTCGGTTTTACCTCAAGAACACGAACCCTAAAAGAACCCCGCTAGATCTAACCTAGGAGATCCTAAAGAGAACTAACCTAACAATGGTATCAGAGCTTGCCTAGTGGTAGATCTAGATGGGGAAAAGAAGAACGACCGCCGTCGGTTGACCGGCGTGCGGAAAAGCAAATCACAGAGAACCCCCCTAACCCTAGAAAACGCAAAAGAAAGAAGAAGAGGGGACTCACGGTTGCGCCGCCGCTTCCTGTGGGAGCCGCCGGCGCCGCCGCTTGAGCCGCCTTGCGCGCACGCCGCCGGGGCCGCTCCTTTTGGGGTCGCCGCCCGCGCGGGCGCCGCCGTGCACTGCCGCTGGGGCCGCCGCGCTGTCGCGCGCCCGGCCGCCGCGTCTCGCTGGGGCCTCCGCGCCGCCATCGAGCCGCTTCGGGGGCCGCCGCGCTGCCGCTCCGCGCTCAGGGCCGTCGCGGCCGCCATCGCCTCGCGGGACAGGGAGCCGCCGCTCCGATTTTTTCGCAAGGGGGCAGGCGCAAATGAGCTAGGGTTAGGTTTGCCTGGCTTTTGTTCGGGCGAAACTCGCTCCGAGCCGTCCGATGGCATGGACGGCCGAGATCGGGCGGGGCCAGATGGGCAGGCTGGTGCTTCGGGCTGGGCCGCGCGGGGGAGAAAGTGAGCGGGGCCGCCTGGGCCGAGGCCGCGCGTGGGCGTGCGCGCGCGCGCGTGAGGCGCGGGGAGAGTGGGCCGCATCGCGGCTGAGTGGGCTGAGCGAGTTCGGCCGCGGCTGAGTGGGCCGTGGCCGGGCTGATTGGGCCGAATTGGCATTTTGAACAATAAAATCCCGAAAAAGAGATTTAATGTTTTTCAGAAGTATTTATTGATGAATTTTGATTGAAATTTGATCCAAAATCTCTGTAATTTTTTGCACCAACGTGTTAATTTTTCAGAGATTAAAAGTGTACAGTATAATGCTTCTGAATATTGAATTATTTTAGAATAATTACAGTTTCCGCTGCAAAAGTTAATGTTGATTGATTTTCATTATTAAATTCGAACCAACGGGAGAATTTAATTTTGGAAAAAAATAGAGATAAATCCCATATAATTATGATATTGTTATTTTCTGACCAACGTTGATAATAACAATATTATAATTTTTTAATTGATGATTTTTATGCATTATTTCTATTTCTGCCCAACGGTGATGTAGATTTAATGTATAGATAAAATTGGTTTAAATTGTATGTCGTATTTTTGACCAACGTTGGAAATAAGACATATAATTTTCCTGTTATGTTCTCACTTTATTTGAAATATTTTTCAGGAGGATACAACTTGATGAGTTGTATCAGAGAGATCCCCACTCTCAAAGGTGATAATTATGGAGAGTGGAAGAAAAAGATAGACTTAGCGTTTATCTTGGTTGAGGTGGACTGGGTCCTCACTACAGCACGTTCCACTGAGCCTTTGGCACCAACGAGGGAACAAAATGAGAATGATACTGCATGGCAGAAAAGACAAAGGGATCATGCTCCCTTACAGATGTCTTATGACCTTGATCATAAGAAATGGACCACAACCAACAAGAAATGTATGGCTGTGATAAAGAACACAATTGAGCCTGCGATTGTGGGCTCAATTGCAGAGTGTGACACTGTCACAGAATACCTTGATAAAATAAAGAGTCAGTTCACTGGCTCTTCAAAGACTTATGCTACACAGCTGATTAAGCAGCTGGTAACAGAAAGGTATTCTGGCAGTGGCAATGGCATAAGAGAGCACATTCTTAGGATGAGCAACTTGGCATCTAAACTTAAACCAATGGATTTGGCTCTCAAGGATGAGTTCCTTATTCACTTGGTTTTTGCTTCATTGCCGAAAGAGTTTGACACCTTTGTTGTCAACTACAATATGCAGCCCGAGAAATGGGACTTGGAAAAGTGCATTGCTATGTGTGTGCAAGAGGAGGAAAGGATCAAATCCTCACGTGGTGGTTCTATCAACTATGTGAAAGATTACAAGAAAAAGAACTTCAATAGTAACTCCTTCTCAAAGAACAAGGGAAAAGCCTCTGTCCATCAGGCTCAACAGAATAAATTTACTGTAGACAAAGATCAGTGTCTTCACTGCAAGAAGACGAGACACTACAAGAAGAACTGTCCTGATTATTTAAAGATGATAATGGCAAAGAAAGGTGAGAACATTATTACCTTTATAAATGAATCCCTGTATGTGCAATATTCGAAATCCACTTGGTGGATTGACTCAGGAGCAACTGTTCATGTTGCTAATTCTTTACAGGGATTCCGTTCGACGAGGACTACGCAAAGAAACGAAAGATGCATTAAAGTTGCAAATGGAGTCCAAGCTGAAGTTGAAGCTGTTGGCGATCTTTCATTAGAGTTAGCTAATGGCTCCAATCTTTTACTTAGAGATGTCCTTTTTGTTCCCTCTTTACAGAGGAATTTGATTAGTGTTTCAAATTTGGACAAAGATGGTTATGATTGTAATTTTGGAAATGGCAAGTGTGAAATAATGTTTAATAAAGAATGTGTTGGTCTTGCCATCTTACAGAATGAGCTTTATTTGTTATCATTATGTGATGATGTGAATGTCGTATGCGATAATGAGAACGTCGCGTGCGAGAAAGTGATTGAATCCTCGTCTACGAATGTGAACAGAAAACGAAAGAGAACTCATAATGAATCGTCGAAATTATGGCACTGTCGTTTAGGCCATATTTCGAGGGGGAGAATAGAAAGACTAGTTAAGAATGACATTCTTCCTCCATTAGAGTTCTCAGACTTAGAACAATGCAGAGAATGCATTAAAGAAAATATGTAAAGAAAATTAAAAAAGACGCTAAAAGAAGCACAGGAGTTCTACAAATTGTTCACACAGACATTTGTGGTCCTTTTCCTGTGAAAAGTGTGGATGGTTATGACTCGTTCATAACATTCACGGATGATTACTCCCGTTATGAATATATTTATCCAATCAAAAAAAGAAATGAAGCCTTGGATAAATTCAAGATATTTAAGGCTGAAGTTGAAAACCAACACGATTTAAAGATTAAGATAGTCCGATCTGATCGTGGGGGGGAGTACTACGGTCGACATACCCCAGATGGACAAGTTCCTGGACCTTTTGCAAAGTATTTACAGGAAAATGGAATAGTGGCCCAGTATTCTACACCGGGCGAACCTCAGCAAAATGGAGTAGCTGAAAGACGCAACCATACCCTGATGGATATGGTGCGAAGCATGATGAGCTATTCCACACTGCCATTGAGTTTATGGATGGAGGCGTTGAAAACCGCCATTCATATTCTCAACAGAGTGCCTAGTAAGTCGGTGCCCAAAACACCGTACGAGATGTGGACAGGAAGAATTCCCTCACTAAACCACTTACGTGTGTGGGGGAGTCCTGCTGAGGCTAAAGTATTTAACCCAAACCTTGGGAAGCTTGATCCCAAAACAGTAAGTTACCATTTCATTGGCTACCCTGAAAAGTCAAAAGGTTTTCGTTTCTACTGTCCAGACAGATATACAAAGTTTGTAGAAACGAGACACGCTGTCTTCTTAGAGGATGAAATGATGAGAGGAAGTATGGTAGCTCGTGAGATTGACCTTGAAGAGAAGCGGGCGTATGCGCCCACTCCGATGATTCAAGAGCCATTCTTCACACTACCTGCTGTCGCTGCACCATCGGTGCAAGACACTGTGGTGCCAGCACCTGTTATTGTTCCTCCTGTGGCAACAATGAATGATAATGAGGAACCTGTTCTTCAGGATCCTATAGAACCTATTGCCACAGATGAGGGGGAGCAACAGCAGCCTCAAACAGAAGATGTACCAAATGAGGAGGCCCCGAGGAGGTCTCAAAGAGTAAGAAGATCAGCTATTTTTGATGATTATCAGATTTATCATACAGAGGAATTTCAAATGGAGGATGATCCCACCTCATTTGAAGAAGCCATGAGAAGCGAAAATTCCTCAAAATGGCTTGAGGCCATGGAAGAGGAAATGAGGTCCATGAAGACTAATAAAGTCTGGGACTTGGAAATTATTCCTAAAGGAGCCAAAACAGTAGGCTGTAAATGGGTCTACAAGACAAAGCTTGACTCCCAAGGGAATGTAGAAAGACACAAAGCGTGACTTGTGGCAAAAGGCTTTACGCAAAGAGCAGGGATTGATTACAATGAGACCTTTTCTCCAGTCTCATGTAAAGATTCCTTCAGAATCATAATGGCATTAGTAGCACATTATGATTTAGAGTTACATCAGATGGATGTAAAGACGACATTTCTTAATGGGGATTTGGAGGAAAATGTTTACATGGCACAACCGAAAGGTTTTGTCGTGGAAGGAAATGAAAGAATGGGATGCCGCCTAAAGAAATCAATATATGGGTTAAAGCAAGCTTCAAGACAGTGGTACTTGAAGTTTGACAGTACAATAAGAAAATTTGAGTTTAAAGAGAATGTAGAGGACAACTATGTTTATGTAAAGTTTAAAGATGGGAAGTTTATCTTCCTAATCCTGTATGTGGATGATATCCTGCTAGCTAGTAGTGATGTTAGTTTGCTACTGGAGACAAAAAAAAGTTTTTGTCCTCAAACTTTGATATGAAAGATCTTGGTGAAGCTTCATTCGTTCTAGGGATCGAAATTCACCGGGATAGAAACAAGGGGATATTGGGACTGTCACAAAAGGCATACATAGAGAAAGTCTTAAAGAAATTTGATATGCATAAAAGTAGTCCTTCACCTGCACCTATAGTCAAGGGCGACAGATATGGGGATTTTCAATGCCCCAGAAACCAGTATGAGATCGATCAAATGAAAGCGGTTCCATATGCTTCAGCTGTCGGAAGCTTACAGTATGCTCAAGTGTGTACACGCCCTGACTTAGCATTTGTTACCAGGTTACTTGGCAGATTCCAGAGCAATCCTGGAATAGAACATTGGAAATTGATAAAGAAAGTCTTGCGTTATTTGCAAGGAACAAAAGGCCTCATGATGACATACAGAAGATCAGATTCACTCCATATAGTGGGGTATACAGATTCTGATTTTGCGGGAGATGATAGAAAGTCTACATCCGGATATGTATTCACTCTCGCAGGAGGAGCTATATCGTGGAAAAGCTCAAAGCAAACCGTCACTACATCGTCCACAATGTATGCCGAGTTTGTAGCATGTTATGAGGCTACGGGGCAGGTGAACTGGCTAAAGAAGTTCATACCCGGTTTAAAAGTGGTTGACGACATCAATAGACCACTTAAGTTGTACTGCGATAATGAACCCGCAGTAACGTATGCCCACAACAATAAGTCAAGTGGTGCTACCAAACACATTGACATAAAGTACTATGTTGTGAAAGATAAAGTTCGGGATCAAATTATAAGTCTTGAGCACATAAGTACCGCAAAGATGTTAGCAGATCCGCTTACTAAAGGCTTACCACCCAACGTGTTCAGAGAACATGTAGCCGGCATGGGTTTAAGGGAAAGCCTATGATTCCTGGACTAAAAGATGGCCCAAAAGATTAAAGTAACTGTTTCAAAACAGAGAGGTGTATTGTAACTGTTGAATCTATCGGCGATTGACCATGACGATGAGACATGTTCTATGCACTGATCTGTGATGGAATGTGTAAAGGCAAAAGTAATTAAAGATAAAGTATAGATTGAGATCAAGGGGGAGAATGTAGGATGATCTCAGGCATTTGGCCCAACGGCCAAATGCCAACCCCTTGACCGCGCCCTGATCGGGGGCGCCCAGCCCAATAGGCTGGTGGGCCCCTGTCGCCAGCGCCATATAAACAGAGGTGGGGGCCGGGCGGCACGCATCCCAAGGTTGACCGTGCCGCCGCCACCCCACCGACAAAACCCTAGACCCGATCTAAGAGGGGGCGCTCAAGCGACGGGAAGCACCACCGCCGTTCACCGCCGCCAGGGAGACGCCGCCGCCCGGGACACGCCGCAGAGGAGCCCCGCACCTCTTCCCCGACCGTCGCTGCCCGTGCGCAGACTCCACCGAGCGAACCCGCGATGGCCAACTCCTCCTCTACATCCGAAGGTCGGTACCCCTCTCTCCCTCTCGGTTTTACCTCAAGAACACGAACCCTAAAAGAACCCCGCTAGATCTAACCTAGGAGATCCTAAAGAGAACTAACCTAACACTACAAACTTTGGTGATTTTGATGTTGGGTCAGTAATTTTTGAGAGACCTTTAGATAAATGTTTTTATTATCCCATTAGATACAGGAAGATCTGTTTGCATACATGTCCAGTAGGATTGCCGGGATTTATGACCACCATAGCCCGAACAGTTAAACCGGCTGAACGAGCCTCCTCCAAACACCTCTTTACTTCGAATATTTCAAGCCCCCAATTACTATCTTCAGTAAGATTATATGGTACCTAGAAATTCATTTCAGTAACTTGGTTATTTCTTGCATGTACTAAAATGAGCAATTTTTTACTCGTCTTCCTATTTTACATTTTTTAGTACAATTTCGTCCATCTGATTAGAAGTTTGAGATGCAATGAACAATTTAAGTAATTCTTAAGAATTGCAAATACTGCTTGACTATTTCTGAAAGCTAGCACCAGGGTTCAGGAAACCATTTTTAGTGCGCGCGCGCACACACAAAATGTATGGCATGTTTGGAAGTTGGAACATAGGAATTTCATAGGAATTATGTGGGAATTTTGCAGGAAACAACTCAATCAATTCATGCAGGAATCTGGGAAAATCCCCGCATTCCAAACGGGGCCCTTGAGTGCCTGGGTCTGGTTCTCTTTGAAAACCAGTTTGAAACCGGATTGTTTTTTTAGATTTTTTTTGAAATATTGATTTTGTTTATTTTGCAGATTTGAAGTTTGGTATATAAACTAGATGTCATTATAAGCATTTTGGTATGGAAGATGAATTTAAAGCAGGGGTTTAGAGGGAGAACCGAAACTGCGGTACCAATGATCAATACCAGTCCGGTTCCAGTTTACTGGCAGTTACCGCCAGTTACCACTGTTTTTCCGAACCCTGAATAGCACCATGCCATTGTTCCACCATGAAGCTTAATGGCAGCTGAGTATAACGGATATTCAGGTAAAGGGCTTAAAATGCCATCTTCATGGGATCTAATAAGAATTTGCATAGTCAAATTAACCTGCAAAGGAAAAAGGCAGAAAGAAGCAGCACAGTTTAGGATATTCAGGTAGACCACGCATCATGTGCATGTGATGGAACTCTGAAATGCAGATTATTACTGCTGAACTCGCTCCGTCTGTTAGGAAAATGTCATCTGGTTTTGATGGAAAACAATCTCTTGCAGAGATCCCTTCTGCAACTGCTTCACGCAAACTTTTGATTCCCTGATCGTGTTAGACAAGTACTAACATTGTAATGAAGAATAGAACAGGAAAATATATCCTCGTAGGGCAACAGTACAAAACCAAGTAAAAGGTATTCTAGCATACTGATCCTGTTAAGACCTGATTTGTGAATGTTGGTGCGGTGCATTCATGCTCCACAATCCACATTACACTACTTGAGCATGTATTTCCAATACAATACCTGACTGCTAGTATATGGACCAGTGTCTCTGCCAGGAATTGACTCAATAATACTCCGGGCTCTTTTTATGGCACATGAACTGTAATAGTAGATTGAAACAGTATTGATCAAGTTTTTGTCAGACAAATATTGTATTGAAAGAAGTTATTAGCAGCTAGAAGTGAAAAACAAATGGATTCCTTACTTCAAGAGGTCCACGATTGTAAGTTTTACTTATGATCTGCTCAGTTTATGAAGTTCTTTGTAACTGTAAGAGACTAAGAGTATATACTAAACAGACTTCAACTATTTACTCCAACCTGAATAAGGTATGAGCTTCATCTCTGTTCAGGAGGGTTGGATTGTCACACAAAGAAAGAACCTGAAGGCAATAATTCGAGACATGAAACCGCATTGTCATCTTCCCGACTTAAAATCAGGAAAGCGTAAGAATGTTAACCTCACGAAAGAAAGTTATCGGTCGCTGACCAAGAACCTGGGGATTCCCAAGATTGCAGTATATTATCTGCTGGAAAGCAATTAGGCTATTAGAGGATCACAAAGATTGAGCAGGATTACACGTACACACTTGTAACACAAGCTTAAACACACCTCTTGAAAAGGGAGAGAACCTGGATTATCGTCAATCTCCTTCTGTAACCGCTGGATGGCACAAAAAATGGCACACAAGAAGAGATTTTTTATATATACTTTTAACCATGGGCGAGGAATATCATAAAAAGCATGATGCCGAAGATCAAAATTCCATGCCTTTCTCAAATGCAAGATGTGAAATGGTGAACATATCATTTCTCGCATGTAGTGCAAAATGGAGCTTACCATCTAGTTTACAGGAACCTCCGTTTGTGCTAATTACTCAAAGGTTAGTGCACTTACTGGTTTAGTATAATAACGTAGTTCAAAGAACTCGTTGTCTAGACAGTTAGACGACACATGCATGGATCCATTTGCTTGGTTCGACAGTAGAGGCAAGAGTAGGTGACTGCAGGTAGAAACATTACCTCTGCGTGCCTAGCAATCGCCCCGCAAGGTTCATAGTTGAAAATCTTGACCTTCAAAAGGATGAGCATGTGTGTAACTCCAATTTTTTCATGTAAAAATAGATAGAACCGGCACAAAGCTGGCCGCACGATGTCCTGATTTATCCACGCGAATGGTTCTTAATCCATAACAAGCAGCTGCACAGATGTGCGGTCACGTAAAATATCAAAGAAACGACATGTACAGTTTTCTCAGTACCTTGGGATTTATGGTCTTTTCGGTGATGGACGGGGTTTTGTTGTACGACATGGCGAGGGCACCGGCAGCGAGAACGCCGGGGAAGACGAGGACGAGGAGGATCGAGCTGTCGCGGAAGAGAGGAGGAGCTGCCTGCTTCCTCTTGGCAGGGTCGGGCGCGGGCGCATGGCTAGAGGCTGTTCTTTTCGGCTGCGGCTTTTGGTTGAAATTTTTAAATTTTGGCTGTTTACGGTACAGATTACGGAGAGACAGATACTCATTTACAATTTTAACTGGTATAGATGTTGGGCTTTTAATGTGTAGATCATTTAACTTGTAGACCCCTGTCTTGAGAAAATATTTCGTTTGAAAATTAGGTACTATAACAGAAATCAAAAGTCGCTTTCAAAAGCTCAAAAGAACAGGCGCTAAAGGCTCGAGCCTAGCGGTCGCGGCTGGCAGCGCGCCGCTGCCACGTCCCGAGTCGGAACAAGGCTCGGAGTTTGGGCCTCGGACTCGTGTAAGCACGCGCGGGCGCGCGGCTCTGACGCGCGTTCTCACGCTCGGCAGCCTGGGGCCTGGGCCGGCCCGTAAGTTGTGCGCCTGGGCCTCGCGGCCGCCCGCGGCCCTCTCGGCGCTTGGGCGGCCACACGTGTCCGCGTGCTCGTGCCGACCCATCAAACGCCCCCGCGCGCGCATGGGACCTACAGCGTATGCGGCCTTTCTGCTCGTTTTGTGGGGATAGGCGGCCGAGAGGGGGTCGCACGCGTGCGCCGTGTGTTTGCAGGGTAAACCAGTCTGCGAGCGGCGTGTCCTTGTACGGACCGCGCAGGCGAACCGTACGAGCGGAAATCCACGAGCGAGATGGAAGGTGGATGGGGCCATGATTGGCCGGGCATCTCAAAATTCCCACGTACTATGTGTTTCTCCGTGCCTGCCTCTACGGCTCTACGCAATAAAGAGGCATACAACCAACCGTGTTGCGTGCTCTCAAACGAAGGTTCCGAGAGCGTTGCATATTTAAAGCAATTATGTAATAAATAGAATGAAAAATCAAAAGTTATATGTATAAATCATACCAGGTAAGTGAGGAGATAAGTGTGAAACCATACTAGACAGGTGAGGAGGCAAGTATAAAACATGCCAAGTATGAAACCATGCCAGACAGTGAAGGAGCAAGTGTAAAACCATACCATGTTTTAAGTATGGGCCAGAAACCAATGCGTCTAACATGTTAACCAAAATGTCTAACACACCCCGCAGTTGGAGCGTCGGTGGAGTGGACATTCAAACTGGACCGGAACTCGGTGAAAATAGAAGTAGACAACCCTTTGATGAAAATGTCAGCATACTAAGATGATGTCAGAACGTGAAGAACGCAGACATCGCCAAGACCAACTCATTCCCAGACGAAGTGGAGGTCAATTTCAACATATTTGGTGCCCTGATGTTGCATTGGATTTGTTGAGAGATAGACTGCACTGACATTGTTGCAGTAGACGAGGGTAACTCGACATAGAGGACTGTGAAGTTCCTGAAAACGTTGGTGTTGCACCCTAAAAAAAAGGACTCTATCCCTAACCAAATTCTCTCTCCTATCTCTAATGCATGCAATTACCTCTCTCTCTTCCGGGAATCACTCCCTGCGTTACTCACTTCCTCCTTCCATCTATTCTTCTTCTCCCAGATATCTCTTCTCTCTCTCCTCTCTACTCATCTCTCACTCTCTCCATCTCTCTCTTGCGTGGGCTTGCATGGGGCCGCATGGGCGCCGGCGGAGGTGGCCACGGCGGCGGCGACGCCGGCAGTGGTGGTGGCGGCTAGGGATGAAAACGGATCGGATACGGACGGATAATACCTCTACCATATTTGTTTTCATATTTTTTTTGGATACGGAAACGAATACGGATAACTCGAATACGGATAATATCGAATACAGATACGGATCGAATACGAATCGAAACGAATACGGTTACGAATATTTATCGGAACATGAAAACCCCTTAAACTATACATCCAAAATTAACAAACATACGTAAATAGTTCATCTTGTCAAAACATTCATGAAATCTAAACAAGCATAGTCTTTTCATCCACAAGAAAATATACCCGAGTGATCGAATCATCCATGCCATTTTACTGCAAGAAACAAAATAATTATGAATGGTATGCAGCAAGTCAGCAGATATACTACTGAATCTGCACACGGCACAACTAAGCATTCCCTGCAACGGAAATCTCACACTAATAGAGTCTACTTTTTGAACTAATCAAGAAGGCTATAAAAACTGAGCTTGCTGGAATGGAATTTAGCACACGAATCTAACAATCAGTTTCTGTAAATGTACACTGATCTACCTACAGTTGAGAGCATCCGTGAACTGTTAGTAGCATCTGGACAATTTGTTTGGACAATCAGTTTTTGTTTCATCAACCATCACAAATTAAGTTTTGCTCAATCATCACTAACTTACAGCAAACGGCGGCCGGCGGAGGCGGGCGGAGCAGGCCGAGGCGGGCGGAGACGGGCGGAGCAGGCGGCCGGCGGAGGCGGAGGCAGACGGCCGGCGGAGGCAGAGGCGAGCGGATCCGGCAGAGGTGGGCTGAGCAGGCGGAGGCCGGTGGAGCAGGCGGAGGCGGAGGCGGGTGGAGCAGGCGGAGGCGGACGGATCCGGCGGAGCCGCGGAGGCGGAGGCAGGCGGAGGTGGAGGCGGAGCAGGCGGAGGCGGGCGGATCCGGCGGAGGCAGGCGGAGGCGGCCGGATCCGGCGGAGCCACGGAGAAAGAGGCGGGCGGAGCAGCCGGAGGTGGAGGCGGAGGCGCGAGGATCAGGCGGAGGCACAGTGGAGAACGAGAGTGGAGATAGGGGTCTACGGCGGCCGGTGCCCAGGGGCAAAACCTAAACTCCCGGAGTGTTGAGGCGCCGACGGTTGGATCGTGGGGGTGGGTGAGATGGATGGCTGGATCGCGCATGAGTTGGAATGGGCCTGGGCTTCTAGCATTATGGGCTAAACTCCAGGATATCCGGTTTCGTATTATCCGGATTATCCGTATCCGTATCTGTATTCGACGGATACTAGGCTTACTGTATTCGTATCCGTATCCGATAAAAAAACCCGTATCTGTATCCGATCCGAGAAATATCCGAAAAAAATCCGATCCGACACTATCCGTATCCGTCTGGATCCGGCGGAAAATATCCGATCCGTTTTCACCCCTAGTGGCGGCGGCCCATGCATGCGCCCTCTGTTGCGCGTGAAGCTCGGCCATGGCGGCTCAGTGGTCGCGTGGGCTTGGGCGGCAGGCGGCGAAACCGGAGGCGACGGCGGTGGCGGCACCGTACGGCGGCGGCAGCGGCAAGCGCAGCCAAGCGCCAGTCATGCATGCAGATGGCGCAGTGGGGCGGCGGCGACAGCGGTGGCGGCACCGGACGGCGGCGGCGGCGGCAAGCGCAGCCAAGCGCCAGTCATGCATGCAGATGGCGCAGTGGGGCGGCGGCAACGCGGTGCGGGGCGGCGACGGCAGCCAACCGGCGACGGCGGAGGCGGCCGGCCTGGCGGAGGCGGCGGCCGCGTGCGGTGGCGCTCGCACGCATGTGCACATGCCCGCGTGCGCATGCTGCCATGGCGCGGCAGCGACGGAGGCCGGCCAGTGAATAGCTGCGGCGGCAACGACTCCCGACGGCGGTGCGTGGGCGAGTAGCACGGCACGGGCGAAGGCGCGGCGGCGCACGGGGGAGCGCAGCGCGGGCGGAGGCACGGCGGCGTGCGGGCGCGGCGGCCGTGGCGGCGGCATCGCTCCTGTCGCATGCGCTGCGGCTGGTCTTCCTCGCTGCTAGCCGGTTGCCTTCGCGTCTTCACGGTGCGTGCATGGCAGGGGTAGCTGCATGCATGGAGAATGGCTATGTCAATCAAAGGTTCACATGTGGGAATAGAAGGGAACTTTGGACGGGTTCATACTTCTGATCCTTCGTGCAACCGAATTGCCGAACGCTTGGCAGGCATGTACCTCGCGGTCGTAACCTCTGCATTTCATATTTTACACCTCCCATGATTGCTTGTTACCGTTGCTATTGAGTACTATTACCATATCGCTAAAGCTGGTCTGTCTATTATCATATCACCTAACGCTCACCTATCCACTACCATGTCACTAAAGCGTACCTGCTTACGATCAGATCACCAAAACTTACCGGGCTTTTATCATATCACGAATGTTACCTGATTAATTCCATATCCTGAAAGTTACCTGCTTGTTATCATATTACTAATGCTTGCCTGATTGTTGTCACATGTTAATGCCTGCCAGTTATGGACTTTTAATATTGTATTCATACCATGAGGTTCTAGGTTATCTTATTTTCCATGCTTTATGTTAATTAATACCTTAGACACTTAGATGTATTAAAGTGCTATGGTTAATGTCTAAGTTGCAAGCTTTAATTATTAATTATAATTGTTGTTTAAATTATGGTTGGGGTAGTATAGGAGTGACTTCAACTTAAGGTTAACCACTAGTAATCTTTAGCTTCGGAATGATATATTTAATTACCGGTTCCCTGATTCATTACTTGTATGTTATTGCTTGATTGGATTCGATGGAATTATGTACGATATTGTTAACCTGACTAACAACAGCTTATCATGTAATAAAATCTAGTTGTTTGACAACCCCTTGGTGTGAGTTAAGTTGTAATGCTGGGTGAGAATCATTCATGGATCCCTACCATCGTCGTATTATCCTTCTTCACCTCCCATATGATTTTATCTCCTGTCTTCAACCTCAGCAATCTTTTCCACTCCTTGTAATCGTGCATGAACTTATCTCCAATTATTTTGATTCCATATTTCACATCTTTCATGATTACTTGTTACCATTGTCATTGAGTACAATTATCACATCAATGAATTACCTGGTTCTTATCATATCACTGAATTTACCTGGCTAATATCCTGTCACCAAGTTACCCGGTTATTATCATCTCTCTAGTACTTGCCGGGTTGTTATAATAGTATTCATGCTTGCCTGTTTATTATTATGCTTGCCTAGTTATGATCATATTATAATGCTTGTCTAGTTCTTATCAAATTGTTAATGCTTGCTGGTTATATACCCTTAATATTGTATTCCTGTCATGATGTTCTAGATTACCTTATTTCACATGCCTTTAGGTTTATCATAATACTCTGTTAATAATATTATAAGATTCATGCTTTTAAGTAATGTGTAGAGTTCATGCTTAAACCGTTAATGGGGGTAGCGGGTGATCATGTGGTAGACTTAGGTTAAAATCACTAGCAGTCCTTTAAGTATCACGTTTCTGTGTTTAATCCTCTCGATATCATGATGTATTGCCGGTACAATCCCTTGTGTGAGTCATGATCGTTATACTTTAATAAATGTTAATTTGACTAATAATCACTTATCACATAATAAAACTTGATTGGTTGATAAACTTGTGTGAGCTACATTATAATACCTCTTTAGATTGATTACTATAGCACTATCATTATTCCCCATCGCCTCGTATCAAAAACTATGTCTTTCCATTTTCAATCCTAGCATATCTTTTCACTTCTCATAATTTATTATAGCCTTATCCTCGCCATCTCTTAGTTACCTTAATTTTGTTCTATATAATCTGTCCATAATGTATCAGTTACTTTATCACTTAGTATCACCAATCCTGTCTCTTCGGTCTCATTGTATTAAATTGTTACCCTCATAACTTTACCTTAATTCAATCACAACTCTCTAATTATATCATGGATAATTCGCTAAATAACAAACTAAGGGTTATCACGCCGGGGCTACCCACATATAGGGGTCATTTCCACCCAACCTGGTAACGTACGGGGGGCACCGTACATTCTCGTTACAAAAGGATATTACACCCCGTCTGCGGTTATACAGTCGAGGACAAGGTTGTGCCTGGCTATTCTCGTATAACCGGGTATGTGAGATGAGGTCGCCGGCACCCTGCTATAACTTGCTATAACTTTTCACATAACAACTATTTTAAATACACAGTCTCCATGATATCCATCTCCCATTTATGACAGTATCTCCGATATCAGTTGTGCATTGCTTTCAACTTGTACCTGTTGTTTACTTGTCATGCTTGCCTTTATTTCATGTGGTTGCATTACCTGTCTTTACTCACTGTGTTGCGACCGTTGTTGGGTACTTACTGAGATTTTCAAATCTCACGCTTGCTCTTTTCAGTCCCAGGTAAAAGGCCAGTGGAGTGATAGCATCATGCATGGGTGGGAGCACTCGAGTTTTCAACACCGTGGTTTGCCACTGTTTATTTGTTTCATTCGTTCTTTATTTGGTTAGAAGTGGACCGGTCCCATGTTTTAAACAGTTATTCCAGCTTTTGTTGGTTCTCTATTAAAGTGTTAATAAAGTTTTAAACTTTTTGTGATTTCTTTTGTTGTTCTTATTTATTCTTTACTTTGGCGATGACGTTCCATAGTAATATCCCATATGGTTACGTGGGGTGTTACAGTTGGTGCAACTAGCATGCCTCAGCAACAGCATTGGCCATGGGCTCGATACTCAGCTCCGCACTCGAACGAGATACAATATGTTACTGCTTGGAGGACTGGGAGACGAGATTGTCACCCAGGAACATGGCGTACCCCGAAGTGGATTTGCATGTGTCGGGACAACCAACCCAGTCAGCGTTGAAGTAGGCAACCAGATTTGTAGAGGCTTCTCGGTGAAGAAGTAAGTCATGGTCGATGGTGCCACGAAGATACCGAAGAATGCATTTTACGGCAACGAGGTGCGACTCACGAGGATCATGCATATGGAGACAAACTTGCTGTGCGATGTAGGCAATATCCGGGTGAGTGAAGGTGAGATACTGCAAAGCACTAGCAAGACTTCAGTAGAACGTTGGATCAGCCACAGAAGCACTAGTAGAAGAGGAGACTTTGGAATGAGTGTCGACAGGGGTGCTGCAAGGCTTGTAAGCGGTTATGCCGACGCGGTCTAGGATGTTGAGAGTATACTGCCGCTGAGAGAGGAATATACTACCTGTAACACCCCGCCCATTCTCTGGGCCCGAAATGCTACCACCATTGCAAACTCTTACCTTTCCTTCAATTACTAGAGAATCAACACTAATATATTTAGGTGCAATGAATAGATACATCATAGTTTTTCTTTTAGCTCTTACCCTAGCAGAATAGTAGAGACTAAAATAAACTGACAAAAGGTGGTACAGGGAGTGCTGTTAGTTTGTGAAGATTATTCATGTGCTACTCCAGCCCCGAGCATGACGTCTTCAACGATCACCTAGAAGTAAAACAACAAAGTAAGGGTGAATCCAAAGACTCGGTAAGTACATAATAGGACGATAAATACTATCAAAACATGAAAATAATTTAATCCAACCATAACATACTCTACATACATAGCCACGCACGTACCAACATTCTCAAGGTTCCACGTTGATCGTACATACTCCACATGCATTTTCGTGTTCCACATTGCCAAATCATCAATGCAATGCAACCCTGCTCTATATGCACATTTTCTCATCACATTGCAAATACCGGTATTGCCGAGTGAACACCCGTCGATGTTCATCCATAATCTTGGGCCCGCCCATATCGGCACGGGGATCTTTCCACTCTCGTGGAGGCCTACTGAAGTAGGTCTTACTCAAGAGCACTCCGGATTAGTCCGCTAGTTTTACTCGTAGCTGGGGACTTTCTCACCACCCTCACTCTTGAGTGCACATAATGCAAATGCATATGCTTATTGACATTTTCATTGTCATCCATAAATAAGTATCATGTCATGTAATCATCGCATTTCCACAAACATTATCACATCTTGTAAACATCGCATAATCATAAACTCTACGATCTACCGCTCTACCATGCACTTGCCTGTTAACCAAGCGGAGCGGAACGATGTGCGGACGGCGTCGACTCGGGACCTCCACTTGGACAAGCAATTAATCCAACTTAACACATCATAACGAAACCAGAGATTAAATAGGCGACGATAATACTACACACATATCCCGATTCTGGCATCAAAACACACGGGTTTCAGGGACCTGTCGCGCAGGTACCAAACCCCCCATTTCTTTTTTCCTCTTTTCTTCCCTTTTCTTTTCTTCTCTTTCTTCTCTTTCTTTCTCTTTCTTTTTTTTCTTACTCGGCCGGCCCCTTCTTCTTTTCCTTCCTCACCCGACCCTCTCTCTCTTCTTCTTATTTCTCTTGGCCGAATGGCCTCCTCTTCTCACTCCCTCTCGGCCGAGCGGCTCCAGGCAGTGCGACATTGGCGCGGCCAGGCTCGGCGGCGCCAGCGGCTCCTCCGCCGCCCCCCTCTCGCCTTCCTCTCCTCCCTCCTCTCTCTCCATCCCTCGCGTGCGCGACCGCGCCTAGGGGCTGCTCCGGCGGTGTGGCCAGGCTCGGCGGCGCCGGCCCAGAGCTCGCTTCCGCCGGCGTCTCTGTCGCCCCCTCGCATGCCGGCCACTACCCGTCTCTCCCCGGCTCGGTCGGGAGCGCCGCCGCGACACCTTCAGATCCGGTCGGCCAGGGCCAGATCCGGTCGTGTCTTGCCGGCAGCCGCCTCCCCTACACGCGCATGGTGGCGAGGCGCTGAGCGCTGCCGCTCGGTCAGTGTGGCCTACGGGGTGAGCTCGCCGGCCACGGCTTGCAGCCGGCCGGCCGCCTCCTACTTCTGCCAGGATGGTTTGCCCCCCTTTCACTTTCTCTGTGTGCCCTACTTCTGCTATTGTGTGCTAATGTGCGTTATGGGGCTGTGGAGGGAAGGTGGTTATGCTCACGGGTTGGCTTGGCGTGGGTTCGGCGGCCGTCGACGTCCTCTGTCGTTGGCGACGAAGCCCGCACGCCTCGGTCTTCTGAGCTCCTTGGGATCTCTCCTCCTTGCCTTTCTCCCCCTTGCTCTCCGCCTTGGCTTCAGTTGGCGTCTTGGTGACTCCGGCTAGAATGGGGTAGGAGGAGGTGTTTGATGGCTTTGGACTGAGGCTTATGCCTCTAGTTGTGCTCTGGCTGGGGAAGTGAAATGATGTTACTCGACTTTTGTGGTTGTGACAGAAAAGTGGAGCAGGTAAAGTGGTTGTGTGTTGTCTTGTCTACTTAAGAGGCATGGCCATAACTCCCCCTATGAAATGCCGCTTTTGCCCTTCCCCTTTAGCCTTGGCTGGTTATGGCACTATGGGATTTTTGTCCAATGGCAGCCCTATACTATTTGGTGCTCTTCTACTGCAGCCGGTAAATCGGTAACAGGTAAGAATAGAATTTCCTGCCGAATGACGAAAACCCACAACGCGAGACGGCGCCAACCGGCCCTGGACGGTCTGGGAACCTTTGAGAGCGCTACTTTTAGTCACTTTCTAGACGGTGCCGACCGTCCCTGGGTGGTCTGGGGACCTTTGCGAGCGTTACTTATTCGGCATTCTAAAAGCCGATGGGTCTGACGGCGAAAACCGCCCTTTCCTTTCTTAATTCTCTCTTTTGCCATTCAGTGGTATTACACTGCCATCACGACGACTGACAGAAATACCCAGTGATGGAGTGGACCAAGATCCTTCATAGGAAAAATCTGTTAGAGGGAGGCAATCACTCGGTGGAGCACACTATCCGAAGAAGTAGTCAACATAATGTTGTCCACATAGAGTAGTAGGTAGATAGTGTCACCGCCTCAATGAGGCACAAAAAGAAAGGTGTCGGATTTTGCCTCCATGAAACCGAGAGACAACAACTAGGCTGTAAAACAGCTGTACCAGACCCGGGGTGCCTTTTTGAGACCGTAGAGAGACTCATAGAGGTGGCAAATGTAATCTAGGCAAGAGGAATCCACAAATCCAATCGGCTACGAACAAAAGACAGTCTCAGAGAGTGTGCCATGAAGAAACGTATTCTTAACATACAGCTGGTGGATAGGCCAATCTCGAGATAGAGCCGGAGAGAGAAATATGTGAACAGTGGCTGGTTTGATAACTGGACTTAAAGTATCATCAAAATCAACACTAGGACACTGTGTGAAATCACGAAGAACCCAGCGAGCCTTATAACGGGCAAGAGTACCATCCGAATTGTATTTATGCCGAAAAATCCACTTCCCAGTGACCACATTGGCATTGGATGGTCGTGGAACAAGAATCCATGTGTTGTTGGCCTGAAGAGCAGCGTATTCCTCCTCCATGGCGCTGCGCCTATTAGGGTCGGCGAGAACATCACATATGTCATCGAAACAGGAGACAGAGTGGCAGCATGAAGGTTCATGCGTGTGAGCAGCTACTGAAAATCGTTCTTTCCATGAGTCACCATGGCGTGGGAGTTTTTGACCGGCTGGAGCAGCACAGCACCTGAGAGAAGCTGCGGTAGATCGACCCCGCTGGGAGTTGGTGAGTCAACTGGTAGTCTCGCGGCAGGAGCACCATGTGCTTCCACTCTCACAGGAGGAGCCGTAGCTGGAGCACTAGTTGCTACCATAGTGGCGAACAAAGCAACAGGCGAGGGGGAGTCCCTGCCAGGAGAGGCGCTACCGGCCGGCGTAATGGGAGTGGGTATGGGCGCGCTGGGGCTATGCACAACCGGCGCAGGGGAGGTAGCACCGTCTAGCTCCATGGCTGGTAGGAGGACGGCTAGGCGAGTCACACCAGGAGGAGCATCATGACCTGCAAGATGCGGAGGCCCAATGGGCATCAGCGTGTGATCAAGCTCAAAGAAAAAATCAAGGTCAGTGGGGGGGCTGGGCGGCGAGCTCAGCAAAGGGAAAAGAGGACTCGTAAAAGTAACATGGTGGGAGATGATGACCCAATTGGAGGAGAGATCGAGGCATCGGTGTCCCTTGTGTTCGGATTGGTAGCCGAGAAACATGCATATGGTGGAGCGAGGAGAAAACTTGTGAGGAGTGGTGACAGAAAGGTTTGGGTAACACTTACAATCAAGAATTCGAAGGTGAGAGGAGGGGAACACCAAAGAGTACAAAAAGGTGTGAAAATATCGATAGTTTTTATGGGTTGGCGATTGAGAAGGTAGGTAGTGGCGTTAAGAGTTTCAACCCAGTAAGAGTAAGGTAGGCGGGTCTAAAACATAAGAGACCAGACAATGTTATTAGTGGAACAAATAATTCATTCTGCCTTGCCATTCTACTGAGAGGTGTATGAATATGACATGTGGAGTGCAACGCCATGGGTGAGGAAAAAGGTGCGAGCGGTGGAGTTGTCAAACTCACAGCCATTATCACACTAAATGCTCTTGATCTTAGTGCCGATTGAGTAGCAACATAAGAGAAAAAAGTGTGAGATAGTGGCAAAAGCATCGGATTTCAGTCGTAGAGGAAACGTCCAAAGATAATGCAAGCAATCATCAAGAATAATCAAATAGTATTTGTAACCGGATACTGATGACAGGCGAGGTCCAAAGGTCACAATGAACTAAATCAAAATTTTTGAGAGCATGAGACTGTGAAGTAGCAAAAGGTAGACGCACATGGCGACCAAGTTGACACGCATGACAGATAGTATCAGCGGGCTCATTATTGCAAGCAATGGCAGACGCACTAGCAAGGTGAGATAGGGACTCATGGCCAAGGTGCCCGAGACGACGATGCCAAAAGGAGGTGGAGGCACTGGCGATGAGTGTGCACGAAGGTGAGGCAGACGCATGGGGTAGAGAGGTCCAGAGCTATTGCACCTAGCGATCACGTTACAGGAATAAAGATCCTTTATAGAAAAGTCAACAGGGTCAAACTCAACGGAATAGTTGTTGTCAATAGTGAATTAACGAATGGAAATAAGATTCTTGATAAGGTACGGAGTGACAAGAACATTATTAAGATGAAGAGGACCAAGACTAGTGGAACCAGTAGAGGTGATGGGTAGCAGAGACCCATCACCCAACAACAATGGTGGAAGGAGTGAAGGAGTGATGGGGATGGGAATGGGAGAGGTTATTGTCACCCAAAGTCATCTGTGAGGTTGCACCAGAGTCAACGTACCAGTCGGTGGTTGGCGGGGAAGCAGGAGTCATAGTGTTGAAAGAGTTCGCCACAGTGGTGCGGCTAGGGCGGTGCACTAGGGGTGTGCGGGCTGAGAAGGTTGGGGCTTGGCTTGAATGGAGTTGCCCATGCCACACCTAGATGGTGTCGGTCTAGGGGTTGTAGAAGGAGGGTGGCCAACCAAAGGTGCCGCCCCGGAGTGACCATTCACACCTCCGCTGCTGGGCTTGGTGTTTTTGCCACTGTTGCCGCGGTGACAACGACTGGATCTGCTCCCGCCGCCTCCGGTGCCACCAGAGGGAGCGCCCTGAAGTGTGCCAGTGGAGCGGTGGCCGAACGTGTTGCCGCCACCCCGGAGACACCACCGTCAGGAACCCCATTGCTGGTAGGGGTCATGCTGATGAGGGCAGTGGAGGGAGCAGAGGGACACGATGACATCGTGATTTCTTTAAGTAGAAAATTGGAGCAGGCCTCGATGAACAAGGGGAACAGCTTCTATCGCATCAGCAGGGCTGCCATGTATGTGAATTTCGTGTTCAAGCTGCGCAGAATGGATAGAACAAGGGTGCGATCGGGCACTAGTTTTCCCAAGTCGCCGAGGGCGTCAGCTATGATCTTCAGCTTGTGGCAGTAGTTGGAGATGGAGAGGTCGCCCTAGACAAAGTTGCGAAACTCTGCGTCCAGGTACAGGGCACGCGTATCCTTGTTGCCAATGAACTGTTGCTCAAGGCCCGCCCATACGAGCCGTGCTGTGGAGGTAGGAGTCATCACGATCTCGAGGAGTTCGATGAAATTGGTGCCGTAGAGCCACAAGAGAATGAGATAATCAATTCGGACCTAGTCGACGACATCAGGATGGGTGTCGTTGGAGAGCACATGGTCGAAGGGGGCGTACTTGCCGAGGGTGACGAGGAAGAGGCCGTGCCATTTGTTGTAGTTTGGAGAGGCGATGTCGAGGATGACAGGGATGAAGGCCTTGAGGTTTGAGGGCACCGTATGCCTGGGATGGAGGGAAGCAACGATGGCGGCCTTAGAGAGGACCAGTGCCTGTGCGGCCTCCTGGTACGTGGCAGCACCTTGCGCGTGGTGTGCAGTAGCGACAACGGTGGCCTCCTGCACACGGTGTGTGACGGAGGTGGCGTCGTCTTCGCCAGCCATGTCGGTGGAATTAGAGGAAGGGTGCGGTCGCAGAAGCGATCACCTCTGATACCATGAGAGCATGAAATATTTGGGGGCAATCATGCAATGAATAGAATGAAGAATCAAATGTTACATATATAGACCATGCCAGATAGGTGAGGAGGTAAGTGTGAAACCATGCCAGGCAGGTGAGGAGGCAAGTGTGAAACCATGCCAGACAGGAGAGGGAATAAGTGTGAAATAATACTATATCTTAAATATGAGCTAGGAGCTGAAACATCTATCATGTTAAGCAAGCGTCTAACTGGTTCTACCAGTGATCGAAAAGTCTGGCTTTTTGGCTCTGCCAATCATCAGCAGAATCAGTTACGTGCTCATGCACTAAGGTTCGCAGGTTAAATATGCGAGACAGTGATACACTCTGCATCCATGGTGCTGTGTTGTCTCCAACAGCACCAAAGCTTATTCACAAGAAACATTAAGAAACTTATCGATATATTATTCAGACAGCACTATGGGAACAGATATGATCCTTCTTTTTTGCCAATACATGTTGAAGCGCTCCTACACGGAAGCTACTTTTGTTAATGCAGAGGCATCTGTTATATTATTAAAGCAAAGAAGAAGAAAAAAAGAGACATCATATTCGCTCTTAACGGGTAGAAATCCCCACATTGATCAAAGAAAAAGAGAAAAATCCACGATGTTGATCATGACGGATCTAGATCATAACGTTCTAGATTAAAAGAAAGAATCTATGTCAAGTACAATCCAAAAAATAACTGAAATTTAGAATAAAAAATAAAATAAAATTAGTAATTTTATTTCTAGAAGAATTCCTAAGTAAAACTAAAAGAAAATAATTCAGAATAAAAATTAAACTAAAATTAACGGTCAGATTTGTATACGAATCCAACAAAAAATTACTAAAATTCAAAATAAAAAAGAAATAAAAGTAACAATTTGATTATGATTCGAATTCCAAATTAAAATTTACAAATAATTATAAATCACAATAATAAATAAACAAAATTAGCAATTGAATTTGTATATCCCCGAGAAGTCTAACGGGCTGAAGATCGGTGTGGGCTAGCAGGGGCCGGGGCGGGGCCGTCCCGTTGCCACCCCTAATCCCAACTTCTTTATCCTAGCTTTCTAATAAAGTTGGGCCGTGAGCCTTTGTTCGAAAACTTGGACTAAATTTTACAAAACTATGGTTACGTAGCTCTACGAAATTTACCCTAAAACTTGTGACATGAATCATGCATATTTGTCATGACTCCAAAGAAGCAGTCGCTATCATTTAGGCTGTTCCCTCTATGTAGACCTTGTTCTAGCTGCTGCTAATTTTGTTAGTCGTTTTCTAGTTCTATAGAAGATTCCATCCTAGTAGTGCCATTTGTGTCTCCCTTTCATGTTGCTGGATGCCACGGCATCATTCTCTATTCCCCCCGTACCCTTTTGGCATCAAATTCTGGCACCTCGGGATTCATGAGTACTTGTGTTCAGAATTATTCCACGAGTTTAAGACTTAAATCACACACTACGTACACAGTATAATTGATAGATAACTTCTTCACTTTCTTCCGTCTAAAATTAACCGGATGTGCACACAACAAGAGCAGGTTACATCCATGAATTAAGACTGCAACTCTGCAGTAGCCAGCCCTGAAAACAAACACTCCCTACTTCAACATTTTGACCATCTCATCCTCACCTCGCTATATGCAGTTACGCATACATGTTTACCTTTAATTTGCACCTCAATTACTCATAACTTTGTCTCTTCCCTCGGGTGTTCAAGGAGGACCTCTCTCCATATTTTACAAAGAGTTGTAGTAGCGTGCTGAATTAACTCTTGATTGATTTGCTCGTCTCCAGGCACGGCTCTCATGTAGTGTATATATATGCTAGGCAACCGCCAGTAATCTCCTCGGAGCGCCGCGGGTCGCCGCCGTCGACCGTGGCCCGTGGTGGTGCTGATGGTGAGGCAGACCTCGGCGCTCCTTCCTGACCATGGCCTGGTGCTCTCTCGCCTCGTCTGCCATAATCTGCTGCCACCGGCACTCCTCGCTGCAAAACCCCTGGTCGCCCCTGCACAAGTTAACCCATGCAAACACCGCACAATCAGACATGCGCCACAAGGTTCTTACTCGGTACAGACAAGTATGTCCATGTATGTCGTACCTGTACATGTACACGTCCTTGTTAGGGCTGAGCTCCCTCCTGCACAAGGAGCATGCCCTCAAGAAGCTGTAAGGACGACGGTGTCGCGCCGGCAGCCAGACCATCTGCTTGAGGACGATGTGACACGGCCGCAGGTGGCGGTGCTGCTGCTGGACAAGAATCTGTAGCCCGACGACGACGTCGGCGCCTCGCTCTCGCCTCTGCCGGCCATGGTTTCTCCCCCCAGCAAGATGCTGATGAATATCGATATTGTTCTTGCCATTGTCAATACCACCCTCCTCCCCTAGATGGAAGATGCTTCTCTCGCTCCTTGGAAGCATGGTGGAGTGGAGGAGTGGGGGGAGGAGGGTGGGTAGGGGAGCAGGGGTCACAACTCACCAAGCCTAGTCTGCACTCTGCAGTGGTTTGTAGTGGTGAGAGAGAGGTGTGAGGGGGAAAGGAGTGATGACCTGATGGGTATTTGAGGCCATTTGGTGTCCACAGAACGGCAGTACAGTAGAATAGATGAGTACTACTGGTACTGCAGTAGCTCCGATTTATTGAGTTGTGTGCATTAACTAGTTTATTCAAAAGTTTAAACTGATAAGAAAATATAGGTAATTCACTTATACTTTAACACTCCCCTCACGTGTAGGCTCTCTTCGGCTTAAGATGTGAAATATAAGTAGGTTACAATTATTTTTTTAATTGGATCAACCGGATCTTGAACCTAAGATTTTTTGGTTCTAATACCATATTAAATTATATGCATTAATCAATTTATCTAAAAACTTAAGTTAATAAAAAAGACGAATAATTTACTTATATTTATTTACTTGCGTTACCCAATGGTGGAAGGAGTAGAAGAATCTTTGAAACTGGGGCCAGGCGATGTGCTGATCCTGCTGAGGATTTGAGAGCAATGGACATGTGCTAGCTGCCCGTGGATTGGTTTGTCCAGGGAGAAGAAAGCTGGTGCCTTTGCTTCCTTTCGCTTTCGTCTTTTTTTTGTAAAGTAACGCATATGCTTGCAAAAACTGATGGACAGAGTACAGAGCAAGTGAGCAGCTGCAGCAGATGAATGAACACGTTACACAAGCTAGCAATTGCCGTACAGTAACACTTTTGGGAATCTGTAGGAAGTAGGAACACTCTTGACAGAGCTGTTGCAAGTTACGACCCTATGGCACGAACACAGTGCTGAATGCTTGTGCCGAACCAATCACATCACGCGACACTCGCAGTTAGGCAGCGTATTTGTGGCTGCCAATGGCAAATGGCAGGTTCCAGTGTCTGCCGTGCCAAAGTAATCAGCAGTTTCTTGTTGGGAATAATCCCACATTGGTTGTGGAAGAGGAGAAAGCACAACTTATAAGTGTGGGGGAGTCCCCACCCATTGGACTAGTCTTTTGGGGGGAGAAGGCCCAGTACCACTTATAAGGTTGTTGCTCCGTTGCTCCGTGGGCTTGGTTGTGTTCCGCCCATGTGGACCTGTGGCCCGGGGAGTAAAAACCCAGCTGGACCTAGGTATGCGGCCAGGTCCAGATCTCACATTTGGTATCAGAGCCTAGGTGCCTAACACCTCCTTGGACCTCATGGTTGTAGATGTGTCCAACCAATGTGTGAGGGGGAGATTGTTGGGAATAATCCCACATTGGTTGTGGAAGAGGAGAAAGCACAACTTATAAGTGTGGGGGAGCCCCCACCCATTGGACTAGTCTTTTGGGGGGAGAAGGCCCAGTACCACTTATAAGGTTGTTGCTCCGTTGCTCCGTGGGCTTGGTTGTGTTCCGCCCATGTGGACCTGTGGCCCGGGGAGTAAAAACCCGGCTGGACCTAGGTATGCGGCCAGGTCCAGATCTCACATTTCTTTCTTCTTTACCCCTAATTGATGTTTCCAACCAACTCCTCTCCCCCTCTCTCTCTCTCTCTCTCCAGTTTCAGTCTTTTAGTCTGTGGAAATCAGTAACATCCAAGTGCGACAATTGTACATTCGAACCCTGCTTCCGCAAGTGATCCCCCCAAAAAAGCCGACAAGTGCCCTGCTTCCACAACAAGCCCCCGTAAAAAAAGCAGACAAGTGCGTTATCACTAGGGTAGTGTTTGGTTTGAGGTATATCCTGGGTTGGGAGGGGGCCAACCCATTTTTTGTAGTGTTTGGCTGTAGGATTTGGTGGGATGGGTTGGACCCAAAAGAGAATATTCTGCTGAAATCTGGGTTGAGATGGTACCCCAAAAACGAGCGAACCGAGCCGACCCATTTCCCTTCACCGCGCCGGCGCGTCCTCCATCTCCCCCATCGCTCGCGCCGCTCCCCCATCTGCCCCATCGCCCGCGCCGCCTGCCGCTCCCCCCATCGCCCGCGCCGCTCCCCCATCGTCCTCGTCGCCGTCCTCGTTCTCCCCGCGCCGCTCCCCCATCGCCCGCGCCACTCCCCCATCTCCCCGCGCCGCTCCCCCATCTCCCGGGTCTGCTCGGGTCTCCGCTCCGGGTCTGCTCGGGTCGTCGTCGTCGCCGTGCTCCGGCCTCCGCCCCGGCGCGTCCTCCCCGCCGTCCTCTCCACTGCCGGCTTCCTCTCCGGTGAGTATATGCAACTATCCCACTCCATTCCTCCATCCAAACAAAAAATAGGGACTAACCCATCCTTGCAACCAAACAAAAAGTGGGATTATCCTATCCCACATACCTGGGATGGAGCTATCCCATCCCACCAAGTCCCCAATCCAAACACCACCTAGAGAATCAAGACAATCCTGCCATCCTCATCGCACATAATCTAGAGTTTTCTCCACTGGTGGTAATGTGGTATGCATGCATTTTATTTTCCTACCAGCATGGTGGAAGAATCTGTATGTGCTCTCCATTTTATTCCTGATGTCAAATATCCCTGAGAGGTATTTATGTTCTATTCTCTTGAGCTATGTTGCGCAGATACTTCACAAAAGTCGCGTACCGGTATCGGATACTGTACCAGATACGGATACTGCCCCGATACGCTCGGATACGTATCCTGATTTACTGATTATTCAAAAAAAGAAAATAATTCCCGATACTTCTCCGATACTGCTCCGATACTTCTCCGATACTTGTAACCTAATATTCTCCCACCCCCACCCCCCACAACCTCCGCATCCCGATCTATTCCCACCCACCCCGCCGCCTGCACGAAGAACGGACGCCGCCGACTCGGCTCGCCTCCACGACCGCCGCTTCTACGCCGCCTCCACTCGCCCCCCGCCTCGCCTGGCTCCTCCGCTCGCCCGCCGCCTCGCTCGGCTCCTCGGCTCGGCCGGCGCCTCCGCTCGCCCGGCTCCTCCGCTCGTCCGCCGTCTCGCCCGACTCCTCGGCTCGCCGTCTCCCTGCGCGCCGCCTCCCCACCGTCTCAGATCCAGTCAGTGCCTCCACGCCCGCTTCCTTCGCGCCGCCTCCACGCCCGCCGCCTCCCCTCTGTCTCAGATCCAGTTGATGCCTCCCCACCGTCTTGCTGCCGCCTCCACGCCCGCCGTCTCAGATCCAGTCGCCGCCTCCACGCCCGTTGTCTCAGATCCAATCGCCGCCTCCACGCCCGCCGTCTCCCCGCCGCCTTCCCGCCGTCTCCACGCCCGCCGCCTCTCCGCCATCTCAGATCCAGACGGCGGGCGTGGCCTGCTCCCTCCCCGCCACCTCCACGCCTGGCGCCTCCCCGTCATCTCCACGCCGCCGCCTTCCCGCTGCCTCCACGCCAGCTGCCTCCCTGCCGTCTCCCCACCGTCTCTCGGCCTGCTGCCTCCCTGCTGTCTCCCCACCGTCTCTCCTCTCTATGTTGAAGATTTAGAGTGCAGACTATGTGATTAAAGTTTTTCCTCTTGATAAATTTTCAGGTTAGAGGGATCATTGACTTCGACTCAAAGGCAAGTTGCGTTGCAAGAGGTCAATGCTAAAACCTGTCTTGTGTTATTGTACCTGATGGCTTGAGTAGAGAACTGAGAACACTGATGCACATTGATTCAAGATCCAAAAACCAGCAATTATTGGACAGATAAATTTGTTGTCATATGTCATATTTTCCTAAATGGTCTAGTATTAATTCAGAAGTTCATATTGCTAGATTTATCAGCATTGATATAAAAGGGGAATGAATTGCCTTGAGTGTAGCTTTTGTTTCTAGCATCATGCTTGTTATTGATGAGTGGTGACTAAAGAAAGGGGATCAATTGTGTTCTGATTATGTAATAGTTATGGTCCGTTGAACTTGAATGCTTGCACTAGTTGTGGTCTTTTGGACTTGTGTACTCCATGATTATCAGATTATGTACAACGCGGTATAACTATTAGTCTGTTATTTACTAATTGGTTTATTGAATACTTACTAAGTTACTATCTATCATCTAACTATCTGTGATTCTGTTATTTATTTGTATATATGTACTTATTTTTTTCTCATTCTTCTTCGCAGATGGTTCATTATATTGGTCTACCAGCCAAGAGGGAGAACTGAAGAACCAAGTAATTTGCTACTTCAATATTAAGGTGAGGTATTCTCGGTTTCTTAATTGCTTATAAGAATCCATTAATTTCTTATTTATTATTATTATTATAATATATATATACGTATCGCCGTATCGGTGTTTTTGGAAAAATGGCGAATCGCGGTATCATGGTATCGCGGTATCGCGTATCCGTATCGGGGTATCCGGGTAACATAGCTCTTGAGTGATTTTGCCCTTGCAGCTTGCTGGGTGGGGATAATTTCCCCAACCCCATATTTGTCACTGGAAGATTGTTCAGCAGTTAGGAGACACTTTGTTATGAAGTGGTGAATGAAAACACCAAGTGACAGAGACATCGGATTCCAATTCCTTTTAACAAGGAAAAGATGGTGAAAGGTACAGATTATATTGCAAACACTGCGTGAATTGAATCCGGCTGGCCTCACTGGACAACGACTTCACGCATCCTTTCTTGTATGCCATTAAGATCTCTTGGATGTTTTTTTACTGACCCATTTATCTCCGACCTATTTCTTGTGGAGCACCAAATTCTGTCCCTTTCCTCTTTGACGATGGCTGAATGCACATTTTCTGACCAGATACTTTTTACATAGGAAGATGTTTTTTTTGTTGGAAAAAAGAATGAGAAGACAAGAGAGTTCTTCAATAAAAGAGAGCAAATCTAGAAAGTTCTTCAAGAATACTCCAGAAGATAAGAAACAGCTATGAGAAAATGGAATTTGTTATGTTCATCAAGTCACTAAAAGCTGCTCGTATGAAACAAGATAAACCCAGATGCTTCAAATACTGCGAGAACAAAGTTAATTTCGTTGCCCATTTTATTTGGAAAGAAAATATTCTTACCTTAAAAAGGTAGAAAGAAGAACGACAAACAGGGTAATCTTGTTTTAAAGAGAGAGGTTCAAAATGAGCTACTTTGCACAAGTAGGACGAAAGAAAGAAGATCACACAAGATCAAGCCTATACTGACTTGAGAACGGAGATGCTACGAGGCTAACTCAAGTATTTGAACGAGTGTTTCTTTCAACAAAAAAAAAAAGAGGCTGTATTTGAACATGCGCCGTCCCTTGTTTATTTTCTTTTCCTCATCTTCCTTCACATCTTTCGAAGTGCTTTGGGTCAATTTCCAAGAGACAAACAAATGACGCACCAACCGATTCCCAACCCCTTTCCAGCTTCTCTTCTGTTGGCCTCGGTTGCCATGGACCATCCTTGAGCAAAATCTTGATTCCGCCAGGTTAATTGATTAGGAAGAACACATCACAAATCCCAACTCACACAGAACAAATATTTAGTGCAGTATGTGATATTGCTCATGCATATGTGATCGTTTTAACAAGTTGGGTTCACTACCACCTAGTAGTACTTTCATCACTGCTCAGTTGGCGTGCGACTCTGCAGCCTTCAGGAATCACCAAGTTGTCATAGGATGTACTAAAAGCAAGTGCATGCAGTGTGGTGGCAACAATTGCAAAAGCGCGCACGAATCTCCTTCACCTTTCGTTTATGGCCGAACACGGAAAGCTCCACCGCTCTTGTACTTACAACTGGACGATGCAGACTTGAAGCAGGGATTTGTAGGTCACACAAAAGCTGGCTCTACTCGTTCTGACACACGACGAGTAGAAGTCACGTCCTCGCGACACACGAGCTCAATACTCAGTAGTACTACACTAGTACCAGTTTTGTTTGTTCAGACCTCAGTTCAGGCTTCAGAGCGGTGTTTTGTTCAGACTTCAGCTCAACGAGTAGGAATCGGAGTCTGGAACGAACAGGCTTTCCCCAATGGCCTCCTGACAAGTGGTGAGGCATCGAATGGCAGCAACTAGTCAGGATAGAAATGAACATATCCGACAGATTTTCAAGGTAAGGTACAGGTCCAGTTTGCACGCGCATGCCTAACGTGTTTGCAGATTCTGTGGTGCTGAACGGCAATGTCCCAAACAAGGCCCTTCCCTTGATCTCATTGCACCGATGATGACTTGGATTTGGATTCTTGACGCGTTCTCAGCCTAAGCTCCTCGCTGCTAAGCTAGGTTGCAGCAGCAGGCGTCATCAATCCTGTTGGGTGTTTTTGTTTTTTGAGGGATGGTCCTGTTGGGTGCGGGCAGAGCGACCAAGACAGGCCCAATCATGCTAGCAGTTCATTTCATGCTACATGGGGAAAAATTGAAAATGGTAGGAACCCAAGCATTGGGCATAATTGCCCTTCCCCTCTCGCCCAAGCATTTCATATAACGAGTATGCTTTTTTGGTTTCGATTTATATCTTTTGGGCTGTTTGTGAAAGAATACATAGTAACGAAAATTTATGTGCAGTTTTTTGTCAATATAAATGAAGTCGCTACAGTGTGTACTATAATTAATTTGTAGATCCAGTCTTAAAAGATACTCCGTTTGAAAGCTGGTATGAAAAACAGTTTTTAGAAACTAGAAAGAGCCCAAGATGTCCCGTAGCATAAATTGTGCTGCCAGGGAAAACGAACAATCTTACAACCCTTTGAAATGGGTTAATTTGGGCTGCCAGGGAAAACGAACAATCTCTTACTCGACTTATAACACTAATGTCGGGTTAATTAGTGGGCTCTTGTCAATGTTCTGTGGGCCGGGCTGACAGGTGAGCCTTGGCTACGTTACGACGATCAAAATTCAGAATCCTTCTTCTTCGAGGCTTAGAATATCATCGTGAGCGAACTTTGAGCCCTGGCTAATCAGCGTACTGTTGGAAAGCTAACGCTGCCCTACAAGCTCACGTACGATATGAGCTCGATCGATCCCTAGCTTGGTTAAGATTAGTGCTGTAGCCTCCAAACTCGTACGCGGAGTCGAGTGCCAGCTCAGAGTCGATGTCCACGCTCCGTCGGACCACTATGCTGCCTGCCTCGGAAGTCGGAATCATGGATCGAGTTTTGCGACATGCTACCTACCGTGCATCTCAGCATCTGCCAGCTGGGCTGATGCCAACTGGCGACAAGTAAACTGTTTGGAATGTAGGAGCTCCTTATTCCTAGCGGAAATTAAAGTAGGAGCGGGATCAGTTCTGAAACAAAACTGAATTTTGAAAATCAAAATTGAGTCTGAATTTGAGTCTTGGATTTGATCTTTTGCTTCCCAGCCCTAATCCGCACCAATCTCAGTGCAAAGCAGCCCTTAATCTTTGTCACCATGGCATGAACGGAGGGAATTCACGTAGCTACTATTCACTGCCCGAAAAATCCACCGCCACCGCAGATATTTGCCGCCGACCGCTCCTTCCTGCGCCTTCTCGTGCCCACTCGACCCCGCCAGCTCTGCCCTGCCTGTTAACAGCCGTACGCCCCCATCAATGCCCCTGCACCCGTGCTAGGCCTTCCCAGCCGCTGCCGCCACCGTCCGCCCCTGTTTTTGCCGCCTCTGCCCTTCTCGCGAGACTGTCCCTCACAGCCGACTAGCCGCATCTTTTGACCACCGCCATACACCACCCGAGGTGCCCTGACACCCTGCCATTCCCCCTGTCGCCGTGAACCCGTACTCCCGAAGCATCCCGAGCCAACCCTAAAAATCTCCCCCATGCCAAACCGCCTTAAGACACGCTATAAAAAGCCTTGAGCTCCTTCGTGAAGACGCACCAAAGCCCAGTGAAGCTCCCCCTGCCCCCAATTGAACCCTCATCAACCCCACTGCCGGCAATCGCCGAAAACACCCGAGGTGAGCTCAAATCCAATTCCTCTAGTAGAGCTAATAACTTTCCAATTGCTCACTCTTGTAGCTTCCTTAGGCTCCCAGCAACCTCCCCAAACTGTCGCCATAGCTTCCCAAGTCTTCCTCTTCGCCGCCACCAAAGCTTGCCGCTCGACCATGGTGCCTCACCGTGGCCAGCTCATTAGAAACCTTCCTAGTGTAAACGGCCACCACCTAGACCTCCCTGACAACTCCAAGATGGTCAAAAGCCCGCCAACTTCAAGAATCGTGGTCCCTGCAACTCCCTAGCTCTCAAAAACCGTACCGATTTCACCGGCTCGCCGCCGGCGAACGCCGCCTCCCCGGCCGCCGCCGACCCCAAAAATGGGTTCCCGGCATTCCCCCGAACCCATCCATAGTCTTGGTTTGCGTCGCAAAGCCTTGTAGCGCCGTTAGTCACTATTGCAAATCTCCCCTGTTTCGGTTGCTACAGTGCGCGCGGGAGGTAGGAGATGAACAGTGACCCGCCCGGTACTGTAGCATCCGCCCGCGATGAACAGTGATTACCCGCCATGAATAGTAACCAGACCCATTAGCAAATAAAAAGCCCCAAAATGCAAAAATATACTCTTTTGAATCGTTTCGAGCCCACGAATCCATTTCTCAAGTCCATTTCACCATTTGGACCTCCTAAAAATCCTAAACCCATTTTATTTGATTTTTCTCGAATTTTATTTATTTATTTTGTTTCTTTATTCCTAGCTCATTTCCTTCGAGCGTGGAATTAAATTATCTTTTTGCTTTGCGCTAGCACACGATGTTGAAGACCAACTAATTCAAGGAGAAGGAATCGAGGATCAAGCTCAAAATCAAGAAATTGAAGAATACGAAATAATTGAAGTCGAAAATCCGCAAGGCAAGTCACATGTTTTTTATCATGTTGAGCCTAATTTCCGTTAATTACTATTTATCAGTATTTTCATTATGTTATTTGCGCAATGTTATTTTATGTACAATGAATGTTTAGAATGACATGATACTAATTATGTCCTACCACCCGAAAAAGCCCTGTTTAATCTGATGGCCATATTCACCTTGACAAAACCCTAGTAAAAATAAATATGCTATTTAATTAATCAAAGCAGATTAGATACTCAGATATCTCATATTACAAAGTGGTTCGGATTTGCCGAAAAGTTGTCGGTTGTGGTTGAAAAGTGGTTTCAGTAAAAAGTAAGGACTAGAACCTTATGCCAAGTAAAGAACATAGTGATCGCCCAACCACAAGCGTTGATTCGTCAAACCTGATTTAGTAGCTGCTCAAATCAATTGAATATCTACAATCTATTTTGGGGACTCCGAATAAGGGACATCCCGCGTACACAAAGTTGGTATGGAAACAATGAGACCATATTTAACAACGGTAGGATTACACGGAGTCGGGGTGCGTCTTTCTGTGTTGGCCAGCGGAATGCCGACTGCACGTGTTGCCTCGTCCCTACCGGGTAGAGACTATATAAAGAGTTGAGCAGTGAAAAGCCTTGTTTTCTTGAACCTGGACGCAGGAACTAAGAAAGCTTGTGGGTAAAGTTGGGCAACTCTGCAGAGTCATGACTAATGGTATTCGAATACGCCGTGCTTCCGGTAAATGAAGCTGTGTTTAATGGGTGATTCCAACAACGAAGCATAAGTAGATTTCGAATGGTTGTGGAAATATGAAAGTGTGATAATCAAGTTTGAAACCCCCCCAAATACCTTAAGTTTATAATTTATTATTTTATGTTTAAAAGCAAAGTGTTTACAAATAAAATTGCATCCACATAAATTAATGAACTACCCTGTTCCATGGCAATCTCTTGCATATAGTTAAATAGCATTTCCCATGTGACTTGTTGAGTACGGTTGGTTGTACTCACGCTTGCTAAAATCATTAAACAGAAAGTGCTTGTCAAGATAATGAAGGAGTTTCCGAAGACGACGCAGAATTTTACGAATTAGACGACGCCGAGTGTTAGGGTTTATTCTACACTCAGGCCTGCCTGTGGAGTTTCTTTTGGTAATGTATCTTTGGGCTGAATGCCCCTTTTTGTAAAACTAGGCTGCTAAGCCTTACTTTTGTAATAAAGTTTGATTTTATGCTTAAAGCATGCTTTGGCAATGGTGCACATTCTTCTACAGTACTCGTAGCTGAACAGTCCTGGGCAGTTGCGAGGTTAACCTAACGCTCCCAGAAATGGGGGTTGTTACAGAATGGTATCAGAGCTAGTTTGCTTGACTGTAGGATAAGCCCTGATACTAGGAATTTTTACAAAATTTTAATTCAAAAATATCAAAAGAGTTTACATAAAATATAAGTATTACTGCTGTCTCCCCCTCTTAAATGCTATCTCATCTATCTTAGACTTTTTATTTAGTTTGATTTTGTTTTCAAAAAAGGATTTATATCTATCCTTTTCTAATCTCAAAGTATACGTTGTGTAGATCACGTTAAAATAGAAGTGACCCTTTTGTAGAAGTTTCTTTTGTGTGTAACACGAGTTGTAATATGTACCTCGTACGCATGGTATGTGTTTAGCTTGTAAAGATAAATGAAAGCTATGTTGTTTGCTATCTCATAATTTGTTTGCAATTAATATCTAATATCTTGTCTTCCTCAAAATTCTATCTTCCTTAATTCGTCTTTGGCTCATCTTATTCAATCTACTCTCATCTTTATTCTAAATCCTTGCTCATCTTTCTGATCTTATTAAAAATCGCTGCAGAACCAACTCCAAAACCCAAGCAGTTAAGATGGCAGGAAATGGATCTCATGACCAAGGCAGTCCACAAGCAGCAGAAGCTAATCAGAGTGGCGCAGCAGAAGCACGACAAGCCCATAACCCACAAATCAGTTTGGCAGATGTTCTAGCAAGGATAGAACAAGACCGATCCCGTGCAGAACAGAATCAAAAGACAATGACGGAGATACTAGCCAAAGTCTTGGAACAGGCAGCAACGCAAGAAGCAGCGATGACAGAAGTAATGACAAGAATCATGTCAGGATTTACTACCAATAATGAAGGAACACAAATTACATCCAAGTGGTCGGATTTTCGGAAGACAAAACCTCCGACCTTCACAGCCTCTCCAGACCCAATAGAAGCAGATGATTGGATCCGAGACATTGAAAGGAAGTTAGATACTGTGCAGTGTACGGATAAAGAGAAAACTTTGTATGCTTCTCATCAACTGCAAGGACCAGCTGCTGCATGGTGGATGAACTATCAAGTCATGCGTGAAAATCAAGAAATGTCTTGGAAAGAATTTAAAGAATCATTTCACCAAGCCCATGTTCCCACTGGAATTGTAGAAGCTAAGCGACGAGAATTTCTCACACTCAAGCAAGGAAAACGAACGGTAATGGAATATCTTCATGAATTTAACCATCTAGCTCGCTATGCCCCAGACGATGTCAAGAATGAAGCAAAGAAGATGGAAAGATTTAGAGAAGGATTGCAGATATCTTTAAAACATCATATCTCAGCAATGGACTTTGAAGATTTATCTAGTATGGTGAATAAATTATTTATGTCCGAAGAAACAAGGAATAAATTAAGGGATGTCCGAAAAAGAAAGAAAGAACGAGAAGCATTATCATTAAAAGCACCCAGAAGGAGAATGGTATTGTCACCTCGAACCAAACAACAAAATCAACAAGTAACCACCACATCAAAACCCCAATACATTGCTATACCAAGGTCACAATCCAAGGCTCCTCAACACTCAACAGCACGATGCTTAACTTGTGGAGAAATTCATTACCAGCAAAATTGCCCACACAAGGCAAACATATGTTACCACTGCGGACAATTAGGTCATTTTAGAAGTCAATGTCCAAAGAAAGGATTGCCCTCTGAAGTGGCAAAAGCTCAGGTTAAGATTCAAGCCCAATCAATTAATCCTCAGCAAACTGCACCTGCACCACCACCGACCGGAACATCAAAAGGCATGCTAGCAGGAAAAAGAAAACCAAAGATACTTCAAGGAAAAATATATCATATCTCAAATACAGGAGAAGCAGAAGCCACCAATGTCTTCATGGGTATGTTCACTCGAAGCCCCACCGGTTTTAATTGATCCAAGAATTATGCATTTGTTTCTTTAGTCTTTATTGGGAAAAGAGGTGCCATACAAAAGTCTTAAGCTTTGCAAGACCTGAAAACGCTAGAAACTTCACCTTGGATATACCAACTTGGACATGACAAAGGGACAATTAAGAAACAGGAATGTCAGACTTCATAAAACCCAATGGGAGGATAACACAATGGATAAAACAGCTTGGGAGTAAAGAATTGCATATGCAGCGAACTTTTCCAACCTATTCCCCGAATCTCGAGGACGAGATTCTTTTTAAGGGGGGTAGGTTGAAACAAAACTGAATTTTGAAAATCAAAATTGAGTCTGAATTTGAGTCTTGGATTTGATCTTTTGCTTCCCAGCCCTAATCCGCACCAATCTCAGTGCAAAGCAGCCCTTAATCTTTGTCACCATGGCATGAACGGAGGGAATTCACGTAGCTACTATTCACTGCCCGAAAAATCCACCGCCACCGCAGATATTTGCCGCCGACCGCTCCTTCCTGCGCCTTCTCGTGCCCACTCGACCCCGCCAGCTCTGCCCTGCCTGTTAACAGCCGTACGCCCCCATCAATGCCCCTGCACCCGTGCTAGGCCTTCCCAGCCGCTGCCGCCACCGTCCGCCCCTGTTTTTGCCGCCTCTGCCCTTCTCGCGAGACTGTCCCTCACAGCCGACTAGCCGCATCTTTTGACCACCGCCATACACCACCCGAGGTGCCCTGACACCCTGCCATTCCCCCTGTCGCCGTGAACCCGTACTCCCGAAGCATCCCGAGCCAACCCTAAAAATCTCCCCCATGCCAAACCGCCTTAAGACACGCTATAAAAAGCCTTGAGCTCCTTCGTGAAGACGCACCAAAGCCCAGTGAAGCTCCCCCTGCCCCCAATTGAACCCTCATCAACCCCACTGCCGGCAATCGCCGAAAACACCCGAGGTGAGCTCAAATCCAATTCCTCTAGTAGAGCTAATAACTTTCCAATTGCTCACTCTTGTAGCTTCCTTAGGCTCCCAGCAACCTCCCCAAACTGTCGCCATAGCTTCCCAAGTCTTCCTCTTCGCCGCCACCAAAGCTTGCCGCTCGGCCATGGTGCCTCACCGTGGCCAGCTCATTAGAAACCTTCCTAGTGTAAACGGCCACCACCTAGACCTCCCTGACAACTCCAAGATGGTCAAAAGCCCGCCAACTTCAAGAATCGTGGTCCCTGCAACTCCCTAGCTCTCAAAAACCGTACCAATTTCACCGGCTCGCCGCCGGCGAACGCCGCCTCCCCGGCCGCCGCCGACCCCAAAAATGGGTTCCCGGCATTCCCCCGAACCCATCCATAGTCTTGGTTTGCGTCGCAAAGCCTTGTAGCGCCGTTAGTCGCTATTGCAAATCTCCCCTGTTTCGGTTGCTACAGTGCGCGCGGGAGGTAGGAGATGAACAGTGACCCGCCCGGTACTGTAGCATCCGCCCGCGATGAACAGTGATTACCCGCCATGAATAGTAACCAGACCCATTAGCAAATAAAAAGCCCCAAAATGCAAAAATATACTCTTTTGAATCGTTTCGAGCCCACGAATCCATTTCTCAAGTCCATTTCACCATTTGGACCTCCTAAAAATCCTAAACCCATTTTATTTGATTTTTCTCGAATTTTATTTATTTATTTTGTTTCTTTATTCCTAGCTCATTTCCTTCGAGCGTGGAATTAAATTATCTTTTTGCTTTGCGCTAGCACACGATGTTGAAGACCAACTAATTCAAGGAGAAGGAATCGAGGATCAAGCTCAAAATCAAGAAATTGAAGAATACGAAATAATTGAAGTCGAAAATCCGCAAGGCAAGTCACATGTTTTTTATCATGTTGAGCCTAATTTCCGTTAATTACTATTTATCAGTATTTTCATTATGTTATTTGCGCAATGTTATTTTATGTACAATGAATGTTTAGAATGACATGATACTAATTATGTCCTACCACCCGAAAAAGCCCTGTTTAATCTGATGGCCATATTCACCTTGACAAAACCCTAGTAAAAATAAATATGCTATTTAATTAATCAAAGCAGATTAGATACTCAGATATCTCATATTACAAAGTGGTTCGGATTTGCCGAAAAGTTGTCGGTTGTGGTTGAAAAGTGGTTTCAGTAAAAAGTAAGGACTAGAACCTTATGCCAAGTAAAGAACATAGTGATCGCCCAACCACAAGCGTTGATTCGTCAAACCTGATTTAGTAGCTGCTCAAATCAATTGAATATCTACAATCTATTTTGGGGACTCCGAATAAGGGACATCCCGCGTACACAAAGTTGGTATGGAAACAATGAGACCATATTTAACAACGGTAGGATTACACGGAGTCGGGGTGCGTCTTTCTGCGTTGGCCAGCGGAATGCCGACTGCCCGTGTTGCCTCGTCCCTACCGGGTAGAGACTATATAAAGAGTTGAGCAGTGAAAAGCCTTGTTTTCTTGAACCTGGACGCAGGAACTAAGAAAGCTTGTGGGTAAAGTTGGGCAACTCTGCAGAGTCATGACTAATGGTATTCGAATACGCCGTGCTTCCGGTAAATGAAGCTGTGTTTAATGGGTGATTCCAACAACGAAGCATAAGTAGATTTCGAATGGTTGTGGAAATATGAAAGTGTGATAATCAAGTTTGAAACCCCCCCAAATACCTTAAGTTTATAATTTATTATTTTATGTTTAAAAGCAAAGTGTTTACAAATAAAATTGCATCCACATAAATTAATGAACTACCCTGTTCCATGGCAATCTCTTGCATATAGTTAAATAGCATTTCCCATGTGACTTGTTGAGTACGGTTGGTTGTACTCACGCTTGCTAAAATCATTAAACAGAAAGTGCTTGTCAAGATAATGAAGGAGTTTCCGAAGACGACGCAGAATTTTACGAATTAGACGACGCCGAGTGTTAGGGTTTATTCTACACTCAGGCCTGCCTGTGGAGTTTCTTTTGGTAATGTATCTTTGGGCTAAATGCCCCTTTTTGTAAAACTAGGCTGCTAAGCCTTACTTTTGTAATAAAGTTTGATTTTATGCTTAAAGCATGCTTTGGCAATGGTGCACATTCTTCTACAGTACTCGCAGCTGAACAGTCCTGGGCAGTTGCGAGGTTAACCTAACGCTCCCAGAAATGGGGGTTGTTACAAGTTCCTTGATTCCTAGCGAAAATTAAACTGTTTTTTAATCCATATATTGCAAACACAGACTCATGCCAAAAGTAGGAGCAGGAGTTCCTTGATTCCTAGTAGAAATTAAACCCTTTTTTAATCCGTACATTGCAAACACGGTCACGCCAAAAGTAGGAGCAACGTCTCAACTGTACAAGGCCCAAAAGTTAGGGCCCCCCTAATTTTGATTTAATCTTCAATTACTACTTGTTAGTATCTCAATAAAAATTACTATTATTACCATAGTCAACCTTGTGTGAGATAAAGAGTTAATCAAACCATTTTTATTACCTTCTTACTGAGAACTTCCCCTACCCCTCTATTGCTCTCCTCGTTCCCCCTTGGCTTTCGCACAATTACTATTCATATATGTCTCTTATTTGCATGTGAAATTTAACCCCTCCGCTCCTAACTCTCCTCCTTCTAACTAATTGTCATTTTCCTAAAATAATCCCAATGGTGGTGATGAATCAATCAAACTCCATTCCCTTCTATTTATTGTGGTATTCTTTGTGAACTCGAACACATAATATATGTTCTTGTCTCATTCCATTACAAGAAAAGTTGATTGTTGCAATGAAATTAATTATTGCATTAAACTTAAAATCTTTGCAATATGCATATTTTGCAATGAAATTAAAATCATTGCCATGCATTACAATAAATCCTATGGTAATAGCTCATTGCAACAAAAAAATAAATCGTGGTGATAAATTATCATATCACAATAATTATATTGTTGAGATAATATTCTATCACCATGAATAGAAAACATTGCAACACATACACATTGCCATGATTTAAATTTCGTTTTAATAGCTTTAATGCAACACGCTAAATTTCGTGGCAATAGCTTATTGTAACGCGCTGGATTTTATGGCAATAGCTTAATGCAGTATGCTAGTTTTCGTGGCAATACAATTGATATATTGCAACAAAAATAAAAAAAATATCACAACAACTTCAAATTGTAGCAATATAACAAATTTATCATAACAAACAAATAGTTCATGACAATAACATTAACTATTGCAACGAAATATATTTTGTTGTAATTTTTCTATTGCAATAGTTAAAATCACTTGTAGTGTTCTCCTAGTTTTTGTGCATCGATTGGGCTCTGGTGCTACACTGCTTGGTCGCTGAAGCGGGCCTTTCATGCTACGTCGTCCTATGGGAGCCATATGCACCACACCAATTAGTTTGTCTAGTCCCATCTCATAGCCACCATAGGCACTCCTAAACTAGGAGTCTAGAACTTCTATTTTGTTACTAAAATTTTAAGACCTACTATTATTGTTCTTTCTTGTATTTGTACATATGGGGTGCTATTCTAGCTTTCGTCAATCCCTTTAAAATTACGAGACATGAATCTTGTTATGAAAAGCATAAGACAGAAAAGGAACCAGGGAGCTAATGTTAGCACCTAATTTTGAATGATAAATATTTTTTTATTGTAGTAATTGTTTTTCTAAACTATGTAGCATAATTATAACAGGGCCCTCAAATTCTCAGGTATGGCCCTGTGCAAACAAGCCATGCTTTGGCGTGAAGAGCAATGTGACAATGTTGGCCTATGCTCGTTATTTTGTTAAAAAGGGAATGAAAGCCAAATAGCTAAAAAAAACTTGACGGTTTTGGTTTACTAGAACCATCATTATATTGTTTTTAGCTCGGTGGAAATATAATCCAATTAGTTTTCCTCGTGTTATCTTGAAAGCCTCGAAGCTAAAGCATTTGCACCAGAGCAACAAATGGTAACCAATCCCGTACTGGCCTGGGTCGGTCCGAAAAGCTTTAATTTTAATAATTGAATCTTAAATTTAAAGTCCTAAGCAAATGATCGTGACCTTTTGCTTGTATGCAAGCTAATAAAAGTATTAGTGTTAAGGTAACGGAGATAAATCATATTGAAAGAGGCATTGAGATTATAACAGTAGTTGCATCACTACACCATGATATAGTATTAAGAGCGTAATCTACGGGGGGGAAATTGGATGAGAGACAAATCATGTGTCAGAAATATTTTAGAGTTTACGGGTCCTACTATGTGCCGGAGATAAAAAAAATGTCTAAGGTAACTTATGTGCCGGCTATGTTTTTGTATTAGCCACAAATTATCTACTCTGAAAATGGTCAACTGGGTCAACATATCTGATAGGGAATTGCTGCACATGGGAAGGGAAACTTGCACAATGTGAGCGCAGGAGGTGAAAAAAATTAGCGAGGTGGGACCTATAAGCAGGAAGGCCAAAATTAAGAAGTGCTTTCCACAAAACCTTATCCCCAAGGGGGCGTTTGGTTGCCTGGTTCTTGCCCAGCCAGGCTCTCCAGATGCAAGTTTCAGTTGTTTGGTTGCCCAGCCAGGCTCCCCAGATGCAAGTTTCAGTTGTTTGGTTGCCCGCATCGAGGTCTGAACCTAGCTCTCCAGATGCAAAAGGCAGCTCAGAGCCTGGCTCTCGAGATACGGATTTCATTTGCGTTTCTGGCGAGCCAGGCTCGCATGGGGGCAGCCAGGCTCACATGGGGCAGCCAGGCTTCACTCACCAATGAACCAAACGTGCCCCAAATGTATCCACCGGCCACACCCTCTTCCACAAGGCAATCCCCAAATTTGCCCTCCCATCACCCACCTCCTCGCCACCTCTTGCGCTGCCATCGGCCATCCTCCCGTGCCTCCCTCCTCCGGCTGTCCCTACTCCCAATGCCACCCTATGCACCACCCCCCTCCATTGCGCTTTCTGTCTTTGGGAACTCGGTGAATGGCTTGAAGGAGAAAGCACATTTGTAAACTTATAGGATCTCCCTTGTTTGTCCCCTGCATTTTAGGATAAGCTAGCTGCCCCTTGTTCTTCCTCTCTCTCTCTCTCTCTCTCTCTCTCTCTCTTGCATGTCAAGTGTTTTTTTGTCAAAACCAACTCTGTTATGGTTCTGAATCTAACATCTATGCCTTTTGGCTACAATGCAAGAAAGACTTCTTGTTTGTTTTTTTTTGGTCAAAACCAACTTTATTATGGTTCTGAATCTAACACTGTGCCTTTTGGCTGCAGTGCAAGAAAGACTGCTTGCTCTAGAAGCTCTAACAGAAGATAGAAGCTTTGCCAGTGGATTGAAACAGCTCAACCAACATATTGAAGTAGATCTGACATCTTGAAGCTCAAGGTTTATTTCTTGCCCTCTCACCTAAAAGTTAGTGATTATTTCAACTTGTGGGCAAATATGGATGGTAGTAAGGAAGTAATTTTGCTTTGTTTTGCTAAGTAGTATAGTGTAGTCCTTATGTGGTATAAAACTTTCACAAGCATTAGTTCAGTTTTGTGTAGTCAGCTTGTAGTGTTGCTCTTCTTGGTTATAGGTTTCTTTTGAAGCAAAACTTGTTGTTTAAATTTGAGTAAAGTCCATTACCGGTCCTTAAACTTTTTATGCTGTGTCATTCCGGTCCATAGACTTTTAAAGTATGTCATCCCGGTCCTTAAACTTTCAAAGTGTGGCAATATCCTATGTAGTTGTAGCAGTGAACTTTTTATGCTGTGTCATCCCGGTCCATAGACTTCAAAAGAAATTGCCACACTTTGAAAGTTTAAGAACCGGGATGACATACTTTAAAAGTCTATGGACCGGGATGACACAGCATAAAAAGTTTAAGGACCGGTAATGGACTTTACTCTTTAAGTTTTTACAATTGCCTTGTAAGTGTAAGAAAATCTAGAAGGGTGATTTATATAAATTTAGTACATGGCTGGATTCAAAGTAGATTTGGTTTCATGGGCAAAATCAATCCTACCCATTAACATTTAAAATGTTACTTTGGTTTCAACCTTTTTCTAATTATGGACTTTTTCACTTCGTGGTGCACTTCAAAAGGCAACCACGGATTATCTAGTAATCATATAGTAACTTCTTCAGTGTGTGATTGATTTGAGGTGTACTCAGCTTCCCAGTTAGTACTCTTAATCTTACCAAGTGGCAGAGATGAAGGAATTGTTACTTGCTAATTCTCATGCGGGGTGACATGAATAGATTAATCCACGATATGCGTCAAATTCTCCAATACATGAGGTACAATACCATACAAATTTTTGTAATCAATTCTTTGGTATAGAAGAATGAAGTTTGTTTCCACTTTCATTTTTATTGGCCTAATATAGGATCAACAAACTGAAAATGGCAATGGTGAAGCGGAGTCTACTGCTGAAGAAAACATGTTGTATGAGGAGATACATAATGCTCATAGCAAAATGGATTCTTCACCATTGTCGTACTGCAGTTTATATCTAATGTAATGATTTGTCTATTTGCACTTATATAGACTCTGAATATGTATGCAGCTCGTTCATGAAAAGGAAATGAAGGAGTAAGACTTCACATATCTCACAATTTGTTGGTTTGCTCCTTATTATTTTGCAATTTATTTGACTAAACTTAAATCGACACATTCAATGACGACATGTTTCAGGATGGAGAAGAAATTATCTTGTACTTTGCTATTGGACCACATGATATCTCTGTGGCAAAGGCTATTATTCTATCAACGGATTGGAGGACAATAGTGGGTGGTACTTTGTTGGGCGTTGAATGTTGTGAAGTTGTCGTTAATCATGTGCTGAAAAGGGCTGCTCCACTACCTTGTCCTTATGGGGATATGAGTGTCATGGTTAATGTTTATGGGAGATCTATTGCATGGCCACGTCAGCATGTAAGCATCTATCCTACTTTTTATATTCCACCTACAATTTGTTTCCTTGATTAATGTACTTGCATCTATTGTAACCTGCGGATGAAAGATTAGAAGTCAATGGGGCCATCACAACAAGCTGGCCAAACTCGAGGCAAGGAAATTATGGACATATTTTCACCTTGCAAACTAGGTGTTAGGTGTAAAATATGTCTTGTATATGTACAACCTGTCATGTTCAGCATTATTATGGACATTATTCTTGCAAATTAGAATGAGTGGATATGTACACCAGGAGCACAAAATAATGTTTGGCATTGCTCCCATTGGTCAAAACTAATGGTTTATAAGATATGCAACATGATTGATTGATATCCTGCGAGTATATATTTGTGATTAATGCAATCTTGGTTTCACTCTAGCATGATATATCACTCTAGTGAGTATATATATGCATGTTAGTGATTATTGACTTTTGGATGTTCTTTTCAGGACCGCAATGCAAGAACCATTAAAGTTGTTTGCTGGAGCCATCATCCTTAATTATTTTGCAAACGGCAATAGCATGATGATTTTGTAATGTCGTCATATACATTGTCGACCACTATTGTGTGGATGTTTTGTACATGCCAAGGTTAGACTAATGGTGGAATAAAATGGGTTAAAGATATTTCCATCCTCTAGCCAAGCTTTTGCTTGACTGGACTTCAATCAGCTGTGCTGCTATAGGCTACTCTAGAATGCTCACAACTGCATATTCTCTGTGTATATGGTCCATGTTACTAATGCACATGTGTTGTGTTGGAACCTAAAGTACCGTAAATTGTAGTTAATCTAAATTTAATCTATGTGTTGTACCTGCTTCTAATTGTTGAGATGACATGTTTCATGGGCCATGTATTATCACCAAAATTGCATGCAATGTAAAGTCTAGTTAAATGGAGCAAAATACAGAAGAAAAAATATTAAATCCACTAATACTTTGCTAACATAGGTCATATAATTAATTAAATAAGGTCGGTATCTTCGAAGTATGTTCCTAGGTACCAAATCTACCGGGATTTATGCAAAGATGTCATTGTTTCTGCCGGAAATACAGGGGAAACATTCACGGCCGGGAAATCGAGCTGCCAGGGAAATTTTCACAACCCGACAAAAAATCGAGAATGTAGGGCAGATAACTGTTGGTTATCCAAATATCAGCTGGGGAAGATCGTTCCTGGCATCACTTTGCCAGGCAGTCTCTAAGTGCCAGGAAAACACATTCCTAGCAAATAACTAGCCCTCTAACGTTGTTTTCCCCGGCTATTTGATTGCTCTATATGGTCATGTTCTTTTTCAAATTTTAGTTTTTGCTTTTAGCTTTTCTACAGTAACTAGCTTTTAAACGAAGTGTTTTTTTTAAATAGGGTCTACTAGTTAATTGTAGTATATACTGTACCGACTTCATTTATATTGGTAAAAATCGCACATGAATTTCTGTTACTCTGTAATCTCTTATATGAATAACCCAAAATCTACAAGCCACAGTCAAAAGACATAAACCTCAGAAAAAAGAATAGCCTCTATTATGTCATGGCGTAGTGCATCCAACAACCTTCTTGGCACTCAACAGCGTTACAAGTACTGAACTTCGCCATGTTTTATTCGAAAATTTGTTATGTAGGCAATATATGCATCAAATAATATTTATGCGTTTGCATCAAATAACTTGTTGCTGTACTGTTCAACGCTAGCCGGCCGGTAAGGTCAATTCCAGTCGGTTACCAGACGCACATTCAAAATTCCGGCCGTACGTGCACGGTGGAGCACCACGATTCCACGCGAAGCTCTCGAAAGAACGGGGAAATTTCGATGCAAGTTGACATGCACCGACGTCGCATGTTTCGGTTAGCATGCAAGGCGTACGTAGTAGCTCGCTGCAGAGGCTTCCGCCTCTACAAAGGCACCTGAGCCCACATGCTTCTCACTCATCCATCCACATCCTCCGATCCATCACGTACGTACACTACTAGAAAATGGATCATCCTTCACGGTTCAAAACCGTCAGGAAAATACAAAAAACCGTCAGGTTAAATATCCCTGACGGGTTCCCGTCAGACAAAACCCCTCAGGGCTGGCTGGAAAGGAAAATTAAATTTGGCTGACGGGTGCCCGTCAGGGATATTTAACCTGACGGTTTTACCCGTGAGGGAAAAATGAATTTTCCTGAGGGGCAAAACCGTGAGAGAAATTATTTAACCTGACGGTTCTACACCCGTGAGGGAAAAATTATTTAACCTGACGGTACTATACCCGTGAGGGAAAAATTATTTAACCTGACGGTACTATACCCGTGAGGGAAAAATTAATTTTCCTCACGGGCCAAACCGTCAGCAAAATTTATTTCATTGACTGTTTATGTTACCGTCAAGAAAATATAGGCTGACGGTTTGAACCGTGAGCAAAATTGATTTCCTATGGCAGAAAATTTTGCATTCACTTATAACAGATTTTTTTCAGCCACAATGAATTAGCAAATAACTTACAAGATAAGTATTGATATCTAAATCTTACACATCCGTGCATCATATAATCAAATTAATCACAACACCATCCTTCATCGATCAAGAAACATATAATTAAACAAACATATAAAAAGTTCAGTTTTCATAAACAATCCTTACATTGATTCATGTTCACACAAGCGTACCCATTCATAAACATCACCTCCAGATTGGTTCATCCATCCAAAAGACATCTAAAATGAAGTACCACAAACAAAATACTCTATTTCCATTACATTCAAGTTCAGCTAGTCAAAAGAACTACAAGAGATCACTGAAAATCATATGGCAGCATGGTTGTTGTCGCCATCAATGTCGCCACAGCAGTTGTCCCTGTCGTTTACATCAACGTTACCATCGACAGCACCGTCATCCGGTTGTGAGCCCACGTGAGAGGATCCAGTCCCAAGCCCAGTCCCAGTCCACTGCTGTAAGGTGAAAACATTATGTCAACTTGAGTTGAAGAAGCCGTGATGGCTTGTAATGTTGTTTGAATTATCACAGTCCTATATTAAATACACATCTCACAATATCATGTCTTGTACAACATGCACGGTAGCTAATTTTCATAACTACACAAAAGACCATAGCAACAAAAAAAGATCTAAGTGTTCTTGTTAATTCAGCATATACTCAAGATTAGTTTAGCCTCGTAAACAACTCACAAGTATGGGTGTACTAACTAGTAGAAAAGTCATTTGCCACCTTACCATCAACTCTAAGTAAATGAGATTCAGGTTATGCCCATATTTAGAACATTCAACATGAGTCCACTTGCTCACTACTGTACTGCTTGTTGACAGTCTGACACACCAAAAAAGATTAGTTGCATAGTACAAATGGTCCTCCGTATGACAAAGGTGACAGATGGAAGTTGAACTCTAGAACAAGGCAAAATAATAGTTCGTAGGGACTTTTGTTTGTACACAAGGCAATAATTGTAGGTATTAAACGATATTACCTGTACTTGTGTAGGTGTTCCACGGCGTAGCATCTCTGGTGGTGGTTGTTCACCCATCTTCTCAAAAAGCATCTACAGTTGGAAAGTACCATTTGAAGTTAAGCTATTACTAAAAAAGTTTGAGTTTGACAAGAATTACATGTTACAGTTCCATCGGGTGGTAGTATGATTTAATCCTAGCCAATCTAAACTATTAGATTTGAAAGATTGGACGGTTTATATTTTAGGTTCTATAAAACAGCTCTATAAAGCAAGAGCAAGTTGGTGTGTGTGTATATATATATATATATAGACCGGGAGCAGAAACAAGGCATGCAACACAAGTTTAGTAATGATGCTAGCTAGGGCAAGGATGGCAAGTTCCCCTAGTTTCAGGTCATAGATTCTTGCTCCATGTTTTTCATTGCGTCGGTTCTCTATTGATGCAAAACTTCATTCCCTTTTGAGCTTATTTTAAGGGCGATTCCACTTCTTTTTGGCATGAACATAATAACGAGGAAACATGCTAATAAGTTTCTTTCCGAACATTCTTCAAATTAAGTAATTCAACTAAATTTAATAGAAAGATTTGACAATTTAATCAGGCTGTTTTTAATTTCTGGGTATAGATTATATGAAACTGAATGTGCAGGTCTGGAACTGTTGCATCTGTGTCTGGCACTGGTAAAGCAGACTTGCTTTCTGCACAAAATTCTCCTGTTGGACGGTCCTTAAATAAGAGTGACCAGGAAAGTGGTTTCCATCCTTCCAACAAAAGGGATCGCCAAGTTGTTTTAGATAAGGAAATGTCTAATCCAAAAGCTATTAACAAGTAAGATGTGTTTCTTTACCTCGTTCACTCTGTGATCCTCTTATCTCAATTCATCACTTACCACATTGAATTGAGGTAGTTATCTCCTGCTGCATGTTAAGACTTAATTTTCCTATCATATTTGTGCTCTTTGTACAAGTAAAAAAAGCATGGTATCTTTGTACAGGTAAAAAAAAAGCATGGTATCTAATGCATTGAATTTTTCAGAAATAACGAAGAAGACAGTGGTACAAACAGAATTCTGAGAACATTTGATGTCCTCAGAATTAGAATAACTCAAATGTTTTCATGTTCTGTGCTATAATTACATGTTGACACATTGAGTTTGACAATATACTAAAAATTCTTGTCTTGCGTTTGTCATAAAACAAAATCATGATTTTCTTACTTCTATATGCGGTTTATTACTCGGCTTTACAACAATACCTATTACCTGTGAGTTGTAGACTTAAAGATGACTACACTAAACACTTTTTCTCATCCTTTCTCAAATAACAAATGAACTTACACAGATACATTAGCATATTTCTAAATCAGTGCCTAACAAGTATAATAGATGTGTGATGATCTGAAATAAATGTGGACAATAATAATGGGCCATCATGTATAGAAACATATGTCAAATGTGTGTGAATGAACATTATTACCAAGATCATCTGGCGGTGAACTTCTTGTGTTTGGAGTAGTTCTTGATTATGTCGAATCACATTTCGATAAGAGATGGAATTAGATGGCCTGATGTTTCTTGATTTGGCAGCTGCTAGAACAGCATCCTTCTTGATAGCACCATTCCCTATTGGTACATGGCCATGGGGCATGCCACCATTGATGTTGTACAATATGCTTCCATCGAGTGGTCGCTGCTCCCAATCATCTTCGTGTTGAGCCATAGCAGCAGCCGAGTAATCATCCTAGAACAAAAGTAACATTTCAGAAAGAGAAAATTAGGGAATCCTGAACGGGTATTGCCCCTAATTCAACAGTTCAGCGCCATTGTGACAACTAGAACACTTTAAAGTTTAAAGAAACTCCAATAACTAAAGTTACAACTTATCAAATTAAAGCAAAAGAAACAAAAGGGTGATGCTTCTAGTGCTCGAATAGCCTTCTATGCATGTATCCTTTACCGTACTGATTTAACACTATTTGACAACAGATACTAGATCGAACACAACAGATATTTTCAATCTTGTCTGTTCTCTCCAATAATCAGGACCACTAGACTAGCACCGAAATGGCTACCATGCATGGCTGGACACACTATTCACAAAACTTGACTTGTTAGATTCCTCATTCTCTAAACACTTGTGTACAAATATGTAGCCTGCAATCCAGTACTTCCTAGTTCCTAACATTCTAGCTCCTCACATTCTATTCAAATCATACAAGCTAGGGATAGATGTGCACTTACAATGTATTTCTGTGCTTTTTGGCTGCTGATTGGACCACTACTACCACTGCTATCCACATTCTTCATGCCTGATTTCATTACAGCATATGTGTTTAGCCAAGTAGCCTTCTCCGGTCCATATTTGTGTTCCTACAACATGGTGAAACTCCAGGTTATATCCTTGAATAGTGTTATAAGTTGTAATGCGACATGTTTTGTTAATTGTCATGGTCTGAAGAGATTGATTCATACAAGGTATTGTTGGGTCTCCACGTATGGTCGCGAACCTCCTCGATTTTGAGCAACATCGTCAGATTTCAACCGTGCTTCCTGGCCTCTCTTTCGTTTAGTCTTGAATTGCTCGGTGCACCAATGACGGCAAAGATGTGGCCATACTATGTCATTGCACCACCAAATCTTACCATCCAAGTATTGGTCATACTGGAGTTCCCTTGGACGTGCCAATGTGTCATCAATATCCTCTCCTTGTTTTCTATAGTACTCTTTAACTGCATCAACACGAGCTTGATACATCATATGCTTCACACGGTCCGCAGCATAATTTTCGAACACAAGATCTGCTTCTTCCTTGTCGTTTGTGCTTACTTCGAACAAGTGCTACATAGAGAACAAGGGTAGTTAGTAGCTACATAGAGAACAAATGCTAGTAGTCGAGTAAAGTATTTATGTATATGAACTAACAAGTACATATTAGTTACCCAAAACTCTCGCTTTACTCGATCTGCAGCGGTTATTCCCTCATCGTCTTCATTGACATAATAATCATCCCATGTCAACGCAGGACGGGTATTGAAGATAGTACCATGCTCATCCTTGTCGTCCACAACACCTGGGTACTCATGTTTGATAATAACTCCAAGTTGTGCTTGATATGTGTAGTCTTTCTTGGGCTGGTAATTGGTATACTTGAATTGCCTACATAGGAACACGTCAGCATAATTCAATTCTTTTTATTACTTATGAGGGTGCACAAGTCTTCCATAATCATGTAACAGAACATGGTAGCATGCAGATGCAGGAATATCTTTGAGAATAATAATTTATCTGTCATTTAATATCCTTGCCTGTTGCGTTAGTGGATTGGCTACAAAATGTTGCTTACTTTATTGCCAAATGTTGTGCCAAAGAAGCCCTAACCAAATACATATAGGCTAATTAACACATAGGCCTATACATGTGTTTTGTAGGGAAATTTCTCAAGGAAGTAGGGGCTGCCACTGCAAAATTGTTTCAATCACTGAGCACACTGCTAAGTTCACAAGTACACATAGCATGAATCATTTCCAAAGGAATCTATACCCAGAGGCCAGAGGTCAATGTCACTGCATGAACTGCAGTAAAAAAGATATAAATGATGACAGGAAAGTTCTCAAAGGCAAAACTTGTACAGGTGTTTTCTTTTTTAAGTTTTTTTTTCCATTTTAACACATAACAACTACAAGTTTTGAGGGTTTAAATGCATATAGAAATCAAGTTTTTCTACATTAGAAAACCATCCAATCTAGCCGCAGATCTCAAAAGCAAATTGGCTATTTTTGTTAGATAGATTGTTGATAAGTCCCAACAGAACACATTGGAGATACCGTATTTCATTAATGCAGTTTGTACTCACTTGTCACCCTGAGGTATGAGAGCAATCTTGCCGGCACGTGACGGCATATGTAATTTGGTCCGTGACTTCTTCTTCCTCCCCCTTTGTTCAGCAGCTTCATTGCTCCTTTGGGAGCCATTGCCACTACAATTACTGCCAACACCGCTTGATCTCCTTTCCGAGGTACAACCTTCAGGTTGGCGACCTCCACGTCAAATGGGACGAATATGATTCATATCCTGCATTGTTAAAATATGAAGTTAGTGCCAATTTATCAATATTTACATATACAAAGCATGAAATAAAATGCAATCAAAACAAAAAGATATCACGAAACAGAGAACAAGTTAATTGGTAGTTCCAATAGTCCAGCTCCAAACATGTACAAACTACACAAGGTATTTTACAAGAAACAATTCAAGCACAACAAGAAATTTAGAAATCATTTGGATCATAAGTTGGAGGTTGGAGCTCCTCATCTTCATCCTCCTCATCTTCATCCTCATTATATTCATCTTCAACAATTTCTTTTTGAGGATCAACATTCTGGTGTTGCAAAAATTTCAAATCTTTTGGATTTGTTATTTCATCTGAGATCAATGGAAGTGTAATTTCGAAGTCATTCCCTAAGTCGATGACAAAGGTGCCTTGCAAACCATCCTCCTGATAGAACTCCATTTGTTCTATTGGTCCTTCAGAAGGGTTGAAACCACCATCCGTACTATTTGGAGCAATATATCCATGTGGGGCTACATGATATGCAACCCACCATTCCAATATATCCGGTCTAGTCTTACACGGGTATGGCAGGTAATAGACTTGTGTAACTTGACTTGCCATGACAAATGGATCAAAATTTGAAAGCCTAGATGTGTGATTGACCTCTATCAAGCCCAAATTTTCAGTTCGCCTAACTCCATTTGGTGTTGGATCAAACCAATGGCAATCAAATAAAACCAGCTCAAGATGCATGCTGCCTTCCCAAGTAATTTTTATGATGTCTTCAATGACACCATAATACTCCAACACATTGTTGTTCTCGTCAACACTAGACACACAAACACCACTGTTAGTTGTAGTCAGTCCAGATTTCCCGCTCTCATACTTTGATGAGCGAAATCTGTATCCATTCACATCATAGCATCCATAAGTGGCAACTCTTGTGCGGAAACCATAAGACATTTGGCGTAAGGTATTAGGAATGGTAGATAACTTCATGCACTACAAATAGACAATTACTTCAGTTTCTCAAGTGTTTCTCAAGTGTTATAAGTTGAAGTGTTGACGATAATTACTTCAGTTTTAAACCAATCAAAAAATTGGGCCCAGGATGCATAGGGCGGCTCGATTTCCAACCATTTAACCTTAAATCCCGAAGTTGCTTTTCAGTTGGTTTCATTCTGCTCTTCCAATGTTCTTTACAAAATTTACTACATAAAAAGAGTCAGTTATAATTATATAAATATAATTAAAGAAATGTAAGTTGGGTTGCATAATCTCAGCACATACACGAAGTAATCATCCATCTCTGGCACATTTGTCAATATGTACAAGAAAGCAATCTTGTACTCTTCTGTTGTGAGATCACGACAGCCACGAGGGCTAATGCATCGACCCGGGTATTGAAATATGACAAGGTCACATGAACTTTGAAATGTGGAGGCACCATCATCGTACCGAGGTATCTTGTTTCTAATTGACCGAACTTTAGGGTTAAAATATAATGATAGAAAATTTGTAGCCTCCTCAACTAGGTAAGTGTAGGACCGAAATGGCGACAGAGGGGGGGGGGTGAATGTCGATCTTTAAAAATCGCCCCCAACAAGTATCCTCACTTAAGCTTCTTCTCCAATAGCTATGGGAGCTATGAAGATAGAAAAAGCACTCACTGGAAATCACAGAGACAAGGAAAAACCAGATCCAAACAGAAGCAGTCAAGAAAAATAAAATCAGAGAAAATCTGACTGCAAGCGGTAGTACCGCTGAGACGAGCGGTAGTACCTCTGAGCGGTAGTACCTCTTGAGGAGCGGTAGTACCTCTGAGCGGTAGTACCTCTCGAGGAGTGGTAGTACCGCACGACGATCGGACTTGTCCGAACGTTTCTTCGCTGCCGATCAGACTGGTCCGAACATAACCGGTAGTACCGCTAGGACGAGCGGTAGTACCTCTGAGCGGTAGAACCTCTCGAGGAGCGGTAGTACCTCTGAGCGGTAGTACCTCTCGAGGAGCGGTAGTACCTCTCGAGAAAAACAGCAAACAGGATTTTCAGGCTGGAACTTTGAGACTTCGGATTTTTGGCTAAAAAGAAGGTTTGTTCTCAAACTTTTTGATCCACGGCCTTACTACAACAAACTAAATAGTAAGGGGGCCTTGAGAAACAAGAGAATCAAACCAAGAAGCAAGAATTTCAGATTATGGGTAAAAATCTGAATTTTTGCACAACCCGATCCAAAAATCAAATTACTCCCCAACCGTTGATCCTTTGGCTATGAAATTTTGAGGGTTGCTAATTAATAGCCTCTGGACTCTCCATACCAAATTTCAAGCCATCTCAACAAGGGAAATAAGAACAGCACCAAAACCTAGGAAGGCAAAACATGAACAGGGGAGGCCAAAAATGCAAATCTAAGATTAAACCAAGGTTTGCTCATGGGAACTTGATCAAATGATCTTAAGGCACTATCCCATCTTAGAGCAACCCATTTTGGCCAATCTCAGCAAGCAAGAACTCAAAACCACAAAAATCAAGAAATGAGGAAATGAAGAACAGAGGCTACGAACGGGAAGAACCAAACTTCAGATTTCATTTCTTGGATCACAATGAATACAGAGGAGTCCCGATGACACGATTACAGATAGAGGACATGATTACAAGACTCTCAACTCAATCCCTCTCCTCTCAATCCTCAAGAACACCAAGATTCTCACCACATCTTGGGAGGAAGAACACACAAGAGAGGAGACTCACATAGAACACATCGATGAAGGACAGAGGGAGCACGACTCTGCCTCTCCAACCACTAAAGACTAAAGGAAAACCACCTCCTAAAGCCTCTTTTGACTAGGGCTAACCTTAATTCCCTCCAAGTGCTCAAGGAGGGCATGCAGCCCCTCCTCTCCTTTTATAGCGCTTGGCTAACGGGTCTCCGCCCCGTTACGCCCGCTATATCCAACGGAGCCCGCTCCCGCTTGTGCAGCCTTGCGAAATTTCCGTTTCGCCCCTTCTGCACCTTCCGGGAAGCTTCCACGCTCCTTATCTCGCACGTCTTGCAACCACCTCGAGTCCACGTCGTCTTTGACACATCCCGACCGTTCTGACCTCAGCGCCACCTGCGCCTAGTCCGGTCCACCGTGTCTCGCCACGACTCCACCCGACGTCCTGCAGTCATCGCCATTGCCCGTCGTGTCCACCATCGGTAGCACCAGCTCCGGTCCCTCGTCTCCCGACTCACAACCCACCTCACCAGCCTCGATCATCCTCGGTGTACCCGACCGTCTGGACCTCAACACCTCCTGTGCCTAGTCCCGGTCCTTCCACGCGTCACCATGACCTAGCTCCGAAGTCCTGCAGTCACACAGACAAGAAACACATCACATAGCACCGCTCGACACATGAAAGCGTAAATACCATCACACTTACCACATATGAAGTCCAAACCTGTTGAAACATTAGAAATATGCATCCTAAGCCCAAATGACCAGGTTTGACCAAAGTCCGACCGAGCCCGATTGCGCCACACAACGACTCGACTCCGAACCACTCAAACCAAACTCGACTGACCTAAACCCTTGTCAATTACTCATCACTCTCATGGAGTTACGACCACATGGTCTCTCAATCTCCCCCTTGATGAGTATATTGACAAACTCAGAAAAAGCATTTAAGAAGAGTTTGAGTTTGAAGAATCCAACATGGTCCACAGAATTAAATGAAGCTAATGACCATGTCGACAGAAGGAACACTAGAGCAACAACTGAAATAGCAAATTGATCTCCAAAGCTCTAAACTGTTCCCAACAGACTTTTTCTTTTCTATTCTCCCCCTTTGGCAATAAACGCATCAAGATGCAATAGAGAGAATATGATATGTCACTGGATGAATATGGCTGAAGTTTGTTTTTATTAAGCATTTGGAGCCATGAGAATTATCCATAATGACCAAAATGTAATACACCAAGCCATAACTAAAAAAAATGCTATCTAGATCATGACGACATATATATAAACCAGCTAGAGCACAAAGATGACAATCTGAAATGTAATGCATTTTGTGAGCAAGTCAAGTCATCAATGAGTAAAGTCTAGCTAGAGACATCCAAGGATGATGCAGGCCATGTCAATAAGCTAAGCGGAACAAAGAAGCTAACATTGAGTCCAAATAGAGTGTTATAAGCTCAAGATTGAAACATTGGCTTAAGTACTTGGTTGTTTTTGTATTTTAAGCAAATTGAGCACAAATGATATCTTTCCTTTTGAAACTCATGGTTGTTTGCCAACCAGATTTTTGTTTTATCATGTGCTAGGTCTCAAGCCTTATGCGACTACTCCAAGCCATGAGCTTAAGAAGATAGTCTAGGTCATCCAAAACTCCCCCTAAGTTCATGCCAAGTGCAATGGCAAGCCGTCTCATAGGAGAGAATTGGTGAGATCAGTTTTTTCGCACAAAACAGATCTTTTTGCTTTTTAACATATTGTACTAACTCATGCATCATCAAGAGACTAAACAGCTCAATCTAAGGCTCAATATAGATTCAACGCTCTACTCAGCCTATTTGACATGGCATGAATCATAAAGGGATAGCTCAAGAAAGACTAAACTCAAATGCTAGCATGACAAGTTTAATTTAAGTTGATCAATTTTACTTAACTTATCATAGCAAACGCTAGTCTACACATATGAAGTCATGATAAATTTAGCAAGCTAAGCACAAGTCATGGCAAGGTGTAAAGCACTGAAGCATGTCATAACAGGATAATAATCAAGGCTCAATGCAGATTGATTATAATGCTAGAATGCTGAAAATGCAAGAAAGACCAGCTCCCCCTCAACATTAGATGCAACTCTTAGTTCAAGTTGAGTTATGTCACAATTAAGCTCCAGAAGCTCCCAATTGAACTCCCCCTGAACCAAAGCAGTAAGATCGAGAAGCTGGGAAAGAAAACAGCAACCAGGCAGTCCTTAAAGCATAGAAAAGATATAGAGGCAACTATGGCTCAGACTGACTCTCATCTACCCCATATGACTCTAGGACTATTAGACCGGTAATCTACCTCACTAGGGAGCAAACACGTACCCTGTCTACCCAAGGGTGGCCCGACCCTTGCTAGAACCTAGAAGCATTGAGTGGGCTCAACCTAGTGAAAGAAGAGAAGCGGCTAATAGAGCAGAATCCTAGGTCACAAGATAAGAGCAAGAAGTCTAAACAGCTAGACGAGAAGACCACTCTAACCTATGCTGGAAGGACTAAACCCAAAGCACCCGCAAATGCAATGCAACAGAAATGAGACAGAAGCATAATCAAATTAGTAAAGCAGTAAAGCACAAAGCTCCCCCTCACTACAGTCCAGAAAAAGAAGGTTCTAACTTAAGGAGGTGATTCCCAAACACACCCGATCCACATGGTCTCTAGTCTGTAACCTCATACCATGGAGCAAAAGCACACTATGTCAATGCACAAGACTCTAGTGGCCAAGAAGAAAGTTCAAACTAGGAAGAAGAGAATCCTAGAGAACCACAGCTCAAACTAGGTAGTAAATAATCCTAGAGAACCATTTGGAAGAGATGTGTGAAAGAGACATCATCACCTAGAGTTGGCTCCTATCTAACCAATCGGACCCTTCCTACCACTAAACAAAAGTACTATGCAACGCCAAGTGGTGGGAAGCAAAATGCTAAAGATCACAAAGTAGCATACCTCTCTCACGGTCGCTCGGTGAGGAATCATGATTGCAGACCTGATCAAGTATGAATGTTGCTTTGGCCGAGGTTGAGTACGAGTCCAGGACGTGGTCGTTGATGAGTCCAGACCTCGGTCGAGTGGTCAAAAAGATTGTACCAGTCTCCTTTGCATTCACAGCCTGCAGGTTAAGCACATGGACGACCGATGTCCTAGTACTGGGGTAAATGATATACAACATGGAACCAGTACTGTGACAAATGACAACAATAGTAGCAACACAAGTACTAATGACACAGAACACATGAGAATATACACCCACACAAGCTCAATCTAGCCCTCATCAAAAGCATCTAGAACACCAAGCCTAGAGCCACCCAATACTAGAAGAAGCTTGTGACCTATCCACTGTTCTCATGAAATCTAAGTAAAAGTACCATCTAAAGCTACCAAGATGTCATACAGTTTATCTCATGCCACAAATGAATAAGACCAAGGTATACATGCATCTCAATGAATTACAACCATACACATAGCAGGTGACAAGTGAAAGTCACAAAAGCATATGCTAGCATGGATAGAAGCATGTATACATAAATATGAGAAGCAAGAAGGCATGAATAAACATATCATCATGACATGGAGGAACTATCCAGGATATGATCAAGCTCAAAAATGTCCATACACAAACATACATCATGTAGGCATACGTCATGACAAACCAAAATCATGAAAAGTATGCTAACATGTCTAAATAATGATGAATGGACATAAGGAGCAAGATGTGAACATTAAACCATGATAGATACTACAAAGCACAAGGTCATGACAATACTTGACTTCTAATACGCATAAACTACTCAGCTCATGAAGTCAAGTCAAAGCTTAAGCATCCAATCAATTAACATATATATCATGATACAAAGATACCTAAGCAGCATACACACATAAACATGTCAAGAAGACATCAAGAGTAAATCATGCCAACATGGTACAAATGAGCACAAGAACACGCACAACATGCCAATTATGACTAACACTTGAATATAAGGGCATGAGGGTATAGAATTGCTCACAAAGTAGGTGGAGACGCAACCGGTGAAAGCATATGCCTCTTGGAGGCCATGAAGTGGAGAACCAATGAATGTTCTAGTCACGTGATGAAGCAGAAGACTAAAACCCAATCAATCCCATGTTCTCCAACCAGCGTCTGGATACCTACAAATGACAAGACCAAAGTGCCCAAGTCTTGGATCCCGAAGGGTTAGTAGACAAGTACTTGGGAATTCAAGACTTGACACACAGTCACTCATACTCGAAGTATGCAAGTCTACATGATGCAGTTGATGGTCCATGCAAGAAACTAGATCCAATAGGCACACCGCAAAAGGACAACTCGAGTCCCAACTCTGAAAAAGCGGTGAAGACCTAACAAGAAAGCACCAAGAAGAGAACCAACAAAAACACCAAAGAAACTCACAACTTCTCCTCGCCGTAGATGCACACCTCGTTTGGATGAACGAGGTCTATCATTTGAGAAACGGCGGAAAATTCTCCTCGAGACAGCACGTGGACAAAAACTAAAACACACGAAACAAGTCCACGATGCCAATAAGCCAATGATGTCCATCCTTCTCATAAAAAAGAGCAATGATGCAAGCGTCTACTACGAGACAAGATCCAGAAGAACAAAGCACCATTCTTGCTTACAGAGAAGTCCCTTGGACCTTACGAGAATAGTCAACAAGAAATGCACTCGCTAAAAAGGAGCAAAGGAAATGAACCAGAAAGATTCATGCTCACTACAAACGGCTCCTAAACTTGAAGAACAGAAGAGACTACGTCTCAAGATGCAGCACTCATATCATCGTGCTCTCTCCTCAAGCATTTACACCATCCCTAAGAGAACCACGATATAAACTATGGAGGGAAATGCAAACAAATTTGATCAACAAGAGAAAGAGAAGAGCAGCCAAAGATGATGCGACCAGAAGAGACATCTCTAAAGGTGATCGTCTCATCACCTGCAGCTCGAGCTAGGGAAGAGAACCAACAAGAATCTCCGGTCATGTGTCGAGAACACCCGGAGTCCACAAGCCATTCCTTTCCCTTCCCAGCCCAGCGAAACTGAGTCAACGAGAAAGTGAAGACTCATTTTGGAACCCAATACTGAGTCACACGTCGAGCAGAAGAAGTAGTCACACAAGACTGACCTCTACCTACTCTACGCTTTCTGTCGCTCAGAAAGCCAGAAGGTCTACGAGTAGACCTGAAACTGTTGCTGGGTCCGACTGCTACAGAAGAGCAAGTCGGAGCACCGGTAACATGCTGATCTCGCCGCGGGTAGCCATCTCGACGGGGAAAACGAGATCTATCCTCAGAACGGCGGAAGTTACGACCAAAGGGAGCATGAGGACGAAAACCAGAAAACTCGGAAAAACCAAGTCCTCAATGCTGCCCAAATCCCTCAACAGGAGCAAACCTAGACCTCGTGTTGGTCTTAGGTGCACTCAAGGTCTGGGGCTGACCCTGAATACGCCTAAGAGACTCAATACGGTCTCTACGCGCGATCTTGGCGCGCTTGAAGCATTGTCCGATCAAGTGTCCATCCTTTTGACAGAAGGTGCAGTGATACTTCACCTTCTGAGAGGTAGAAGTAGCACGGGGAGGCTTCGCCTTCTGAGAGGCCGAAGCAGCAGGTGAGATCACCTTACTGTCAGAAATCCCCTGAACAAAACCCGCTGACTTAAATTGGACTTTCTCGGTCCTGGGCTCAGTCTCGATCACACCTGGTGCTATGGGTCTGAGCACAGTAGGTGGATGCTTCCTTAGAAAAATCGTATCCTAGACCTCGATTAAATTTGCAATTCTTGGACTGGTCTAGAATAAGATTAAGCTTATTCTTGCCGCCTACAAATCTCTCGAGAGTGTTCATAAGATACTGACACTCCCGAAAGAAAGAGGTGCAAGAAGAGCAGGGGGAAGAGGAGACAGCAGAAGGTAAGGGAGCAGAAGAAGAACCAACAGCAGAGGTACAAATGGCTTGAGCACGCTCAGCCAACTCAGAAGGGACAGTCCTACTGCTAGCAAGTTGGTTCACGACTCTAGGCGTCTCTACCTTACCATGGGGCTTCTCCCCCACACCAGCAATCACTTTACAAGCAGAAGGTGGCTTCTCTAGAAAGTCCTTAATTAGCTTCACACATTTTTCATCTAATGCAATCAAGTCAGATTTTAGTTTGTTACAATTAATGCATGGTGAGCTAACAGGGTCCTTAGAAGCAGATTGAGCCAAAATGTTATTGTCATCGACTAATTCTTGAAACTGCTTGGAAACAGATTCAAGCTCATGAGTAAGCTTGGGACAAATCACACATGAAGCAATAGGCTCAAGTAGAAAAGCTCGTAACTTAGCAATTTTATGATCTGCCTTCTTTAGGTTCATTTTCAAATTATTGCAATTTTCACATGGTTCAGGCAGATCAAGAAACATAGTGAAAAGACCTCTAAAAGCATTGTCATTATCCTCATATGAGGTGCAAGAAATAGTCTCAATAGAAGAAGATGAAGGAGCAACAATCCTAGTCACCTCTAGTTCAGCAAGCAGACTATCATTCTCCACCTTAAGCATATCTAGCTCAAAAGTCACACTATCATGAGAAGTCCTTAGTTTCTCCATATCTCCAACAAAGCAACGCATACATCACAATCATCACGGGAGGGAGCAGATTTAAGTGAAGTAAGCTCCCGTGACAAACATTCTACTTCCTTCTCAAGATTAACGACCCTAGCTCTAGACCTAGCATAAAGATTTTCTAACTTCAGAAATGCAACACTGAGCTGGTCATATGAGAGATGTACCTCATCGGAGTCAGAGCAGAGGTCGTCGTCGCTGAAGTCGCCCTCAAGGGCCATGGAGCATGTGCCGATGAAGTCGTCACCATCCTTCCCATTGAAGATAGGGGCATAGTGGAGTACTTGTCTGTCGCCATGGCTCTTAGAGACCGGTTAAGATCTATGGGAAAGAGCTAACCGGCTCTGATACCAATTGTAGAACCGAAATGGCGACAGAGGGGGGGTGAATGTCGATCTTTAAAAATCGCCCCCAACAAGTATCCTCACTTAAGCTTCTTCTCCAATAGCTATGGGAGCTATGAAGATAGAAAAAGCACTCACTGGAAATCACAGAGACAAGGAAAAACCAGATCCAAACAGAAGCAGTCAAGAAAAATAAAATCAGAGAAAATCTGACTGCAAGCGGTAGTACCGCTGAGACGAGCGGTAGTACCTCTGAGCGGTAGTACCTCTTGAGGAGCGGTAGTACCTCTGAGCGGTAGTACCTCTCGAGGAGCGGTAGTACCGCACGACGATCGGACTTGTCCGAACGTTTCTTCGCTGCCGATCAGACTGGTCCGAACATAACCGGTAGTACCGCTAGGACGAGCGGTAGTACCTCTGAGCGGTAGTACCTCTCGAGGAGCGGTAGTACCTCTGAGCGGTAGTACCTCTCGAGAAAAACAGCAAACAGGATTTTCAGGCTGGAACTTTGAGACTTCGGATTTTTGGCTAAAAAGAAGGTTTGTTCTCAAACTTTTTGATCCACGGCCTTACTACAACAAACTAAATAGTAAGGGGGCCTTGAGAAACAAGAGAATCAAACCAAGAAGCAAGAATTTCAGATTATGGGTAAAAATCTGAATTTTTGCACAACCCGATCCAAAAATCAAATTACTCCCCAACCGTTGATCCTTTGGCTATGAAATTTTGAGGGTTGCTAATTAATAGCCTCTGGACTCTCCATACCAAATTTCAAGCCATCTCAACAAGGGAAATAAGAACAGCACCAAAACCTAGGAAGGCAAAACATGAACAGGGGAGGCCAAAAATGCAAATCTAAGATTAAACCAAGGTTTGCTCATGGGAACTTGATCAAATGATCTTAAGGCACTATCCCATCTTAGAGCAACCCATTTTGGCCAATCTCAGCAAGCAAGAACTCAAAACCACAAAAATCAAGAAATGAGGAAATGAAGAACAGAGGCTACGAACGGGAAGAACCAAACTTCAGATTTCATTTCTTGGATCACAATGAATACAGAGGAGTCCCGATGACACGATTACAGATAGAGGACATGATTACAAGACTCTCAACTCAATCCCTCTCCTCTCAATCCTCAAGAACACCAAGATTCTCACCACATCTTGGGAGGAAGAACACACAAGAGAGGAGACTCACATAGAACACATCGATGAAGGACAGAGGGAGCACGACTCTGCCTCTCCAACCACTAAAGACTAAAGGAAAACCACCTCCTAAAGCCTCTTTTGACTAGGGCTAACCCTAATTCCCTCCAAGTGCTCAAGGAGGGCATGCAGCCCCTCCTCTCCTTTTATAGCGCTTGGCTAACGGGTCTCCGCCCCGTTACGCCCGCTATATCCAACGGAGCCCGCTCCCGCTTGTGCAGCCTTGCGAAATTCCCGTTTCGCCCCTTCTGCACCTTCCGGGAAGCTTCCACGCTGCTTATCTCGCACGTCTTGCAACCACCTCGAGTCCACGTCGTCTTTGACACATCCCGACCGTTCTAACCTCAGCGCCACCTGCGCCTAGTCCGGTCCACCGTGTCTCGCCACGACTCCACCCGACGTCCTGCAGTCATCGCCATTGCCCGTCGTGTCCACCATCGGTAGCACCAGCTCCGGTCCCTCGTCTCCCGACTCACAACCACCTCACCAGCCTCGATCATCCTCGGCGTACCCGACCGTCTGGACCTCAACACCTCCTGTGCCTAGTCCCGGTCCTTCCACGCGTCACCATGACCTAGCTCCGAAGTCCTGCAGTCACACAGACAAGAAACACATCACATAGCACCGCTCGACACATGAAAGCGTAAATACCATCACACTTACCACATATGAAGTCCAAACCTGTCGAAACATTAGAATATGCATCCTAAGCCCAAATGACCAGGTTTGACCAAAGTCCGACCGAGCCCGATTGCGCCACACAACGACTCGACTCCGAACCACTCAAACCAAACTCGACTGACCTAAACCCTTGTCAATTACTCATCACTCTCATGGAGTTACGACCACATGGTCTCTCAGTAAGCCTCAACAATAGAACCCTCAACTCGAGCCTTATTCCGTACTTTCTTCCTAATTTTTTTGTATGCACCTACATGGAGTAGACCAATTAATTACATATATCATTAGGCTAGAAAGATAAAATAGCGGTATTAATTATTTTACCTCTCATATGGGTACATCCAGCGGGCCAGGATAGGGCCTCCTAGTCGAGCCTCATAAGGAAGATGTATGATTAGATGTTGCATAGGATTAAAGAACCCAGGAGGAAATATTTTCTCTAGTTTGCATAGAAGCACCGCAACATTCTGTTCTAGTGAGGTTATGTCATCCTTGCTAATCTCTTTAGCACACAACTTCCTATAGAAAAAACTGAGCTCAGCCAAACATAGCCATATATTTTCAGAAAGGAAGCCACGGAATGCAATTGGTAGCAAACGTTCCATGAATATATGGAAGTCATGACTTTTGAGGCCCAATATCTTCCTTTGTAGAAGGTTAACGCCTCGCCTAATATTGGATGCATATCCATCAGGAAACTTCAATATTTGAAACCACTTAAGGATGGTTGTCTTGTCGTTATTATTGATGCAAAAAGGTGCCCTAGGCTTATGCCACTTCCCATTGTTCTTCAGCTCCAAGTGCAGTGAAGGACGGTGACAAATCTCAGATAAATCTTGTCTGGCCTTCACATTATCCTTGGTCTTATCGGGTATGTCAAAGCATGTGTTCCATATAGTTTCAGCTACATTTTTCTCATTGTGCATCACATCAATGTTGTGTCGAAGCTTTAATTTATTGAAGTATGGAAGTTGCCAAAAGCAGCTTTTGTGGGTCCAATGGTGAAGTTTTCCAAAGTTTTTCGTATCACCTACAAACTTGTCTATTTGGGCTTCGACTTCCTCTCCCCTTAAATGCCTTGGTGCCTCCTCAAGTACTACTGTTTTCTTTCGAAATGCATTACCTTGGGTTCTAAATTCATGGTCTCTAGGTAGGAAGCGTCTATGACAATCAAACCAGCAAGCCTTGCGACCATTAAGGAGTTGAAATGCTTTACTGTCACCCAAGCATTCTGGACACGCAAACGAACCATGTGTGCTCCAACCAGCAAACATACCATATGCAGGAAAATCATGAACTGACCATAGATATGCTCCCCGCATTGTAAAGTTTTGCTTAAGTGAAGCATCCCATGTTTGTACCCCCTCCCACAACTTGATAAGTTCGTCAACTAAAGGTTGCATTAGAATATTTATTTTTTTCCCAGGATGTTCAGGGCCGGGGATAACAAGGCCAAGGAATATGTACTCCGGCTTCAACAGCATGCCCGGCGAAATATTTAATGGAGCCACAAACACTGGCCAACATGAGTAAGGAGCAGCACCCAAACTAAATGGTGTGAAACCATCTGTTGCTATAGCAAGGCGTACATTTCTAGGATCACTTGCAAAGTTTGGGAAGTCCTCGTCAAATTGTTGCCAAGCTTCCCCATCACATGGGTGCACCATCTTACCAGACGTTGACTTACTATGTGACCGCATTAGCTTTGCTGTCTCCTCATGTGCATACAACCTTTGTAGTCTATCTATAATGGGTAGGTACCGTAATACTTTACGTGGGACTTTATTATGGCCTACCTCATAGCGAGAGGTATCACATAAGTCACACTTGTCTTTATGCTCATTATCTTTCCAGTAAAGCATGCAGTTATTATAACACACATCAATTTTCACATATGGCATTCCGAGACCCTCCAACAACTTTTTTGAACGGTAGAAGTCCTCGGACAACTTAGACTCTGGAGGCAAAAGTTCATGAATTATTTGTAATACATCGTCATAGTGTGCAATTGACATATTGTATTATGACTTCATAGCTAGCAAACGAGCGATAGCAGATAGACTTGAGTGTGTTGTGTTCTCATGGACTAGTTCGTCAGCGCTAGCGACCATTCTATAGAAAGCCTGGGCAGAGGCCGTTGGCTCCTCATCAATTCCCAGTGGATGGTCACCGCCTAGGTCAATCAACAGATTGTCCATCCGATTACATTAATTGATTTCCTCGTGATCTATTGAAGGCTCGTGTTCATCATGTGTTGTCCATGTTTCATAGGAGGCGGGGCAGACCTGGGGAGGTGGGGCGGCGGGGCGGAGCTGGGGAGGCAGGGTGGAGCTGGGCCGTCGGGGCAGACCTGGGGGCGGGGCGTCGGGGCGGACCTGGGGCGGCGAGGCTAGGGGATGGGGCGGATCGGAGGAGGTGGGCGAGGGGATGGGGCGGAGGAGGCGGGCGAGGGGATGGGGAGGAGCCGGCGGGCGTGCGAGGGTTTGGTGCGGAGGAGGCGGCCGTGGGGATGGGGAGGAGGTGGCGGGCACGCGAGGGTCTGGGGCGGAGGAGGCGGCGGGCGCGCAAGGGTCTGGGGCGGAGGAGGCGGCCGAGGGGATGGGGAGGAGGCGGCGGGCGCGCGAAGGTCTGGGGCGGCGGAGGCAGCCGAGGGGATAGGGAGGAGGCGGCGGGCGCGCAAGGGTCTAGGGCGGCGGAGGCGACCAAGGGGATGGGGAGGAGGCGGGCGAGGGGATGGGGGCGCGCGGCGAAAATTGCGGAGGAGGCGGGCGCGAGGGGAAAAATTGGGTTTAGGGTTTCCAGCCGCGCGCTGCACGAAATTAGCGGCGGGCTGATCAAAAACCTCACGGGCTGGAGAAGCCTCACGGGCCTATGTTTCAATTATCCTCACGGTTCATGTAATACCGTCACAAAAATAGTATATTTCCTTGGCGACTAAAGGAGCCCGACAGGAAAATGTATTTTTGTGACGGTCATACGTGGGCCCGTCACAAAAATTGATATCCCTCACGTTCTTTGTGGGCCCGTCAGGAAAATTAAAGCCCCGTAAAGGATGATCTGTTTTCTAGTAGTGGTACGTACTCGAGTAGTATTTAAGTTCATATATAGCCGCGTACATTACGACGTACACGCTAACTCATCGATCAACTTGATCATCCATCCATCGACCAGCGCCGTTTTTTCGTGCTTCAGATCGCGGAGATGGCAGGAGGACTGTTGGAGCAACGGAAGCGGCGGCGGCGATGATCCTTTCGTCTTCGGTTATTTGCGTCCTGCCGGCACGCCTGCAAGGAGTGGGAGGTGACGGCGGCGGTGTCGGAAGGCAAGGGCGCCAGGCGCTCCAACTGCACGCACGATCCTAATAAGCCGAGCTCCGGATCTGCCCTCCGCCTTTACTAAGCGTGCACCAAAGCTGGTGAATTAACAGTGGGAATCTTGATCTATCCACTTGCATGCAGAGTTTTGTTAGTGATCAGTATTGGAATGTAGAATTAATGTAGGGCCCTTCAAAAGTGTTGTGGTTTTTTTATCTTTTAGCTAAAATGAATTATAACTGCGGTTAGTTTTTCTGATGTATTCAATTTAAAAAAATATATTATTATATCTCTACGGATAATGCAAAGGAAAAAATAGAGAGAAAAAATAGAAAAACATATTAAAAAGTAAACGTGTTTCAAACGATGTTTGGCTTCTGAAGCCAGAAGGCAAAAGATATTTGGAATGAGGCATAGATAAGTTAATGACAAGGATCACAACATTACCATTCGTTCATCGATGTTTCTAAGGGCATGTACAATGATACATGTCAGTTGTTTGTAAACATATGCCACATAGGATTTTAGGTGGTGTGGAGGAGAGAGAAAGATGTTGTCTACTACTTAACAGATGATCTTATAGACGACTTTTTACTGTTTATACACTACTACAGAAAGCCTCATAGTAGACGCCTCATCACAGACGGTTTTGTGAAACCGTCTCTGATGAACACTATTACAGACGGTTGTAATTAGGAGGCCGTCTGTGGTATTTGTGGCGGGAAAATGGATTATCACAGGCGGTTATTACCGAAGTATCACAGACGGTCTGTATTAAAAACCGTCTATGATAATCCCAGATTATCACAGACGGTTTTTAATAAAAAACCGTCTGTGATAAGCTAGTTATCACAGACGGTTTTTAATCAAAAACCGTCTGTGATAATTCACAGACGGTTTTTAGTTAAAAACCGTCTGTGATAATGGCTAAGGCATTTATTGCGCTGCTCAGACCGCATCTGTCTTCATTTCGATCCAGATCTAGCCACTGCTGCACACTTTTTCACTCGGGAGGAAGCTAGGCGATTTCAGGCCAGTTAATTTGGTGGGAAGAGGCAGAGATTGAGCTTTGAATATTCAGTCTTTCCTGGTTGCTCTAGATATGGTTAGTAATGTAATTTATTTTTTAACACAATTGCTCAGAAGGTCATCGATCCTGAAGGACTAGATGCTCTGCAGGACGAGGTGGTGATGACTCTATGTCACCTTGAAATGTATTTCCCTCCTTCGTTTTTCGATATCGTGGTCCATCTCATTGTTCACGTTGTGTGGGAGATAAAAATGTGCGGGCCCGTATTCCTACGTAGCATGTACCCATTTGAGAGGTTCATGGGAATTCTCAAGTCCTACGTACGGAATCGTTCTCGGCCGGAGGGCAGCATCGTCGAAGGTTATGCAAGCGAAGAGGTCATTGAGTTTTGTGTCGATTATATGGCTCAGATTCAACCGATAGGTGTCTCTCAATCTCATGAGGGGAGGCTGAAGGGTCTCGGAACTATCGGAAGGAAAGCAATCACTCCAGATATGGACACGTATACTCAAGCCCATTTCACGATGTTGCAACACATGACTGAAGTGGCGCCTTATGTGGAGCAGCACAAGGATGTGCTTCGGCAACAGAATCCAGAGCGGCCGGATGTTTGGATCATGAGGCAATACAACCGTTGGTTCAACCAATGGTTGAAGGAGCAAATCGCTAGGAGCTCGCCGAGTGAGACGCTGACATGGTTGGCAAAAGGCCCGACATTTACAGTTGTGACATGGCAAGGATATGACATAAATGGGTACACATTCTATACGCAGTCTCAGGATGTCAAGAGCACTAACTAGAACAGCGGTGTCCGCATAGATGCATTCAGTACCGATGGGTCGAGAAACTCGTACTATGGCTTCATATAAGAGATTTGGGAGCTCGACTATGTGGTTTTCAAGATCCCCTTATTTCGCTGCCGTTGGGTGCATCTCCCACAGGTGAAGGTTGACAAGTACGGTGTCACGACCGTGGACCTCCAACGTGTCGGGTACAAAGACGAACCATTCGTACTCACCAATCAAGTTGTTCAAGTTTTCTATGTAACCGACCCGGCAAATAAGAAACGTCATGTAGTTCTTCATGGAAAAAGGAGAATTATTGGAGTGGAGAATGTAGTGGACGAGGAGGAATACAATCAATTTGACGAGTTACCTCCTTTTGGAAATGGCATAAGGGTCGACGATGAACAACGTGACGAAACTAGTTACGTACGCATTGATCATGATGAAGGGCTAATTTTTAAAGGAAATAAGCAAGTACAATAAGAATGTATATGTGAAAATGTGTGATGTAGTCAATTTTGAGATGTATATGTGAAAATGTGTGATGTAGTCAATTTTGAGATGTATATGTGAAAATATGTGATGTAGTCAATTTTGAGATGTATATGTGAAAATGTGTGATGTAGTCAATTTTCAGATGTGTATGTGAAAATGTGTGACAAAAATGAATGCAGATTGAGAAAATGTGTAAATGAATGCAGCTGGTAGGTAGTTGATCATGAATGCAGATGGTTGGCTGTTGATCATGAATGACTGCAGTCGGGCATAGGCTTACCACAGACGGTTCTAAACTTAGAACCGTCTGTGATATTCATATCACAGACGGTTCTAAGTTTAGAACCGTCTGAGATAGTATGCTTATTACAGACGGTTCTAAACTTAGAACCGTCTGTAATAATCCGCTATATATACCCGTGTCTAGGGTTTTCCGTGTATTCTGCAGTTATTCTATATCTAAATCCCGATCTGCCTCCCCCGAGCCCTCGCCGCCGCCTCCCTCGAGCCCTCCCCGGCCGCCTCACTCGAGCCTGTCGTCGCCGCCGCCTCCCCGAGCCCGTCGTCGCCTCCTCCTCCTCCTCCGTCGTCGCCGGCCGCCTCCCCGAGCCCGTCGTCGCCGCCGCCTCCCCGAGCCCGGGGCCTCCTCCTCCGTCGCCGCCGCCTCCTCCTCGTCGTCGCCGCCGCCTCCTCCTCCTCCGTCGTCGTCGCCTCCTCCTCCGTCACCAAAACCCTAAGGTCATCAAATCCCTCCCCGAGCTTCATGCTTACTGTTAGGGTTTAGGGTTGATGCTTGATACTTCATACTGAGTGTTAGGGTTTAGGGCTTACTGTTATATGCTTACTGTTATGTATATGGTTAGTTGCTTAGTTGCATTCATGTATATTCAAGTTTGTTAATTTTCCATATACTGAGATTGCCTGTGGGATTTACAGTTGCTCGATGATGATAAATTCATATACTGAGATTGGTTCATTCGGTCTTTGAGCTCTAATAGCTGTTATATACAATCTTCCATATACTGAGATTGCCTGTGGGATTTACAGTTATGGCATGTTATTAAATTGATCTGTTAGGATTTCATCTTGACAAGTTAAAAGTTAACTGCTGTCTGAATATATGCATGCTGAATATATCTTGATCTTGAGATTGTAGAGTTTGTATCTAGAGCTCAAAAGACTGAATTCATTATTTGGCATAACCAATCAAGGAAGAGTATATGATTTAGTAGTGGGACGGCCAAGATTAATCTTGTGCAACCCTACAATTTGAGAGCACATATTCATGTTGAGACTGTTATTGATTCTATTATTTGGTTTATAGTATTAGCAACTAAAGTACGTGCTAAGATAGGCACATCACCCCTCTCTATGTCCATATCACCCCCTCCCTTCTCCCCCTCCCCTCTACTCCTCTCTTCCAATTCAATATGATTACATTCTCATCTTATCTTAATAGACCCATAAAATGAGCAACATGTCACCCGCGCATTCTTCAACATCATCGCCGGAGGCGTCCGCTCCAACATCAAGACGCCAAGGAAGAGGGCTATCAAAGAAGCCTCAGAGCCGACAGACCACCACCGGATACTGCACCGGTGCTATCTCCACTGGTCATACTCTCGCCAGAGCAACTTGCACTGGTGCCATCTCCATTACAAGACCAGTCGGTTCCACCACCGGATACTGCACCGGTGCTATCTCCACGGGTCCTATTCTCGCCAGAGCAACTTGCACCGCTGCTGCCGACTGCCGTTAAGTCGGCCTATAGCCGAGCCAGCAAGGCCAGCAAGGGCAAAGCAAAGAAGACCAATGATGATATTCCGTACCTACCTTTGGCCCGCAAATTCGTGCTTGGTCAGCCGTTGCTCGAGGAAAAATACCTCCAAAAGCTACCATATAGTTGCACGCAATTGCACATGTGGTATATGCAGCAGTCCAATAAGCTAGAGAGAGAACGGACTTCAAGTATCACTGTCAAATTCACCGAAGAAGATTTACACCACAATTTTCAAGAGTGTATGTTCGTGGTCGCCTTTGAGGATTTATTCAATCTGTTCACATTCAACGCTCTTGACGTCTCAATCATTCGATGCTGGACGCTGTAAGTGTGTACAATCACAGTCTCCGTTAATGTCATACCGATAAATGCCATATCTAATTTTTTGCTTTCGTGTGTATATATATAGACACATGCTGATTAAAGCTAGATCATCCAACTTATCAGTTGGTTTCTTGGACCCACAATTGGTCGCCAAGGAAACCATCGACCAGAATACACCCCTCGTCCAGAGGTACATTGCAGCAGGACTGCTGGGTTGCGTCAAGAAGGATTATGTACTTATGCCCTTCCTTCAGAACTTTCATTGGATTTTAATAGTAATTGTACCAAAATGGAACAAGGTATATTACCTTGATTCCCTAAGTAAGAATAAAATGGACTTCACAGTTCTCAGCCAAGTAATCGATAGGTAAGCACATATTCCCCATATATATCTACATTGTACT